>CP109669.1:2400000-3016132 GCA_025948275.1 Fusarium avenaceum
ACAAGGCAATTACAGCAAAGTTCTTGGTTGACTTGAGCTTGAGTCTAGACCTTCGGTGTCTGTCTTCAGTCAATCAGTCACTATCACCCCCAGGATTGCAATTCAATTCGTGCCGTAATAAACTACAATGGTCTTCATCCATGCCCATGCCCCATCTCGTCATGAATCCACAATCTACTCCATCTTGGCCGATCCGGTCTCAGTGCCAGCTCCTCGGGAGTATAGCCGATGACTTACACCGTCGACTTTGACACACGACAGCCCAACCATTCCCGTTTCTCCATTTTCTTCTCCATGTCCGGGGCAAAACCCCTCCTCGCTTGCCTCATTGTTTTCGGCTGTTCTGGTGTCTCGCTGGGTACCTGACTTTTTAGCTTTCTCTTCTTTCACATTCCGTCCTTAAGTAAAGTGCTGAATCCCTGGATGAACCAACCTACAGAAACGAACGTATTGAGTCAATTGCAAAGGCTTCAAGAGATCGATCCCGGGTATATTCAACACCCCGATATCCGTGCTTCGGAGTCGTGCTTCGGAGTTGTCCCCCGAAGGCCTCGTCACTCGCCAGGTTGCTTATCACCTTGACAATACCAGTCGACTACTACAATACTGCGCCGTCTTGAGTTTTGGAGGAACAGGAAGAACGGTACACGACTGTTCAGTACAATTCTGATATATAACCTCAGCCCGAGCAGGTCAAGTACCCTCCTCACTGTATCGGCTCGAGAGGGGAAGCAGCCGAGATATTGTGGTGTAGTGTATGTAGCACATGAGAGGGGAAGCACTAAGGGGGGCGTTTTTGTTTTTGAGGCTTGTCCTTGACCTTGACCTTGCTCCCATCCATCTGATCCCATCCAGCTCCTTGGATTCATTCACTCGCCTTGGCCTAGGCTTGGCTTAAGGCCCCTCCCCTCCTACTCCTCCCCCGGGCTCCTCCCGTCCACCCCATTCACCCCCATCCCCGTCTCTCCCGCGGAAGACAAACCAAGCCAAGGCAACTGGCAACCCTCCCTCTCGCTATTGTAACTGCACTTGCAGTTCACGGGCCACCGTCTATTTTCTCCTCCTCCACATGCCATGCTCTTTCCTTAACGCACCCCGCAATCTGCCTGCATCTATCTCCCCAGCTCCAAATCTCAATCCAAATCTGTCTTTTCTCCCTATCTCTATCTTCTCTATCCATATCTTTTCCCTCGATTTATTTCACCCCACACTTTGATAATTAAGCATCAAACGCGGAGCCCGCTCAAGGACTTGCTCTCAGAGCATATACCTTCACGATGCTTGCGATCCAGTCTATGGAGGGCCCTCCTCGCCCTCTTCCCGGTCCTCCGCCTTCGCTTGTAGGCCCAGAGCCTGCTGAAGCTCGGCAGCCAAAGCCAAAGACTCTTCCATGCAAGTACTGTAGCAAGCGATTCAGGTCAGTCATCTCTCTTCTTCCGATATCGTACCTCGGAGTTTATGCTGACTGGATACTTGAATATGTAGACGTGTCGAACACGTACAGCGCCATGAGCGTACTCACACCAAAGAGAAGCCATTCTCATGTGGATGGGATCGCTGCGGAAAGACATTCGGGCGAAGGTACGTTTTTCTTAGTTACGCTATCCCCCGTTCTCCTTTCGTCCCACCTGGTCACTCATATACAGTACTCACCACTTAATTCATCCGCACAAACCCCAACTTCTACCCCCTCCCGCTCATTCTCTTTCTCCTGTTTCTTTTATATGTAATCTCAACAGAAACATACATCGTTTTGGCTTTGTCAACACATATGCTTACATGGATATCAGGGACCTTCTCGTCAGACATGAGAAGCTCGTGCATCTCAACGAAGGTAGCAAGGACAACAACCGACCAAGGAAGTTGTCATCCAATACGTCTTCTACTTCACATAAGAGCTCAATATCTGATGGTCAGATGAACACCGAGACTATTGGACATCAACATCTCAATGCACCACGTCCACCACCACCTCAGCAGCCCTTACCACAGCCTCAGTCATTTCATCATGGCCCCCCTCCAGTTCCTCAACAAGGACCTCAAGATCCTCGGACACAGCCTAGATCTGTAGCTTGTAACCTGGATCTTTTATCTGACGCGGCCCTCGCGAGCTCAGTGACGCCTGTTCAGAGGAATGCTAGTGCAGTACCCCTCCCTCCGCATTCCCCGGAATCTCGAAGGAAAAGTAGCTATGGAGAGTCTATCGTCGCGTATACAACGGAACGTCCCCGAGAAGATCAGCCTATGGGGTCTGGATATGTGCCTCAACAACCACCCGCAAGCTCATATGATGATTACAATCCTTTCCTCGACGAATATGCGTCTTCTTCGCACTTTTTACCGCCGAATTTCGACACCGAGCAACAGATGTTGTACTCCAGAAACCAAGGAGCGGGCGTTCAGAGACGACCATCAAAGTCCTCATTTCTCCCAGGCCGGTTTCCTCCCATGCAGACTGAAGCACGAGATGTTGGGGACTCTGCCTCCCGAGGCATCGACGATTCAGCGCGACAGTCAGCCCTTCGCATCTCAGTAGCCGACCACACTGTTATCAAGAACCGTCTTGATGAATTTTCCGCTGTTTTGCCTACTGATTTTGTATTCCCATCTCGACATACCTTGACGAGGTTTTTGGAAGGTTATATTAGCGGGCTTCACGAGCACCTGCCTTTTCTCCATCTTCCAACTTTCTCACCTGCTGAGGCTTCCCCTGAGCTGCTGCTTGCTATACTCGCTGTGGGAGCACAATATCGCTTTGAGAAGAACAGAGGCTATGCTCTCTGGTATGCCGCCAAGGCTGTAGCGATGGAACAGATTCGACGGAGGCGTATTTCCGAAGTCCATGCTTTATTGCCAACTGCTGCTGCGTACAGCCCTCACTCTACAAGACCCTCACCCAGTGCCACGTACCGTCACTCATTTGCATCTGCGCAGTCTGAGCGACCAGCCACACAGGATACGCACCGTGAGCCGTAGTAAGTCGCTATCTAATTATCTGCAACATGAGTCCTAACTTGGTGTTTTAGTTCTCCCAATACTCCTCAGGCCCGCATTGAGACCATTCAGGCAGTTTTGCTTCTTTTTGCCATTGGTCTTTGGAACGTGCCGACAATTTTGCATGAAGCGTTATCGCTGCAAAGTGTTTTGGCGATTCTGATCCGAGAAGAAGGTCTCGTGGCGGAGGTCAATCAGAGTGCTGTCAATGATTGGGAAACCTGGATCCGACTGGAGACAGCGACGAGGACGAAGCTCGTGGCTTACTGCTATTTTAATCTTTGCAGCATTGCGTATAACATGCCACCATTACTGTTGACATCCGAGTTGAACCTCCTCTTACCTCAAAGAGGTAAGCTTTGGAGGGCTGAGACGGCCTGGCAATGGCAAGAAATGCGGCAATCGACACCAATGGTAGAACTCACCTTGCACGACGCTTTCTCACGACTTTTTGGCCGGACGAATCAAGGACTTCCACAGCACATGTCGTCTTTGGGAAGTTATGTCCTCATCCACGCCTTGATCCAACACATATATCTGTTGAAGCAGACCTCATTTGCAACTGGTCTCCCATATAACATTCATCGAACCATGAAGCCCGAGGATGTCGAGGAGGTTTCACAGGCCCTTCGAGTGTGGCAGACAAGTTTTGAAGACCAACATCAGCTCAGGGCGGCGGAATCAGGACACTACAGCGTATCGAACTCGATCGAGGGCGGAACTTTGGACTTTACCGCGACGGCGTTATTGCGTCAAGCCTATATCCGACTCTATACCGATGTGACCCCTTCGACCGCGCTCGAGACCCGGGATCCGCTTTTGGTGGCGTCGGCCTTGAGCAGAACCCCCTACTAGTACGAAGTCCAAGACTGCACCGGGCAGTGTTCCAAGCGATCCACGTCCTATCTATTCTAGTCAAAGAAGGAGTCAACTACGTCGCCAGTACCAAATCGACGGAGTGGAGCATTCAGCACTCACGTGAGTCTCGATATAACACGACCCCTTGAACGTTGTGACCCAATTACTAACTCGGATTTATAGTGTGCAATTTCGAGTGTGCCATACTGGTCTCCAAATGGCTTCTGACGATCGCGGCGATTGGGCCGCATGATGCTCCTGCTTCCCCGGAAGAGAAGAACATGCTTGATATGATAAGCCGGATGGTTGATGAAACCGAGTTCGCAGTACCACCAATCGACCCATCACTTGCAGGACAAAACGAAATGCCATCAAGTGACAGCGCGAAGCTACGGCGACTAGCCGCTCAGGTTGTTCGACTCTGGGCCGAGACGTTTGGAGGGAGACACATCTTTGAGATTGTCAAGGTTATGGGCCAAAGTCTTGAAGCGTACGGCCATTTGGTTGAGAAGCCGACAGACAGAAGCCCCCAAAACCGACTACTGGAGCCGGGCATCAACTGAGAGAGGCATCAGAGGAAAATTGCGAGACTGAGAATAATGGTACCGACAGAAACACTCAACTGAGTGTTGAAAACTTTGAGCGTCTGATTTGAAAGGCGCATGGGCATGAGGCATGGGATCAACAGTCACCGTTGAGGGCTGCATCGAGTTTAGGAAAATCAGGGTTATCACGAAGGTCCACGATACGGCAAATCCTGTACATTATGGCGTTAGGGGTTGTGGTTATTTCGGTTGGTATAAGCAAGCTGTTATGGAATAGGCGTTTACTGTTACGCAGGAAAGGACAACGCAGAGCAGAAGGCAATTGGTCCAACTTAAGCTGAGGTTTAGTTCATAAAACAATAGTGCTCATCTAAAACAAATATCCCCTCACAGACTATACGTATCACGGTTAAACTATGTATTTCTCACCACTGGTGTTTCTTATTTGGAGATGGCAAACGCATTTTCCCCGCAAATATTGGATGCAAGATGCAAGATGCACGTGAGAATGGGAATTGAGGGGCCGAGCCGAGTGTGGGGGAATTAGTGGGTCGATCATCATACCTCGGCACCTTAAAGTTGGTACATACCTAGTTACCGAGTCTTGGTCATGAGGTTGAGGGAGCAGTACCTCGAATAGAAGCAGCCTCGGGCCATCTTCTCGCATTTCTTATGTGAGAGACTGCAGGTTTAGATATAGATATAGAGATATACATCCTCCACATACAATCTCTTTTCTTTCTTTCAAGTTTGGTTTTAGTATCTTGATTACTCACTACTCGTTCAGCCATCATCATGCCTTTCTCGACTGAACTCACCAAGCGGTTGGGCATCAGAGGTCCGTAATACCACATCCAAGCAGCTATATCCTATGCTAACTCTTTACCAGTGCCCGTCGTTCAAGGCGGCATGATGCACGTAGGCACCGCCGACCTCGCCTCTGCAGTCTCCAACGCCGGCGGCTTGGGCATCATCACCGCCCTCATCTTCCCCACGCCCGAAGACCTGCGCAAGGAGATCCAGCGATGCCGAACTCTAACAAAGAACCCTTTCGGCGTCAACATCACTCTCCTGCCCTCCATGGTTCCTCCCAACTACGGCGCCTACGCTCAGGCCATTATCGACGAGGGCATCAAGGTCGTTGAGACAGCCGGCAACTCGCCCGGTCCTGTCATCACGCAGCTGAAGAATGCTGGCATCACTGTTCTTCACAAGTGTACCACAATTCGTCACGCTCAGAGCGCGATTAAACTCAAGGTGGATTTCCTCAGTATTGATGGCTTCGAATGCGCAGGTCACGTCGGCGAGAGCGACATCACAAACTTCATCCTCCTGAGCAAGGCAAGGCAAACGCTCGGGGTACCCTTCATCGCGAGTGGCGGCTTCGCAGATGGCTACGGACTCGCTGCTGCTCTGTGCCTAGGCGCCTGTGGAATCAACATGGGAACCAGGTTTATGGCGACAAAGGAGGCTCCTATACATATCAAGGTTAAGGAGGAGATCGTTCGCGCGCAAGAGACCGATACAACGCTCGTTCTCCGACGCTGGACAAACACTACGCGACTGTACAAGAACAAGGTCGCCCTTGACGCGCTTGAGATTGAGACCAAGAGCGAGAGTGGCGAGTTTTCTGAGATTGCGCCATATATGAGCGGAAAGCGAGGAAAGGAAGTGTTTATCAACGGCGACACCGAGTATGGCGTAAGTGTAACATCTTGACCATGACGATGGATTTGGCTAACTGGATTTGCAGGTTTGGACAACAGGACAGGTTATGGGTCTGATTAATGATATCCCTACATGTGATGAGCTTCTTCATAGAATCGAGAAGGAGGCTGAGACGGCATTGAAAGAGAGACTCGCGTTGCTGGTGCCGGAGTCCAAGTTATAGAGCTAGAACAGAACGCTAGACTTGCGAGATTTCACTTTTGGTTAGAGCTTGTATAAACATTTGCTATTTATTGTTGAATACATGACGAATTATTCTAAATTTTGTAACATGTCAGAAAATGAACCATCACTCAAGGCTTGTGCCTGATCGAAATCCTGTGGTCTATGAAACGCGTAATCTAGACGATGCCGCTTTACCTGATCCGATGAACCCGTCCATCTCTGTGGCTGTGGCTGCTGGACGATCAGCTCAGGAACACCACGATTCTCCAGATGCCATTCCTTAGCCTGGCAGAGGCTCACGCCTGTCTCGATAAGCGAAATCTTGCCTCCAGGCCTTCCCATGCTCCATCCCGTAGGGACAGTGCGTTGGCTGGGCTTATGGACCGCGTCGTCGGTGAGATGCAGGTTCATCTCGAGCATTGCACCGCGGAGACCGCAGTACAGCGTATCCGATAGATCAGATGCTTTGGCCAGACAATAGATCCTGTCGTATGTTGAACTGCCGATGTGAAGGGTGGCATCGGGACGCCAGTAGTTCCGCTTGGATGTACTGTGCCAGTTACAAAATAGACCTGTTTGGGGATCGCATTCCTGCGGCTGACAGTCCGGCGCCCATCCTTGCTTCCACATCTTGTGGTCGTCCTTCTGACTTGGAAAGGGCCATTGTGTGGAACATGAGAGAGCGCTTGTGTGGTGATATGGCTTTGGGTATCGAAAGTCAAAGAGACGGATGTCCGGCGCTGTGTTGCTTCCTGCGACGAAGCGCTCTGTACCGTAGACGAGAAGGGAACTGCCTGCTTCATAAGGCTGGAAACGGTCCCTGTAGACTGCGTCTTGTGGTGAAGGTGTTCGAATATCCAACAGTCTATTCAAGGGGTAAGTAGCTGGTCCTGATAGATGGTATGAGTAACTTACCGATATGTCCCGTCATCCCATGTACTCAACAGAAGGTTCTCATTCCCTCTGATAGGCTCAATCGCACGAACTGTAGTCTTCTCGCCGATTCTCACATCGGTCAGCTTAGCGGCGTCATCAAGAGGCCTGGGGTTGCTAGCAGCATTGGAGAATACCAACCCCGCTGGTGTAAGTTGTCCCCAACGTAGAGGGTTTCTACTCCCACCTAGAGCACAAGCGACGACATCTTTGCTCATGAACTTGGTGCTCCGTAGTAGGGAGGCTTCATTCGAGGGGCCTCCCTGTGAGAAGTCATAGAACTCCAAGGGACTCGTTTCTGACTCGTCAGATACGGTGAGATCGTAGAGTGTCAGGATGGAGCCTTTGCCAGATGCCAGCATATTTGCTTCGGGGTGCCACTGTAGAGATGAGACGGCTACCTGGCCTGGGGACTTTCTCATGGGGTCCGAAGCGTGGTTCTGCTCTGCTTCGTTCGCTGGTTTCAGACGTCGAGTGATCGCTGCAAAGTTGTCTTTGCCAGAGAGGATCTGAATATCTCCATTGGCCCTCCCGACAACTACACCGGGCGTTTGTTCGTGCTCTATGATTGAAACTGCTGTCGTGTCTCCAGTGCCAGCCCGATATCCATGAGTCTGCCCCTCAACCTGATGCCAGGTATCCGGCTCGCCATCTACAGGCTTCATCCGAACCATGAGGTTCTCGCCCACGCCTGCCGCAATAACTTCATGCCTGAGCGATGACATGAGCCTTGCATCAAGAACAGTGTGAAACAGCACAGATTGACTACCCGCAACTCTGCGCTGGAATCTCCCAGGCTGCTGCTTCTTCTCATGAAGAACATTAACCCAAAACCCACGCTTCTCCCAGCAACGGTCCAGATACGTTGCACGTTCTGCAACCGAACTCCACTGTGTCTCCGAGTTTGTGGCAATATCCAGCGATGAAAAACGAGTCTTGACGAAAGTTCGCCAGCCATCCTGCCGTGTGAGGCTGTTGATATGCTTTGTCAAGGCCGAGACGTGAGCTACGTCACGCGCCGTGTCGAGATGCTCGACGATGTCGAGAACAATATCATCTGGAAGGCTTGCTAGAGATGTTTTATCCATGATTGTTTCTTAATCGTGGCGTAGGCTGTTGTTGTATTAGGGGCATTTCGCCGAACAAGTTTTTAGTGGTGATGTCGTTTTTCCCTGGCTTCAAATTGGAACAGGCGTTTCAAGATTTATCGAGTTGCGAGTCTTGGCCTCAGCAGCTCCATGAAAAAGAGGGATAGGTTTAATCAATTTGATTTTGATTTTAAGAATTTGAAGATTTTTGTAAAGAGAGGAAAGGAAGTGAGAAACTTATCACTTATAATCAACCACCTACCTCAGTGCCATAGTAGTGAGTCAGTCTTGACCTGTCTGCCTAATATGCTGCTAGGAACAGAGCGTCATAGCGGGTCTTTTTTTTGTCTGGATAAATGCATATGTAAGGTAACAATTCGAAGACTTTACTTTCCAAACATTCTTCAGTCATGAACTAAAAGGATTCCGCAAGCAATTTTTTGTTTGATTGTTTTAGTTACCATGTAAAGACGGTGTGATTTGATAGACCGTGTAAAGAAATAGATATCCTACCCCGCGCAATAAAAAAAACACATCGTATATAGTAGGAAATTTACATGAACTGTCGTTATTCGTACTTCGCTGTTTCGAAGACCGGAGCTACAAGCCTTGGCCTGCAACCAATAAAACGATTTCCTTTCGTCTCTCCAGAATAACACTTGGGCTTTGGGACCGTATGACTCTCGGCCTAGACGTGAACAAACGAGATGATAAAATGGAAACATGTTCGGTACGAGCATCTTCGCAAAAACACCGTACCAGTATAGGGGCATGTAAGAGACCAATGCAAAAAGTCTTGCCCATTGAGGGTGAGGGCATGAACGTATAATCCTTCAGTGGAGCAGCGAGCAGATACCGCGCAACTACCTATTATGAAAGTGTTGCTGGGTTGCTCGCTGAACCATAATTTGTGCGCTTACATAGGCGCTTGCTCCTCTAACATAGTAAAATAGGAATGGCCTAACGTTATCTTGGTATCATTTGCAGCTCCTGTGCCATGATATACCCAGAGACAAACCCAGCTGGCCTTGAAACGAACAAGTGGCGATTCGTATTCAAGGTATGCCCAGAGGTAACATTCGAGGGGGACCATGTCCCCGTCAGGAGTAAACGCCCATCTTTCGTATCCGGGGTGTACGGAGAATGTCGATAGGGCTCGGAGAATCCTCTCTCAGCTTGGCGAGGAAGGCCTGTGGAACGAAATTTGGCTGTAACAGGTCGTTGAACTGTAATGCTTCGCGAGATTGGTGTCCGTTTCTGTATGTTACCTTGACTCCGAAGCTCTCATTCTCGGGGGCCAAGTTTTGGGTAGGTGGTAGAGCGGACTGCTGTATATATCTAGTCATATCTTGGATATGTTGTCCAAGCTCAGCCGGTGTCATGTCAAGCGGGTTGAACCAGCGCCAGTAGTCTTGGTACGATCTGTGATTCAGATCTCCCTGAGTAAATGGGGCGTTTGGAGTACTTTGGGAGTGTTAGTACGATACATCCCCATGGAAGCGGGTATATAAGAGAAACCAACCCAAGTTGCGTCCAGGAGGCAAGTGGACTTAGTTCAGATAGTAGACCTTCGTTATCGAGGCTAGACTCTCCGAGGGCTGTAGATCGGGTAGTGAATGTGGTCAATGTACCGTAGCTGTCACTTCCTGATGTCGATCCAAAGGATGTCTTTGCCGCAGTAGACTGGCGATGACTGGCGTTAGAGAAGTCGGGATACTCTAGTCCGCTCTGTGAGATGGTATGTGGCGGTGTAGTCTGGTTGTTATATACTGTGATTCCCAGTTGGGCATGTTCCGGTTCCAAAGCCGTGTTCGTAATAAGACCCCCCAGAAGATATGGTGATGGAAAAGATTGAGTAGGAGGAACACTCGCTGTTATGCTGGACCCAGTTGCTGGCGGAGCACTTGGTAGTGCCTGGGGACGTCTCTGCCTCGTTCCTGCCCTCTCTCCACGCCTCACTTGCCGCCGTGCGTACTCGAGAATAAATGGGGCAAGAAATCTTTCTTTTAATGGCGGTTTCTTTGGGTTTCGAGATCTGGACCTTTTCGGCATGGCAACATAGGAGAGAGTGGGCGATGGTATAAGACTCGACGAGTATCCCGACAAAGTTCAGTGAATCGGAGGGAAATTCGAGTCACCACAGGCCCAGAACTCACAGAGATACCTTACAGCAAGAGGCAGAAGTGTTCTATGTTGTGCAAATGAAATATAGTAACCTACAGAGCCTTATAATAGGCGTGTGTCATTCTACACACAGTCCAATTTCAGCAGAGCCTCAATGAACCACGCTGTATGGTTGGCTACAAAGGAATACGCATGTTAATTCCAGTACTGATTTCAGAGTCTGAGCAGAAACCACAAAAGACAATACCTGCTTGATATACAGCTTCCTTGCCGTGTCCTGCTGCAAGCCCACAACACCGTATGTTCTGTCTAGCGTCGACTACCAGGGGGCTGTATTTTCATCCTACCCATCTTCTTGTTACCAAGAAAGAAAACTGTGCCCGTTGTGCAGTAATTCAAAGTCCAAAAGACCATGTTGCATGGTGGTTGGCTCGATTGGTAGAGCTGAGGGAGCTATCAAGTGACAACACATACGGACAACAAGATACACACGGGCTTTCATAAAGGCCAGACCATGAGGGAGGTCCCTATTATGGCAATTGTAATTGTTGAATTCTGAGGCTTGACAGGGTCATGCAACTTGTGACGTCTGGTGGTTCATGGTAAATACAATAAACGCCAACTCATAATTCGCTCGAGGTCTTATCTCTTTGTAATTCCGCTTTCGCCTCTTGCATTAGCTCTTGGGGCTGATGACATGCTGCTGCAATGCAAGGTGATGGGATGGGATAAGACGTGATGCCATATGACAGCTCACATGTGGGCGTGCGAGCTATTGCGTGGGTGTCTCAACCAAAAACACCCCCTCATCTTCGTCTCAGCCTGATTAGAGACAATTCGACGAGAATTTTGCTCATCTGCCCATTTTTCTCTCATACCGGGCGGGAATACCAAACACGCAGAGTTTTCTATGATCCTACTCCAGTATAAATATTAAAGACAAGTCAACACCGAAGGAATAAGCCCCTGGTTGCCTTACTATCATGTTTCCGCCAGTTGAGCCTCAATTAACTAAACTCCTTATTTCCTCATTGGGGCTCCCCAATTGCACTCGTTTGACCGTTCATCCTTGAACACTTCCATACCCTTCATATATCATCAATCCCTATCCCTGGGCTGTGTAAGTTGGACTGCCCTCGCCCTCTAGATATTGATCTGGCCGTTGACGAGTCGAGCCTAGAAAACCAAAGAAATGACACATGCCACACAAACGATTATTATAACAAGTTGTTGGCAACTTCCTGTTGGCAAATCAGGATCTAAACAGAATGGATCTATCGAACCATGCCATATCGCTGTTGTGTCCATCGGAAGAGGGGCTTTTGGCTTCA
Source organism: Fusarium avenaceum (assembly GCA_025948275.1). Lineage (NCBI taxonomy): Eukaryota > Fungi > Ascomycota > Sordariomycetes > Hypocreales > Nectriaceae > Fusarium > Fusarium avenaceum. The sequence continues at coordinate 2,411,767 of CP109669.1, forward strand.
TCTCCAACAACATTGCGAAGCAAATGTCTAGTATCTATGATAAACCGTCTTCAAACATCTCACCTGATATGGGGATATCATGGGCTTTCCCAGGATCCGAACAACAAGAGAACCTTGAAACGAGCCGCGTTCAGGTTGTTCCTGGGCTAGAGCAGGACCTTGTTCTCGGAGACAGCACGGAGGAGCTGTATCAGAGTGTTCACCTCACCCCTCCTAAGGATTCGCAAGACCAAGCTTCAAGTGTTTCTTGCCTTGACAAAGACTTTATCCATCAGCTCAACTCACCGGGAGACTTTGCAAGGCACGGGTTAGTACCTGTGAACCAACAGTCTCAAGACAAATTAAAGTATTACATGGATCTCTACTCCCGAAAAGCCCACGCCCCCCTTCCCATTCTTAGCACTTCAGATTCGAGACCAAAAGAGGCGGAAAGGCCATTTGAAGCCAGAGAATATCTTCACGTTTCAGCGATGGACACCACAAGTCACGCGAGTTCAGATGAGAACTGGGTTGTGGCCTTCAAAGGCAGCGCAAGTGGACAGAACTCATACTCTCCACCGCCGGTTTACCTGAACAGCTCAGATGCCAACAGTAAGCAAGATGCATCGGAGAGGTCTACTGATGCGGTATCCAGGCACTCACGCCCCAACTCCCCAACCTCTGGTTGGTCCTTGGTAGATGGAAACATATGCATTACCCCTGAAGAGGAGGATGAGAATCAAGGGGGAAATGAGGCCAGACGCAGTGACTTTGAGATGCATCCAGGCCACCGTTTCTGGGAATGGGATATCCAAAGACAAATGTGGCGCCGACGAGGGCGAAGCGGACAGGACGAGAAGGATTGGTTTACAGAAAAGCTTTTGCAATAACATTTGTTTAGGTGTAAGATGCCCGTCCCAGGTAGCTGACTGATCTTCAAAGCTAAAGTCAATATAGCTTCGGCGGCGTTCTACCTTACCCCTCTGGTTTTCTATGACCATCTTCTTTTCCTTCAATCTTCTTATCATGTTTTACATATCATGGCTATAGACGGTTCCGATCTTATATCCAATACGGGTCCTGGTTCTGAGTGTTCATTTTCATTAGTTTTATGTTCCTTCTCCTGACAACAAAAAAAGAAAACAGTTTATATCCTACTGAACAGTCTAAGCGACACAATGTAGTGTATAACGGGAATATAAGCTCAAGTGTATTTGCATCATAAGGTAACTATCCAATCGTAATATATGCACCCACAAAGTAAAAACGCCATGCGCCAATATTTCACCAGCAAGCTGACAACGACGCCTCCCAGTGCCTAATCATTATAGCAACAGATGCAGCGCCCGCACGCCCTTCTCCGCTGCAGCAATATGCCAAGGCCGAACATCTATCTCGCGATCTACGACACCTCGTGCCCTGGCTAGGGTCCCCAAACCCCTGAAGTAGCACAACATTTCTCGCAAAAGGGGTTCATATGCACGAGGAGTGGCCTCTGTATGAACCAGATTGACCTCCATCAGCACAGGTGGATCCTCGAGTTTTATTCCCGTCCGTTTAATCAAGTAACCGCTGGCAAGTGCGGGTCTCACCTCCAGCAGCGTGGTAGAATTGCCGAGTCTATGTCCGACAATAGCGCCCCATGTCTGATCAGTGGCGTCGATTAGGAAAGAGTCAGCATCTGCTTCTGTAGCAGTATCTGCACCTGGTGTGGCAGCCAAGGTCATGTTTTCGCGCATGGGGGTCGCTGGAGTCGTGGTCTGCTCCGGCGAAACGATACTGGCTTGGGGTGTAGATGCCGGGGTCGAGTAGAACGCCGAAGTTGCCGCATGAGGAACCCTTACAGCCGGTGGTACAAGCTGTAGAGACGGGTTGGTATCTACAGACATCAGGATCATGGTAAAGGAGTGTTTGTCGTCCAGTGTCGATGCTGTTTGCCACCACTCCACTTCCTTCTGGTCCATGGGCCCTGACTTGGTAATAATCACTCGCCAATGAACTTTCCAAACTGCCATCATAGTCAGTGTCGTCGCCCAAATTTCAGCCATGATGGCCTGTTTGTGTGGAGAAGTAGTGCGGTCAGGGGCTCTGCTCCTGGTGACTGAGTAGGATGTAGTCGCTTGCCGTTGCCCGCGGTTATCGGTCCATGCAGCTGTAATCCACCGGCCATCAAGACTTTCAGCATATCCAACATGAAGGCACGAATTCTCATGCATGAGAGACTGAGAGGGCGAAGTTGTAAGCTTGAAATCTATCATTCGAGGCGGAGGCTGTTCAAGCATGATCGCTGGAGCAGGAGTCGGGCCTCCAAATTCAAAGTCCAGAAACAGAGTGCATCTGTCGTATGTCTCCAGACAGAGCTTGATCATCTCTGCGGGGCTGGGCACAACCAGCGACGCTGTAGACGAAATCAGCTCCGACGACACCAGCTGCAGTACCAACTCATTTTGGGGAGATTCCCGACGAGCTGCCAAGAGTTCGCTATACTCGTCGAAACAACGGTAAAAGGCGGTGCAAGCTTCAATGATAGAGGCTGGGTTGTCGGGTGAATAAACAAAGTAGATGACCAGGTTTTTGTCCTTGGACTTCCATTCCGATAGAGAGCTTCGGAGCACTTCCATACTCTCCACAAGGGCAGAGCCATGGCCCGTGACAGTTGCGTCAGGTGAGGTTGAGATCCTATCAACCTCATATGGCAAGACGCCATCTTCCCAGTCTCCAGACAAGGCCAGGTTATTGAAATTGCCCAGTTTTAGAGATTCATACACACTCTTCAAGCGACTTATGAAACTTCCAACATGATCGGCCATCCCTTTCCAACCTGGAAATATGCAGAGCGCGGTGATGTCTTTTGTTCCCCATGAAGGTGACAGTCCAAGGCCTTCCCAGAATTGAACTGATGATGGAAGCACTGAGAGTTTCGTCTCTGATCTGCGAACTTCAAGATGAGGCACGGGGATTTGGTATAGGTTGTTGGCCCTCAGATGCTCGGAGTTAGGATCTCTGCCTGGTATCGGTCGGGGCTGGAGACGGTTCGGTTGTCCCACAAGTGGAAGATCTTGAATCTCAAGCAAAGCCTTCAACCGCACGACTATAGCACTCCCGAGATTGGGTGGAATGATGTTATGAAGCAGTTGAAGCGAGCTACGGGCAATGCCCAATTCATGGCCTCTCAAAGTTGCAAGCGAAAGTGATGAATCGTTCTTATGGTCAATGCCAATTTCAAGTCGTCCGGTGGCAGCCTGTTCAGTGATGATTTGTGCAACCTCAACAAACTCCCGGTTGGAAAGTCCTACATCCACATTGAGTGGCTCCGGGTCCGAGAAGAAACGATGCAGTAGCATTTCTGGCGACTCCGCCTTTGACAATTTGGGGAGCTCAATGGCAAGTTGCTCTTCGGCGGCATCATCTGCCAGATCTGCCTCTCTCGACGTTGTAGCTTGCGAAAGAGCATCATCATCAACCACTGTTCGTTTCACGCTAGACTTGACAGGCGAAACGGGTCCACCAGAAAGCGAGCTCAAGTCATCCCCATCAGAATCAATATCACTGTCCTCTGAAATAAATGCATTTCCATTCAGTCTCTGAGAGCTAGCATGAGCAGTGGGCCCATCCACACCAGTCAGGCTTCGGATCAGAGAGCCACCGGGGAGCGGCTTTGAATCAGGCTTGAGTTTTCCTTGCCGTTCAAGATACTCGTCTCGGGAAAGACTTCGAGCATCACGCCTTGAATCTTCACTGCACTGATCCTTCGAAAAGTCAAAAGCACCGCCATGTTCGTACTTCTTGTTAATCAAGGGAATCTTGGGGTCGAACTCGACCTTTTCAAAAATACTGCTTTTTCTTCGAAGTGGTGGCTGAAGACCAAAGCCCTCTTGTGTAGGACTAGCCAGAGAGGCCCGAACTCGTTTGAAAACAGTGGCTGGATCAAAGGGGCTTGATCCGCGCTTGTTGGAGTGCGGTCGCTCAATCTTAACCCTGTGGTTAATCTCGTCGTTAAGTGAGCTTCGGGCATGCTTCAGCTCTGGCTTAGCAAACACAGAATCATTGGTCTTGATTTTTGGCTTGACTTCAGGTTGTGGAACAAAAACTTTCTGGGGCTCTGGTTGTGATACTATCGGCGGAGGCATCGCTTGTTGAGGAGGAAGATTTGGCTGCAAATCGACCATATCAATATCCAAGTCATTGGCGTCCGGGCCATCGAAAAAATTGAAATCATCCTCCGTCACATCGTGGTCACCAAAGACGTCCTCGCCCATGCCGTTCATTATGTCATCTGAGTCAGGGATGGCATTGCTATCGCTTCGTTCTCTCTTTTGTTCATGATGACCTCCCCATCCATCATGGTCAGCGTCAGCAACCGGTGTCGCTGTTGGCATCATAATATCAGTATCGACAACTGCAAGAGTCGGGGGCGGGTTGTTGGGGCTTGAAATCGCCCCATCGATAGAAGGAGTGACGCCAAGATGTTGTTGAATTGCATCAGGAGGTGTCGGATACATGACACCAGCAGCAGCGGCCGTGCTGGGTCGCCGCATTGCTAAGGGGGACTGTCCATTGATGTTTTGAGCTTGTGTGTTAGCACCGTTCACTTCCTTAGGGATAGCAAGAGTCCGCTCGGCTTTGCGTTTGGAGATTCTCTCTTCCCTTTCCGATGAACCCGCGAACCATCCACGAGCATCACCCAAAGGATCATGGCACTCCTCATGGCCACTTAGTATGGTGTCCCCAATACGGTGTGTCGTTGACACCTCCATGGGCTTCTTGCGGAAACAGAGTGCTCGAGGCCATGGGACGGTCGCTCGAGACCGTTTCGGTTCGCCATCTGCATCTTGCGAAGTTGGCTTAGTGATGAGAAGATTGACCCAGGAACTTGCTTTGAAACTGGATGGGTTGAGCCCGCAATGTTCGAGTGCTTTGAGGCATGAGTGCTTCCAAAGAGAATCAGTTGTGTCTGGTATACTTCTAACACTCAAGGCTTGGGTGTTGGGCGTCTGTGCATAACTTCGATCCCCATCCCAATTCACAAAGCTCTGCTTTGTTGCAAAAACACCATAGGGGGCAGCTAAAATCGAGCTGCTCGGCAAAGAGGAATCTCCACCGTACGCATCCTCCGCCATGGCCAAGTTCTTGCAATGCGAGAAATAAAGGCTAATAACAAGGGAGCCGGTGGTTGTGATGTACGTTTTGAATGTACCGATAACGGGATCGGCTTGCAAAGAGCCTCTTTCATGTTCGTTCGCATCGGCTTGCAATGGTGGGATCAATATTGTCCTGTAGTTTAGAGGGATTGCCATAGACTGGCTGCAAAACGCAATTGTTACGGAGGATATTGCCGCGATTATGAACTGTTCGTAAACGATCTTCGGTGCTGGCTGCGTCGTCCGATTATCGGCAGCCTGGTTTAAAGGGTGAGAGCTAGCTTCTGAGAATCCTCCAGCAGCGGTCTGTGTCGGTGAAATAAGGGGAGTACGCTGGGTTGTTTCAGCAGGAGATACGGTCGAAGTAATCGAGGAGTTCTGCGTAGTGTTGCCCGGGGTGCGGCTCTTTTGTAAAGCTACAGGTTCGAGTGTGCCCTCATCTACCATTCCTAGCGTGTAGCCGCAAGCTTCGAGACTGGCTCCTTGGGCAAAACTGACAGTCTTGCTTGCTCCATCTTTGCTAATGACTTGGAAGACCCATATTCCTATTCGATCGGTGTCATATGAAACAAGTTTCCCTTGATCACGCAGCGCACTTTGGATCTCGAGAGCGGACGATTGGAAGGTGTGCGATTGATCTGACGATGGCTCGTAAATACGAAAGGCTATTGACGCGATGTTGTTCTTAAAGATTCGAGGGTTAGTCGGTGAGCTTCACGAGGTTTGTGTGACTCACTATCGATAATGTATTCGTCTCATATTCACTGGTCTCCATTGCGACAACTTCCTCGCCGTCCGAAAGTCGCAACCGTAAATGCGGCTCAAGGCACAACGGCGAGGCGCAAGCCTGAATGGGCCTAACGCTACAAGTTATCACCTTTAAGCAATCAAGTCTTAGGCTAACACGGGGCTCCTCGAAATATGGTTGTTCGAATTGTAGTTGTTGGGGCCGTCGACTCGCCGGACTCCATCTCAACGAGCAAGACAGTTGTGCCGAGCAAGTAGCTCGGGAATGGCGCCACGGAAACTGGACTGGCCTGGTTGGTGAGGTAGTCCTTCAGATTATGGTGATGAATGTAGAAGCTATGCCATTAGTTCGATGTTGCGGTGTTGTGTTGTAAAGAAACGAGCCGACAATAACCTGGATTAGAGCGATGTTTGATGATGTCTGTCGCGACCAGAATAGGCGTTGGCGGAGATAGAACTCAGTGGAGGTTGTCGCGCGGAAGAGCCAGGGCCTTAGCTAGGATGGGCGCCCTGGGGAGTAATAAGGGACGTCTTTAGGGGGTCCCAGACGGAATGTCAAAGGACGTCAGTGGTTTGCCGGCCGGATTCGCCAGGGACGTAGGGGCCAATTTGATGGAAGGGATGGACCGGGTTTATTACGGGTTCAGCAGCAAATAGGAGGGTTGTCTTCACCGTCAGTCACCGAGCTCACCGAATGTAGTGGGGCACAGTTTTTCTTCACCTTGATTTTTTTCCAAGTCTAGTCGCATCCGCTAGGAAATCGCAAAACTTCCATTAATCATTCGCTCACCCAAAAACCAAGCCTCGTTCGTGCGGTTCATCTGGAACACCGCAGCTATGAAGCTTTCTAATCCGGGAACCGTTCCCGTGTACACGATCTCGGGCGCATCCTCAGCCCGGCCTCTGCCTGACTGGCTTGCGCGACGCAGAAAGAGAAGTTTGAAGGACGACGCCGAGTACCAGAACCGTGTCGAGCTTCTACAAGATTTCGAATTCGAGGAAGCTAGCAACTGCATTCGTGTCAGTGAGGATGGTGACTGGGTCATGAGCACCGGCACATACAAGCCGCAGATTCATGTTCACAACCTGCCTCAGCTGTCGCTTTCTTTTGCCCGTCACACCAACGCCCTCAACCACTCATTTGAACTCCTGTCATCCGATTACTCCAAGTCTTTACACCTTCAAACCGACCGCCGGCTCGAATTCCACACTCCCATGGGTTGTCACTACGAAGTGCGCCTTCCTAGATATGGTCGAGCCCTTGTCTACGACCGACAGTCTACTGAGGCTCTTGTACCATCCGTCGGCTTAGACGGTGATGGTAAGGGCGAGGTTTTTCGCCTGAACCTCGAGTTGGGACGTTTCATGAAGTCCTACCAAGTTGACGTCGGTGGCGATGACGAATTGACTGGCGGTGGTTTGCAGGGAGGTATTGGGGTCGGCAGTGTCAACACAGCCGCGATCGCGGCAAATACTCACAATTTGCTTGCTTTTGGAACTTCGATAGGAACGGTTGAATTTTGGGATCCACGATCAAAGTCAAGAGTTGCTATGCTGGGCGGCCACGAAGGTGAAGTCACAGCACTTGACTTCAGCCCCTCGGGTCTTTCTATCGTCACCGGCTCGTCAACTGGCATGATGCAAATCTTTGATCTACGACGACCTGTGCCCCTTATGAAGAAGGACCAAGGTTACGGTTTCCCCGTACACAAGCTCATGCACATGACGACAGCATCGCAGGAGAAAAAGATTCTGTCCGCGGATAAGCGCATCATCAAGCTTTGGGATGAGCAGACTGGAGACCCTTGGACATCCGTGGAACCTATTGTGGATATCAACGACGTCACCTGGTGCAAAAACACCGGTATGATCATGACAGCCAACGAAGGCAAGCAACAGCACGCTTTCTTCGTTCCTCAGCTTGGCCCCGCGCCCAAATGGTGCTCGTTCTTGGACAACATGGTCGAAGAGATGGCGGAAGAGGTACACACCGAAACATATGACAACTACAAATTCTTGACACTGCCCGAACTGAAGCAGTTGAGCTTGTCTCACCTGGTTGGAAAGACCAACCTGCTCCGGCCATACATGCACGGATACTTTGTGGCTTCTAAGCTGTATGAGCAGGCCAGATTGATCGCCAACCCATATGTCTGGGAGGAAGAGAGGACGAAGCGTATCAAGGACAAGGTCGAGAAGGAGCGTGCGAGCAGAATCAGAGGTACCAAGAAGGTCAAGGTCAACCAGAAGATGGTTGACAAGCTTCTCAAGAAGCAGGAGAACCGAGAGGAGGTTGACACCAAGGTTGGTGTTCTTGGCGATGATCGTTTCAACAAGATGTTCGAGGATGAGGCCTTCCAGGTGGATGAGAACACTGGAGAGTTCCGTGCTCTCAACCCAAGCACTATGGTGGAACAACACACTGATCCCAAGGCTCCAACCCGGTATCAAGGCAAGGACTCCGATGATGACGACTCCGGAGATGATGATAAGGACAATAAGCCGGCTGCAGCGCCAAAGAAGAAGGACAAGGATGACGTTGTCATGCGTGTTTCGTCAACCAGCAACCAGGGACGGGCTGTCAGGGACACAGCGCTTGGTTCAAGACGTCAGAAGTCGGGGCGAGTCAACAAAGCTCACGGCGAGATTGTTGGCGAACGGCAAGTATCATTCATCCCGGAGTCAAGGAGAAAGCAGAAGAAAAGAGAGGAGGAGCTTCCTGCCGAGCCCCGAGACAACCGAACTGGAGCTGCCCGGCGAAGCGCCAGTGGTAACACGTTTAGAAGAATTTAAAAAAGGGAAAACAGGCGCTTGGAATTTATTATCAAAAATAGCAAAGGCGTTATTGCTCAGTTCATGGAGAAAGATGAGACAGCCCACGCATGAGGGCTTACTATTTATACATGGATGATACCCGGATCCTGTCCGTTGGAAACACCAGTTTGAGGCCATTACCATCAACTACATCCCCCAACTTCTGCAACAATTCCCCGCCATCGTGACTGTCAAATGCACATCACTTCTAAATGTCATCTTGTCCTTGGGCTACCTTTCACTTCCTGGACCACTTCTTATCCTTGCGCTTTGCTTTGGCTTGAGCTAAGCCTTTCTCGAGATCTTCAGGTCGAATTCTAGGTGTTGGTGGGACATCATCATCAATACGTGTGCGATTCCGGTGAGATGGAACAGGCCCATCCTTAACCGAAGATGGGAACTCTGCTCTTCGAGGAGTAAGGGCGGTAACAACTTTGCGGGCAGACTTCCTAAGTGTCTCTCTGACTGTCCATTCGCGTCTCTTTGCAAGGAAGAATAGGATAGCTGTAGAAACTATGGCAGAGTCAGCGCATGCGGTAGCTCGTTGCATACGGGAAATACATACTGCCAATAATACTGACGACGACAACAACAACGATAATAGCAATCATGCCGCCTTGGGAGATGGAAACGGAGTTGCCTGAGCTATCACCAGCAGCACCAGCTTCGCTGCCAGAGTCGGTACTTGGGGCGTTGTCATGGTAGCTCTCCGATGCCAGTGGGAAAGGGTTCTCTGTTGAAGTCATCGTGCTTGTATGTAAGACTGGTTGATATTTGGATTTTGGTCGAAGGAGGTCAGTAGAAGGTTCACAGAACCTATATAATAGAATACGGCAACAACACCATATAGTCAATATGAAAGGGCTAGACTTTTCTCGAGATTTCTGCCCTTGTTCGAGGACAGCCACTTGTATATACATTTATGAATCTCTATATTTTCATCCCCCATATGTGTGGTACCCAGTTCGAGGACCCCCTTGATGCCGACCTAGCTTTGACTCCCGAAGGTTCAAGGCGAATCGTTATTGGATCTTTACCAAGGGGTCGAGACCCAAGCACAACAGCAGGAACCGCGATATAGCACCATGCACTCCTGTGATTGGTGCTGGTTCAGCTCGAAGCGCTGAGCGGCAAAGCCTCAAACAGGGGCCCAGCCAATGAGATACCGTACATGCACTTATACAACACCAATGCCTGCTTGTCGTCACGCGCCAAAGGGTGATTGATGCAGGGCCGTTTTTGTGCCCAAGAGAATACTTCCATGCCTATTTCCCATAGTGATGAGCCTCTGGATTGGTTCTGCGACGTCTTAGTCTGGGGATTAAGTTGTAGTGCATGTGGGTGTTGGAAATGCGTTTCACACCGTGATGTTGGGTCGGTGATAGCGGCGGCTGCATTTCCAAAGAGGCGGTGGCCCAAGCTTTGTCAACGTCAATCTTGCAAGCGAAGCGCCAGGGGCAATTTTTAGCCCTCGATATGCTTCTCTTGCATTATGTGGTCAAGTATGATGTTGAAGGGTGTTAGAGTTTCATCCAGGCGAGGAGATCTTGATCTTGCCACCATAGAGCCTTACTCCTAAGCGAGAATACTTGGCAATGCGATACGACACGATCTTCAATCAAGCAGGCGCCAGAGTTGGGTGTTCAGGATAAGTATAAAAAAAAGTCGGCTTATGTGCAGGAGCATCGTATGTGATGACAAGCGAGGCCACCATGATGATCACACTCCCTGGTACATTGTACAGTAGGTAGTTGAGGCTTGACTGGAGACTGATATTATCACATATGTATACTAAGATGACATTGCCAACCCGAACGAAGCATCTAACCATTCTTGGACATATCACTAGCACGATGGTTTGGTTCTTTTGAATTGCTACAAGTAATCCAACGTCACAGTCATGTGCGGATGCAGATGTTCCTCCCTACTACGCTCTCTATCGAGGAACAGGCTTGCTAAAACGACATACCCAATGACTCGGTAAGTAGCTCGGGATAACTTAGCAGCGAACGCAGGAGCAGTTCTAGCTACGATTAGATTTATCTTGCAAGTCTAGTAAATCCTTCTATTCATCACATTAGGGTCATAGTTACAGTGCACGTGGAAAAGTTCCGATTGCTATCTTCTGTATTTTGTACGAAACTATGCTAACTACAATAAGCTATTATTCGTTTATAAGACTTATGCAAATACACTTCAAGGTCATAAATAGGTTCTTCCGAATGGAATGCATTCAGTATATCTGTTCTATATATATCCCGAGTTCGCTCGTTGTCGAAAACTCTTGCTTAGAACTGTAGTATTGGGTAAGGCAAAGGATAGGAATTGAACAAAAAGGCAAAGCATATAGAAAGATATCGACCACATCAGCTGTGATCATCGATATTCTCAATCCATGATTTGGCATCTTCTTGTCATTTTTTTCATGTGCGAAGACTCGGCCACATTATCCCATCACATACCCGTTGTACGGCGCTTGTGTTTCCTTATGTACACAGCGTTTCTGTTCATTCGACTTATTTCAAGAGAGTATGCGAACATCTTCAAATGAGGTCACAAGATGCCCTCATTGATAGGTAACAAAATTACCATACAAGACTCCTCTTGGTATCACCCAAGTTCTAAGGTTATAAACTTGGCGGCTTTTGTAATGGAAGGAACTACCTACTAGGTATCCATGCAGATGTCGTATTGGTGTAGGTCACTCGTAATTGTGATGTTGGCACCTTCCCTCTAATAACTCATGCGCTATGCTTGGGGATTAACTGGAAGTTGCAACGTGGATGCCTTTCCTTGTTCTGACAAACTACGTTCAGAAAAGGGAAGTCAAGAACCAGGGGAAAGACCAGGAGGAGCTTATCGTCTCTCCTCCAAGTATTTGTCAACTTGAAATGTTCCATCTCGCATCATTCCAACACATAGAATCGGACAACACCAACTCGTCCTTACTCACATTGGTTTCCATTTCTCTCACCATACCCATTCCTACAAGGCCTAGCCGGCAGAACAGCTACTCGTTTTCCTCATGGATGTCTCGCCAGGATCAAAATCTCCAGGGAGCTCCAGAAGAGAGGGCAGCCTGACCTTGTTTGACCATATTGAAGACGAGAGAGACTTCGATAAGCTTGGCTCCGTCATCCCGGACTCCCAAGTGGCAACTAAAACTTTCACGGCCCAACCACCTCGGAAGCGGTTCTCTGTACCTGAAGAGGAGGTTTCAATATCTACCATCTCCGAGGGCTTCTGCTTTGGCGAGAAGAAGCCCCCTCGCCCTGGACAATTCTCTGAGAGACCCAGAGCAGAAAAGTCTCAAGCAACAGAGACTTCTTGCTTTTTCCCCAAACCATCGGACCTGCTCCCTCAACGCCCTCCGTCTAACCAACGGCATGCTCCTGTTCTCCAAACTGCCCAACCCGCGGCACCATTGGATCTCCCTGAGATCGGACTGGTAGGCAGAGGTTCTTACCCTGAGAGTTCTCCTGCTCCACGACGTGATAGCATTGTTGGTTCATCTAGCCACACCCCAAGATCATTGCCCGGAAAGGCCTCTTCTACAGGGATAGTTGATGGCGCTACGGTCACACATGTTGACAGTCCCGCAGTTTCCCGTACTCGCTCTCCTTCCGTCACTGCCATGAGTAAGTCACCTGCAAAAGTAGAATTGTTCTCAAGCGCTCCGGAATGTCGTAGAATGGTTGATCAAGACAACGATCCTGGGCAGACAGGGGAACGGAGCGAACTTCCATCCTTCCAACCAAATGACCGTCGTAAGTTGGTAGGGGTTCGTTCAAGTGTTTATTAATGCTAAGAACTTGGAACTAGGACTTCAACTTGAAGAACTGAAACTTCCACTTCCGCATATCGTACGTTCAGAGCGAAGCCAACATCATCCATCATCTTCCAGTGCTTGCGGTGATCTGGAAGCCCCTTTCCCACAGATTCCGAAAGCCACAACGGCCCGGGACTACAGTTCACGTAGCCATAGGTCCAGTCAGCCGCCTCCAACATCAGAGCATTACAGATATTGGGACAGCCATCGTGGCCGCTCGCAATCCAGAGCTAGCAACATATCCAAGAAACGCTCCACGAGACGAAAAGTCCGATCTCAGCCAACAAATGATCCGAATAGAAAAAAGGTTGCAATGCAGAATGTGGCTCAGCACTGGAATGAATGCATCCAAATTGCTGAGGCTGAGCGTCACGAAGCTATTCAAGAGATTGTGCGTCTAGAGGATAAAGTCAACCATACAAAGGAGGTTTTGCGGAAATCAATGCAAGTCTTGTCTGAAAAGGATTCCAGAATCCAAGAGTCGGAGAGCCGTTGTCATAAATTGGAAAAAGCAGGGTCTCTTGCAGAAAAGGAAAGACAGAAACTGCATATCGAGCTGGAATCTTTGCGTTCGGATCTGGCTAAATCTCGAGACCATGCGACATCGATGCAGGAAAAGTATCGCAAGAACAAAGCCAAACTCAACGAGGCAATCGAAGAGCAGCAAGCACTTTTCTCTCGGGCTCGTGTTCTTCACCAGGAAACCAACGAGGAGTTGCAGACAGAAAAGGATAGACGTGCAGCCGATGCCAAGGCAGTTGAAGTAGCACTTGAAGCCAGTCAGAAGAAGCGTGAGGAGCTCAGGGATTGCATTGAAGAATATCGGGCGGAGGCAGAGCAAGAGATGAAGCAAAGTAAGATCCCTCAGGCTTCGCTTCCAAACCAAAAAGCTAACCGTGCAACCCAGAAAATCGCACCATTTCAGAACTGCAGACACAACTTGAGCTTCAACAGAAGGAACTTGCTCGTGAGAAAGATATGGCAGTCGAGCTCCAATCCCGGCTCGAATCAGAGTCAGCCCTTCTGGATAAAATTACAACGATCCATTCTGATATACGATCATTAAAAGACAGCAACGACAAGCAGAATGAGTGGAGCGAAAAGTGTGATAAGACGACGGCCATTCTTTCGGAAAAGTAAGCTTTCTTCACAAACATGAGCTCTTTCTAACAAGATTGCAGACTCGATCTGATGGGCAATCAGCTGAAAGTATCCACTGAGAGCCAATTGACTAATGGGAACTTCAAATCAATGATGCAAGATTTGCAAGCCAACATCCTTTCCCGGTATGAGTTACCTTCGTTCGATATAAGATCTTGTACTAAAACTTCCAAGACTGACATCAGAACTACACAACGTTATTTCGTCTCAGGTAAAGGCGGAGCAATCAGCCACATCCCTCCAAGACACGATCAGCGATCACTTCGGGAAACTGCATAGCAGTATTATGGACCAGCAGAAGTTTCAGTCGAAAGACCAGCAATGGCGTGAGGAAACCCGCCAGGCTCTTGGTGAACATCTTGATTATATATCTACCAAAACCATCGAAACTCAAAAGACCTGCAACGAAACCAAGAGCATCTTAGATGAGCTTGCCACCGGTCGCTCAGCTTGGCAAGAAGGTTTTCAAAGTCGTTACAGTACTCAGGTCATCGAACAGCTTGCGGATCGAGAATCAAAGATTGGCAAATTAGAGGAAACTCTACGTCAGGTTTCTCAGGACTGGTCCAGGAAGCTAGACACTATGCGGTCTACCATGCATGACAGCGATGAACAAGCCAAAAAGCACTTACAGACGGCTGTTCAGGAGATCAGAATCCAACTTGAGGAGAAGCTTCAAGAGGAGGAAATAGCGTCTGAACAGGACATTTCCAGGTCTGAAGCCATGCAGGCGACATTGAAGACGCATCTCGAACAAGTCAAATTGCAACTCGAAGGAGTGTCATCTAACGATTCAGAATCGCAGCTCCTGCGCGAGACTCTGGCCGAGGAGCGTAGGAAGACTTGTGCTTTGCAAGAGCAGCTCGCCAAATCAGAGAGCGATTCTAAGGCTAACGGTGAACTATGTCAGAGACAACACCAGGATCTCAGGGCCATTGAGACACTAAAGAGCCAGCTACAAGACATGAGCGAGCAGGTACCGCGAGTGGAAACTCTAAATACAACTTTCAACAAAATGGTCGACCTCAACCAGATGATGCAGTCCACGGCATTATACCTGAGCAAAGAACGCCATTGGGTCAATGAGCAACTCAGCACCACCTCTCAAGATGTTGACATCGATAACCCACAGACAAACACTAGCGGAACTGAGTCGGTCTACTTCGGCGGAAAACGCTCAGAAGAGCCTGCTGCCCGGGTTTGTACACAGAGTACCGATACCAAGCTGACAGCCAGTCTCAGTGACCTTTCTACACTTGATGTTCATTCCCAGGGAGAAAGGTATCGCCGTAAGGTAACTGTCGCCAGTCCTGCGTTGGGTGTCTCTTCAACGACTCAGCCGCCCTCAATCATACAGGAGCAACTACGAAGACGTGAAGCCAGCATTCCACGGTCCATTCTTCGACCGACAGCTTCTTCCATCGAGGATCCTGAGTCTATTGGAGCGCCCGCGAACCATAGCCAATACAACAGGCCTGTGTCGGCTAAAAGGAGTTCGATGACAGGGTTCACCAACTCAGCAATGGTAGAGCAGATTCGCTCGGGCCTCATCCAATCCAAGACCAAGCGTCCAGACTGGGAGTTTCCTACAATGGAAGATTTTGCTAAAGAAATTCACCCGAATGGGAGGGACGATGTCAAACCAGGCAAAAAACACAACATTACCATCGTGGGTGAAGTGGAGGATAATGCTCCAGCCATGAAACGGGTCAAGTCAGAAGAACCACAAGATGACTCTGCAGATGTGGATGCGATGGACAGACATCGGCCATTGATGCTTCGCACGCACCATGTTATCCGAAAAACGTACTCGAAGAAGCAAAGCGACTGACTAACTTTATTATCGTTGAACGTGTTCCTTGGCGAAATTTTGAGGAATACCAAGAAGGCAGAGTCCGAGTATGTATATCGAATTGACAAGCTTAAAGGGATTGAAGGCACAAGTTTTGTGGAGGAAATCAACATCGAGGTTTGCCTATCTGAAAAGAACGATTTTGTGAACAGGGGACGACGGAATGGCAATTTGCTCAACTCATCTATACTTAGGAAGACATAGTTTATAAATAGGGACCGCACAGCATTATGGGGTCCTGATGATTGATTTCAGTGGCGTGCCGATGCAGCCATATCATGATTGTGGTCTATGTTGTACATGTATAGTTGCATCTCGAAGAGCGAGGATCCCAAAGCCCAAACTCCAACAATGCTCTTTGGTGTAGTGTTACATGGCGCGTAATTCGTGGCTGCCGGCCGGTGAGCTGTTTCTAGCTCACGCAAGAGATCCGAGGGTCGGGTTTCTGGTGTGGGTGAAATATTGTTGAACGAGGTTGGAGGACTCTCATTTCCTTTTTTGGACTCGAGGAAAAGCACCTTCTTGCGCACTACCATTGACATCATTAGTTAGGAGACTTGGACACATGTGAGTCGCATGATCGTACCGATAGGGTCGTATTTCAGCATGCTCATCATGGGTGCGGTTCTAGGTCGCTTGAAAGTGTAGAAGAAACCAGTCATTGCCATGGACACGAGGCGCGCATGCACCAGACGAGCCTTGACTGTAACAGACAGAGTAGTCAGCAAAAGTTACAGTTACAGAGGTTTAAGAGTGTAGCAAAAGATGGTCTACATACCCTTCTTTGCCATTTTGATTGACACGGATCGGATGGCTTGATCTTGCTGTACGTCAGGCGCTGGCTGTGATAGTACGTAGGAAATTTACGGATCCAAGGACGTTGGTCGGTGATACGGGAAAACAAAGCACCGGGAGCTGTGACCCCTGTCAGATTTCGGTGAGCTGTAGCGCTGGAGCCCCTCACCGAGAAGCTGCTTGACTTTCCGATTGACCAATGAGGGGCTGTAAGTTCAATACCTTATCTGGGTAATCAGCAATACCTCAGTTATCGTGATATACCTTACGTGATGCGTGTTGTCGCTGCACAGCTTTAACCAGCGTCTTCAAGAGAAGAGATGCTAATAAGGATGGTTTCGATCCGAGACCGGTGCTCGCGAGTCTTTAATCCTTGCATACCTAGGGTGTTACCAGGTACGATATCGGGTAAATTCTATATACACAAGAAATGGTGCAAAGAGCCCAGCAAGCAACGGTTATTTAACAGCCAGTGATTGCACACACACCTGCAGTAGCTGACGCCCAATCTCATCTTTACAACCCCAACAAGACCCTTTTTCCCTCCTTCTCTTGACTTGTTTCCTACTCTACTACATAGGCACCGCGCCGGCTTTTGCCAAAGCCCTTGTCTGTCTTATCGAGATTGTGTATCATTGTGCGGCATCGGATCTGCAGTGAATCAATTACTCCGTACTGGATAGTATTTGAGGTCACAGCTTACAGTCACAAAAATCCCTGCCGCGGGAGTAAGCGAAACGAGATTTTGACGGAATCCGATATCTATCACTCGGTGCTATTATTTCCCTACCCCAATCACTTTTCAGCTCACTTCGAGGTTGGTTTCCTGGTCTCTTGTTACTTCCAACTCTCTGTTCTTGTGCCTCAAACTCTTGGATTATTATACTTCTCCTGAGCGGCAGTCACTCATTCAACTACCGTGTCCAGGGCTCAATCCACCCTTGTTCCGTTCCGCGTCACAGCTCCACGCCTCCACAGATACAGATCCGGCCGGGACAAGATAGACTGGTTCACTGTCCGGACATCCAATGTTATCACGTCGAACTCCCGTGGCATCGGTCCGCCTTGGCCAAACGCTACGATGTCAGCAATCTTTGCCCCTAAAGTCGTCGAGGTTGGCTGTTAGTGCCGATATCAACGAGTCCACTGTCACTGGGCTACAGCAGCGATGGGCGAGCACTCGAAGCCCCGCTATCGCCATCTCAGGTACGTTTTGTCATGGAACTTCTATTGTGGATGAGAGAAGATTTTTCTGTACGGAGTATACCCTTTCCTGTGCATTTGCGCCCCAGTCTGCAGGGCCGGTCCGGTCCCAGTGAAGCGGGAGCAAGATGCTCTCAAGAGGTGATCCAAGAGACAGAAAGAGAGAGAGATCGGATACCAATGCACACTTTGGCGTAAGGAAACACGCTAGATTGGATCTCTTGTAAACCTTTCACACGGCTTTTTTATGCATCTGCATGAGCCCTGTCCCATGTTCTTTTCAAGCCCCATACATCCATTTCGAGTTTGATCTATTACGTTTTATCATGTTTATCTTTCAGCCGTCTTTGCATTTTCTTTTTGTTTTTGTTTTTCTTTTATTCCGAACGACACTGGAGTAACAGCCGAAGAGCGGTGTTACAGCACCGAGCTAAACTCCGGGAAGAGCTTCCATTATCTTATCCTAGGTGTCTATGCTCGGGATCCTCCGAGGCTTCTTCGGACAAGTGGCCGGAGACCGGGAACGGAGGAGGAAAAGGATATCATGAATTGTCAGAGGGTCATGGTCATAGTCATACTCAGTTACGGATACAGTCATGTGCAAGTGCAGAGCCTACCTACAACAGAGTCTGTGCCTCCCGGGGTCCCGGCTCCGGGCCTGGAGTCCATCCCCCATCTCTGATTATAGCGCATTTTGGAGTACCCATGCCTTCTCCCCATGCTACCCACGCTCTCTCCGCGTTAACCCCCAATTCCAAAAAACAGAGGGAGAGACAGGGGCGTCATCCGTTAATTGGTTTGAAGCGATACATTTTCGTCTCTCTTCGTCATGGACGATGCGCCCCGGATTCAAGTCAGGCAATCGCTGACAGAATGCGCTGATTTTGGGGTGACCCCATGATTTGATTTAATTTCGTTTTGCTTAACACTGCACTGTTTGTTTGTATGCATCCACCCGCAATCCACCCCTGGTCTCCATTCCGTCCCCAGACGTGGATGCGGTCGTGATGGTTCAGAGCCATGTCGTTGTGTGAGTGGATAAAGGTTGAAGGCCCAAGGGTTTCGGGCCTCTCTTAGCCTTTGCTCTTGTGGTGTTTGCCTTGGTTACAGTGTACCAGTATCAGCACCAGTACCAGTATCGGTACCTAGTCTACGGAGTACATGTTGTATCATACCCGCATGCTTGTGTCTGTATATGGGTTTCCATTAGACATTAGCTCTGAGTCTTTTTTTCTACTCTTCTACGCCCTATTTGTATCCAGTCTGCCCTCTCTACCCATTCGAACTTTCCCTTCATCTTCCTTTTCAAATCACTCTTACTATACCCTCTTACACAGCTAAACAATTGTCCTGTTGTTGTGTGATACCTCCTCTAGTGTATGCTCTTTCTCTCCTTCTCCCACTCATCCTTGTCTGATACTCTTCCCCCTTGACGCGAAACTCAGGCCTCAAAGCATTGACATTTTACTTTATTTGGATATCAAACATTGTATTGGATGACTTGAAAACTAACTCGTTTGACTTTTTTCCTCTATATAAAGTTGGCCCCCGTGCTTGTGCTTGGAGTAAATCTATTACTGCCACATCTACCCCACGACCCTTAGTCGCATCGGCCTGTACCCCGCCAAAAAGTTCTACTTCTCTCCTCCCCCACTACAACCTACAACTTCACCGTCACACCTCGTTCACCTCATTTTTCTCTACATATTCCGCCAAAATGAGATTGACTTCAGAGAACATCAACCAGCGCGTTGTCGCTGCCAAGTACGCTGTCCGTGGTGAACTTGCCGTCAAGTCCGAGGAATACCGAGCCAAGATCGCAAAGGGCGATACCAACGATCTTCCTTTCAAAGAGGTCATTTCCGCAAACATCGGCAACCCCCAGCAGCTCGATCAGAAGCCCATCACCTTCTTCCGACAGGTCGCCAGTCTTCTTGAGAACCCTCTACTGCTTCAGAACGAGGAGGCTCTTACCAAGCACTTTGGCTACAAGACCGATGTCATCGAGCGTGCCAAGTTCCTCCTGAGCAAGATCGGCTCTGTCGGTGCTTACAGTGCCAGCACTGGTGTTCCTGCTATCCGCGATAGCATCGCCAAGTTTATTGAGCGTCAGTATTACTGTTGCATCTGATTCGCGTCTGCCATGTGGCCAAACTAACTTGTACCAGGTCGCGATGGCTTCCCTGCTGATCCCAGTCACATCTACCTCTCCGCCGGTGCCTCTTCCGGTGTCAACACCCTTCTCAACGTTATCTGCGCCTCCCCTAAGACCGGCATCCTCATCCCTATTCCTCAGTACCCTCTCTACACTGCTACCCTCTCCCTTCTTGAGGCAACTGCTGTCCCCTACCTTCTCGATGAGTCAAGAAACTGGGGTACCGATGTCGAGACCATCCGCTCGTCTTACGAGAAGGCCAAGGCCGACGGCATCGACGTCCGATGTATTGTCATCATCAACCCTGGCAACCCTACTGGTGCCTCTCTCCCTGAGGAGGATATCCGTGCTGTCCTTGAGTTCGCCAACAAGGAGAACCTAGTCGTTATGGCCGACGAGGTCTACCAGACAAACGTCTTTGTCGGCAAATTTCACAGCTTCAAGCAGGTCCTCCGAAACCTCCAGAAGGAGAACCCGGGCAAGTTCGACGGTCTCGAGCTTGCTTCTCTTCACAGTGTTTCCAAGGGTATGGTTGGCGAGTGTGGTCACCGCGGTGGTTACTTCGAGCTTGTCAACTTCGATGACGAGGTCGAGGCCAACATCTACAAGTTCATCTCCATCATGCTTTGCGCCCCCGTTATCGGTCAGTGCATCGTCGAGTTGATGGTCAACCCTCCTAGACAGGGCGAGCCTTCTCACGAGCTTTACAAGAAGGAGTACGACGGTATCTTCAAGGGCCTCCAGGAGCGCGCCACCGCTCTGCACAAGGCCTTTGACGAGATGGAGGGTGTAGAGTGCGCCGAGCCCCAAGGCTCCATGTACCTTTTTCCTACCATTAAGCTCCCTGAGAAGGCTGCCGAAGCTGCCAAGGCAGAGGGCCGAAGCCCCGATGAGTTCTACTGCATGCGCCTCCTTGAGGCCACCGGCATCTGTGTCGTTCCCGGTTCTGGCTTCGGCCAGAAGGAGAACACCCTGCACTTCCGAACAACCTTTCTTGCCCCCGGCACCGAGTGGGTTGGCAGCATCGTCAAGTTCCACAAGGAGTTCCTCGACAAGTACCGATGAAGAAACAACAACAATCAGAAGGAAATATGATGATAGATCGGGCCCCCGCTATGTTAATCGCGGGCCCGGTCTTGTGGCGGGGTCCCCAGAAGTGTTTCGGAGGTGTGGAGCTGAATGTTCGGCACTGCGCCGTGACACAACACGACATGCTGAGGAGCGAAAGCAAGGGGGAAATCAGGTGTTATCAACGGGAAATCATTTTGCATCTTTAGCGCACTACCTTACTAGACATTGGATAGATAGAACTTCACCAATCTAGCATTTTCATGATACGTCAGGATCGCGTGTTCCACCCACTACAAACAAGTGAGCCTACCGGATGTTAGAAACATGACCCCGGAATGTAATACCATGTGGTCGTGCTGCTGATCCCCCCGATGCCAAACCTTGTTTGCATGCGCAGGTACCGGAGACTTAAAGACTGGGGTAAATCGATTTTGCAATTCTTCAACATCAGATCATGCCACACACTTGCAACTCCACAGTAGTCACCTCGGTGTGGATGGGGGGTACCAGTAACATCAGCCCATTTTTTTTGGTTTCCTCACCGGGACCCAGCCAGTCTATTACCGCAATGGCCTGTCTAATACATATCATACAGTCAAACAAATAGGTAAAGGCATGGGCGCTGTCTGTCTTTGTCTTCCCCATTCCATCCCCCACTGCGTTGTCTCTCTTGGCGTGATTCTGCCAAAACCAGCTTCCTAATCAATGACTTCCCCAAGTCTATGCTCTCTCGCTACCCCTCAATCGTACGGCCTGGCCGTACTTTTGTAGCTTTGTGATGAGCTGATCGCCCTGGCGCACAACATCCTGATACTGCTTGTTCTTGTCATCGGGGCGGTTGGTCTCAATGACACCCTTGCCTGTCACGCGGTCGATAGTACAGGGGATACGGCCAGCAGCAATGAAGCGAGCGAGGTCACTAGAAGAGTGATGTCAGTGTTTGTTCAGGTGAATGGCGAAAACGAAGTGATAACATACCGGTCGAGGAAGTCCACAGTAACTCCAAAGTCGCTAGCCATACTCTCAAGGCCGACAACGCGATAACTCTGGAGAAGCTGCTGGTAGGCACGAAGTCGCATCTCGCGAATGAACCAATTCTTGTGCTCATGGAGATAACGATCCTGGTTAAGGAACTGCTCCTCAACCTCGGCAAGAGACTTGAAGAAGGTCTTGTAGTTTCCGTTGTACAGGCTGCTGACGAGCAGCGCCAATGGGCTAAAGTCAATGGCCATCTCAGCCTCGGGTTGCTCAGTGCTGGTGCCGAGTGTGGTCAAATTGACAGCAGCAGTCGACTTAGGTGGCTTCGTGCCGTGGCTGTCGTCAGCACCTGGACCAGCGCTGAGGGCGCCGCTAAGAGCAAGCAGCTTGTCCTCCCCATCACCGAGAATAGCCTTGATCTCGGGTGCATCAACAACCTTGGACTTGAAATCGACACGCTTGAGGGAGACTGAGCCAGCGAGTACGGAGTATACGACGAGGTTGGAGTAGGTGCAGAGCTCGTAGCTTGTGAAGGTGGAGAGGGAGTCAAGGAGCAGAGGAGCTGCGAGGTTGTAGGAGCGAACCGTGAGAAGATGCAGACCCTCGTAGGCCTTGAGGCGGTTGCGGCGGTCCCAGTCACCACCTGTATCGACAAGGGTCTTGGCACGCTCGACGTGCTTCTTAACAAGAGGCTTGTCTCCGTAGAAGAGGCCCATGCGTATTATGGCAAGAACCAGGTCGATCTTGTTACCCAGGATGCCCGTCTTTTCGAAAATGCTCTCGTAGGTGGTAATGGCCTTGTCCTACAATAGAGTTAGCGGGGAGAGCTCGAAATATTCCCAGAACGCAAAATTTCAGCACATGCCTTGTCTCCAACACGAGCCCAGAACTCTGCCCTTTTGCCCTGGGCAGCCATGACCTCAGTATCACCAGCTTGCTCGTTGGCGTCATCCTCTTCTTTCTGGATCTCTTGCAGCTCGCGGTCGTTGTCCTCCTTCAACTGATTGTATAGACCTTCGTCCCAAGGAAGGCTGATGTTTGTACCGGCAGGCTTAGTGGCGACCATTCCAACGAGGCTTGACTTCCTACTGAGAGGCCTTCCGGGAGCGGTCGAGCCGCCCTCGCCAACGGTGTTGAGGACACCGTCGAGCGGATGGGCGAGGTATTTGTAAAATGGGGCCATCTTATCCTGAGAGATGGCATCTTGCAGGGCCTTAACAGAAGCTTGTTGCGCACTCTTGGTGGCGTAGCCGTTTGTGAGTGTGAAGACATGCTGTGAAAGAGGCAGCAGTGGCCATTTCGCGTACTGGGGGTCGGAACCCATGATGGCGTCGGTTGCTTTTCGTCGAGGT
Organism: Fusarium avenaceum; assembly: GCA_025948275.1. Taxonomy (NCBI): domain Eukaryota; kingdom Fungi; phylum Ascomycota; class Sordariomycetes; order Hypocreales; family Nectriaceae; genus Fusarium; species Fusarium avenaceum. The sequence goes on from CP109669.1 coordinate 2,434,844, forward strand.
TTTGTTTGTGTTGTATGCGCAATGTGCAATATCGGGGTATATTAAGAGTTCGGCAAGAGTGATGCTATTTGTGTTGGCAGTCGGTGATGTTGTTGTGGTTTTGGAGATGGATGACGAGAGAAGCTCAGAGATAGGTCAGTAGAGCTTGGTGTTGTACGGTAATGTCAATTGGGTAGCATGGAAGGCGATAGTGGAGTGGTCCAGGCGGTTGCTGCAAGGCTCCAGCGAGACACGCACTGACGGAATAGTACGTACCTCCACTACTCAACATCTGATCCCATTCCACCTCAGCCTTACTCCTGTTGATTTATGCTGTAGGGAGGCTCTATAAATAAAATTCATTCATCAGTCAACAATAACGGGTTGCTCATAGGTAGGTAGTCTATCTTGTTAAATAATTATAGAGCTCAATTACATAACGAGGTCAACCGAAATGGCAAATTGCAGAAGTGTTGTCATGTAATGGTGGTTAGAGAATCTCACATATACATAGTCAAGAAAAAGACGAAGAAAATGAGTTCCATTATACGACCCACGATTTCAGTTGGATAGCACTTTTATGAGGAAAAAAAATCGTAATCTCCTCATCATTTAACTTACTGGAGTTGTACACATCAAGATATTCCTGAACCACAAAACTTGAATACAGGGTAAGTGAGTTGCATCTACATGGTCCAAGCGCCTGCCAGGGCCACTGAGATTAGATACGGATACAGGACTTCATCTCTCGTCTCAATCTTTCACATTTACATTCACATTCAGATCACATTACAACACTACATTGCACAAATTTCTACCGAGCTCGCTCGCCAAACATGGTCAGGGACTCCGATCGTTCGGTCGATCACGATCGGAACAATCGTAAACGCCCTGCCAACGAAGAACACCAGGATGATCTACCGCAGCCCTACAATGCGAAGTCACTCCAGCCAGCAAAGCGACGCGCCCTTTCACCATCCGACCAACCCCGAAAGTTGAAGCGCCCTGGAGCGCGTGCGCGTATCTCAGAGGCCGAGCGCGAAGCAATTCGACAGCGCCAGCTCGATCGAGAACGCGAAGCTGCTGCTGATGAAGCTGCCGAAGCCGAACAGGAGAGGATTCGAAACAATAGCGATCTCGTCAGACAGCACTACAACAATGTACCGGAGCGCGGTCGCGACTGGAGGACAAGGGATAGCAAGATCAAGGGACTTCGGGTTTTCAACAATTGGATCAAGAGCTGCATCATTCAGCGCTATTCACCTGACGAAGATCATACACCAGGCTCGCGCGAGGCTGGGCGCTCTAGCGGGAAAGACCTGCTTGTGCTTGATATGGGATGCGGAAAGGGCGGCGATCTCAACAAGTGGCAGCAGGCTCCTCAGCCTATTCAGCTTTATGTTGGTCTCGATCCTGCTGACGTGAGTATCGAGCAAGCCCGCGACCGCTACAGAACACTGGGCAGCCGTGGTGGACGAGGAGGAAGAGGTGGACACCGACGACCGCCACCTCGATTGTTCGATGCTCGCTTTCATGTTAAGGATTGCTTTGGTGATACCATCGAGAACCTTGAGATTATCCAGCAAGTTGGATTTGACCCTTCACCCATGAACCGTCGAGGTTTCGACGTCGTCAGCATGATGTTCTCCATGCACTACGCTTTCGAATCCGAGAAAAATGCCCGAAACATGCTCCGCAATGTGGCTGGAGCGCTCAAGAAGGGAGGTCGATTCATTGGCTGCATTCCTAACTCTGATGTTCTCGGCGAACGAGTCCGCAAATTCAACGAAGAGGCAGCCGCCAAGCGCGCTGCTAAGCAGCAAGAGGAGAAGAACGGCGACGGCTCAACAACGCCACAACAAGTAGAGCCAGAGGACGGCGAGCTGGAGGAGGGTGAGGCTGAGCCGACCGCTGAATGGGGGAACACTATCTACCGCGTGCGGTTTCCCGATAAGACACCAGACGATGGCGTGTTCCGTCCCGCCTTTGGATGGAAATATAACTTCTTTCTAGACGAAGCTGTGGAGGAAGTTCCCGAATACGTAGTACCTTGGGAAGCCTTTCGTGCGCTCGCCGAGGACTACAACCTCGAGCTGCAGTTTCACCGCACCTTTCCCGAGATCTGGGAGGCCGAGAAAGATGACAGGGAGCTAGGTCCCTTGAGCGAGCGCATGGGTGTACGTGAGCGTGGTGGTGGTCCCCTTCTCGTATCCGACGAGGAGATGGAAGCTGCTAGCTTTTACGTCGGTTTTTGTTTCTACAAGGTCTAATGCATTCAGTACCAGTATAGAGGGTGGTGTCGTTGGCTTGGCGTTTGGGAGTCTTGTTTGTATTCTTTAGGAGAAACGACGCCTCTATCTCAAGGGCAAGTCGATCAAAAGAAGAAAAGATGATGTCTGTTCACTATGTTCCGATGTGACAGAAATGTTTGAATGGAGCTGGGTATCATATTTTTCTCTAAATGACAACTTCCAACTCCTACTCATGCAGCAAGTGTCCGCTGAACCCACGACTGACAATCCCCTCCAAGCTGTGTACATATTTCCACAAGCCGAGATATACCGAAATCCATGTAGCTATTGCCCACATCAGATCCAATGAAATCATGTCTCTATTAGAAAGCGTTGGCTGCACGTCGCCAGATTGTCAAAGCAGCGATTCCCGCGCAGGCTGTTGCGCCAAGCGTAATGTAAAGACTTGTTCTATCAGGTCCCTCCTCATTGCTCTTGGGAAAGGCGGTGCTGGGATTCGTAGCCGCATCTGCAAAGCCGACGAAAAGCTCGCTGATGCTACCCCAAGTGACACTCACGTGCAGTGGCAGACTCATACTGAGTGAGGAGGTGTACTGATCAGGCTGGAGCTCGCAGCGCTGGTTGGTTTTGTCTTTGTCTGCCTTGAGCGCAGTATAGATGGATGGAAGTTCATCGAGGTATGTATATTTCTTTCGCAAGTCAACGATGTGAGAGAATGAGTCAGGGTCAGACGAGTCGTAGGCGTAGCAGATCAGATCGCAAGCATCCAGTTTGGCTTGATTTTCAAGAATTGCAGGCTCCAACTCTCCAAGCTCTTCGAGAATCAGGTATACTTGCTTTCCACCAGGCAGCTCGACACTGTTGACTGCACGGCGGGGTTTGATGGTGGGGTGATATAGACCATCGAAAGGTCGGTTGAGAAATGAGTCGAGTAGTGCGGATTTGCCTGCCCCTGACGCGCCCAGAACGTAGCAGAGTACCACATTACGTTCGACTCGCCCAGGCCGTCTTCTCCTCTTTCGGGGTTTGGTGATTTTGAGCGCAGCCGTGACAGGATCCTTGGGATTAGGAGGCTCAAATCCAAGATAGGCAAGGTATTCAATAGTAGTCTTGGGCTCAACGAACGTGGTCATACTCCATTGCGCCAACCAACCTTGTAGCGTAATGTGACCGGCCTCGTTTCTGACGGTTGAAGAGGGGAATGATGAGTCAGTCCAAGAATTAGGAAGTCCTGGAGCTGGCGCGAATAAAGCCTCAAGCTCTTGGTCGTTCAGACCACCGTCGTTGTCTTTATCGAAGAGGAGGAAGAGATCCACAAAGAACCTATAACCGGCAGGACTTAGCTCGGCAGATGAGTATTCTGGAACATCAAACTTTGGTCGAATGAATTTATCTTCAAGACTTAGACTATCAGTGTAATGGTATTTTCGAAGGATGATCCATATAGTCTCGTGGCGTCCCTTCTCGGCATACAGCTTATTTAGTTGCAGAAATCCAGGTAGGTCGATGCCCTTTTCCAAATCGGAAGTTGGTAATGATTTCGAGATACTGAGTTTGATATTGTCTAGATCGTCCGCGGTCAAAGGTTTGTCAAAGCAACGGGCTTGAAAATCACGCATTTCTTGTTCATTGAGGTAACCGTCCTGGTCTTTGTCGCAAAGATAAAAGATGCGCTTCAGGGCATTGGTGCAGAGAGGTTTCAGATGGCCCTCCTTGTAATCGAATAGAGGAGCGATGGGGTGTGTTACGGCTTTTTGGCAAAGGAAAAAGACCTCATTTACGTTTCGATGATCCCGAGCGCTGGTACGGATACAAGAGTCGATTTCACGAAACTCGTTCATGACAGGCAGCAATTCCTCCTCGATAACCTGAGGCGTGGTGCTCTGACCAGCCAAGTCGGATTTGTTGGCACACAAGACGACAGGAACGTTGACGCCTAGGGATCGGAAATGTGGCATCCAAAACAATGCTACTCTCTCGTAGCTGTAGTGGTCGGCGTATACGAGGAGGATTACATTGCATTTTCGGACTTCTTTTGCTAGTGTATGTCGGTCCTGTGGGCGGGCTGAAGTGTCGACAATGGTGGTCGAGACATTTTCGGGGGTGCCAATGCTGGGAGGAATGGTGATCTGGGGAAGAATAGGTTGAATCTTGTTGTTGACAAATTGATCCTTCACGAGAGATGCGATGAGACTAGATTTGCCAGTGTTTTCATCGCCACAGACGCAGATGCGCACTGCACAAGGGAGGTTAGTCATTTAAGGACAGGTATAGAAATGGCCGTGACCAAGGTATGGTTGTTGAGATAAGGGAGGAGTAGGCAGGATATAGGTATGTTGATGCTGATTTTAGAATCTTCGTACCGGTGGTCATGACGAAGGTATTATTGGAGTCTTTGGTCGAAGTATGTCGTCATTAAGGTTCCATGCCCAAGAGGGGACAGTATAGATAGTCTGCTGATATCGTGGGTTCGGTCGTCGATCGTGGGACTGAGTTCGTAGCGGCAGTAGCAACAACGGAAGCTACTAGCTGAATGAGGATGGATATGGAGGAACACGGCGATTATTCCAAGAGATCTGAGGGGAGAATTGAAGAGATGAGCTTCGTCAGGGTGGGCCAGGTCAGGTCAGATCAGGTCGTGTCATGTCGCAGTTAAATAGAAACCAAACAAAACGAGAAGAGCGGTGCAGAGTATCTATCTCTCAGGCACCAGGGGAGGGCAATGCAGAGAAGCTGAGACGCAGCTAAGTTTGGACAAGTGCAGAGCTAGAAGGTGATGGCAGGACAAGATGTGACGCGACGAGCAAGGATTGGGTGGTTTTGGGGACGATCAATTAAAGATGCGTCCCGCCTTCTGAAGCAGATGTGTTGTTATGGTGGATGGTCGCTGTGCGCCTGATCTTTCAGGGTATACTCCGTAAATGGTCCCTGATATGGAGCCCGTGGTCCGCCAAGCAGCCAATATGCACTGTAGTCAGGCGCTTCTATTATAGACTGATAGAGTACCTACTAAGGTACACTCGGTCTATAGGGCTGCATTGGCACTATGAATCCCAATTTCAAAAGGAAGGTTTTTATTTGCATCAGGCTCATTGGATTGTGGAAAAGGAAGACAAAAGGGTCTGGATAAGTTACGGATACTAGTCCATGCACCATGGCTATATATTGAATCAAGAACACGGTCACCGGTTAAACGATCCAGTGGATGCAGTCGATCAACGGTTCTTGTGTATATGAGTTTGTAGCAGTCACAGGTAAATATGTATTTCACGGCCTTCTACAAGGTTAGCCATCTGCAGTATCTACCTATCTAATGCTAGAGACATTCAAACCTTTTTACTACCTTTGGCATAAGGTTACAACGTTAAAGTATCCGTCGATCTTCAATTTCAAGGCGCATGTTGTATAATAGGAACTATAGGTACCTAAGTAGCTTGAGACCTCACCAAGATGAATAAATCGTACGAGTATTTATGTCACTCGACTGGAACCCTGTCCGTGGAAATGGATGGCGCTTTCCCCAGTTCTTACCCCACACTATCGTTGTGCCTGCACCTGCACCTGCGCGTTCTCAAGTCCGATGATCTAACCTACTTCAATAGTCCTCGGTTATTTCTCCCAGCCTCATCTTCCCGTCGACTCAATACGAGGACTGACAAGTTTATCTATCACCAGTGCCAGACCTCACTCAGTTTTACTGTTCCAGGGATCCTCCTTCCTCTGATTTGTTGTACCGCACCTTCCAATTCCGACGCTGATCTGCTGTGCCTCTCGTCGTTCAGCCCCCTCCACCTCCACCTCCACTTTCACCTCTAGTTTCAGACTTCACCATCGAACAACTATATATCGCGAATCCAGCTGCCCTATACTGAGGCTTACTACTAGACCCATACAAACAACACAACGCAAGAATCATGTTGTAAGTACATTGTCTCCATTGCGCTCATCTCTCAGATGAGTCTACAATTGCATCTGCGCCTGCGTCGCTGTCCGCTGCTACTTGCGCCTGACACAAACTGACGCCATGAGATTCACAGTGTTCTACCCCCACCACCAAGGTATCCCACCATGGGGCCTTACGGCGTTGGCGGGATACATCCAGTGCCTATGATAGAGACGAATAACACACTGTCGAACCCAACTGGCCCCGAGTGGCAGTTCTTGGTCGGAGAAGGTAATCAGCAAATGCGACAATTGACTCGATCACTTGTCTTAAGCTTCCTGGACTAACACAAATCGATAACCACAGGAACATATACACTCAAAGAAGATCTACATTTGGCGACACCTCCGCCCCATCCTTCTGAAGCCACCGTTCCCAACCCAAACCCTTTGTCGACTCTTCCGCAACCTGCCAGTGCTGGCACTTCGGTTTCTCTCATCGCCCTTGATAGCCGGCCGGCCCCAAACTTTCTTTACAAAGGACTCTCGTCAACTACCATTGCTTTGAGCGGCGCCCCGTCGAGTATACAGGAGCATCCTAATGAGAGTCGCTACTCAGCAGAAGGGGGCATGGCCAGCGAAGATGGTCGGACTGGCTCGACAAGCGATGTTCAGGCTGCTTCCATTACCATAGGCTCTGCGCCTGCCTTTGGTGAGGGCAATGCTTTGCTTACCCAGGTACCGAACAAGGATGTGAACAAGAAGAGGAAGCCCAAGAACAACATGACTAAAAGCAACTCCTCATTTATCTCCCGCGTCATTGTCAATGAAAGCCTCTCCAAGAAGCTGACAGAGCGATCCAATGATGGCATTTTTGCGTTTGCGAATATTAACCGCGCATTTCAGTGGCTTGATATGTCATCGTCCTCCAAGGTACGTCCGGTTGCGACAATGGTAGCCTTCAAGATGAGGACTAATATCATGTAGCAAGATTATTTGACCAAGATTCTTTTCACAAAAGCGCACTGCTTATGCCATGATGTGAATGTCCACACAAAGAGCGTCTCGCATCTGGATGTTATCATGGGCTTCTCAACTGGCGAAGTTATTTGGTGGGAGCCAATCTCACAACGTTATACTCGGCTGAACAAGAATGTGAGGAGGCAACCGTATAGGAACCTGACATAGGAACCTACTGACACCATATCTAGGGAGCTATTAACGGGACACCTGTGGCGTCAATTCGATGGATCCCAGGATCTGAGAACCTATTTCTGGCTGCCCATATGGACGGGTCGCTTGTGGTCTATGATAAGGAGAAAGAAGATGCCCAATTCAACCCCGAAGAGGAAGCAGTCAATGGACATGCGAACGGGGCCAGCGGTGAATCTTTAGATGCAAACAATGGTGGAACTCATCACAACACTATTCGCATCAACAAATCTGTGCATTCCAAAAACCAAAAGGTAAACCCCGTCGCTGCTTGGAAATTGTCGAACCATCGAATCAATGCCTTCTCTTTTTCGCCTGATAGTCGACATTTGGCTGTAGTCTCTGAGGATGGCACGCTGAGGATTATCGACTATTTGAAGGAAGAGTATGATCCCCACGCTCTAACCTGGATTTCAAGAAGAATTATCTGACATGTTATACAAGGCTGCTTGACGTGTTCTACTCCTATTATGGCGGTCTCACCTGCGTTTGCTGGTCCCCGGATGGTCAATATGTGTTGACTGGCGGACAAGACGACTTGATATCGATATGGTCACTCTCTGAGTCGGCGCTGGTAGCCAGATGCCAAGGCCATCAGTCCTGGGTATCGGCCGTTGCTTTTGACCCTTGGAGATGCGACGAACGGAATTATCGATTCGGCAGTGTTGGTGAGGATGGACGTCTTTGTCTGTGGGACTTCAGCGTTGGCATGCTTCACCGACCCAAAGCGGTATGTGCTAATATCAAATCTAATTGCCATAATCGTAGCGATGTCACACTACATTGTGACATCCCGATAACAGCATCTTGTCGCCAGTAGAAGCCGAAAGCTGACAATGTATCTGTAGCAATCCGTAAGACACCGCGGATCAGTCTCATCACGTTATACGGCCTTGCAGCGGGCTGAGACAGCCACAACATCAAACTCGCGCTTACGATCCAATTCGAACCTTGAAACCGAAGACGAAGATATGGCTATTGCTCATCCTGTCGAACCTCGAGCCAGAATTCCAATGCTCCCCCCTGTACTTGTAAGTACAATTGCCGGCTGCTGATGTGTGGCGGAGGTTGGTGTGAAAGCCTTGTAAACTAACATCAGGATAAACAGAACAAGTCAATTGATACGCACCCAGTGTGCTGGCTGGACTTTACGGAAGACGCTATCATCACAAGTTGCAAGTCAGGTAAGCACCAGTATTTCCATCAGGTCGATCTGCCGGTCCGATTGGACTACGTATTGAGATCAGCCATCGCTGGTTCCTGGCATGCGCTGACATGTGAATTTCTGAAAATAGGACACTTGAGGACGTGGCTGCGACCCGGATCGGAGCTTGCGGCACAGACCAAGGGAGCAGAAGCCCCGGGAACGTCCTCATAACCAACGGGTCCATGCTGAGCGATAAACATGAAGTCCAAAACGAGGGCAAGAACGAATTGGAGTTGATGACGAGTCACTATCCTGCTTGGCCATGAAACGCCCGCAGAGGCCCAATTATTACTATATGCAAGGGGAGTGGCAGTTGTCGTTTCAACCATTGGGTCGTTCAAGGGTAGCTCGAATTCGATGTATGATCCGAAGATAGTAGAGAATCGGAAAACCCACTTTAGATGTTGGGTTTCTAGCAAGTTTCTTACCGTAATCTATGCTGATAATGTCTCCAAGGCAGCTAGCAAATTTGCTTGGGCGCGGCTGGGATAGTCAAAGAGTCATATAGCTGTTGGGAATCCGTTTTGGGCTGCCAAGTAGAAATAATGAGTCGGTCCTATCAATAAAACGTCCCCGTTGAGCCCACATGGCCAACGGAGGCTCTTCGGTGAACAAAAAGCTGCCGGGTTTGAGGTCCACTACGGCTGCAGGACCCTGATTTTAGGTGTTCGATTTTTTCTATTTCTTCCCGTCCATCTCAAGGGTTATCAGTGGATGCCGTCTAGCGCACGTAACGATTACATACATCCAATTGCTGCACGTTTTGAGATAAGCAAGGAGCCAAGCACTTAGTAGCAGGCGAGGAGGCTGAAAAAGAAATGTGCCTTGCGTCAGTGAGATATCTGAAATATGCCAGAGATGACGAGAGATGTCAGCGTGCTGTCATTCTACACGAATCTTGCTGAGAGACGCGCATGTGGGTGTACAACCACCGTAATGCTACGCAGCAACTGTTGTCAAGGTTTCCGGTATTTGTCTGGTGTCTCTATTTGCCGTAATATTTGAGTTGTTCTGGCAGCGAGCAACAAGTCACCGACTTGTACATACCTTGCGTATACGGAGTACCTACCTATGTAGACTAATGCAAGCTTATACGCCCATCACGGCCGGGTGTCATCTGCCGAGTCGGCAGCGCATGTGCATCAAAGCAAGGATTAGGCTTTGCGAGGGTATAACTTGATCTTCCAACATGCAGGGAGAGAAGCTTGAGTAGGTACTCCGTACTCCGTACAAGTTGGATATCTTTGCGTTAGACGTGGCAGGCTGAATCAGGAACAAGCGTTGCTTTCCGATCCTTGCAAATCGGGAAAAGTGCATGGGGGCCACTCAGTCCATCAAGGGCGGCCGTTGCCGAACCAAACTTGATGGACAGGGGCCAGGCAGGACAGACCATCATGCGGTGGCTCGTTTAATGACATGTGCTAGTTATTTGTTGGACACCGCCAATAGCATAGAATGTGTCGCTAGAATTCGACTTGTCAATACCTAAATTGCGAGGAACAGGGAGATAGGGGAGCGCTTTTAGCGAGAAAAATGACAGCAGAAGATTGTAAGTAAGTTACTTGTTGCGTGCATGATGATCATGAAGCTTCGAATCATGAACTTCTATATATGCCACAAGCTTGACATAAAACACAATGTAATTCTCAAGGAGGTCTTTGATCCCTCTTGATGCCTAGTAATTAGGTATTGCATCTTGCTGTCGGTGTCATGTTTCTCTTAGAACAAGCCGGGTCTATAAGTCGGAAACCAATTGTAGGTTGTAAGTTTTCGCATTAGTCGTTCGGCATTGATACTCCGGGCCATGCCTCTCGATCAACCAACGAACCAACCAAGGCAGAGCCTCAAGTATCGTGCTTGGCACGGTGATTGCGCGGCTTATGAACCCAAGCATGTATTCCACAAGGCTGAGTGCTATAATAGGCCCGGTGTTCTAAACTTCCGGATTGAAAAGGCCCATTTTTCGAGAATAAAACCCTCAACAAAAGACTCCCCCAGTAGCTAAGCGAAAATGTGCTGTCCTACAGTTTTGAGGTTTCGGGTTACTGCGTGCAAGCATCGCGGAAACCTAAAGCAGACTTGGGGCGATTCCTTTTGTGATATGCCGATGCAGAGCCGCAGTGTCTCCGGAACATTCTGTTCCTGTTACATGTTGGTTTCTTTAATGTTTCCATGCATGTACATAAAGTTTAGGTACATGAGGCTGAAAAGATGTGGCACAGCCACAGATACACGATCTGAAGTCTGGACAACAACCCAACAGGTAACGGCAGCGCCCAAATCAGTATCTGGACAAAGCAGCGGTGGAACACCTCTCGGTGCTTTGCTACGGCAAAAAAGTGGCCATTAACGGGCGCTTGTTCGATGGAGACAAAGCCAGGGCCATCCAGTCAACGACATGGTTGAGACATGCGCGTGGCTAAGTCGTTCGCTTGAGAGGCACAGCTGGCTGTACGTAGTATAACCGCACCTGCAACAGTTCAGCTTTTGTCTCTCGTCAGCCCAGGATCCGAGGCAAACAGAGATACAAGGGCCATCACGAGGGTGCGTACACAATATAGGCACACACACACAAAGGACGTCACTTAGCTCTCGTTTGGCCGGCTAAAAGAACACTTGGATGCTGCCTGTATCCGGACTAGCATGGTCATTGTGACTGAGATCCAACCTTCCACAAGCCCTAGTGTTGATTCATTGGCCAGGGGTACCAAAAGGCTTAACCATGTAGCTGGATGATAAAAAGGACCAGACCAATAGCTGCCTATTTTGGCCCTGGACTTGTCTGAGTATTTCTGTCCCTCAATTCAAACCGGAACAAGTTTTCTGATATCTTGAGGGCTGATTTGACTGTAATACTATTAGGCAAGGATCAACCTTAAAAGAGCTTCCGGACCAGGTGTCATTTGATTCAGAGCCTGGGGCTTGGTGATCCAGACCTAGACCTGCCTATGCCGAGCCTGAAAGCCGTCTTTGACTAGGTATTGATGCATCCCTGTAACAACTTAAGGTGCTGTCGCAGTTGGTCGCATGGCCCAATTCCAGACTCCATGTTCTGTGTTTATTCAGCTCATACTCTCTGAATTGTAACGGACGATCGTACGAGTACCAGGTATTACTGCAGGTATGAGAGAACCTGCTGAAGAGTAACCCCTCATGGTAAGAAAGCATGCATTCCTACCTATGAGTTTGAGTGGCTGAACAGTCAAGGCTTAATGTCCCAAAGTGGAAACCCGATGGCAGGCCTGGCTACTGAGAGATCCATTTCTTGAGAACAAGCAATGAAACGATAACGGATATTTCAAACACGAAGAATAAACACTCCGTGTTATGGCCGTGCGCCACAACTGGCAAGTCCTAATAAAGCAAGGAATCAATTAGTGGAGCCGCAAGAGAGCCGCAAGAACGAAGAATGGTGAACCAGAGTTTTGAGCTTCTAGTTGCGACTAGGTAAGCTTGATACATTCCTGACTCGACCCTCTAGAACATCGTCGCTGTTTGCAGACATAATCGCCGTCATACATAGTAAGTCCAGCATGTGCCAAACCGTTCATAGCCAAGGAGCTTTTAGGCCAGAGAGCTTGAACGTGTAAGTTATTGGGGGCTTAGCGTGGGGGTCTTCAAAGCTGCCCTGTTAGCCTGTTGCTCATGGCTTGTGTGCGGCGGCTGATAAAGAAAGATACGTACAAGCTTCAAGGACTTAGGTACTTCCGCTACCCATCTCACGATAATAGACCGGCTTCAGCGTTAACCGTGTGGAAATTATTCGACGATTCATGGCTATTCAAGATGTGCATTCATTATTCAGGAGGAAGTCGGATGGTTGAAAAGACAGGAAAGTTGGAAGTAAGTGCTGATGCTTGCTTTGTCGTATGGAAGGTGCATAATCAGTACCTTCCCCTTGGATGCTCGTGTGTGGGATGCCTACACCACCATCAACAGTTCTCTTCCATCTTCAACCCCTTGGTTTATAAGGAATGAAGCGATTATCTCGATCATCGACATCAATATTGATTGGTGTTTAGGTACATGGTCCAAGTACTGCAGAGAATACCGTCATTCCGTTCTCGGCGTTACGGCGCCACGCAGCACAGACGCTCGGCGCATCGAAGAAACTGCATGCAAAGCTTCTATCGGGCTTCGATAACACGAATCATCCCCGACTCATGCAGTAAAATCGAGTACTGCCCTGTCAGTAGCCCAGCTCAGCCAGCCAGCCAGCCCTGTCCACCGGCGGCGACTCCGCTCCACCTTTGTGCGTCCCATGCCCTCAAACGTCTTGGCCTTGATCAATATCAATCGTTCAGTCTCTTGCGTGCTTTGGCCTAACCGTGATGACTCTCGCTAATGAGAAAAGCGGCCGAGATTGAATCTGAGCGTAACAGGCCCTCCGTGGTCCTCTTATCTGCAGCAGAGACACGGACACAGAGACTCATTTGTTTTGACTTCCGTATTCAACGCTTCCAGCGGTCTGCCAACGTTTCGTCGTATCCCGTTTCCTGCGGCCGCCATCATCCGACGGCCGTTGACCTTCGCAACCCACCGGTCACGTACGATGAACGATGTACGAAATACATGATACATGACAGTTGCAGCTAGACGAGCAGGGCTGCCCTTTCTCTATTAACGTTGCGTTGCAGCGCATTATGTACCTTTCCTTATTAATAAAGGCAACAAGTTCCTCACCAGGGCTCTTATCAGTCATCACTACCTAAAAGAGTCGGATCATGCCCTAGACGTGGGCATGACAGGGATGATAGCATTGAACTGATTGATCGATTCTTAGCGATTGACTGACTGTCATGGTCTGGTCACACTGGTGTGCCTCTGGCTCAGCGTCAATGATCAAAGCCAGATGCAAGTATCAGATGTCATGTCAATCAGTTTCCCCTTCTTTGACTCTTTTCCCACTCTCCCATGTTTCTTCAATGCGCATCTGGAGGCATCGTCAAACGAGCTCCACTCTACTATTAAAAGCAATACGATTGCCGCCTCCAATCGTGGCCCAATCTTTTACGCCTCTCCTCTCGCCTCTTGCTCATATCTTACTCAATCTACCTGGACCGTCTGGATGTGAAATCTTTTAGTGAGACCGACACGGTGGGCGTCTTATCAGAAGAAGACCCTCTTTACTACTTTTGTCACATCGCAATCAAGACTCCACTAACTAAACACCGCGCCGCTTGATCTGCTCTGCTTTACGCTATCGTTTCTCGCCTCCCATTGCATGGAACATCCATTACCCCTACCCTTGCGCCTTGTTTAACCTGACCCTCGTGGGTTCTGGTTTTGGTTTTGGTTTTGGCTTTGGCTTTGGCTTTTCCTGATCGCACTGCCCCACTCAACTCTTCTAGAGCCTGTATCCGCTGAGTACCCACTACATCCCGCCGACTCGTGCGTGGCTTGCGCTGTTGTAGGTCGTCACTTGCGCTCGACTTAGCCGTGATCCTAAATAAAAGCGTTCCATCTCCTCCAATTTATCCTTTCTTTCCTTCTAGTCTCCTTTCTTGGCAAATCACCAGCCAACTTTTATTTTCGTCCCCAACTTTGCTGCTTTGCAGCAAACCATCACAACCACTTATACGACATAGGACGTTATCATGCCGTCCTTCAAACCTTTTGCGTCAGTGACGGGGCGTAATTCATACAGTCTCTTTGACATTCGGTAAGGGCACATTCACAAGCACCACCACAGAAAGACCAAATACTAACTGAATTCATTACACAGTCTAGACAGCGATTTTATTGTTTTCCGCGGAAGTGACCATGAATCGTCTGGTCAGGTCCTTAAAGGCACACTAGTCTTGTGCCTACAAACATCGCTAAAAATGGAAGACGTCCGACTGAGACTTGTTGGAACCCTGCGTCATGCGTAAGTTTTTTCCACTGTCGATTTGTGAAACAAAAGTCCTTCAGGGCAGTGGCTAACCATGTATTAATCCACAGCTGGGCCGATCCTAGAGGAAGTGCCCCCGGCGTTTCAGGTCAAAAGGTTGACAAGACGACGACGATACTCGAACATCGATGGGCGCCTTTTATAGGCACTCACGGTAAGAGCATGACGCTCCCCGCCGGAAACTACGAGTGGCCTTTCGAATACATGCTCCCAGGCAACATGGCTGAGAGTGTTGAAGGAATCCCTGAGGCATCCATTACTTACAGACTGAGAGCCACTGTCGGACGCGGAAAGCTGGCATACGATCTACACGCAAACAAACACCTCAGAATTATCAGGACATTAGAGCCTGGCGCTTTGGAATTCCTGCACGCCATGAGCGTGGAAAACATCTGGCCCAACAAGGTCGATTACTCAATCATCATCCCACAAAAGGCCGTGGTCTTTGGCGGCCTTGTCACTATGGAGATGCGATTCACACCTCTTCTCAAGGGACTCGAACTGGGTGATATCACAGCTAGGTTGATGGAAGTTCGCGAATGCCACGTTCAAGGTACAGGCTCAAGTTATGGTACTGGCACCAAGGAGCACCGAACAGAACGTGAGGTATCAATGTGGAAGTTCTCGGTATCAAGAGAAGAACATTGGCAGGATATGATCGAGGATACTGGCCAAGAAGGTTGGGCATTGACCAAGAAGCTCAACCTGCCGAAGAGGCTGCGCCAATGCGTTCAAGACTTGAACCACCATGGTATCAAGATTCGTCACAAAATCAAGTTGACTGTTGCGCTATGCAACCCCGATGGCCATATCTCAGAAGTATGTCACTACCTGGTAGAATTATTCTGTCCTCAATTCACTAACAAATTTCCTGCAGCTCCGAGCGACACTTCCTGTGTCTATCTTCATCTCCCCTAACATGCCCCTCGACGAAGAGGGCAACCTAGTCGACCAGTCACCCACGACGCCCAGTAACGAGCGAGAGCTCTCTACCATTGCTCCTCCGGGATATGGCGAGCACGTTCTTGATCAGCTGTACGAAGATGTTGACGTTAGTGGCTTCCAAACACCCGGGTTCCAGTCAGGCCTTAGCAGTCCCTTCTATGCTCAGTCGCGGGCTGGCTCAAACGAAAATCTCGCGGCACTTGCTCATAGCCGACCTGTTGCTCCTGCGGCACTTTCATCTCGACTAGCCGATGTATCACTCGACCCCTCTCAACGAACTACCTCATCCACCTCGCTCCGTTCCCTAGGCTCGTCGGGATTTATGTCACCCACTTCAGCACCCCAGGTCCCAGTTCCGCGATCAGAGCCCACAACTACGGCGCTTACTAGAACAAACAGTTCTGAAGACTCGTCGCGCAATTCTGCCGAGCATATTGATCTTGACGCTACTGATCTGGTTGAACTGAGTAAGGTTCCCAGCTACCAGACAGCAGTTAAAACACCGGCGCGTTCTCGGGCTGGTACTGGAGATCTACTTCTGCCAGATTATCAAACGGCTCTTAGCGCTCCCCGGACGCCTCCTGCTACAGATCACCCAGCGGACCCCCTCGGCACAATTTCAGAGGATCAGGATGGTGAGGACCGCACTCAGCATGTTTCACGCCCAACCAGCTGGCTTGGTGGCGGTCGCGCTTATACGGATGATGCCGCAACATACCGAAGGATGAATGCCGCACAGAACCGCGGCCAGGTCTTCTAGATATGCGGTCTGACTTTTGTTACAATAATTTGGAACTATCACACGTGTGATATGGTTAAGAGCCTTGGGGCTTGGCGGCGTTTATGTGCTTATAGAAAATGTGGGACGGCGTTTAATCGTGGGAATCATAGACATGGCGTACTTTGGATAACGAACTATTTGGTTCGGATGATATCTGGGTTATATCTGGGAATAAAATAAGAACAGGGAAGACGATGGACGAAGAGGATGACACTTGTATAATTAAACACCCTGAAGAATATGATAACCAAGAAGGACGAAGTACGAGATAAGACGTGTCCAAGATAATTGCAATGTGCCCTTTGTGCTGTTTGTCGTTTCTTGACGCTCCATACATGGCAATTGAAAAGCTGATGTTTTAAAACCAGTGATGTGTATTCCATATCAACAATGACATAGGAGGCTTTTAACGACAGTGGCGAAAATGTCGAAATTACTCGGCATTCGGTGACATCCGAGCGAATAAAAAAAGCATGTTATTAGCGGGAATATGGCACTTTACAGTTGATGGTGGTGGTGTGTGCCGAGTTGATGTAAAAGAAGCATTTATGGTGAGAATTGGTAGCTCGATGGTGACTGAATTGTGTCCAAGTCTCCATCGTGGAATGATTGGTATACTACGGAGTACGGAGTACATAATTGAATGGAAGAGCAAGTTATTTTGCTTAAGATAATTAGAGCCAAGTCTTGATGCCCCTTAACCAAGCCTGTCCTAGTGTTGATGTCGGCGCGACACAAAATCAAGGGACCACAGAGGCACAGACAGAGTTTGTGGTAGCTCAAGGGCGATTGACGTCATTACATCATTCGAGACCGGTCTGGTGATGGTTGATGTTGGTGTCGATGATAGCCAGGCCTTGCCGCTAACTGCCCAGATTTAAGGGATGCATTGATATTCAAATGATGAGCTAGTGTGGCCTAGTTGCCGGAGATTTATTGCTTGGTATTTTAGAGGATGATCAGATCTGGAGGTGATATTTGCTGATTTTCGACCCTTGAATAGCTGAAACTGGAACCTCTTACAGAGAGATATTGGGATGTTGCTTTACCTCTCACAAGCAGAGACATGACTTGGTGGTTTAGCCAGAAGCTAAAAGCCGAATGCCTACCCATTACTGGAGTTTTCAGTAAATTACATGTTCATGTTGTTTTAAAGCAAGGACACATTACGGTAGTTGGCACAGCCGCTCTTAGTATATGTTGAGCCTTGTATTGTCTTCTCACGGACACCGACACCTATCGGACGTTCTGCTTTAGCTGTCCAGCTGTCTTTAACAACCCCTCACAAGCTCACACTAACTAATCACTAATCGATTGGGCTGCCAACTATTTTCGACGTCATCCGAGCTCTCCTGGCGATCCCTCATAACGACGTCAACATTTAAATAAATTCCCTCTGCTGTCAAATGTGGTGTAGCATTCCATACTCACCTCGAGTCTTCATTTAAAACCCACTGATCTTCCGCTAAATACCTTAAAACACACACCCTTTGCCAAGAACTGCTGAAAGAAGCTTCAGAACCCTTGGCTGTAATACCCCTCTTCGCACCTCCCTCCCTGTCCGCCAAGCTTGGACAGTTGAAATCTAATCTCAACACCACAATCCCTCCCTCGTCTATATCATTATCGTCATTCCCCTTTTACAAGCGCAACAATTACCACAAGACGTTGTGACTGCCCAACATGTCTGCCCCCTCACCCACAACGACCAACTTGCCCTCAAGGGCCACAACTGGTTTTAGCACCGCTAGCGACGATGCCATCCCTGAAGTTGACCCTTCAAGCGTATGTCACCCCGATGCCTCCCCGAGCGACTCGCTGTCGAACAGGTAGCTTGTTTGTTAGCAGATTCAGACTAACATTATGTGAATAGACCGCTGGTCTGCTCGCCGAGCGACTCCAGGCATGGAAGCACGCCGTCGGTTACATCGAGGAATACATGAAGGCCATGGAGAAGGTCCATGGCCACCATGCTAAGGAGTACGAGAGAGCACTCAAGGTAAGCTTCATTTAAGCAGTTCCGCCTTTCGCATCACTGGAATCTGTGCTAACCCAGTGCTCAATAGACCATCAACAACCCCCTCAAGGAGGGTCACCACTTCGACCAGAGCCTGGGCGGTATTGCTGGCTTCTTCGAGAACATGCGATCCAACACCCAATCCCTCATCAACACCAACATCGAGACCGAAAAGAGCATAAAGGGCTCCGTCCTCCCCGTCCTCGAGCGTCTGCACAAGGAGATCAAGCATAAGGCCAAGGAACTCGCCCACGGCGCCGAGAAGGGAGCTAAGGAAGTTGACAAGGCTCGCAACACCACACAGAAGCAGATTGAGCTGCTAGGCCAGCATTCCGCTTCTTTCGACTCGGCTGGAGGTCACATCAACAGCCATGACGACCCTTACGTTGTCTACCGCGGTGTGCTGCACCGTTTGAACAGCCAAGTTATTGCTGAGAACAACCACCGCAATGATCTGATTGCTGTTCAGAACAACTTCCATAGCTTCGAGGCTCACATCATTGAGGTTGTCCAGCAAGCTATGGAGGCTTTCACACAGCTGGCTGGTGGCCAGGCGGACAAGACACGAGCTCTGTACAATGATCAGCTTTCTGCCATTCAGCACGTTGCTCCCGACTTCGAGTGGAACGCCTTCACGGCTCGCAGTGTCGACCGTCTTGTCAACCCCAACGAGCCACCACGCTCCGTCGAAGCGATCCAGTTCCCCAACATGGATCACCATGCGACTAGGGCTCTGGTCGAGGGCTCCCTGGAGCGCAAGTCGCGCAACAAGCTGTCGTGGGGCTACACAACCGGCTACTACGTGGTCACGCCCTCCAAGTTCCTCCATGAGTTTAAGGACTCGGATAACAACCGCCAGGACCCTAAGCCTGAGCTCTCCATCTACCTACCCGATGCTGTCATCGGTACCGTCCAGGGTGAGAAGTTCAGCGTCAAGGGCAAGGACAAGTCCAAAACCATGAGCAGCAAGCTCACAGGATCTACTGAGCTTAACTTCAAGGCACACACTGCCGCCGACGCCGCCAAGTGGTTCCAGGTCCTCTCAGAATGTGGCAAGGCTACGGCTCCTCTAAGCACAGGATCTAGCCCTGTTGGTTCTGCGCCAGCATCACCCAACCCTCAGGTCATTGCTGACCCCCTTGACGCAAAGATCCAGTCTCCTGTAACTCCTCCGGTTCAGCATGGCGGTCAGGAAGCTGGTATTGTAGGCGGCGAGGCTCCTGCACCAGTTCCCGTTGCAGCTCCTGCGGTGGCTGAGAAGAAGGAGACGGCCATCTAATCATCTAAACGAGGCGGACGAAGATGACAGCCATTGTGTGTTTGGCCGTCACAGTTTTCTTTTCGGACGGACGGAGTCTTCTATACCCAGTCCTGCACCTACAGGCATCAACTGTTTTTTTTTCCCTCTCTCGTCTCTGATTGACTGTGTCTAAAACAAGGCGGACGATAGCAACTTATAACGCTTTGGTGGTAGTGCTATTGACGTGGCCTTGAGTGGTTTGAGGAAGAGATGGATGAAAATAACAAGTTCGAGTTTTTCACTTTGAATTTCAGCTGCGTGTTCTGTTACTCTAATTACGCTGTTGGAAGTTGCACAGACGGAAGGGGATAGTTTAATGTGGAAGTGGTTGCAGCGGTTACAGTGGTTACGTTGCTGTCGTGAAGTTGGATTATACTTAAAGTATGTCTATTCAAATACATTTATTAGTATTACATTGATTATTGCATGATTTTGGCTTCTTGAGGCTGGTTTGTGAAATTTGCACCATCGTTGTGTGTAGAAACGATTCGATCGAGTCTTCGTCTTGTTTTGTCAACCATCCTCAACCTCACATATACACAACCTAAAACTTGTTCACTAATGAAAGGAGTCGGGTGTGTATGACACAAGACAGTCAAAGGGGTCGCAAAAGCTGGAACGGCTCCTCTCTGACGGCGTTGAAGCTGAAGTGATTGCTCCGCGCGTGCCTATGTGCGATGGATAACGTGGCTTACATATGCATTATTGGCGTTTTTCTGTGATGATGGTTTGTGAGGCTGGTATCTGGCGAGATATGACGAACAACTAGCCGTGATAAGACAGACTGAGTTGAGTTGAGTTGCAAAATACCTAACGTTAGGTCAATGACAACGACGATATATAAAGTGCACGTATGAAGTGAGGCGAACGTTCTCAGAAGCTTTCTATCCGTTTAAAATCGGGGAGAAGGGCTAACACTTTTATGTCTTGGTTGACAACCGTTTCGAGTGTCTCGGACCAATGATGAGCCCTGTCGTTGGCTTGGGGGAGTAAAAGCAGGGCGAGAAGATGATGGTGAGAGAGCCCACGCGCTTGGGATGCCTTGCGGCAGGCAGCCAAGGCGATCGGATTAGATACATACAGGGGAGTTTATTTGATTGACCAGGCTCTGGGGAAGGGGGGATCAAGAGTTGTGAGTTGCAGTTTCGTTGTTGTTGTTGATAATGGGTTGATGAGTTGTTCCTTCAAGGATTCATTCAGTTGGTGCAAATATTGAACATGATAGCATAGGTATGCAAGTTGTATGCAAGTTGTAAATAATTGATTCAATACTATCATAGGCAGACTTTACCCTGTCATCGACACAATTGTGTGAATGGTGTGATATCTCAAGCGAGATACATGAGGCTGAAGCCGAGCTGCCTTGGATCCAGACTCTTCTCTTCTCTTCTCTACACCCTCTCGAGAGATATCGGCTCTCTCATCGGGCGCCTCCCAGGACGCAACCGTTTCAGAACTATGTGTCACAGGAATATTCTCCATTCGGCGTATGCAATACAATTCTTTATAAACTCAACCTTGAAAGACTTGCACAAGTTCGCCCTGTTTTGAAATAACTCAAGAGAGGTGTTTTGAGTTTTCTCACATATGCCATAGAGTCACTTACTCCTCTTTATCTATGAGCATCATCGTATGTCTTGCTGCGGACGCCTTAAAAAGCCCCCTCCTCCCTCCTTCGTTGTCGAAACGAGGCTCTGGAGATAATACCTTAACATAGTAACGAAAAGTGACTATCGTCAAGTACCGAATAAGGCTCTGCCTGACCCAACGCCAATAATGGTTCGAAAGCAGTAGACTTATTAGCCCCCTATGAATAACTAGCTCTTCTCTTCTAGTCATCTGGTCTCGTTTTGTTTTATATTACCTGGAAGGATTACAGCACTTCCACCCAACCTCACTCCTCACTTCAGCCAGAACACTACGACCAATATCACAAGACTCAACTCTCATACACAAAACAGGTACAGCGAATTTCCAAAACCCCACAAAGTAAAAAAGGAGAGTTCAAAGGTTCCCAGTTCTACCTCAATGCTCGCCGAGACCGTAACCGTTGCCGCCGCCTTGATTGTCCCGGGGTAAACGCAAGAAATATCCTTAACGCAGCTGCAAATACGACTGCCTGCTTCCAGAACACACACGAAATCAATTCACTCCTCAAAACTATAACGTTGAAAAAGACAGCAAAGATGATGGCAAAACCTTGGAGCGAGCACCGTGGGACTATCACAAAGTTGTACATTCACGAGGGGAGGACACTCGAAGATGTACGAAACATCATGAAGGTGCAGCACAACTTTGAAGCATCGTGAGTTTCTTCTTTCCTCCCTTCTTCAAACTCCCATAACAATCACCTCGCATATCTGTTCCTCGAGAATATGCCACGGAAAAGATGTGTTATTGACTGTGACCCAGAATTCGATCCTATCGACAGCACTTCGACAAATGGGAGATTGGCAAGTACAATTGCAAGAAACGCGAGAGGCGCCGTCGTCAATCTCTCACCAATAACATGCGTTCTCCTCCAGACTCTCCTCCAGACATGGCGATAAAGAGAGAAGAAATGGGTTCACCAGCGTCGTACTCGAGCTCCATGAGTCGACGTTCATCCGAGCAGAAACCCCTACCAATATTGAAGCAACCTCATATTCTCTACCCAACCTACTTGCAACAGATACGACCACAAGACGATCTGCCGGCCAAAGCTGAGAATAGTCGAGAATCGTTCGCAGGGGGGTTGGACGTGTTTCGCAACACTCAAGTTGCTCAAGACATGTTTTCATCGTGCGTATCTCCCTTTCTCACATCCTCCGAGTCATTAGGTTAACAGAATGTTGAAGAAATATGCCTCTCCAGCACTACTCAGACTCTGGCTGGCAAGTCCCTCGAGGAGGACCCTCAAGCTACGTTGGCAGTCCTCCAGCGCCGTTTTATCGGTCATCGTTTCAGGATACGGTACCGCGCTGTATGCCTGAGCCATTGTTGCACCCTCGCAGTAGTGAACTCCGCTCAGGACTGCAAGCTCCAGACCTATCTGTGGGAAGAGACAACGGGGGTCCAGGCAGCATGATGCAACCTCTGATTGGCTATCAGAGTGTTGCGCAAGGATGAACAGCCGGCGACAATTCGAGTGAGTAGCGACATGATCTTTTTGGATAGTAGAGGACTTAGTTCAAAGACAGGGAATATCGACGGATCACTCCTTTCACGGCAAATTGTGCTAAGTATTGGACAAACACTCGAGTATCAACTCTGGGCTCATCGGAAATAAATACGTTGTATTAATTATGATAACTTCACTATGTCGGCCTACCGATTGATGTCATGATTTGATTATAAGTTCATTTGACTGCAGCGTATTGCAATGACATTATACCATATCAAAAGTTTGATATGAGATGGCATGCTACGGCTTGTCACTTGACAAGATTATTCATGTCACGGGGAGGGTATCAGCCCAAGACCGTATGACATTCAACACCGCCATTGTTTATGTATGTTGTGATGAGGGAACCTTGAGCAAGCCATGTTAGTGACTCGTGATACATATTTTGGCAAAGAAAAAAGTATGTGGAAGGAATTTCAGGGTAAGGTGCCTTGTCACAGGCGTTATCGTCAAAGCAATATGGCTACGTTGACCGTCGTGATAATATAACATCATATAAAGGCGATTGGGAGGAGAGAGATAAGAACTAACCTGATGATGTACGCAGGTGTAGGTAGCACAAGGCAGTACGGGTGAGTATACTTTCGAATGGTCAGCTGCTGTCGTTGTAAAGACTGCATCGACGTGACGTGTAACAACTCGATCAGGTAATAAATGAGTTATCGTCGTAGCGTGAGCTCGGACATATGCTTGTCGTTTTCATTTTGGATCATCACAGAGATGATGCGGGATGTGGATGGCAGGACCAATTGGTTACTCACGTTTTGACTACCTAGAAATTGGTTAGCACAGGTCAACCGATGCTTTCAAGCAAAGCTTGCAATATAATCGCATGTCAGGTAATGCATGAATGGTAGGTAAGGTTGTGTCTGCATCGAAAACTCGGATAAGACTCGTCATCTGAAGTTTCATCAGGAAAGCGAGGGTGCTGTTGATGTAAAAGAGATGTAAAATACTTACAAGGTAAATGCTGCATGCACATGAAATTTAACAAAAGGCAGTGACAGAGCACTAGCACTTGAGGTAGGTTAGCCTCAGGGGCTCCATAACATCCAACAATTGAAAGTAGAGCGTGACGAATCAGTGGGCGAGGTTTTCTAGGCCTGCCGCAAAATGGCTTTTCGTGCTCATGGGTATATTTTCGGAGCCCAGTGCCGTTTCATCATAAAAGTCGAGATTGTGTCGATATGAGAAATCGCATACCTTGCTAGTAATCTTTGATTCATGTTAGCGCGAGCTACATCATGAATAACAACAATAGTGAAGAATGAGTCTGAATCAGAAATAGCCATTTTATATCGTCAAAGAATAACTCAGCCGGTAATTTCCAGCGTATATTGTAAAAGAAAATGATCATCATGTGAGAGGGTGGGGTTATAGCAAGAGCGCGAAAGATGCGAACGTACCATCAGTCCTTGTCGGACGTTGAGAGAAGCTTAAGCATCCTCGCAATGATCCACCACTTGGTGATGAGAGGGCTATTGAGTGGTCAGCGCATGTTCAAAGCTTGTTGAATGCAAAAGCGAATGCGTGATTGTCATCTTTCAGACTGACGTGTAAATACAAGAAGTTTCATTCCATTTAGGTCAAAGACTCTAGTTTGCGGTATATTCTGTCATCAGGAAGGGGGGATAACAGCGCGAAGCACTGCGTGTGCAAAAGCTTACCTTAGCTTGATTGATTGATTGTTTTGTGTTGTTGATAGAAATGAGAAAGAGCTTGAAGAAGTGAAAGTTTTTGTAGAGAAAAAGCTCGGACAAAAGCTGTAATGTGGGGGCTGCGGGTGCTCATTCTTCCGCTGCCGGGCCTCCCTGGCGGAGCAGAACTGTGTTCGGCGACGAGCAACCATGGTCCACCTCCAGAAAACTCAGTCAAAAATGGATCTTTTTGATGGAGTTTAAAATTGCAAGTCAACAATTGCAAGGTTATTGTGGATAAACAGACTTTGTCTTACGTACGGATAGAAGGCTGGTGGTAATCATGGGTGTCCGAGGCTGGTCATCCTTGGATTCAATGACATCACGTGATATCGCGCTTGCCTGACGCGCCTTCAATGACGCAATGAGTTCTCCTTTACTGCTCGTAGACACAATAGACTGACACTAAACAATATTACAAGATGCCTGAGATTGCAGAAGGTCTGTTGTGTGCTTCCATTTTTGTGAAATTGAAAATCAATTACTAAAATGTCTCTTTCAAAACAGTTGCACGCATTGTCCACTTCCTTCGTCTTCATGTTGTGGGGAAACGCATTATCTCGACTTCCGCAATAGACGATAAGAATGTGTTCGGGAAGGTTGGGACAAGCGGCGAAGAGGTGGAAGCTGCTTTGAAAGGGAAGAAAGTAAGCGAATGTTTCTTATTTACACCGTTCGAAATGTTAATGAATTGAAGATCATGTCTGCTGGAAGTCAAGGGAAATACTTCTGGTGAGTTTGTTGCAAAAACTACCCTGTATTGACGTTGACTTGTCAACCAAAGGATCACACTCGAAAAGCCCCCACACCTGGTTATGCACTTTGGAATGACAGGTAACGAACCATGGAATACGAAGTTGATAAGTACATACTCACACACCTAGGCTGGATGCATATCAAGGACGAACAGACAGCATATACCAACTACTACAAAAAGATGAAGAAGGGCGAACATGAACAATGGCCGCCAAGATTCTGGAAGTTCCAGTTCAAGACTGAAGGTTCTCCGGGCGTTGAAGTGGCATTTACAGATTCGCGCAGGTTCGGTCGCGTACGACTTGTCGACTGTCCTGGAGATCAGATAAGAAAACATTCGCCTCTAGTAGAGAATGGCCCTGATCCAGTAGTTGACCTTGATCGTTTCACAGAAGAGTACTTGCATAGCAAGATGCGAGCCCGCCATGTCCCTATTAAGGCGCTTTTGCTGGATCAAACCACGATAAGCGGCATCGGTAACTGGGTGGCAGATGAGACACTGTACCAGGCCAAGCTACACCCTGAACAGTACTGCGACCAATTCAGCGATGAGCAGATCACCACTCTTTATAACATGATTCGCTACGTCTGCCAAACGGCAGTCGACAAGTTGGGAGATTCAGACGAGTTCCCTAAGCATTGGCTCTTCAACTACAGATGGGGCAAGGGTGCCAAGGATGCAGCCACCAAGTTGCCCAATGGAGACAAGCTGGCTTTCATCACAGTTGGAGGACGAACGAGCTGCTATGCGCCTGCTGTGCAGAAGAAAACTGGGCATACACCTCCTGGTATCAAGGAGGAGCCTCTCGAAGCCAAGACTGACGCAAAGGCTCCGAAAAAATCAAGAAAGAAGTCATCGGACACGGACGATGAGAGCATCCCGCCTCCAAAGAAGAAGCAAGCAAAGAATGTCAAAAAAGAGACAAATGGGGATGACATAAAGAAGGAGTCCGATGCAGAGGAGCCACAGGCAGACCTTGGACGAAGGCGGTCTACTCGTCTGAGGAAGTAGATGTGTACTTGAAGCATATTGAGCTTTTAGGTGATACAGCAGGTACATCGTCTGGCGTTGCGTTGCTATTTCTGCATATGAATTTATGGTTTCGTTTATGCGGTCGCCTTTGCATCTAAGACTTTTTACCGGATCCAGTGTAGAGATTGATGTCTCGGTAACATTTCGTAATAACGAGCATCGCCAGAAACACCATACACTGCTGAAACGACAACAGCCTGTAGACAGGAGATATTTTGTTTCCTGTATATCTACACATCATGGTCCTATTATCTTTGCATCAGGTGTCGATGTGGTTTTGTGCTTAGTTTAGCAGGGAGGTTGAAAGCGAGGCTTTCTGCGGTTATTACACTGAATCAAGGATCGATGGGGTGACACAGAATCCAATGATCATGAAACTGTAAGTATGAGTTGCTCTCAAAGAGTCTCGTGCCGAAGAACATAGAAATAACTCAGATTGAGAGGTATAGTCAGTACCTTTGCAAGCGCCAGCTCACACACAACAACCACGCCAGACAAATTCAGATACAAGAGTGGAGGCGTGGGATGATATCTTTTCTTTTTCTTTTCAACCACCACTTTTCGAGCGCCATTTGAAACCCAGTCTATGCCAAATACCCCCAGGAATCCAGAAACAGATGCAAGAAACACGAAGTAACTACCATTTCGTCAACCATCAGCCAGCCATGTGCGTGTGTACATAAATCAAGTGGAATAACCTCCCACTCGCCAGCCAAATTCCTGTCAGATCCACCCATGAGCCCTATGTAGATTTTCATCTAGCTGCCGTTGGACTCAGCACCATTAGCCTCAAGCTTCCCCTCGGTCTTCTCAACATAGGCAACAAGATCAGCAATAGTGCAGACCTTCAATCCCCACTTTCGGGCGAAGGTGATGCAGTCCTCGCCTCTCAGCATGCCATGGTTGTGACGGAGGGCTTGGCCAGGAGTTTCCTCGCCAACGTCGACAATCTCGCAAATCGCTGCAGCCTGGGCCTTGCCAGCAAGTCGGCAGAATTCAATAGCAGCCTCGGTGTGGCCTGGCCGCTGTCGAACGCCACCAGGGCGAGACTTCAGTGGGAGGACATGGCCGGGGCGACGGAAGCTATCGGGGCGGGCGTTGGGATCGGCAAGGGTTCGGCAGGCCAGGGCGCGGTCACGAGCGCTGATTCCGGTCGAGACAGAGGGGTCGGCCGAGTCGACAGAGATGGTGTAGGCGGTGCCTCGAAGGTCCTGGTTGTTGGGGACCATCTGGGGGAGATCGAGGGAGGTGGTGAGTTCGGGAGAGAGAGGAGCGCAGACATAACCAGAGGAGTGGTGGATGAGGAAGCCCATCTTCTCAGTTGTCACATCTTCAGCGGCGATAATCAGATCGGCTTCGTTTTCGCGCGAAGGGTCGTCGAGAACGACGAGGAACTCGCCATTGCCTGTCGCAAGCCATTAGCATGAGTAGCACAGAGTACCGAAGTGAAAGCCGCTTACGGAAAGCCTCGATCGACTCAGGGATTGAGTCAAACTTGTTCTGGGGGATTGTGGCAGGCATATTGGATGTAGAATATCGAATGATAGAGGAGGATCTGAGCAGCGCGACGTATGGAAATGCACAGTAGCAGTAGCAATTGGCTTTCTTGCGGGAAGGCTTGGCTCTTCGACCTCGGCTTGTGACTGTGCGTATGCGACGGTCGCGAACGGGACGCACGAGGAGAGCGGGTTTCGGAGGCGGAGACGGAAGCGGCAGCGGCAGCGGGGGATGAAGAAGGAGGGGAACTCTTTTTTTTCTGGGGACTTGATACTCAATGGATTGAAGCCGATCCGGTGATTGTTAAGCACCGAGTATAAAACAGTAAGCAATTAATTAGAGGAGCGATTATCAAAATGAGGAAGGCATTGGATCTATCAAATATGGTCGGATATAGCGTTCAATTCTCGCATCGCATGATTCAGATAGACCTTTTTTAAGTCAAGCCCCGCGCTCCGCTCTCCGGTCTTTATCACAACCGCGCGGTGAATTTCCCGCTCTACTACAAGTTATGCCGGTGTATCCGGTCCAAGTAAGTCATGGTCCATGCGATAGTGCCAGAGTGCTCCAAGTACCGAGTAAGTTTATCCTCGGAATCATTGGTTCTGTTGCCGCGTTGCATCGGCCTTGTACTCACATGTCAGATGGTATTGGTGAGCAAGAAGGGTCTTTACTTAATCGGGCAATTCGGCTACTGGTCGCTCGGCCCAGGATTGGTTGAGAGTGGTTTGTCGATTATGTAAGCTTGATTAAGACGAAGTTCGACTAAGGAATTGCGAAGCATCAGTCAGCGGATCTCAGAACGAGACAGCAAATTCTAGATCGCGACAGTATAGTAGTGGAACCGATGGCGGAGCTGTTCGAGGGTTTTCTCTGAATCGAATCTGAATATCCTTGTCATAATTCATTCGAGCGTCTTACAGGGTCCATCTTATCTTCCTTGGCTTATCCGTACAGCTTTGTCATCTGTCCAGCGATCCTCGCATCATCCACACTTTACCCATTTCATCACCTACACCAACCAACCGCAACCTCCTTCACCTCCATCCGAAGTCTCGACTATGCCGGCTCCGTCCCGGCCGGCGGGTGCCCTCTTCCGCAATCTCGTCCGATCAAGTCAGCGGCCATTGACCCTCCCATTGCTGGCGAGCCGCATCACCACAGCCTCTATCGCGCAATTACCTACTCCTCGATGGCACTCTACAGCTTCCTCGTCCAACAACTCGTCGCAAAACTTCTCCTCTGTCAACCCCGATGAGGTCTCACACTTCAATGCCCTCGCCGCCGACTGGTGGGATCCTCACGGCTCCTCCAGATTGCTTCACCTCATGAATCCTTTACGTCACGACTTTATCCGTGCTTGTCATCGCA
The DNA here is from genome assembly GCA_025948275.1 of Fusarium avenaceum. Lineage (NCBI taxonomy): Eukaryota > Fungi > Ascomycota > Sordariomycetes > Hypocreales > Nectriaceae > Fusarium > Fusarium avenaceum. The sequence continues at coordinate 2,463,829 of CP109669.1, forward strand.
CTGACCCCGATTCTCCCACTCGAGATCTCACATACCTTGATATTGGCTGCGGCGGTGGTATCTTTGCTGAAAGTGCTGCTCGTCTACTGACCACACGCCATGTCACAGCTATCGATCCGACCCCCGAAGTGCTCGCCATAGCACGCGCGCATGCTCGGAAAGACCCTGGTCTTCGCTCGAAGCTCGAGTACCGTCAGACGTCCATCGAGAACCTGCCCATTCCTAAAACACCGCAAGAGGCTTACGATGTGGTCTCGCTGTTTGAGGTTATCGAGCATATCGATGCTCCAGGCGCATTCCTGGAAAGGGTGCACCCATTTGTCAAGCCCGGTGGGTGGCTTGTTATGAGCACGATTGCGCGGACTTGGATGAGTTGGTTCACCACCAACTTTATGGCCGAGGATGTTCTGGGTATTGTTCCCAAGGGAACGCACGACTGGAACAAGTATCTTAATGAGGAAGAGCTACGGACTTTCCTCGCAGGTCGAGGCTGGAGTCATCCCATGGTGCAGGGTGTTATATATGTCCCTGGATTGGGCTGGAAGCAGGTTGATGGCAGCGAGAAGGTTGGAAACTACTTCTTCGCAGTACGAAAATCCGAGTCCTAGTGGGTTTGTTCGATATATGAATGATTTATGTGGCTATACGGTTATACAAAAGTAGAGGGGGGCGTAAAACTCAATTGTAGTCTAGTGTAACAATATGACATGAAGTCAATCGGCATTTTAGCCTGATGGTGAGTTGGAAGATATGTCTGTGTGTTTGTATTGGGTTTTCAAGAAACTTGACAGCTATGGATTTACTACGTACGGGTTGATGTAACGAAACACATGAGAGAGGAGCACCATCCCTGTCCCATTGTATCTTTCCACCTTGTTACTACCAGCGTCGCTCAGCTTACCTATTATGGAATGGAAGTCAGTTGAGGCATAGCTGAGAATAAGCTATTGGTTGCCAACTCAGAGACATCATTTCCCTTCTGTCAATTGGAACTAGTCACATCAAACTGCGGCTGATGCAGCTCCCGGTATTGACATTATGGAGCCTAGAGCTAAGGAGCTGTACGGATAGCCAACCAGGTATACAATCCTTGGCGCAACAGGATCCGTGTTTCACACATATGCGCGCAAAGAAGTCGAAACTTCGAACAGAGTGAGCCATTGAAGTTCTTCCAGACAGAGACAACAGTGATTCAACTGGACATCATCGTGTAGTACCTATATCACATCAACCTACTAACCTAGGTTGCTAGGTAGGTCTTGTCATCATTTGGCACCCCGCTAAGCTGAGGTTTAGTTTAGTGCTCAAAGGCGCCCGGACCCGCTAATCGACAGGGCTTGAACCGCCCCCAGAGGCCCAAACGTTTAAAAATCAGCCCTGGGGGCGATGCAAGCCCATGCCCCGGGCGGCAGGAACGAGGGGGTCGGTGGCTGTAACGGTTCAAGACCCACCCGACAGAACCTTCCAAACCCATTTCCTCTTTCTCCTAGCTACATCAAATTAAAGGTCAATCTCATGATGCGTACCTAATCGTTGACAAAAGTTTCAAGGACATATCTCCTCTTGTTTTTCTTTCTAGCGTTTATTATCAACAATCGTTTACTTTATATCTGCTTGTTTTGTTTCGGCCGTTCTTGTCTACCTGCCTAGTCTCAATCGCTCACTTTGTGCGTGCCTGTCTCGCCCTTTATCGTTGTTGTCTTGCGATGGGTTTACTTATTTGCTGGATGACGACGACTCCTACGATACCCTCTCACCAATATTGAAAGACCCTTTGATTACGGCCAAGCCTTAACTCACTTCTTCCCCCATTATGGCGGCTTCTCGCCTCTTTTCTTCATTTCTTTATATACGATTTCTTGTTGTTTTCCCCTTCATCTCTCTGTCCTCCTCGCAATTCATTCCTGGCTCCGATGCAAAGGCGCGTAACCTCACAGTTGTCCACTCACCTGCAAACCCGGATGTGACTGTCTCTTATAAAACGCCTGACAAGGTGTGTTCCACAGCATTTGATTCTCAAAAGCAATACACAGGCTGGGTATCAGTTCCTGGCGATTATCCGACCAATTTGTTCTTCTGGTTCGTCGAGGCTCGTGAGCAAACCGACAGCCTCACCATCTGGCTCAATGGAGGACCAGGATCCAGTTCACTCTATGGATTTTTTACCGGCAATGGCCCTTGTGAAGTTGTCGAAAAGGGACTGAACGAATATGAGACGCTTGTACGTGAATGGGGATGGGATCGAGCGTCTAACATGCTCTTCATCGATCAGGTACGTGACCCTCGGCTTATTATCATGTCCACGACAACTCAACTCACATGTGCTCTTAGCCCAACCAAGTCGGCTTTTCATACGACACGCCTACTAACAGTACATACGACCTTATTTCCAACGAAGTCCTGCCTACCCGTGCCGACCCTGACTATCCGGACTGGGCTTTACGCAATGGCACATTCAGTTCCAACAATGGAAATTTTACTGCCAACACCACTGAGACGGCTGCCATGGCTGTTTGGCACATGGTCCAGGGCTTCTTGACCACCTTTCCTCAGTATCAGCCCTCGTCTCCTTCCCGCAATGACTCAATCGACATCAATCTTTTTGCCGAAAGCTATGGTGGTCGCTATGGCCCTGTCTTTGCGGAGACCTTTGTGGAGCAGAACGCTCGCCGCGAGAGTGGTGAAATACCACGTAACTCAACCATTGATGTCCATCTGAGCTCTCTGGGTATTATCAACGGGTGTGTCGACATGGAAACCCAAGTACCTTACTATCCTATCTTTGCCAACAAAAACACATATGGCTATGATGCCATGTCCTCCGGCGATGCCAAGTTCTATCTGGATAAATATTCTGCTGAGGGAGGTTGTCGCGAACTTCTGGGCAAGTGCGCTGCTGACGCTTCTTTGGGAGATCCCGAAGGTGAGGGGGATGATGAAGCAGTCAACGATGTCTGTTCCGAGGCTCTCAGTAACTGTCTCGAGATCGAAAACGCCTACACAAGCGCAGGTCGTGGTGTCTACGACCTTGCTGCTCCCCTGGCCGACCCTTTTCCACCCATGACGTTCTTGGAGTACCTCAACCAAGACGACGTGCGCGACGCTATTGGTACCCCTATCAATTACACTATGTCCAATTCCAAAGTCAATATCGAGTTTCAGGATACAGGTGACCAGGCGCGTGGCGGAAACATACAACGCCTGGCTGCTCTTCTCAACCAAGGAGTACGCATTGCTCTTATCTACGGAGATCGTGACTACATATGCAATTGGCTTGGAGGAGAGGCTGTTTCTCAAAACCTTGCTACGGAAGCGGGTGGTGAGTATACCAGCCGTTTCCCTAAAGCCGGATATGCGCCCATCATCGTCAATGATTCGTACATCGGTGGTGTCGTCCGCCAATTCGGCAACCTTTCCTTCAGTCGTGTCTACCAAGCCGGCCATGCCGTGCCTGCTTACCAGCCAGAGACAGCCTTCCAGATATTTGCTCGCGTCATCTTGGGCACTTCCGTCTCTACTGGCAAGGATATTGATATCACCACCTACAATACTACAGGTGATGCCAATGCTACACATACGGATACTCTACCGGACCAACTTGATCCCACGTGCTACGTACGCAACTTTGCAGCATCCTGCGATGACGATGCTAGGAATCTAGTCATAGATGGTAAAGGTGTTGTTGTCAACGGCATACTATATCCCTCAAAGGAAGACTGGCCGTTAATGGCCGAGAAGACTGAGGAACCAACAACATCCACGGTAGACCCTAGCACTACATCAGATATGACTGGCATTTACACGGCAACCGAGACACCTGACGGTGCAGCATGGAATCCACCCAATCCAGGCTTAGTGGTTGCCATTGCTGGCATAATGGCTCTTCAGGCCGTCGTATAAATTACTTCACCATGATGAACAGATCGCATTGATCGCACAATAGTGCGGCGTTGGTTATTAAAGAATTATGGAGTTATTGTCAGTTTTGGGTGTTGGATACAAGTTATTGGTTTCGTCAGGAAAAGCATTGCATGGTTATATGTTATCTGGGTTCGTTGGGTCAGTCAGCCAACGCAGGAAAGTAATGAACCGCTTAAGATACCCTACATTGTAAATATCTTATAGACCGAATTATATTCGTTATCGACTGTATCCCGTTACCGCTTCCTGTTGCAGTGCATTGCTCAAATCAAGGCTGGCATTCAGGCCGTCGACATAAAGAATTGCGAGTAGTATAGCCAGTTTAGTGGAATTTGCTACCATGCCCGTTCATCCAGGACTGAGCTATGGTGGGGTATCATATTTATCGTCACGTCGTACCTAGGTAGGTACAGGCTCTCCGTCCTCTAAGAACAATGTCTATCTACGCTTCTGTCATCCAATGCTGCATGATAGGCAATCATGATTCCCTTCTTTCCTTTTTAAGCGCTCTCCGGGGACGACTTTCTGGCCTCTAACCCTTACATCGTCATCACCATCGGCGTCATCATCGTCCTCGTCCATCTCTTGTTGCTCCTGTGCCTGGCGGACACGCTTAATGCGGCGCACCATAGCTTGATCGTGGAAGAAATCTTGGTCAAATCGTGCACGGGAGAAACTCTGCAGCTTTTGTTAGTTGTTTTCCAGCAGTGATTCGAAGGTGAACGAACCTGTGAGCAGCCTGCTTGTGGACACTGGGATTCTCCTCGCATGGGTAGATACTCGAGCAGAGCGGACTGCTCAAAGGTGTGTTTGCAGTTCCGGTTGGTGTAGGGAACTTTCAAGGGTTGCAGTGTAAGAGGGCAGTTGATGCTAATGACCTCGCGGGCGACAGCAATGTCATCATCATCATCATCATCGTCGCCGGCACCGGTTCCCGGTGCAGTTCCAGACATAACAGGTTCACCATCTTGGGTAAACCATCGCGATGCATCTGGTAGCGGAGGACCTTCCTCGCCGGCCATGGCATCGTGCCAGAGCTTCTTGAAACCAGCGTAGTCGTTGTTACGTGCGTACCGCTGAAGAGCGGACATGCTCTTATACTCCGACTCCTGCTTGGTGTGCAGATCCTTGTGGTGTTTGATGACACTAGACGCCGCGAGCTCTTCTCTGTCCTCTTCCTCTCTGTCCTCTTGCGCCTCTGCCTTTTGTCTTTGTTCCTGAGCCTCCGCGGAAGCCGCCTCGAACACATCCCGCAATATGCCATCTTCGTCTTCCAACTCAGCCCTTCGATCGATCAAATCGCGAACCGCTTTCTCGGATGACTCGGTCAGGGTCTTGACGCGCTCCTCGAATTCGACAAGATGATCTTCAAGACGCTGTTCTTCTTCGGATTTCTCGGCCCCTTTCTCTTCTCTCCTTGCCTTCTGGGCCGCGAGGGCTTCACGTTGCGTCCGCAAGCGCTCATGTATATCGCTGACGCTGAAGCCGAGAAGTCGGATTGACTCGTTGATTTGTTGTTGATAGACGGCAGTTGGGCGGGTATTTGAAAGGTCGTTCAGACTGCGGCGGGCAGCATCTGTGAGAGAACATACTGGCGGCTCGTACTCGGGTAATGCTATGGCAGAGTTCGAGGAAGCGCCTGGGCGATTGAGAGTTCTTCGAGACATGGCGAATTGGTTATGTTGATGCTGGAAGAATAGTATAATGGGTTGTCGTTATCGTGTGTGGAGTGGAGTGGTTCTTTCTTTATCTGCGACGCGACAAAACACGCGTAAAGTGATTAGACACGAACAATTGGGGAAGTGGGGCATATCCAAGACGGTTTTTGTTTCCTAGGTACCCTACAACAAACTGCGAGCCTTCTGTTTCTCAATGGCAGATATCCGGAAATATTCAACGGCTATTAGTTTCCCCGGAAAAGGCCATACATCTCGATGGCATGACAAAGGCGAAATAATGACATAATTTAAACGAATCAGAAGCTGGCAGGGGTCTAAGTAACCAAGTGTGTGCCGATCTCAGGATTTGGTGAAATCGACGTTAATCAGGGTCCCTCCTTTACAGAAGTCGTCATTGATATTATGGTTGGAGTTACAGGGACAATTATGCATTTTCAACTTTATTACTACCTACTTACGCAACAATAATGTGGCGCGATAGTGATGAACAATAAGAGATATGTGCGAAATAAGAAGAGCGTGATTGTATCATAGGCAATTGATGGGTTTGGCCGGCGTTCTCAGCGCATTGCGCATTACTTACGTACTACCAAGGTGCCGTTTGTCCATGAGTCTAAAGTCTAGACTCAGGAACAGAGGGAACCTAATAATACACCAGTGAGATCCTGGTCTCAGAAAAACGGAAGCGGGAAATCCCATTCTGTCCATCCTCCATTTTCCATTTCCTCCCATCAGCCGTTTTCTCGATATCCATTTCGATGGAGACCACCAAGATCGGGGGCTCTGGGTCACATCGCGCCTCAACACCAACCACAAGGCACAAGCCATCATCAGTCATGTAATTGACTTGAGCAATCGTGATGCATGGTAACATGCAATATGTGTTTTTCTCTTAGCGAGAAGGTCTAGATTCTTTTGCAGAGAAACCAACCACATCGGAAATAACATCGTCGATGAGATGAATAGGATCGTGATGCATCAGCACAACAGTGTACGTAGGAAGCATTGGATCATGAGCTGTTTCTTTACAGACGATGCAATTGCCAGAGCCAAGAAGAAACGGTAACTGCACTTTAGTAGTGATTGTTCTATCTAGAAGATCAAGGATCAACATATTATCATTTGAAGCTGAGAACAAAAAACTCCCGATTGAATGACTTCGACTCTGACTCTGACTTTGTCAGCGACAAAACAAAACGATTGCGCCGATCCAGAGTGACGGCCCAGAATATCCGACGATCTGAGGAGGACGTGTTGCCCGCATCAGACCAATAAGATGCCCCGATTCGTGACTCAAAGTGGAGAATCTCGATCCGCTTGTCTGGAGACGCTGCGCTGCGATCTCTCCAACTGCTCGGGGACCATGAGCATCGAAGGTTTACAACCAATCATCACACACTTGGACTTTCTTACCCCTGTCATGGTTCTGTCGATACTGCAGATACACCCCTCGATTTGACCACCATACATAAACACCTCTAAGCAGAGATGAGGAACGGTATCACAAGCTTCGAAGCGCAACGAGGAAAATGAGATAAGTAAAGAAGTTATCGCATTCAACTCTTCACAATCACATTCAGCTTTCCTATCCTCGAAAACAAAACAATCACCCGCAAAGATCTACACCATCTAACTTTACAGGCGGCCGCATATAGCATCATCATGACAACCTCCTAACGACACACCCCAGCATCACCCGTCTCAGGGTCCATCACGAATCACGAATCGCGATTTGCGCTGCATCTGAAAGGCTTCAAGGCTCCGGCGCCGGCTCTGGGCTCCGCTCTGTCCTTGGGCCTAGGCTTTGGACTTTGAAGCTTGGGCTTTAGGGTCTTAGGATAACTACCAACAGTTCCTTCAACCTGTTCGCTTGCGTTGCCTCGCCTTATCTACCCAGACGAGTAGTCAATCCTCCACTGCCATAATAACGCCTTTGCCGAATTCAATACGACCCTCTTCGATTGAGACCTTGCGACTCCAACGACAACATCCTGCAACCGCAACCGCAACCGCAACCGCAACCGCAACCGCAACCGCAACTGCAACTCTCGGCTTACTTGCTCCGTCATACGTCTATACCTTGTCGACCACGTTTACACACCTGCTTGGTCCTACAGGCCTAGCCCTATCTCTCTCTCTCGCTATATATCACCACTGCACGCTTCCTTCTCTTCAACATGACAGCCTCAATTCGCACCATCTCTTCACCACTGTCCTTGGGCTTCTCCCCCTCCCGCACACCCTCTCCTCACTGCTCGTCCATGGCGTCAAAGGCAATCCCAGCCATGAATCCTTGGGAGGTCAATGCTCTAAACGTAAGTTGTCATCACATATCACATTTTACCTCCCATGACCATAAGAAACACATACTAACTTCCATAGTACGAATTCCCCCAAGAGGGCTCTTACAACGTCGATGGCACTGTGAACCCTGCAGGCACATGGCGTCAGGTTCAAGATCCCGTCATCTATCCCGGTCTCTATGCTCCCAGCGGCATTGACATCATGTCCATCTTGGTGAGATTACTTACACAACATGATCGTGACCCCTCAGTCGCTAACCCTACGCAGTTCCGTGTCATGGGTCGACCAAACCCTCAAGTTGTTCTTGGCCCCGTCGATTGCTCTGTCGCTATGGTTGTCTGCGATATGGGCCGCACTGACGCTCCCGTCATCTACGTTTCTGAATCATTCTCCGACCTTACTGGATACTCTGCTCGTGAATCTCTAGGCCGAAACTGCCGCTTCCTCCAGTCACCTCCCGGACAAGAACGCCACCTCAATAGGAAGGGTTCTGACAAGGTCGCATCGCACCGCATGCATCAGGCTGTCCTTGCCGGAAAGGAGATTCAGACTCCCGTCACCAACTACAAGAAGTTCGGCCAAGCCTTCAACAACCTTCTCACCATCATCCCTGTGCCTGTTGATAACACCGGTAGCCGTTACTGCATCGGCTTCTTGTGTGAGATGGATTAAACAGCATATGCTATCCACGGCATTGCGATATTCGACGACAAATCACGAAAACAAATCGACGATACATACCTATGTGTCAAATCACCCTCGATTTACGACATTCACATCACACTCACATAAGCACACGAATTTCGACCCTAGGTCTTTCTGCACCACTTCCTGTCAGGTTTCGGAACATCCACTATCCTCCGGTATCTCACTTCACTGCTTCAAGGCATTTACGAACATTTACGATACCCTCTGCATCCGCATATTCTTTTTCCTCATCAAAAACGGTTTACGGCTGGCTCATTTACGTCGCAAGCACTTCCAGGTGTTAGGGTCATATTTATTAGAACAAATGGTTTAGCGTTGTCCCTTCCTTATAACGTATCATGTTTTCTGGTGTTTTCTGGTGTTTTCTGGTCTGTCATATTTTGATGATTTACGCTCCCCATGCAAGACTTTGTGGATTTTTAGATTTTGAGATTGTGCTCAGTTGGAAGTCAAGCTCGGGCTTGGAAAGTACAGCAGCATGGGTTGGGAATAGACACCGCTTTCAGGCATATGCATGTTTTGCCAGGCGCTTGTGGAGTATATCGTTGTTCACCTGCTTTTGATATTACATGTCCCGAATTCGAGGACATGGTATAACTTACTACGTAGCTACGAGGTCGGACCGATATGGTACAAGGTGGTTGAGGATGGATGGGCGGATTGTCGAGCTCAGCTCAGTATCGCGTACCAAGTTGAATGATCTGACACCTTTGGGTCAGATCATATAATACAATCACCCTTTGACCCAATAGGATTTCTTCCTTTTTCTTCCCTTCTCTTGTAGCGCTCGGCATTTGCTATTGATCTTCATTCGCAACCAGCAACCGACAACCCATGCTCTCGATCTTCAACCCTCCTTGTCCGTCCCCAAGATCGAGCCAAGGGTTCAACCGCCTAAAATTCCAATCACATACAAATATCGTAACTATGCGGATACTGTACGTAAATGCCAAAGTAGCCAAGAAAGGAATGAATAACCCGGGTCGGCCGTTTCCTGTCAATACCGGATGCGGTAAAGAGCCAACAAAAGCCTCGTGCAAGAACCCGATGGTTGTTTCATGAGAGGTTGACCATGATCAGTGGAGCTGCTACATACGTAGTAAGAAGGTTTTGTTCTTATTACCGAACCACTAACGCGGTTATTGGCAATATTTCTACTCTGCAACAGACGAAAAGAGACATTTGGTTCGCAGTTACTTTACAAGACCAGCTATTATAGAACCAGGACCCATATGCCAAGTAAGAAGGTCCTCGATAGGAACTGGAGTAACACTTTAGTAGTTGGACCAAACAATTTCGACCAGCAGCATCGTATGCTTTAATACGTAAAAATATATGTGAGTCTGGAGAATTCCCTTATTGCACGGTATCCATACTGTGAGGCTATTTACCATTATCCTTCATATTAGCATTCCCTGGCCACGGCTTGGAGACCCTGAAGGCATTGACCGGCTGTACAGCCTTCTTCCTCTTCTGTGGCAATGGCTGAGAATCGTTTGCTTTGTCCAGGGTGTTCCCAAGGTTTTCTCTCCGCACCATTGTAGGCAGTTCTTTGCCTCAGTATCCAGGTGATGGTTCGGATGCCTGCAAAACAGCAACTGAGTGGATGAAGCAGTGTGCTAGTAATTCGTCACTAGATATATGCAGGTGATGTGGTTTCTTAACTGCTCAATATTTCATACACTTACAACTTTAATGGAACCTCTCGTCTTAACTCCAGCCAGATGCAATATCCAGAACTCAACAGAGGTGACTGATACTCCTCAAAGTGACGGATGACATGTCTGATGAGATCTATGTCAGATGCCAAACTATGACCAATCCTTGCTGCAATGCTTACTCAATACGCCGTTTGTCTTCTACAACTCCAAATTCCTTCCCTGCATCGTTCTTCATATTTGATCTGCCGTCTATGCCATAAAATCATCCTCAATGTTGCCTCGCCCACTGGGTTTGTTGAGATCAAGTCGTCCAGTACCCTCCACAATGTCGTTCGCTACCTGCTCTCCTGGTGCAGATGTGCCCGATCGGACCTGTACCTTCACTTCACCCTGAATACCATCGACTCTGATTGTCGAGACAGTCGTACCACCTGGTGCAGGCCGCAGATTTGGCGGCGGTGAAAGATTAACGAGCTCCCGGAAGAAGTTATTAGCAGCCTCGCAGCCATCTAGCAACCACTTGAGACAAATCGTGACTCGTTCTTTAGCAAAGGGGTTGTGGTCGTCGTAAGCGCAGCAGTTGAGTAGGGGCACGATTCCGTTGTACTTGACCATTTGCATCTGCACATCAGGGTTGCCCGGACTGCTCTGACCGGGTGGTGGCTGCAACAGAGTGGCCACAATGGTGAAGATCTGCCCTTTGACTCCAGACCAGGGAAATTTATGCGCAGGTTCCTGCATAGGAGGAGGAGGTGGTGACGGTGGGAGGCCATCGTCTCCAGCTGCGTATGGGCGCTCGACCATGGGGCTACCGCTGTTTTCGCCATGAGGCGATCGCTTAGGGAGCTCAATCAGAGGTTTCTTTGGGACACCGGCCTCTAGTCCACTCAGGATAGTGATAAGATCGTAGACAGCCTCCCACTCGATGAGCTTCGCCCGAGTATCCATCATCTCAGCAACAGTTGTGAGAAAATCGAGGTACTGAGCTAGGCCATCCTTGGCGCGTTCCATATCCCAACTGTCGACTGGAAATTCAGAGGGATCGCAATTCTCTTCTCGGATTTGAGCTTGGAGATGCATTAAAGCAGCGCACTCTGGGACGATGCGGCTTCGGAAGAAACTCAAGAAGAAGTGCACAAGCTTGATATCCCGGGCGTTGTCCTTAGTTTCCTGAGAAGACGAGTTGTTAACCCGGGCTCTGAACATGTGGTTGACAAGTCGTAGTAGAACGGTTTGTGCTGGTGAAATAATATCCTTCGGGATACGCAATGAGTTCCATGCGTAGGGGATCAAAGCGCTGTGATGAAGGGCTTCCACAATTTGAGTCGTCACCTGGAAAATGAGTGATTGTTCATCCTTCTCCCAGACAGCAATGAAGACCAGCATCTCCCGCAGTAGGCTCTTTCCGCAGTCGAGGGCCAGGAACATCCGACATCGTGTCTTTTGGAGGTTCTCGCCCGCTCTGGTCAGTCCTGAGCCGGCATTGTCCAATATGCACGATTTGACTATCATGTGTAGAGCCTCAATCTGCTTGGGATCCAGAATGTTTGGCACTTCAGTTAGCAGGCCGGTCAATGGACCCTCTCCATAAGATTCGTCATCGTCTGCGTCTTCATCGTCCATTATATCCTCAACATAGTCATGGGCATACTCGTGATCATGATGGTGATGGTGGTGGTGATGATGGTCGTGATCGTGATCGTGATCGTGATCGTGCTCATGATTGTGTTCGTGATCACATTCACATTCGCATTCATGGTCGTCTTCATGGTCATGATCGTGGTTATGGTCGTGGTCATGATTGCATTCGTGATGATGTTCGCCATGGTTATGCTCATGGTCATGCTCATGTTCGTCGTGCTCGCAGTGGTGGCAATGCTCATGGTCCGAGAGCTCCTCCTCCTCGACAACTCCTGGAGGTGGGGAATGATCTGTCCCGCAAGAGTGAGCGTACCTATGAACAAGGTTGCTACGACAATGCTCGAGGCGACTCTGAGCAAACTCCACGGAAGGCATCATGACGAACCAATCCTCATAGTTCGGGTCGCGAGCGTTCAGCCACCAGGTATCGACCTCTCTCGACACGCGACCGTAAGCGCGATCCTGTTCGAATTTGTCCTTTTCATCCGGCTTCCACACTGGGTTGATCTTGTCCTCAATATTAGTCACATCTCCAGGGACATCCATTGAACCATCTGGGAGCCAGTTCCAGGCCAGTGGTCGAATCGGCGCTAGATTTCCGGGCGGTTTATCGGCTCTGTTCTGGGCGTAATCCTTAAGAAGATTCCTTGCGGTGTCGCATAACCTAGAATTTCGGTCCAGCCAATGTTGAACCTGTCTCTTGGCTACCTGTGGCCGGAAACCTGAGCCATCGCCCAGGTTTTCTTCAGGACCCGTGAGTGCCCCATCATCGTCAAATAGAACATCGAACCAGAACGACATTTTATTTCGGTCATGTTTGGCTGTCCAGTTATGAGCCTGCTGTAGGGATGTCACAAGCAACTTTTTGTCTAAGTCACATCAGTTAGAACGTTGCGGTATGTATCAATGCAGCTAGGGCACCTACAAAGTTCTGTAACATCGCCTAGTTTTAGTCTCTGCGTCTCATCGAGGATCTCCCCGTCATAGCCTTTGCTTGTAACGTTGACACAAAGAATGATTGTTTGGTAGACCATCTGGTCGAAGTGCACCGCCGCGCAGATATCTTGTGGCACCTCAGGCTCAGCGTTGACAAGAAGGTTCCGCGCGATATGCATAAGTTTGATAAGAGTTCCAAGGTCTTCCTTTATCGACGCATGATTCATAACAATCAAAGCTGTGCTCTCTTGCGGAGTAACGCCCTTCTCTGGGTCGTTGAGGCTTGAAAGAGGCCCTACAGATCTTGTGGTGAGGCTGGGTATGGCCGCAGCAAAAATTCTTGTGAGCCAGATCCAAATTGCCACATTTCTTGAGATTGCTTCGCTGCGGACTGGTCAGTAAAGAACACCCGATAAGCCGCGTGGCATAGAATTACCGAGCCTTTCGGAGAGTGTGCGTTTTTTCTAGTGTTTTTGTGATCATGGAGCTCACTCTGGCTGCTGTTTGCGGCCCCATGGGCGGAGACTGAGTGTAGTGCCCTTCGAGGCAAACGAGGGCAGCAGAGAAGCATCGCTCCTCGATAGTTTCATCGGGGCCATCTTCTTGTGCCTCATCTAGCAGGGTATCTTTATCTGGAAGTCGCGTCATTTCGTCCTCTGGTGTCATGACATGCACAGACGGTTGATATGATGCGAATCGTGGTGGTTATATTTGGTTGGTGAGGTTGTGGTGGGCTAAATTATGGCGGAGCTCGGAAAATTCTGGCCGGCTTGGTCAGCAGCAGATATTGGAGGCGAGTTTGAGGCTCCAACGGCTGCGAAAGGATATAACGTTGCGCAGCGAGAAGCGATACGGATATGATTTTGCGAAGGTATTTTAGGTAGCAAGGCCAGGGTATTTTTACTGATATGGTGAAGTTTTGGGAACATTTGAGAATACTGCTGGTGGAAGACAAAATTCAACCCCACCATGAGACATCGTGTAACACACGTTCTTTCCGTTCTGCCTTTTTAATCAGGAACACTCCATGGCGAGATACAGGTCAAATCAAAATCCAGAGCAAAAGCCTCGAGAATAACTGCAAGGGAATTTGTGTTTCTTCAGACTCTGCTTGCTGGATCAAGGGAATGGAATGCTGGGCTATAATTCAATCGAGGCACGGTTAATTGTCCTGGGACAGAGAGAATAAAGAGCCAAGATGCCGGCTGTTGCAACAGCCCTCATTATTGATATTTCCCACATTGTACTCCGTATTCACGAGGATAATAGCAACTGCCTTCATCTAGATAAATAACGACGACAACCTCATGTTCCAAAAGACTGAGTATTTCGAAATGACCTGACCAATAGCAGAGCTCCCAAGGATCCACGACCCCTCCATCATGACCAAGCTTTCGTGCTCGGTCATGGCGGGGTAGTTTAGTTGTTCTGAGGTTTCTTTCCAGTGTCGGGCAGGATAAATCTTTCCAAGCAACGACGATAACTCTACTTCATCATTAACGTTTCAACTTTCGCTCCAATAAAATCCAGCTTCAATTCGCCAAGATGGGTGACCTGCCAACCACATTTGACAGTATGAAGATTCGCCTTGTCAAGTCCGGCCCTGCCGAATGATTCCTGGTTCCTGGCCCAATGCTAATCAATTCCTTACTCCTATAGAACCCGTCCTTATCGCCGTCATTGGCGGTACTGGCCTTGGCCAGCTTGAAGGCTTCGAGCCCGTTGCTGCCCTGAACCCAATTACACCTTGGGGTCCTCCCGCGTCGCCGATCCAAATTCTCTCCCACAAGGGCAGCTATGTTGCCTTCCTAGCCCGCCATGGAGTTCACCACCAGTTCGCTCCCCACGAGGTCCCCAACCGCGCCAACATTTCTGCTCTACGCCATATTGGCGTTAGATCCGTCATCGCATTCTCAGCTGTTGGGTCGCTACAAGAGCAGATCAAGCCTATGGACTTCGTGGTTCCTGACCAGGTCATCGATCGCACAAAGGGTGTTCGTCCGTTTACCTTCTTTGAGGGTGGTGTGGTAGGACACGTCGGTTTTGCCGACCCTTTCGACGCAGGCCTGGCCAAGGTTGTCAAGGCTTGTGCAGCCCATATGGATGGCGAGGGCGTTGTATTGCACGAGAAGGGTACAGTTGTGGTGATGGGTAAGATATCAGCTGCAGCGAAGGCAATCTGATCAGAATCTGACATACGTTTTAGAGGGACCTCAGTTCTCGACCCGCGCTGAGTCGCACATGTACAGATCGTGGGGTGGATCTGTCATCAACATGTCGACGCTTCCCGAAGCTAAGCTTGCCCGTGAGGCTGAGCTGGCTTACCAGGTGATTGCCATGGCGACTGACTACGACTGCTGGCACTCATTTGAGGACGTCAACGTCGAGTTGGTCATTAGGTACATGAAGTCCAACAACGAAAATGCTAAGCGTTTGGTGGCCGGCGTCCTGGATCGACTTGCCGAGATTGAGAACAGCGACCTGATTCAGGCTAAGCACTTGGCTGGTGCCTCTCAGGGAGCTGTCAAGTTCATGACCAAGCCCGCAGGTCGTGACCCCGAGGCTATGAAGAAGATTGAATACCTCTTCCCAGGTTTCTGGGAGGAAGGATAGGATATGATACAAGAGGTGGACGTTTGATGGTGAAACAAGTCTGGATGAACATATTTTTTACTAGTGATAGAAGCATTAATACAGAGCGGCAGAGCAGTCATTGGAGACCGACGTGAATGGAGGTTCAATATTGACGACATTGGAGGACAATATTATCATTGTTGGGCGTGAAAGCCCAATTGCTGTCAGAATGCTGCAAGATATTAAGGTCCCAAACTCTGCGCGCTTGCTATTCACCCGCACTTTTTGATAGGATGGTAAAGTATGTTGGCGACGTCACCGTACCACGACTCAATGGTCAAAGGGTATTGAATGACCCCGGGCTCCTGGCAAGGATCCCTGGCTGCACCATCCACATCCGAGGTAAATGGCTGAAGATGGCTTTGTGTGGCAGTTGATATTTGCTGTCGCGATTAGACGTCGTCTTTTCTCCTCTGTTTTCTCAGGCCCTGCATATGCCAGCTGATGTGGCAAAAAAGCGGCTCTTACATATGCTGTCTTGGTCCACTATGTTGCATGCATCAATTGTTCTCTTAGTATGCGCATTCGCCATGAGGTATTGAGGCCTGACGATGAAGACCAACAGTACCCATGTGCTTAATAGACTTTTCTGCTGCAAGAACCACTCATGGACACAAGTCGTGACTTTGTTAGGTCATGACTAGTTTCTGAGTATCCCTGTGCTGCTAGTGAATCATGAATCGGTAACGGCCCGTTCAAAAGGGCAGATGTCAGTCTACCAGGGCCCTTGTCAAATGCTCCTTGGCATTTCTTGCAGCTCGCATTGGTGTTGCAGTGTAGAGCCTAGCGACAACCACAACGACTTCCGGCTATTAAGAAGGAGTTTTGTTTCCCCATCCTTCTCTACAGCTTCACCTTCAGTAATAACACTTTAGGATTCACAATATATGAGTCAAGTGAGAGTCCGCCTCGGTTCGCGTTTGAACATCCTATGCAATGTCGGCAAAGTTCGAGAGACATGATGGAGACCAGGTATTTGGTACAAGAGAGGGACGTTGGACGTGATTTCCTCACACCCTCTTTGCTGCGCGCCCTTTACGCGCAGACGCCGTCTGACTGCATCTCGAAAGAAAGCCGATCACTCAGATTCATCTCGGCCGGGGCACTGGCGCAGAATCCAGTCACAATTCATGCAATGCCGGCTCCGACTCCGCGATTGCTAGGAATTCTTGTCGTCTCAGTTGTTTTCTCTTGACACCAGATTCCGCACACCATGATTGGGTGGCTAGGAAACAAGCATCGATGTCTCAAGGGGCTATACCTCAGTTAGGGGTGAGACTTGATACGACGGAGTGTCTCTTAGATGATGCAGGTGTTGGTGACTGGTTAGGTTGTTTGTTTAAGTTTGACGAGTCTGTTGTGAGTAGTTGACTTGCTATGATATGATGCACAGTCTTAAAATAACGAAAAAGGCTCGACAGCTGGGATATCCATGGCTTTAGAATAATTATCTCCATCACCATTGGGATGCTTGAAACGTAATCTCCCACCGTCTATGATCCTACATAGATTCATCGTCCAATAGCCACAGCATGCTGATATTATCGAGTTATACTTGATGGTAGCCCCAAAACAAGAGTTTCCGATAACAGCGCGGAAATAGGAACAGCCGTCCGGACCTGCCGTCCCGGAGTGGTGAGTCCTTGTTTTTACCGGAGAGCTATCGCAGAGATTGGTACGGGGTGTAGGGCGCTCCGTCCACGTCGTCGTTGTCACGGCCAAAGCACGGGCCCCCGGTGCGGGATAGCGGAGTGGTTGAATCTAACCTGAGTCTGGTCAAGCTTGCGGCGTGGAGGAGCCGTATCTGCCGTTATTAATTTCTTGAAGCGTGGTTTATAATGCATTGATCCGGTGTCTGCCGATGCTGCTCAGTGAGTGAAGTCCACGAAACATACATATGCAGGAAGGGAGTTGAACAGAGTTGACAAGCATGTTCCCCACTACCATGCTAGAACATGATGTGCTTGCTTTTGTGTCATGTTTCTCTTCTCAGCTGCCAGTGCTCACATATACCAGTCGTTGAGCCCAGTTTCTCATCTCAAAGTCCAATACAAGAATAGACGTACGTTGACAGCCGAGTATGATCTTGCGAAGTTGCACACATTACCCTGCCTGTCGATAGGAACTTGACTAGATCCGTGACCCCATAGGTGAGTTATCCTTAGTAAAAGATTATGTTGGCAACATACTCATGCCTATACCTTGACTCGCGTGTACACTGCGTGCGTGGGTTTGCTTCCTATTTTTTGACGTGATGTTGGCCGTCGACGACCCAGATATTAGTCTTCCTTTGGCTGACACCCTGGAGCTGCATGACCAAGCGCTGTCAAAAGCATGAGCCTGCAGGCACATAATGCAGTTGGGTCGGCTCCCATCTACCGGTCTCGCAGTGGATGAAGAGCTGGATGTGGGTATTGAGGATTGTAGTCGGTGCTACGTCAGCGGCCGTCGGGCCTGTTTCCGAAGTAAGATGATGATCCCTCGCAGCTCCTGCAAACCCATCGTTTTGCTGCCCCTGGGGATCTCTTGTGGTGTGGTTCGTTGCTATGTAGAAGTGCTTGATGCTCCGACAGTGCTAGATTCGTGGTATCAAATTACGGGTATGATACTCCGCAGCCGAACTACGTAGGATCGACGGACGCCAGTAAATATGCGTCTCCCTAGTGAACATTAGCCATAAATTCCACGTGGCTGCATGTGACAGCTGGTGAAAAAGCAAAAGTAGGACGAACATTGGTGCTCAAAAACAACCAGGCAAGGGGGCTTGTCAGCCGACTCGGGTCGCACAAAGACGTTTGGATCATCTTCACTTCTGGAACATCAACATCCAGGGATCTTGCGAGGCTAATAAGCGATGGCGTCGTGGCTTGCTTGTCAGGTATCCCCAAGTACTGGAAAATCCATTGCACTGTGGTGATAGAGCCTTCTCATTTGTCCATCATAACTGACAGAAATGCATCATTGAAAGCCACGGAACTTCCAAGAATAGCGGGTTTGATTTCCGGTCGAATCGCAGTGTAATCATCTCGGTAATGGTCCAAGCAAGCATCAGTGACCGCTGATAATGTCTTGGATCTCGGATCACGCTTGGCTCAGCCGTGTCCTTGTGATTGGCCATCAGCCTCGGCTAACGATTCATCAACCACGATCGACAGCTCCTGCTGTTTCCGTTTTAGGCCCATGGAGCATCAAGTTTTAGCGTCAAAGACATCACATAAGGCAGCAGCAGAAGTCAGGACATTAGCCGTGCCGTCCATGTTTTCTTTCATTTGTTGAGAACTGGGAGTGCTCGAGACAAGGATATCCATTTCTAATAAGAATCATTACAATCGCTATTGCTAGGTATGAATTGCTTTTTGGCGGTAAGCGGGAAAACTCAGAATTAATTACCTATTCCACTTGATGTTCTCTTGTCAACAATAGGCTCCAGTTACACCCGCTTTCTACTCCGCTCTGCTTGCTTTTTGAGGCTCACTGTAACATCACGACTTCAATTTGGACAAATTTTACCTATGCGCAGATATCGGTTGATCAAACTGTATTCCACTATTTGGAATCTCTCCAGAACAGGCTTTGCTAAAAGTCATAGCACCTTGCTCTCGGTTTAACTAGGGCGACTGAGAACTAGCTAGGTGTTCTCATGCTGTTTGTTACCCCCATGTTCATGACCCTGGCCCTTTGCTTGATTGTTGTGCTATGGTCAAGGATCTTGCCTTCGCCCAAGAGACAACCACGTATCCTTATAGCCTTAATGTCTACAGCGTAGTTGATATCAAGGCAATTGAAGAGATGGTGTCACTGGCAGAATAGTAGTCACCCGTTGGAAGGATAACTGGCTGTGACCTTACCAGTCTGTCGGGAGGTGAATTGAATGAACTGAATGGACTTTTGATTGTTCGATCATACCTACTTCTGGTCCTGAAGCCCGCCAGGAATAACAACTCAAGGGTACAATACCAGGCCGTGTCAGCATGAAATTCCTCGGTAGTGCCACACCATTCTTGCTTTACCAACCCCAAGACGCAGGATGTCAATTTCCAATCGCGATCTATTGGGCTCAGTTCAGGCCCCAAGATGGATCATTCTAGGATACCTCATCATCTCTCGAGAGCGTCATGGCTGCTAAATTCGTCGCTAGCATCTATTTAGACCTGCCAACGGCATGATTATTTTTGAACAGGCCACGTTCATCTTTTTTCGGCTTTTCTTTTGGGGTCAGAAACCTCCCTGTCGGGAGTGTCTCGAGACTTGCTGCACATGCTCCGGCAGAGTCTGGCTCCATCATAAGGCTGTTCATGTGGTGATATGATGATTGTGGGCGACCCTCCATCAGCTTCAAGGGGTGTCTGCAGGGCAACCTGCCGATCGAAGTGCATGAATCCACCATGGACAGGTAGAAGGAGTAGGTGTTCTCGTAGTAGCGCCGATGGGTGTTCAATGCAAGCTCTATCCCTGGCTATTGACCGCAATGAACGTTTCGTGAGGGATCGGAGCGCACTGGGCCACTCACGCTGTCATGCCAGTTTAGGAAGCGACTAAGCCTGGTTGATAAAGACACAAGTTCGACTTAACCTCATTGCGCATAACACCGCAGGCTAGGTAGGGTCCCAACATGGAGGTGTCTGAATTGAGTTCATGGCCTGGCGGCTAAGATACTAGAGGGGTGGTATCGATGGCGAGCTACTCCGTACGCAATGTATGGCTGTAACGTCACTAGTAGTCGAGGTCCCTGACAATAGCTGCGCGCAGGTATTGTTTAACATTCTTCTATTGATCCAATGTAAGTCGACTGTATATGTACGTATGAAAGAACGAATCAATGGGTTGAACAGCAATGAAGATCATGAAAATGGATCGTTTGATTGAGGTGGCAGTATTCGTACAGCACGCTATCTATTTCAGGTCATCAGGCTATCAAGGCATCCAAGCCACGACGTAAGACTCACAAGGGCCAACACACATGTTAATAGACTAGACTGACTACCTGTCTTACATACTAAGTAGGTAGGTAGGCGCTACAAAGCTCATATAAGCGTCAAACCATACTATCCTCAAGATGGCATCCAGCACTCAACTATGTCAGGGCCAGCCATTGCTCCAATGTGGGCCTTGCCAGCGGGACACAGACGTCAAGCGTTTACCATTTTTAGCATCACGGGAGTTCCCTTCCTCGCCGTTGACCGAAGTCTAAAGCTTGTATTGATCCATTAAAAAGACAGTGGCTACTGAGTTAACTGGAGCTTGCTCGAGCCAAGAGAGATTCAACCATCATGTCCTCATAACACAACAGCCAGGGTTCAGGTTCACAAACCCTTGCACTAAATTAACGGCGGACTATTTTTCTGCATCTCACTCTTGCAGCACACCTCCACAAAAAAGTTTAGTGCCTAGGTACCTGGGGGTCAGGTAGGGGGGACCCAACAAAGCTTGGCTCTCGATATTTTACAGGCAAATATCCGTACTACGAGACACAAACATGAACGCACACGTAGACATCCCTTAGCATGCTCTCACATGCAGGGTTCTTGATTGTGCAGAATTTATCTAAACCACAACCCAAAGCCGTATGCGAGCCTATACCTGCCTGCCATGAGTGAAGTGTTCCCTCAAATACGTAGAGACAGGACAGGTACAGGTACGCGGTCCCCCCACCGCCTCCATGTGACAGGCCTTCAAGAATGCAACAATGATCTGTGCCGCGGTGGAACGGGGCAGAGGATGGGGCCGAGCCTGGTCGAGGAGAAGAAGAGCCATGCTCTGTCAAATATTAGACCAACAGGCGGTCAAGGTGTCGAGACTTTAACAGTAACTGTGACAGTGGTATGCAAATGCCTGTGTCCATGTCCAGGCCCATGCCCATGCTCCATCTTCGGATAGACTCGCCTTTGTGGCTTGCGAATCACGACATCTCAGGTGATTTGCATCAAAGGGCCTGAAATAGAACCGACGATTTGGGCCAGGAACCGCTGTCTAGATAGCACTGAGGATCAACGACGCCATCGCAGTGCTATTGTGCTACCCACAGATCACAGAGTAGGGCATACAACCTCGAGCTCTATGGCCAATCGAGTCAGGCTTGGGGAGTACACAATCTTCCCCCGGCTGTCATGCTCATGCTCATGCTGCTCGTCTCTAGCTTGGACGGGATTCGTCTGGAACCATGACGTGCATTTGCCTTTCACCATCCGGGGCCGGGGCATGGGGGAGAGGGAGGGGGT
The DNA here is from genome assembly GCA_025948275.1 of Fusarium avenaceum. Classification (NCBI taxonomy): domain Eukaryota; kingdom Fungi; phylum Ascomycota; class Sordariomycetes; order Hypocreales; family Nectriaceae; genus Fusarium; species Fusarium avenaceum. Next base: position 2,485,531 of record CP109669.1, read on the forward strand.
GAGCAGGTGCATTATGGTGTATTCGCAGGTCCACCTTGATCAAACCATCCTCAAGACTCTCCTCCTTGCGCCAAGATGACCAGTCACCTCGTCAAAAGTTTGCCAATTGCCAACTTCTTGTGATAGTTTGACAGCAGATTGTACTATGACGAGACTGCCCAACTAAGTATTAAGCTTGACGCCCGAGGCGCGGAGGGGACAAATAGTGCCCGGGACGGCAAAAGCGGGTGAAGGCGGGTCCCGTGGGGTTATAGAGGGGTTATAGGAAGATCCAGTGGGTTGACTGAGTATCGTGTCGGCGATGTCAAAGGCAGGATTGTCTTATGTATGCCTGTTCTTCTCTTTTTACGAGTTTTGCAACACGTTCTCTCCCAGTGGAGGGGACACAAAGGCCCCAAATGCCTAAATGGGCTCTTGCTTCTCACCACATCCTGGAGCCTCATTAGCGCTCGTGCAGGGGCACAACCCAGGTACCGCGAGGGTTGAAGCCGAAGATGTCTAAAGCCTGGACCTGGACTTGGCCGTTCGAGCACGACATGAAACACGGATAACTCTTGAGAGAATCATACATGAGTAGTAGCACAGAATATGAAACAAACGTCCAAGGACGTCAATTTACTTAGGCTGCTAAGGAAAAGGAAGCAGAACACAAGGCACTAGAAAGCAAAACAAGGGTTTTGATAACTTCTCCAGTACACAGCGGAACCACACCCATGTCTCGTGGTGGAGAGGTTTTGGTTGAAGCATGGGAATGTCACCCCTCCACGATTCCGCCCTAATGTAGGATGAACCACTTCTGGCGAGGCCCGGTCATGGCCAAGATCCGTCCCATTTTACTTTACCACCTTACGCACGCAAATGAAAGTTGAGTGCTGGGTGCTGGGTACTGGGGTATAAAATGGCTACCTACGATATGGGTCCCTGGGTGTGTTATCGAGCCGCAGGAGGGAGCTGCCGCGTCGCAGTGCACTGATACTGGCTTTGAGGAGCAATTCGGCACCTCAGGAAGAAAAAAAGAGAAAGAAAAAAATTTGGCACCTGCTTTGTTTTCATTGAGGGGCAGTGTTGTTCGTTTCGACCTACAGATGGGATCCACGGCTGCATTTTTCTTCATGAATCCCCTCAAATCAGATCAGAGGCCCTTGCTAGTACACGGGCAGCCTATCTCTTTATCCTCGCAGCTTCTTGCCGCCGCCGAGCACCTGTTTACGGGCCTTGTTCAATCCCCCGGGTCGGCTCCATCGAGCACTGGCACTGACACTGGCAGTGACGGTGACAGTGACTAACATTGCCCGTACTTTTTTGACAAGAGCCATCTGAGCTGTCGGCCACTGCAGTGCGAGCGAGGGTGGGTATAAGAATCATCCGGCGCAGACCATCGAGTTGCGCAACCTTGCCTCTTCCTCCTTCACTCGCTAACATCGGGTTGACGTTTGACGATTCTTGCTACCAACATTCACAAACCATCGCTGCAGACGCCGCTGCCGTATTTTGGTCGTGTCCTATCGTTTCACAACGCTTGTATTCCGTCCTCCATTTTGATAGCCCATCGACCCTGATCCGCGGCATTGGTTGCGTACAACAAGTTTTGACCAACGAGCTACACTCCCTCTCAATTTCGGATAGCGACTTTGGATAACGGTTTTAGCCGTGCGATTTCTTGGATTCCGAACTCGGGAGATATAACCGCCAGCATGAATCTCAAGAATGATACTCCTGTCCATGGAGCTGTCGTCGATATCGGCGGTAGCAACATGTACGATAATGTTGCCGAAAGACTCGAAGAGGCCCTCATGACCCCGTCGTCGTTGACAAACAAGCCAACGCTCCCCGATGAGCTGCTTTACGACGACGTAGGTTTGCCCATTTGGAACCAGATTATCTTCACCCCAGAATTCTATCAGACTCACGATGAGATCGCGCTCTTTGACAAGCATGGCGCCGACGTTGCTGCACGTTGCCAAGCTGGTGTCACCATTGTCGATCTAGGAGCAGGGTTAGTCCATCCTCTGTTGCCCCCGCACCCTGCCCACCCTTCTTGCGTAGCGCCCGTAAGCTTACCCTGTCCAAACTAACATGACTTTTGTAGCGACACACGCAAGGTCAACCACCTCCTCGCTGCCTTTGATAAGGCCAAACTCTCTGCCAAGTACCTCGCCTTGGATATCTCCAGATCGTCGCTGAACCACAACATCAAATATCTTGAGGACCAGCACCCAAGCCATCAGTCCTCAGTGACTTGCGCAGGCATCTGGGGAACCTTTGGCGATGGCATGAACTATGCTCGAGAAATCGAGACGCCTCGTCTCTTCTCTCTCTCGGCTCCGTACTCTGCAATGATCCCTGGCCTGAGGCGCTGTCCCATCTCAAGTTCTGGGCAGACGCTCTTCGACCTGATGATCTCCTCCTCATAGGAATGGACGGGCACATTCTTCCTGGAAACAAGGACAAAATCTGGGATGCCTACCACTCCTGCGATGAACTCTACCACAAATTCTTCCTCAACGGCTTCAAGCATGCCAACCGGCTAGTAGGCGAGAACTGGTTTCGAGAAGAGGATTGGGAGTTCCTTGCACAGCTGGAGGAAGAGCCTACCACTCGCCATCGATTTTTCTTCCGAGCCAAGAAGGACGTGAAGCTCGAGAAGATGGGCCGTACCATCCAGAAAGGCGAGGAGTTCGACTGGTTCGACTCTCACAAGTACGGAGAAGATAATGTTCGCCTCATGTGCTATAAGGCAGGACTGAGCGTGATCGATGTCTGGCAAGCGCCCAACTCGGAGTTCCGTGAGTCCATCCTTATTTTTATGGCGTTTATTTTCTTTCTCGCTTCCTCTTTCTTTTCGTTTTCTTTCGTTTTCATTTCCTTTCCGTGTTTCTTTTACGATTTCCATACTAACAGGGCAAATCAGGTCAATATCTTGTACGCCGCAAAGACAGCAAAGACCAACGGGACGACGCAGACAGCGCCGTTTCGGGAGTCAGTTAATCTGTCCTTACGGCTAAGCATCTTCTCACCCTATCAATTCCTAAAAGAATTTTCTACCAAAAGGTGGGCAATTATTGCTGCGGTTATCTGCTACCATCACGGGTATCGAGGCCCAAGAGTGGATAGAGAAAATGGGCGAGTTCGTCAGGTTAAGCACAAGGTTTCCGATTCGTTTTCGAGGACCTTTGCGACGAGGTGTTCCCACCAAGGATACCTCTTGCCGAGGGATTTGGGGAGAGTATTAGGTTCGGGTGGGATCTCAACATCGCTGTAAATCCAATCCCAGATGCGCTTGAGCGCTTCGTAGAGTGGAGGGACGCTCTGAGATGGTTGTCAGCACCCTAATTCTGTACTAGAATAATTCGCGGTAGACTCGAGTAGAGGCGGAGCCAGAGCCAGCCTGCCTCTTGCCATAGATAACTAAAATGGGAGGATTGCGTTTCTTTTTTTGCACTTACACTACGAACAGGTGTTTGCACAACCTTTTCAAACCAATCCTTTGATACCTTTTTGTGACCAGGATCGGTTGCAAGCAGGCCCAGGAAGAATACTGGCAATAGAGGTGCTTGAGCTGTGAAGTGAGATCCTGATGTCGGCATAATCCGTATACATTTGGAGAGATCTTCCAAATTGGCAAGAACCTCCGGATGGTTTCGAGGTAGCCTAAAACAAAGGTTAGGTCAGCGCTCTTGCCCTTGCCTCCGCAGTGATGGGCTGTCAGTGATGAGGATGCAAGAAGTGGAAGGAGAACAGGAAGAGAAGAAGTATGACTATTACGTCCCATTCTCAGCTTCCCACTCGGGCCCTCCTCATTCACTCCCCTCTCAACAGTTTCATACCTTAGAAGACGACATTGAAAATAGATGATCGCCGCAATCCTCCACGCCTCAGCTGTAACGTCGGTCATGTCTTTGTTCGAGTCAATGATCACATCGTCTGCCTTTTCGCGCACCCAGTCTATTGTCTGGGGGACCTTTTGTGCCTCCTGCCAGTCGTTGCCTTCGCGACTCCATTGACGCATAGTCGATAACTCACGGAGCAGAAACTTTGCTGTGATTGGAACGATGGTGCTCTCTGGCTCCTGCTGAAGACGGGCTGCACAATATGTCACCTGGCTCAGGTTGTGCAATAATTTCTTGGAGAAGCCACACCCGCCGTGGATCTCAAAGAGGTCCGTTTCTGTGCCATACAGCAGCCAGCTGAACCTGCTCGCTTCGGTCTCGGGGTTCATTGTCGCTGGCGAAGGAAGAGCCATCATCGGTTGAGCAAGAATTACCGCCCGACCAACGATGATAGATTGCGAGATGCGGAGTTCGTCGTACTGCACGTTGTCGTTGTTCCAATATCGTCCGCCAGGATCTGTCTGTTGCAGGAAGTACTCGCCCTGCTTGAAACCCTCTAGCCAGCGGGGCTGGTAAGGCTTTTTGCGACGCCGTTCAGTTAAGACGATCTGCGAACCAGTCAGATTATATTACTCCAAGGCAGTGAAGCATGCCAGTATGGAACTGAAGGACGGTTGATAATACATACGTCTTGCATCGAAAGAAGCACCGCCATGGTGATGACTTCTTTTCCTTCTCCAGTTACTCTACTCTCGGGTGCATTGAGCAGTTTGCAGAAATACTCGTCAGCCATGTGATACCGCTGATTGATCCGTTGCCGGATACGCTCGTCTGGCAGATAATCATATATATAAACACCAGCCAGGCTCTGAATGGCATGTAGTATGCCTTCGTTTTTGTGCATCGGGGCCAAATCTTTTAACCACAAGTTCGTGTTGCTAAGCACACTCCTTCCAGGGCACCAGTTCTTGATATCTATATCAAGGCTGTCAGCAAACATCCAATCGAACAAAGGGACCGGCAAGCGATCCCCAGACTGCCAGTTCGTTCGGCCTTACAAAATTCAAACAGTCGCCTATCAATATTATCCATCTTCGCCTGGAATCCGAACTGCGGTGGTAGCATTTTCGGATCACCTGTGACCACACTCTGTGAATCCTGAGCGGAGATTGGCGAGTTTGCCGCCATCGTCACCGACGAAGCACTTGACCATGCTCCATCATTACTTATGGGCGACACAGTCCCATTCGCAACAGGAGACATCGCAGGCGCAGGCCCAACAAAATTTGTCAAGTTAGGACTCCGACTAATTGTCTGTGATCGTATCACATTTGGTGTTATGTCTTCCACATCCTCTTCGAACGACATTGGTACGTAGCCAGAGGGTCGCCTCGACGTGGTTCGCGATGGCCAGTGAAACTTGACATATCCATTCACCTGTCCATTCTCGGGGCGTGCATAACGAGGGAAAGCGGCCACGATTAAACGATCCTCATTTGCTGTGAAGGGGCTCAGGACAAGTCGACCTACGGCTGTCTCATCTTTTGAGTTTTGCGGTTCGGCATTTCGCTCTGGCAGAGCTTCTGGTACAGCAGGTAAGAGTCGAGGTAGGCGTTGTTGTGTTTGAGGACGGGGTAGTTGAGGTTGAGGCGCTATGGCTGCGTTAAGATCCAAAGCCGCAGGCTGGGTTGCTGCATGGAACGTCAGCTCATGCACTTGATTGTCTACCATGGCATGGTCAGGTCAACAGGAAGCTTTGATTCCCTTTTGCTTGAAACTGGAACGAAGTCGGGAACATGATGGATGAAAAATGGACTTGGTCAAGTTGTGCAATGGGTGAGGGTGGGAGTGGGAGCGGGGTGAGTGGGTGCAACATGTTCTCTCTCCTCTCATGCTCATGGTTGCACCTCTTTCATTCAAGATCCCAGAGTGGTTCAGCCAGGAACATGTTTGGGAATGAGTAGAGTGGCGTGAAAGCAAGCACATAAACGAGGAGAGCAAAGGAGTTTGGTAAGAATACTGGAATAAGAACGCAGGTTGACTTCCTCACCTGTGAATGTTTGGGGCCAAGGGGTGCCAAGGTCCTCATGGAGGTTGAAGAGTACTTGTGAAGGAGACGACAGATCTGTCGTGAGGGCCCATGGATGATCGAACATCGGGACATCGGTAACCAAGGGCCCGCCCATGCTCTCTGGGCCCCTTATATCAGATGCGGTCATGTCCACTGGGACCGTGTCGTCCTGTTGCACGTATTTGACGCGCTTTAGAGGACGAGCTGACTCTGGCGAACTCTCCATCTAAGCGGCTCGCCGCTTTCAAGACAGGCACGCCGGAGTGTAAGTCCGATGAACCCGCGTCTTGTAGTTAGTTAATGGGCGAGATGAGAGAACAAGGCGGCAATGTCGTTTCGGAGTCAGCCGGATCAGAACACCAAGGGCGGCCAGCAGCGGCGGTCGGCGGTAACAGGAAGCGGTACCAGATGTTTGAAGACCAGAGCCGCCGGGTCCAGGGGCAACGCACAACCGTTGCGGCGCGTCGATTCGAAAGCCTATTAATGAGATACCAGCAGAGCGGTTCGCTTCAAGGCAAGAACCACGCCTACCAAGAGTGGATTTTGGGAGGGTGAACCACCAGGATAGCGGGGACAGGAAGGGACAACAAGCAGCGAAGAGAAAACAACACAACCACGGGTCCAGCGGAGGGGTGTTGAAGCAGAGTCAGGAAGAGCGTGAGGTCATGGTGTGAGTCTGGGGAGAGTACCTGCATTAAAAGGCACGTTGACAAGGTGCAAAACTCTCTGTCTCTCTCTTGGACCCGTTTAGAACTTTAACTGAGAAGTCTCTAGGAGCTGTCAGACAAGGTTAAGGTCGATGGTTGGATTGCAGCCCTCCCCACTTGGGACCTCACCAGCTTTAGAGCCCTTAACACAAGGGCAGAGATGCTGCTCCAATGGCTAGCAGTACGCCGCCTCACGATATCAGATGCAATGTCGCCTAGTTACGATCGGTAGGGCGGGCAACCTGAAGGCGAATCTCACCCACCATTGCCTCACACGCCTTACGCGCCTTTTGCCGCCGTCGAGGCAGAGCTTGGAGGGGATGGAAGGGCCTGGGGCCCAGCAGCTTGTACCTACGTAGTAGCGTCGCGGCCCACCGGTGTGATGGGCTTGTCGATTGGGATGCAAGGACAAGGGGCCGCACAAGGAGACCCAACATGGGGGGCTTCCAGCGACAGGGGGAAAACGCCATGGCGCACCTCCCGACCTAATCACCCGCCCCTTGCTTTTTCAGGGTCGAGAGGGTCGACGGCTATTGAGACGACCCAGTCAACATCAAGCTGAGCCAGATGCGAGGGTAATGGTGCTGCGGCGTGCTGCGGTGCAGTCCAGTGCCAACAGTATTACAAACGGTGCCTGGTACAACCTGTGAGACGGGCTGCGGCAACCCCCATACGCATTAGCGTTACCTAGGCTCAGTTGTCTCTTCTCCCCTTGGCTTGTTTTCTCTTGTCTCGTCACTTGCTGCTCACGCGAAAAAGCTGTGCTTGTGCCCGGCACCGCGTGTCTTGCCTCTCAACCGGCCTCATAAGGAGCAGGTTCCAAGATACTGACCGAAGAGACCACAGCACTCGCATTGTCGACCCCGACGTTGGGGTTTCGCCGTCGTCCTCCTACGCGGGTCCAAAACGCAGGACACTCACCGAGTACCTACTGCGACCTCTATCCTTCACTTCTCAGCACCGGCTTTCAGGCCAGAGTACCAAACAAAATCGCCCTATGAGTATTCCCAGACAGTTACGCTACATCCGGCCCTCCTTTGTCCAGCGCATGCGTATCTCTTTTCTTTCTTTCTCTGTCTTAAGAGCGCGACCGCGAAACTCTACTACGTTAGGTGGACAGATAGACAGTTTCGTAACCGCCTTTTCCCCTCAGTCGCCCCAAATTTTTACCTTCCCGGCGCCGCCGCCGCGCCGTGCCGGTCCGGAGCCCTTCATTAGCTTCCGTGCCACAACTTGCAACACGCTACTGCTAGGTCCCGTGTGGTTGGTCAAAACTCCTTGGTTTCTGAGGATAGTACGGAGTACATAGCACATACTCACATATCGACGCTAGCCTACAGCAAATACAGTACAATAGTATCACGAGAGGTATAGATCCTGTCATCATGTCAATCCCTCCAGCGGCACTTGTCTTTGAATCGGGGATCAACACCATGCCTAGCAATTCTATGGAGCCTAATTCTCTGGACACCCTAGTCCGGCGCCAGTTGGAGGCAGCTTCAAGAGAGTTGGCATCAAGGGCGAAATTCACCACTGTTGATTCGTCGCCCGAACAGCGCCAGAATATCATCAACGATGTCGGAGAATATCTTGCTCAAACTGCACAGATGTGGCTTTCTTTGACGGATAGACTGGTCCAAGGACCGCATGTGACGCTAGCTGCGGAAGAAGCACATGAGCAGTCTTACAATAAGACTCACATGGCGGATCTACAGCCTATTGCGACTATGGATATGAACATCAGCAAGCTTGGGTAAGTCTCCTTCGTGTGACCGAATGTAGTATGCCATTGCTCACCTCTCCTGATAGCAAGATCCGCGATCTCGCAGAAAGGTTCTCTGCAGACGTTCAAGAAGTCTGGCGGCGTACACCTGAGCCTGGAGTAGTGGTATCGGCACCTACTTACCAGACCGCCTCTTCATTCCATACTATCAAGTCTGAGCCCGTAAGCTGGCCACAGCCGTCTTTTCCAGGAAGTGATGTAGATGCTGGAACCCGAGGTGGCCAAAGAACTTTGCTGGCATCTCAGAGCACCGATGACATGCCATCGCCTGGCGGAAACGGGTCCGCTTCAGATGATTCAGGGGAAGACGAGGATGAACAATTCAGCAAAATCGACATGGACGCTCTCAAGCAAAGGGGGAAAGGTTCTTATTACTGTCCTTTACGGTATCGATGTGATAAGGGCGGTGTTGACAAGGAGGGAAAGCTGGTGCTTTTTGATCGAAACTCATCTTTCGCGTATGCTTGTCATCTTGATTTGGCGGCTCTTGCTAACCTTGGCCATAGACAACACTGCAATAAGCATCGGAAACCTTGGCGATGCGACGTCCCTGGATGCCCAAACCCTCCCAAGAAACGGAAATTCGCTCGCAGAGATGGACTTGAAAGGCATAAGTTGACGGTCAAGCATCGCGTCATTACATCTTGAGGCCCTAATCACGAGCTCATGGTTGCGCTCGGTTTATGGATGCGTGACCTCGACCGGTCAGCTCCCTTACATTTGGAGAGTTGTCTCTGATTGGGGAGGACTAGCCGGTGAAAGGGAGCCATGCGGCTCAAAGTACCCGAGCTGCCCAAATGCTTCATGGGCCAATCAAAACATGCCAAGAGATTATCTGGTAAAGATTAGGTCCATCTGTCAACGATTCGAAGTTACCCGTCGTCACGAAAATTGATGCGGGCCCATGCATGTCCTTTGAGGCAGTATGCAGGTTACAACGCGACCATGACCGGCCTCTGCATTTGGACAATTGGTTGGTTTGTTGTTCGGCCTCGAACGACTCAAAAGGTACTTATCTGGATATCTCTGTTTACCGGTCGCTTTTTTCGGGGGTTTAACCGGTGATTCAGTTTTTTTTGGAGGACAGCTCATCTTGTCTTTGACCGGTGATGTGCAGCTTGCATATGATTGCATCATCCCGATTCAGAGTCATCAAACACATAATCGTTACATACGCAGCTAGCCTTCGGGCAAGCCGCAAGCAAACCTTTCACAGCAATCGCAGCGGCATCCTTCTAGATAGGGAATGACCAGCTCATGAATACCATATTGGGCAGTGGAGTTGGCCATGGCAGGCCTCAACGATTCATCAGAGGCCAGAACGAACAGTGGCATGGAGAAGGTCGGAAATGGATGTCGGAACTTGTACGTTGTCGTAGCACGGATCTGCCGATTGACAATAAGTCGTACGACGACACCATACATCCAGATCGTTCGAGAAAAGGAAGCACAGCCACGTCTGAGAGTAAAACAGATTGGAGTCTCACAATAATAGTGGAACAAGCAACAGGCTGCCAGCTCCCGCGCGATGTAGGGGTTTACTAGAGAACGATCGCACAATACAGTACTAGACTGTTTGATCTACTGCGAGAAACAGGTGGCTTTCCCAAAATCGTGGGAGACCGACCATTAGCCTTTCCTCAGCAAGACATATATGACTTGCAGACATACGATCTCATACTGCAGCAATGTGACATTTCAATTAATGGGTGTTCGAGATTGGAGAAGTGAGCATGGTCTTCTTTTTCCTTCCCTTCGACAGCCTTAGACGATGATCCTGGCGCTAGGGTCAATGCTTGGGCGTGTACCCTGACGATCAAGATATGAACCAGCCAGGTGGAACCAACAATTGTGAGAAATCACATGTACTGTGCTGTGAAGGAGTCAGAGATTGCAATTTTGACTCATGACATTTTGATGCGGATCAAGACAAGAATCTCAATTATCCATTGCATGTCATCGCGTTATAGCCTCAATTCGGCAGTGCGATCCGATCTCAAGGACAAACCTGCCATCCATGATCCCCCACAGATGTTTCCCCTTCCCTTCCCGTCTCGAGTCGAGAAACAAGACAACCAGGCTAGACTGGCTAGACTGGCTACTAGACTGGCTCCGTGCAACACTTAGTGGCGCACGTGGCTTCTTAACGGTGCGGGACTAGGCGTTAGCATCTGGGAACTTGCATGGATTGTGTGAGAGGAGCTTCCGCCCCCAGGCATGGATTGACTGACTGGGAAACGAGACGAAACGAGACCTATCGAGGCGAGGCGAGGCGGAAGGAGAAGAGGAGAGGAAAGAAGAAAAGTGAAGAGAAGAGAGGAGAGAAAACAAAAGAAAACAGGATGAGCGGTGTGTTCCGGAGACTAGGGAAAAGGTACTCTCCTGTCAAAGCGCCAACTTCAGCTTCAGTTGTCAATTATTCAACTCAATCGATCCTTGGTGTACCAGCCACAACGCAGTGAGCGAGCCATGAGGTTTTCTCCCGACCCGGCTGGTATCAGTGGCAGAGCATAGCGCGCTCCGTGCTGTGCCTGCCAGATCCAGGGCTCGTACTGTAGCCGTTACCCAACGCTTGGGTGCGATGGGTACAGTACGATGTACTGTACAGTATCAGTACCTACCTGGACCAGTAAAGCAGATCTTGTGGAGATCCTGGCATGCCAACGAGCTTAATGGTGATGCATGGCGTTCGGTTCAAGGGTTCCAAACTTCCAAAACACTGCGCAGGCTTGGATTGCTGGTAGGCAAATTGCTACATACATGCATCTAGGCGCTGCGATCGGACGACAACTAGCCGAGCATTGTGTGTATAATTTAACAAAATCCCTACCAAGCTTCTCGAGCCATCACATTTTGTGGTTTGAGGTTTGTGGTACCTGGTACGGAAGAGCCAAGAAATGCCCCGCAACCAACCAGAAGCATAACACGGTTGAGGTGAGCACAAGCAAAGCTGGACCTTAGCTACAGTGGTGTTAGCTGGGTTGTTTTACTTTTTTCCCTCCTTTTTTTTCCTCTGCCAATTTGTTCTTGGGGGAGTGGGGAATGCGATGAGAGAAAAGAACGTTCCGTCTTCTTTTCTCACTCCTCAATCAACCAAGGATCGCCCGGGTGGACAAGGTTGATTACTCTGTGAGAAAAGTACAACACAACCAACCTGTTCGTGTGTCTCCTCTCATACCAGTCGTCCTTTTTTCTTCTTCTTTCCCCTGATAGGCTTAATACACCCCCCTTGCAGCCAATGGCGTACTCTTCAGGGAACAACATACTGAGATGCATCAAACTTAGTAGTTGTCGATTTTTCTTTTTGGGATATTTCTCTTCTCTGTCATTTTTTCTTCTCTCGATCAACGCCCCCCTTGCTGGAGCTGTCAAGATGAGACAGCTCCCTTAGCATAATTAAGCCCACATCAACGAATCCATTGTTTGATACTGTATTATACAAGGAGTGTGGAACTAAGTGGTACAGTTGGCGCTGGAACCAGGGATCATGTACTCAAGCAAGCTGGTTCCTACACTGCACTAAATTATACTACGGCTACGCTGCGCTACAGTCATGTACTGTATGCAAGTACGGGCACCTATTGGATGGTTGGACGCCTTGTCCTAGCCTTACCTTTGCGTATGCAGACGTGACGGTCAGTACTCTATGTACACTACACTGACACTGACCTGACCTGACCTGACCGGCAATTGTCTTTGCTCAACGGTTACTAGTTTCGGGTTTCTGGTGTCTGTGAGTCGACCGCTTTTTGGACATTGGCCTATAGCTCCCGGTCCGGTTACGGGCTTGGGTCTTGAAAGTCTGCAATATAAAGTTGTAGTGCGCGCCCACAAGAGCCGGAAAAGCGCCAACAAAGTCTCACTTTTCTATAACCCCATACAACGAAACAAAGCACTACAAACTTATACTCTACTGCGCATTTGACTTCTAAAACTTCAATTGAATACAACGACGCTCAACCATGGCCATTCCCTCCGTCCTCATCATTGGGGCCGGCAACTTTGGTGCTGCGACCGCGCTCTCTCTCCTCAGAAAGGGCAACGTCAAAGTTACCATCGTTGACACAGCGCACTACCCCAATCCCAGAGCCGCCTCTCATGACATCAACAAGATCGTCCGTGACGATTATCCGGACAAGCTGTACATGCGCCTGCTGAAGAAGGCCATGCCCCTCTGGAGAGAGGACGACTTATACAAGACATTCTACCACGAGGTCGGCATGCTCCGTGCCGATTCTACCTCATTTGGTGAAGAGAGTATCAACTCTTACCACGATATGGGAATTCCCAACAAGTCGGAACTCTTGCCTGTCGACGAAGTACGCCGTCGTTGGAACGGTGCCTTTGAGACGGCTGACTTCAAGGGAGTGGACAAGGTTCTCTGGAACCCTGACGTAGGGTTCGCAGAAGCGGACAAGGCTCTCGGCGCGATAGTGCAGGCTGCGGTCGATCTCGGAGCCGAGTATGTCGTGGGTGAGGTAACGACAATTGAGTTTGGGCCCGAAGATCAATGCACAGGTGTCGCGCTCAAGGACGGTACAACGCTGCACGCTGACAAGATTCTTTTGGCCGCGGGTGCTCGAACAGCATCACTACTTGCACAGAGCGCACCAGAAAAGCCACTGCTCCATGCTGGCGAAAGACTGTTGGCTACAGGTGCTGTGAGCTTCTACGCGAAGCTGCATGGCGCGCAGAAGGACAAGTTCTCGACAATTCCTGTTCTCAAGAACTGCTTGCCACAGGTGAAGGGTACGTTGCCGAGTTCTGGGCCGGATATTGTCGGTACACAGCTAACAGCGCATGCGCAGGCGAGGGCATGTCAATACTCGAGGACGGAACTATCAAGTTCAACTGCGACCTATGTTTTACCAACTACCAGGTATTTCCGCCGACCGGTGAGGCCATGTCAGTGGTGCCAGACCAGTCCATGTACAACACGTGGACGGGACCTCGTTTCCTCAAGTTCTTTGAGGATCGGGCGCGACGGACATTTAATGGTCTCTATGGCAAGGAAGTTGAGAACGTCAAGATTGAGGCCTACCGGATGTGTTGGTAAGCAAGACCACCCTCTCCTGGTGATTTTCAAGTAGCTGAGCTGACCGGTCCATGCCACAGGGACGCATCAACACCAACGCATGACTTCCTCATATCTCCGCACCCGCAATGCGACAAGCTCTATATCGCGACTGGAGGTTCTTTTCACGGCTGGAAGTTCCTGCCTGTCATTGGCGACTACGTCGTGGATATGATGCAGGGATCCCTTGACAGTGACTTAGCGGATCGATGGGCCTGGGACAAGAAGGGCGGCGACGGCCACTCAGCGAACCCTACATATCAAATTGTCGGGGACCTGCAAGACTGGACGCGTGGGTGGGCGAACTAAAAAGCGGCATTTTGTCCAGGCGCAACAAAAGTCGACAAACAACAGACAGGCAAGGCTGTCATGGCGTTTGAATTCCCCCGAAGATGAGTCGGAGGATCGAAAGCAAGATTACCCTTAGCCCAACCTGACCTGACCTGACCTGACCCAACTGGCACAAGGTCAGGGGTCATGGTCAAAGCTGTTGGCAGGGGTGAGACACGAGTGATGGAGTACCCCATGTCTAACTGGCATTGGATCGGCGCCAAAGTGTGAAAACTTGGCGGGCCAATGCCTACAGCTGTTGTGTTGTGCCGTGCTGTGCTGCATTGCTATCTATTGCTATTGCTATTGCGAGCACAGCCATAATCAATCTCTCACGCAACGTTATAGTAAGTCAACTCACGCCCAGCCTGAGCTGGGTTGGCATGGACTGGCATGGGCTGAGCTGAGCTTAGCCAAACTGGATCAACAGCATGGAAGCAAAGCCCTATGATGACGGATGACGAATAACGAACCCTTGGAATTTGAGTTTGAGTTTGCTACCGCTCATTAATTGGCCCTTGTTTCTCATTTCCTTGTCTTTGCTTTTTTTCTTCTTGCATTTTTTTCGGGCTTCAGCATAATTAAATGGCATCAATATGGGCAGATCGGGGGAGTCCACGGTGGCTAGGAACCTGGTCTTTGTTTTTACTGCGAAATCATATCCGCTAACATTTTTTATTTTTTTTATACTTTTTTATGTCCTCCCTTTGGTTGGAATCTCCTCTTCTCTCCATGCTTCATACTGCTTTGTTTCCTCTTGCTCCGATTATCTCGGGACATCGTAACATATCATATTTTTCTCCTCTCGCACCGTCTGTTCCTTCTCACCATCACATCCATATGGGGGTCCTGCTCTCAGCCATGTGTTCTGCGTTTATTTCTTCCCCCATCAGTGGTATCGGGGATTATATCTGGACAGCATTATTTGGCGAGAGAGGAGGTTTCGAGAAGGTATGGAATTACCACGGATTTTGTGGACGAGCATTAGCATCTATAGACATATTGCGGGGTCATACATACTATGTATTAAACAATCATGCAAGCACTTGCACACGCATTCGCATTCGCACATCATATTCTTTCACATGAGAGTCATTGCGACTGCATTCGAGACTCACTTGGAGCGGGAACGTATCACCACCGTACGTACGATTGCCTTACTTTCTCCCACTAGCCATGGGTGTACAATTACGTGGTCCCTTGACTGTATCGTTACTTGTACCTGGGATGTTCACGAAGACGCAAAGGAGAGTCTAGGGCCTCTATATGGCCAATATACAGGCAGGCCCCCGGTATCGGTAGTTGACTATCCTTGTCGAGCTGCTGCTTCGGTTAGATGGGCTCAGTGCACGGTCTAGAAGCAATCCTTCTTTTCTCCAGAGAGGACAGGGGTGCTGCAGATCTCGCCTTGACCATCTCTGGGCCCCTGATGTGGCTGTGGCTGGGGAGACAAGCAGGACAAGGCCAGGGCTTTAGCTTGAAGGCTTGTCTCGAATGTATCCGTACAGCATCCGTACTTTCCGGCGGCGATGTGACGAGTAAATAAAAAGCCTGTAAGAGATTGAAGGCGACCATGTTACAGCTGGCGAAGTGAGGCTATAATTAGGTGATGACCGTAATGTAGCAGGTATACGGAGTACCAAAACTCAATTAATCTTGCCTTGTCTGATGTATCACCTCAACGACCGGCCCTTGCATACGCTTCTACAGAGTGTGACAATTAGTTCTAGTACGCCAAGATATGCATATCGTATTCTGTACTCTGTACGGATACTGCACTTACATTTAGTGCATGTTTGCATCTCAACGAGATGAGATCTCCATACCGGTCTGTAAAAGCTCAAACATTACATGCAGATATGTTTCGATAGGATGAGACATGGGGATTGAGCTGAGAGAAAAGAAGAGACGAGCACTAGGCAATAGGCATTACGTTCCAGATTGGAAAGCTTAGTGCTAGGGGTTTTACGCGGGAAATGACGTGACTATTCCGTAGGTTCCATCGGTGCATGAGCTAATGTCAGTAAAAAGAAATATGGACAAGTCTTGGAAATTATGCGTACCAAGTCAAATAGTGTTGACGGTGACGAACTCATAATTCAACGGCCGAGTGATGACCGTACTACGTAGCCTCACAGAACGGGAATGCCATTCTTGAGGAAATTCCCATGTCGATCTCTTGTTTTGTCTTTCAGTTGGCTTTGTATACGTACATAGTACACACTTGGAGTCATTACAGCCTCACCTTTTGCTTCCAAGAGAAAGCAAGGTCGCCTTCTGGCTTCTGGCTTGTGTCATATCCATGTCGTCGATCCCTAGATGTGACAGACAAAGAGAACCCGTCGTATTCCAGCCAGTTGGCCCCAATGCAAGCAACTACACTGTGCTGTAGGGGGCGATAGAGCAGATTCAATCGGTGAGATCGTGCCTTTTGTTCGATTTCAGCTGCGTGCAGCCTCATCTGGCCATCTCATCGGGACCGATGTGCGTGTTGCATCTTGCCGGGGGGAGCCTGAAAGGGGGCCTTTTTCTTTGCTTTTTTCTTCTCGATTAAAGCAAAGCAAAGCAAACCCGAAACCGAAACCACCTGATTTTTGACAATGTTTGCCTTCCTTGGCGTTGGCCACTGCAAATTAATGACGCGGGATGTACGGAGTGTAGAGTGCGGATATCGTAATCGATGTGCAATTCTGGCAGCGTGTACAAACACATTCGGTGAGTTGTATATCCGATGTGATATGCTCGCAGATTTATTCTTTAATATGCTAGGATGTTAATAAGACCCAATATGGATCGAACTATGGCCACGGGTGTCTAATACTGGAGAAGGAGTGAAGTTGTTGTGTTTACATGTTAGTAAAGGGGGGATAGGGTAGACAGTTGGTAACTCCACTGGTGTTTACAGAAGAGTTGCAAATATATGATTCAATAGTGTCTGTTGATGAAATAAATTTAGATTGAATATTACGTTTTGTCTACAGTACATCTTACGTGTTACACGATACACGGGAGCTGTATTCCACGAGTTTCATTCATCGTCGCCGAGTAAATATTGTCATCTAACAGTTAAGTATGTTTGTGCTACGAAATTTGCTTGTCAGTACTAACACCGCAAATATAGTGGCTAGAAGTTGATAACACCATCTGATACCGCAAAAGAAACCATATTGTATCGAGAAAGTACTGATGGCGAACAATAGAGCCCAGTACCCGTGGTAAATTATTAATGTGATGCCTCGAAACGTTTGTATTATTTGGTGTTTCAACCGAAATTATAGACACCCAGCCAAACGGGTAACATGTTTAAAGCATAGTACGAAGAAGCACCTCAACAACTAGCTTATCCCCTGTGGCTTAGTTGGCTAAAGCGTCCGACTGTTATTCATAGACAATCGGGAGATCGGAAGTTCGAGCCTTCCCGGGGGAGATGTCTATCATCTCACAAATCCTTTTGCCATTCTCAAGCAATGCTATATCTTTATTCTTCATGATGTTAATCCATTTTTTGTTATTGCAATTTGCTTTAGGTAATTATTGCTATCGTAGTATACTGAGTCTTGTCCGCTGCTCCTCTGACGCGGTTGCCGCGAGCAACTCTAAATGCCTCACATCTACCAACGTCGGATTACCTTTTCTGGTGCTGTTTTGACAGAAGGACATTGATTGGAAATTGGTTTCCCAGGAAATCAGGTTATTTCACTCACGTTACCGCTTACATGACGCATATCAATTATCCATGTGACTTTCTCCATCCGATATCTTGGCCGATTTCCTGGTTGACTGCGCACCATCTAGGAAGCATATACGATGTACAGACGCTCATTGACTGCCAAATCTAGCTATTTCACCCTTTTCTTTCCCTGTAAATAGCCCTGGCCTCGTGCAAATCGGTAAGCCCGCACCCGACCCAAGATCGTACCCGAAGCCAAGACCCCAGAGATGGGGCGCAGACAGTATCGAAATACAGATATAGCTGACTGATCATATACTTAATCTATATTATATGCATGAGTAAATAGCACGCGCATTGTCAGAGATGCTTAGCCGATTTGCCCCATTCCCAGCTGGGGTGATATGTTATGCACAGCTGTATTTGCAGAGTCTTCCGTGGTGACGATAGAGGACAGAAGCATAGCATCAATGATATATGCCAACCATTCAAACATACCGATACTGGCCTCAAAACACATTGAAACCCTATTATCAACTGCTGCTTACTCCGTAGTCCGTACCTCTCTCCCTATCCCTCTTGACCGGTCGCTGAAACCCTCAGAAGGATCGACCGTCAGCTTCCAACCCCGGATAACTCTTTTCAGTCTTCATATCACATTACATGGGTATGATACGGAGACTGAAGACTGAATACCACAACGATGGAATCTCCGCTGCCACCCAACCCCCCCCCTTTTCCTCCTCTTCAGGCTCTCCTACCAAAAAAAGGACCTTTTTAAAATTTCCCTCCTTTGCGCGTGAGCGATATTGGGCCTTGACCGGTCAGGCCTCAACTGGGGTTGCTGCCCAAGGGCGATCTGCAGAAGTTTATACGGTTCTACTGCGTACTAGAGACAAAAAGAAAAGAAAAATGCTATGCTCGGACTTCCATTTCGGTTCGTACCGCGGCGGAACAGCATCTCGTTTGGTCGCTAGTCGGCTTCAATGCGCTGATATTTGCTTTTCGCTGAGGACGGTCCCGTGGTCTAGACTGTGTACTTGTTGCAACCGAAATGAAGCTCTCAACCGCTTGAATTTATTGTTAAGGCGGGTAACAATTTCAAAATAAAAAAGATTTACCGGTAGTCGCGCGCGCTTAAGTGTCCACTGTCTTGGTTGTGAGTTGTGAGACAGGAGATTGGTGAACCAGGCCTGGGGAAACTCCGAGGTTTTGTTAGGGTGTGAGTGGTCATGAAGGATATATGCCATGAGCCTTTTGAGGGAGGCAACTAGGAGACTCCAATATGAGGGTCAAGTGTGGGAAAACATGCTGAAGATAGGCTTGAGAACCAGGACATATGGCCTATGTGAGGACTATACCTTCTCTACCTCGGTCTGAAGGCATCAAATAGAACCTGCACAAGAACAGAGATCAAGCTGACTGGAAGGAACAGACAGTCCACACGTAGTAGGTGATTGTCCAAATTATAAGGTTGTATTCAAACGCTTCAATGCTTTCTATGCTATCCTAAGCACCGTTTTTGACATGATTCATTACAAATGTGTTCATCGCCTAGTAAACTTCAAGGACGTATCGTCCCTCCTCCTTGAGCTTCTCAATCTCCTTGCGGGGATCAATCTTCTTGCCAGCGGCCTTGGCCTCGTGGGCGATAGCCTCCTCGAGAACCTTGGTCACGTCAGGCACAGGCCATGTAGGACCGCACAGGTAGAAGCTACCCTCATCCTGAACGTAGGCCTTGGCAATATCCTTGAGAGTTTGGCGCATACGGTCTTGGATGTAGATCTTCTGAGGCTGGTCACGGGAGAAGGCAGAGCCGATAAGAGTAACGACGCCAGCGGCCAAGTACGCCTCCCATTCCTCACCATAGAGGTACTCCTCACGCTGGTGACGGGATCCAAGGTACAGGAGAATGGAACCGATCTCCTTGCCCTGAGCCTTCTGCATAGCACGGTATTGGACAAATGCACGGAAAGGAGCGAGACCCGTTCCAAGACCGGCCATGATGAGAGGCGCGGTGTCCTTGGTAGGGAGCTTCATGACCGAGGGCTTCACCGAGGCGGTGACCTTGGCGCCAACTGGCAGGCGGCTGAGGTAACGGGTAGCATGTCCGTATCGGGTACGGCCACGAGGGTCAACCCAGTCGACAACGACAATCATAAGAGCCACCGAGTTGGGAGTAACAGCCTGCGCAGAGGCAATAGAGTATTCTCGGCGCTTGGCGGGGCTGACAATCTTGACAAGCTCATGGAAGCTAGGACGAGCCGACTTGAACTCCTCAAGGATGTCAACGTAGGTAGCAGTGTCGACCTCAGTGCGGCGCTTCAAGTCCTCAGCACCAGTAGGGCTGGCGAGAGCCTCGAGCTTCTGCTTCTCGATCTCATCAGTGGCAAACTCAGCAAGAGCCTCGTAGAAGCGCTTGGGAGGCTTGCCAAGGATGTCGACATTTTGAACGAGAGCTTGGAAGACGGTACGGGTCTCGAGCAAAGCCGAGTCCTCACGAGCCGGAACCTGGACCAGCTCAGCAGGGTTAAGGCCGTAGAACTCGATGAACTGGTTGACCTCATCCACGTCGTTCTCGGCGTGGATGCCCAAAGCCTCACCAATCTTGTAGGTAAGACCGGAGTCACCAAGATCGAACTCAATGTGGAAGATGTTACGGTCATAGTCCTGAGGGGTGAGGCGACGGTTCTCCTTGACAGTGATAGTTGAGGTCTTGACAGACAACTCAGGTCGCAGAACGTTCTTAGTACCATAAGCCTCCATGAATGCAAGAGACTTGGCGGCAGCCTGCCAATCGCGGAGCTCGAAAGTCTCCTCGCCTTCCTCCTTGTTGTGGACGACAAAGCTGTTGCTGTGGATGGTGGCGGGAAGGTTGGGGTCAGCAAAGTCAGCATCAACCTCAGCCCAGGTGGCGGGAACCTCAAACTGACGAAGGCAGAGGCCGACAGCATCGATAGACTCCTCCAGAGTAGGAGGGTGGCCCTCAGCAAGGATGTGCTTTCCAATCTCTTCAGGAGAGTAGTCGGGAAGAGCAACCTTCAAGAAAGCCAGCTCCACAAGGAGCTTCGAGAAAAGAGAATCCTTCTCGAAAGCGGGAGAGTAGGCAGAGTCAAGGATGAAGAGCTCAGCGGCCTTCTCCTGGAGTCCCTTTCGGAAAGCAACAGGGAGACGCTTTTCAACCTCATCATCCTTGAAGTTGGAAAGCTTGACGATGACCTTGCCACCATCAGTCAGACCCTTGAGAACATCGATTTCCTGGAGAATTTTCTCATCGCCAACAACAATGGTGTTGGCATCGTCGATGTCGTAGGGAGCCTCAAGGGCCTTCTTGGAAGATCGTAGGTCGCTGCGGACGATGCCACCCTGCGTGAGGTTGTCAAAGATCTCGTTGACATAGATGTTGGAGGCAGACTGCTTGGAAAGGATGTTGCCAATCACACTAGGGGAGGTGAGGGCAGAGGAGTTATCGAGGTCCCAGAAAGTGAATTGCTGGGCCTGGATGAGAGAAGGCAGCTTCTTGGCCTCACCCTCGTTACCAAAGATCTTGTGCAGAGTGTTGACTAGACCCTGAGGAGTGAAAGTCTGGGCAGGGGTGTACTTGATGTCAAGAACCTCGGGCTCACTGTCAAACTTGCCAGAGAAAGTAACAGCGGTCAGGACATCGCTGTAGAGAGCGGACTGGGTGGCCTCGTCCTCGACAGCGAGCTCGTCCTTGACTTGTCCGAGCACAGCAATAGTGCGAGCAGAAGCAGGGATGGCCTTGAGAAAAGCCTCCTCGATAAAGGGGCGGTAGATTCGTACGTTGATCACACCGACCTTGGCACCATCGGCAGAGATCTTGGCTAGAACCTCCTTGGCAACTTGCGACTCAACGCTACCAAAGGCAACGAGGACAACATCAGGAGTCTCATGACCGTGGTACTCGAATGGCTCGTATAAGGTACCGAGCTCATCGTTGAAAAGCTTGAGAAGCTCAACAACCTTTCCAGCGGTATCAAGACGAGTGTTGAGCTTGCCAGCCTCAGCGGAGAGTTTGGTGTACAGGTCTGCAACACCGTTCTCACTCAGGGCATCGACGACACGGAGAGTCTCGCGAGCAACGCGGACACCATCATAGATGTGAAGAGTAGGGAGGAGGGTAGCCAAGAGAGTGGCAAAGATGGACATGTGCTGGGCCTCATAGGTAGAGGTGCTGGCAACAAGACCAAGGCCGAGGTCTTCGGTAAGGCGAAGAGCAGTGTCGTAGTTGGAAACCAGGCCCTTGCTGTCAGAGTAGTCGAGAGCGGCGACATGGGCAACGAAAGGGCTGGAGACACCGTAGAGGAGAGAGAGCTGGTCGAGAGTTCCGCGCAGTTGCTGGAGACTGCCCGAAGGTGCGACCAAAGACTGAGGGATGTGGCGCTTGGTGACATCAAAGTCGGGAGAAAAGATGTAACCAAGAGCGAGAGCACCGGCGCCGATTCGGGTCTGAAGGGGAAGAACCTCTGTGGAATATCCGTGGATGTTCTTCTCGTTCTTGGAGGCCCATTCCTTGAGTGCGATATCGAGGTCGAAGGTCTCGGGAGAGTATGAGAAGATCTTGTCGGACAGTTTGAAGGCGATCTGCTGGACA
This sequence comes from Fusarium avenaceum, assembly GCA_025948275.1. Classification (NCBI taxonomy): domain Eukaryota; kingdom Fungi; phylum Ascomycota; class Sordariomycetes; order Hypocreales; family Nectriaceae; genus Fusarium; species Fusarium avenaceum. Next base: position 2,507,611 of record CP109669.1, read on the forward strand.
AGGAGCTGGGCGGTCACATAGGTCGGCCCGGAGATGGATGATAGAGAAACTTGCTGGCCAAAGGGAAGGCTTGACGACAACTTGTTGAAGTCGGCTGAGTTGGTCTTGGCCACAGGGGCCGACTCTTGGTGAGGCATCTTGAGAGTCTTGAGTCCTGGGAGTTCCTGGTAGTCGAGTTCGGAGTTGGAGTAAAGGACGAGACCCCGCGATTGGCCTTTATATGATGGTCTAGTCTGTTCTACCGACTGAAACTCAAGTCGCTGGTTCTGAAGCGAAATGAGATGCTTTCAGGGTGATGTGAGGAGAACTGAGGAGGAGAGGAGGGGAGAAGGTGAAGAAGATGGAGGCGGAGTTAAAGAAGAAGATCCCTTCAAGAAGCGACTCAACGGGGACTGGTTTGTAACGGTAACGAACTCCATGGCGCCGATTGCTCTATTTTTTCCCTGTCGCTGCCCTTTACTCGACGGATGTTGCTCGGTCTTGAGAATTGTTGATGCTTTGACAGAATCACGCAATTGGGCTAGGCCGACTTCGGAAAGGACGTCGATGTCGCAAGATGGGAAAGTGGGATGACAAAAAGGGCAGCAGCAACTGACATGGCTCTTTCCACCACTTAGTGTTAATTAATTTACTCGCTACCCCACATTGAAGTCTGGTTCTCAATGGGGACCCCGAAAATCCCGATGCTCCTGCTAGGGATAACTTTTTCTTCTAGTGCCCCCGATGGCCCGACCGGCACTCGGCGGTGTCGCAATTCGGTTGCCGCCGTCTGCTTAACTAAACATCGGAGGCAATGCCGTGAAGTATATGGAACCAATCACGTTGTGCTGTTTACTATTGTCTTTGTGGAATAACGTCAGTCAATGAATTCAAGAATACAATAGCAGGGCCAAGTCGGAGTTGGAGTTAGTACGTATAGGTTGAGCCGCAGCTTACTAGGTAGTATATCTAACGGCTTTCCAAGGACACAAAGGGGACAGTCAGTATATAACAGGACTCTCGTCAGTATAAACCCAACGTGTGCAAGTCATCCTCATAGAAGTTTGTAGATATGGTCTCGGTTCTCATGAGCCAGTACTAATTCAAATCAAGTCAAAACGACGGTACACTCATCCATTATGCCCGAGTCACTCATAGCATCCAGACACAAGACACATGACACAGGACAAGAAAGATGTCCGATCTGCATTGCTAAAGAATCCGAACCTGCACCTTAAATTCATCCAAAGCATAACAACCAAGGCTGTTTCCGCTTTCTAACATGCTTTCTATGATAGATTTCAAATACAGTCACAGTGCGTAGGAACTATCGATCATGCACAAGGAACATACTTGAGACATTTGTGATTATTCGATATTTGAAAACCCTCATAAACTAACAGGTTGTCCCCCAACTATTGCCAGTGTATGGGATTGCCAGCGAGGTTTGGGTTTGCTCACTTCTATGATTACTGAACCTCTGGCAATGGAATGTTTGTTCTTTCACTCATGACCGTTGACAAACAAGCCTACCTCGAAACAGCAGGGCACGTCATCAAATTTCAAACTTGGCTTCGAGCTTGCTAGTCATGTAAGATCCTGAAGAACCTTGGCATCAAAGATCCGGCTGTACGGATTGGTGGCAGCTTGCCCGTCTGCCGCTTGTAAGAGGAACGGAATCAGTTTTTCAAGTGCCGAAAAAGAACGGTCCCATTTTCTGTACACAATGGCGTCCGAGTTACGCTAAGGCTATACCACATGGAACCAAAGGCTTTAAAGTTGGTGGTGTTAGACTGTTGGTTGTATTCTGGAAGACAATACAGATGGAGGCGCTCGCGTATCGGTACAGAATGACCGCACGACAGATACGCTATTTACGCCACGCTTTCAGGTACCAACAAACTCTGCTCGCCTATTGAGACATGTTTCTGATAAGGTAGCAAACAATAACTGCCACCGCAACCGTGCAACAGCCTCCTCTGGCGTGTAAGTTCTGTGGCTCATTCACCATCAAGCAAGGCTTTTATTGTTAGGATTGGATATATACCCCGCAAAGGAACCCTGTGGCGGCTTGTCTTGTCTGATGAATGTACGTGACGTGCTTATGATGAGTATAGGAACTGCATTTAGAATATCGGGAAACATTCTTCAGATATCGGCAGTACATGATTTGAGTACCAGACCAGCATCGGCAAGCACCATACGCGGTTATGGCTATGCAAGGCTGTTAATGGATGGGGACGACAAATACCTATGCCCAGAATCTTGGCATACACCAATTGTTTGCCCCGCGGAGAAGGCGAGCAATGACACAGAGAGCCTCATAAGTCAATCTGAGGTTAGCCTCCCGGCACGGTCGAGTTGCCGTGGATTGGAATACCTGTTTGGTACTAGAAGGCCTCCGAATTTCCGGAGAGCTTCGGCAGCGTCAGCCACCTACGCAGAGCCTCTCATTTTGATACAATGAAACATTTGGGAGAAGTTCGTGCTGTTCCGACAGGATGGTACTGCGTGTTCTGTGGAGGAATGCAACTCATGTGTCTAGACACAAACTAACGGGGCGGTCAACTTTAAACCTCCAACTTGACTATTTCCGGACCCTACAGACGCTTTCCATTGGCCATTACCAGATTATCTGTTATCGACCTTTTCCCATGAACAGACGGACGGGCAGAGGCTATGCGGTTTTGAATAGGTCGAATCATGACTTTGGCCGCCACAAGACGAGTCGTGAGCCAGATTATCACCGTTCCGTCATTCCGTATGTTGCGGAATATGCGTCTCACTAGCCTTCTTCCGAGCTTGACAGGTCGGCCCTGAGTACTGGATACGCCATCGCGCTGGGACACAATGCCCGCTTTGCCTATAGAGGAAATATTTTGTCCAGTAATGCCAGGCCGAAGCGATAGCCACGCGATGGAAGCATTCTCCGCGTTCCTGGAAGCATTGTTCCTGCGTCAAAGTGTTATGCGTGGCGGTATTACCGGTTCCTGGCTACAACGAGGCGTCTTCTTAATCGTGAAACCGCGAATGAGAATGACGCCTGTCAAGGGTCTCGTCCCGAAGATCACACACAGCTCGTTGGTTGGCATACCAAAGGTGAAAATCTAGGTGCAGACCTCATTTTGTACTTAAGTTTGAAGCAAGAACCTCCTCAGTAGGACTTCTCTTCTCATCAACCACCACTCATTCTCAGTATCACACTCTCTTGCAACATCTTGTCTCTCCTTCCATTTACTTCATACTATCATTTGAACCATGGTTTCCTTCAAGACTTTTGCAGTTACTGCAATCACTCTCCTTAGCTGCACACTAGCAGCTCCCACAAGCTCATCCGGCGTCGACAGTGCCATCCCTGGCAGCTACATCATTACTCTCAAGCAAGACATCATCCCCACTCTTGTGAAGGCCCATATGAAATGGGTTGGCAAAATTCACCAGCGAAGCCTCGAAAAGCGCGATGGCGACAACGGTGTTGAGAAGACATATGAGACCGAGGCTGGCTTCCGTGGCTACTCTGGTACCTTCGACCCTGCAACTATCAAGCAGATCAAGAATAGTCCTGAGGTAAGAGTCACCGGCCCTTTAAGTATGCACATGATATCTGACTTTAATCCCCTAGGTTGCGAGTGTTGAGCCTGACCGCAGAGTCGAGCTGACATGGAACCCGACCAAGCGTGCGGCTCAAACTTCAGAACAGCCTGCTGAGCCATCAACCAATGGAAGCCAAATCGAAGAGCCCACTGACGGAGAAGAGAGCGAAGACGATCTTGAGAAAGGGGTGAGATGGACCAAAAGAACAGCACATGGGGCCTTGCAACCATCTCGCACCGCAAGAAGGGCTTCGGAAACTACATCTACAGCAAGCAAGGCGGTGCCAGCTCCTTTGCCTACGTCGTCGACAGTGGTGTTCGTGTCACTCACCAGGAATTTCAAGGTCGTGCCAAGAACGGTTGGACCGCTTTCAAGCAGGATTACACTGACCGTCTAGGCCATGGAACCCACGTCGCTGGAATCATCATTGGCAAGACCTTCGGCGTTGCTAAGAAGGCCAAGGTTATCTCTGTCAAGGTGTTCCAGGGCAATTCTGCCGACCTGTCCGTCATCATGAACGGTATTGAGTGGGCCGTCAACGACATCATCAGTAAGAAGAGACAGGAGTTCTCTGTGGTAAACCTGTCTCTTGGAATCGATGGTGTATCTAATGCCCTCAACGAAATGGTCCAGAACGCTGCCAAACAGGGTGTCATTTTCGTCGTCGCTGCTGGTAACCAGGGAGAAGCTGCTAGTACCAAGTCTCCTGCATCTGCCTCAAGGGCCATCACCGTCGGAGCCATCAACAGGAACTGGAAGATGCCTGAATGGTCCAACTATGGTAGCTCCGTCGACATCTTGGCTCCCGGTGTAGGCATCACTTCAGCCTCTTGGAAAAGCGACAATGGTACATATATCGAGGACGGCACCTCCATGGCCTGCCCTCACGTGTCGGGTCTTGTGCTGTACGCGCAGTCAGTTTACGGTATCACCGGTGTTGAGACAACGACAAGGTACCTTAGGAAGTATGCCACTATCAACAAGGTTTCGGGAAGCCGCCGAGGCTCACCAAACCGCATCGCCAACAACAACAACGTCGCTCAAACCAAATAATTGTCAATGTTCTGTTCATATAGTCTGATTTCGATACAACAAGGGACTGCATAGGAGAGGGTTTGATCAAGCATGGTGTTTGGGAAACTTATAGAGCCGGATTTGTTTTGTACTAGACCTTAGATCGTTATTCTGTCTTTATTCGTACCATACCAATATAAATACCAGTTATCCTGGACCTGTATTCCGAGTATTCTAATGTCGATGCGGTTGTCGGTGCTACTTGTAGAGTTTGGCCTCAACAAATGTTGACTGTGGAATATGTATCAAATACAGCTTAAATGCGTAGTCTGGATACGAAAACAATAATTGAACCTTAAGTATCATACGGAGTAGAAGGTCGTAGTTTAGAGACCTCCTAACTACTAGTCGAAGAGTGAGTGGAGGTCAAGTCCGCAGGGCTTACACGGAAAGATGGGCCCTGCAGGTATCGAACCAATTAAGATAGTGCTAGCCTCTTTAAACTAACCTCTAATACTCCAAGTCCGCAATGAGACGGACTCATCCGTGCTAAGTCCGAGACTTGTTATGGAGATATATCATATCTCCCGGTTCTAATCATATAACTTAAGTTCTTCTCGACACCCTCGTTTTACAATTAAACCGAAAATTGAAAAGCTTTGTCAAACCATCTCAACAATTATGCATCTCATTCTCACTGGGGCCACGGGCCTGGTCGGCTCCGGCGTTTTGGATGCCATGCTCAAGTCAAAAGATATCACCAAAATTTCAATCTTAAGCCGGAAACCAGTGCCTATGGCGGCCGATGACCCAAGAGTCAATGTGATACTCCACAAAGACTTTGCAAAGTACGAACCTCAAGTTCTCGAACAGTTGCAAGGAGCCAATGGAGTAGTTTGGGCGTTGGGTATCAGTCAACTCAAAGTCACAAAGGAGTCAGTTCACCATAGTCAGCTCTCCTGTCGATGAGATTTATAGAGCTAACAAGTTGGAAATAGGGAATACGTAACCATCACCAAAGATTACACACTTGCTGCTGTCAAAGCCTTCTCTAGCCTGGTAACGGCCAAGGAACCTTTCCGCTTTATCTACGTCTCTGGCCTTGGCGCGACATTCAATCCTACCTATTTTACCCCGATCTTCGGGAGGGTCAAGGGAGAGACCGAAAAAGAACTATCCGAGCTACGCACCCCTCAATTTCACATCGAGTCTGTACGTCCCGCTGGCGTAGACGCGAGTAATCACGATGCCATCAAACCACATATTCCCAACCCTGGCATGCTCTTAAACGCAACACTCTTTTTCATGAGACCGCTCATGAGAACTGTGCTCAATTCTTTGCACAGCCCGACAGAGCAGCTTGGGCCCTTTTTGGCCGGCATGGCGATGGGCAAGTATGATAAGCAGTTGGATGCGGGTGGTGAAGGCATCGCAAATCTGAATGGTTCGAGGATATTGGAGAATTTGGCGTTCCGAAGGTTGTATCAACAAGCGCAGACTTTTACTTGAGAGCGGTGTTTTTACCAGTCAGAGTGTTTAGAGAATGCAACGTGTAGTAACGGTGTATGAGATGGGACAGGATGGGATGGAATGTGATCGGAGGTACACAGTATATGGAGGCTATTTATAAATGTAGCACCTGGCCAATTAGATAATCACCAGCTCAAGGTCCATACCGTGTTATTCTTGTTTTGAATGATAAAAAATAACGGTCACAAGGTCTACGTATATGCCTGGTTTCTTGGTTCCCAATGAGGTTGTCGCCGAGTATCGGAGGGTCGGTGTGTTGATGACCCGGTGGTTGAGCACTGTAGAATAACAGATTTGTCCGTCGCTCAGCGTTTGTCCAGCAGAATTATCGTTATAAATATTTCCATCCCCCGCTGGTGTGCTGTACTTCTGTTGATATGGATGGCTGCGCCTCTTTTTTCGATGAGGGTCTAGAAGCAACAGGGACAGAAAGAAGATTGAGATAAGGGCCAGCTCCAAACGTTAGTTTGGTACCTACCTAATTCGACTTGGCGCGTACCTCTCAATCAAGCTTGTTCAGTCTATATATCTCTTGTGTCCTCACTTGTGAGGTTCGTGGTTTTCATTCTTCGCTGTTTCCGCCTTTTTATTTTTTCTTATTCTTTTCTTCTGTCCAAGTCCTCTCTATTCTTCCCGCCACTTGAGCACTACCTTTCATTTACAACCGCGTCTTTGGCCCAACAGTCTCTACAATTATATTCCTACGTGAAACGATTCATCACTAGAGCTCATTTCACGGGGATTTTGAAGCAGTTGTAACGTGTCGCTCTTTCGCCAAGTTCTTGCTTCCCCACAGCATGGATCCTGCCACTTCAAGACAAGCTTTTTGTGCATCTGCACCTTCCCTGTCGACATGACCTTGGCCTGAGTCATCAACATCGAGTCACATTCATCAGTTTCTGTTTGTTTCAAAGATCGTGATTGATTCATATTCTTCAGCTACTCAACTAAGGCTTGCCAAAATGTCAACGCTACAACGCCCGCTATACAATTGTTCTATCTTGTTCATGTTTAAACCTTGTTGGAAGCATCTCTCTCTCATATCAGCTTCCTGTCCCTCCTGCTCGATAACCTCAGGTGGGTCTTCGATCTTGGTCATCTTGTAGATGATCATAGACGCGAATAGATCACCAGAAACGTTGACGGCGGTACGGAAGCGGTCAAGGAACCAATCAATGGCCACAATCACGGCATACATTCCAGTCAGCTCGACGTTGACAGAGCGGGCGATCATGATTGACAGGACAAGCGAGGCTGATGGAATAGGAGATACACCAATTGAGGCCAAAGTTGACAGCAGTGCAACAATGACATAATCGGCAATGCTCAGTGTGATGCCTTGAGTGGAAGCGAGGAACACAACAGCAGCAGGGAGGTAGATGGCGGTACTATCGTCAGGTCAGACTTGCAGTTGGAAATGGATTGAGACAACGACTTACCCGTCCATGTTAATCAGACAACCAAGGGGGCAAGTAAACTTGTAGATGGTGGAAGGAATACCACGATCTTTGGCGCATCTGAGAGTGACCGACAAGGTGGCAGCAGATGAGGCAGATCCCCAAGCGGTGATCCAGGCTGGAGAGATTTTGATCCAGTATGAATAGGCATTCATTCTGGTGAAAGCAAAGAAGATCATGGGCACAATGATCAAGATGTGGATGAGCATCGTGGACAGAGTCCCGCCAATGAGAAGGCCAAGATTCGTGCCAATCGTGGCGATGTCGAGCTTCATCAAGTTGGGCAGGATCAGGAAAAAGACACCAATTGGAGCCACCGCGATTAAAAAGGTGATGACCTTGGTGATCATCCGCTCGATCTCCTCGGTGACACGAACGATGGGCGAACGAGGAGACTCGATCAGGTATCCAACGATGATGGCTGTGATGATGACGGCAAGCAATTCGTCATTTGCTAGAGCGGAGATGATGTTGGAAGGAATCAAAGAGAAAAACATATCCTCGACCACTTTGTGAATGGGGCGCTCTGTTGTGTCAGGGAGCGACTTATCATTCTCATCGACAGCAAGAGATTCGTCGTCTACCACGGTGTACTGCTTGGACCAGAGGAGACCCTGCATGATACAAGAAAGACAAATAGAGACAAGGGTGGTGATGATATAGTATCCGACGGTCCATCGAGCGAGCAATGAACCCCCGTTGGACATTTCTCGAAGCCTCGTTACAGCGAGCAACATGGAACAGACGATCAGCGGAAGGACTGCCAAATGTCAGTATGCAATTTTTGAAAGAAGCTGTTGCTGTTGGTTCCATATCTGGGAAAACTTACCGACTGCCTTGAGAGCCCTCAGCCACATATTACCAATTATACCGAGGATGACAGGAACAGCAGGAGGGATACTATCGACCTGTGTGGCGATGATTACACCAATGACAATAGCGAGCAGGGCGGCACTGATGATTTGCAGAGCAGAACCAGGCTCTTTAAAGCTGTGCCACCATGGTCTCTTGACGACCTCTTCTTCGGCATGGTCGTGGGGAATATCGCCGCTAGAGTTAGTAGGCACCTGCACCGGATGCGTCTCGGGCATGTCTTTGAACTCCTTGGTGCTCATTGCAACGGCACGCTCAGCTTGAGTCTGAAGAACGAACAACAGCAGAGTTGCTACAAAGCTCGAGCAGTGGTGGATGAGGAAGAATAAACAAGAACCGGTAATGGGTCTCCTAGACAAACTCCAAGAGCACCTCTGGCTTTTATACCTCACGGTGCTTCCCCCTTCGCCAAGTCAGATTCGATACATGGAAGTAGGTATTATGGGGCATCAAGGGATCTTGTCAAGAGTGTTACTAGGGCATGGATAGAATGCCCAGAGAACCGTATACCAGAATCAGCAAAGATCCGACACGTCGAAAGAAACACTCGAGCTTGGCGTGGCTGAGAAGAGAAGGTGAGTGTTACGAAATTCTTTCCCCAGCGCCAAGACGACAAGCATCAACTCCTTGGTATTGATAACTAGTGGCACGGGCAGACCGATCCAAAGTCGCCCGTTCCATGTGGAGAAATCAAGGAGCAGCTGTTGATTGAGAAACGGGGATTTGTCCGAAGAGACGGCGATGCCAAGGGAAAGCGCCAACAGGCGAGTCGTTGAGAACAAGAGCCAAGAAAGCCAAGAAGTCGAGGCACTATTCCAACCTGTTACATATTGTACATCCTCCCCAAGCCAAGCCGCCACACACGACAGAGTACCATGCAACATGGGGATGTGCCCCACGACTCGAAGACTGGGATTGCGAAGATGAGCCCGAAGGTTTGTGTTATCTGGCCAAGCACCTAGTGCATGCAAAGATGCTGCCTGTTTACGAAATACAAAGAGTTGATATCGCAGTGCCGAGATTTTTCAGCTTCCGCGTATCTCAATGAGAGATAAGGCTTCAAGGGTCAGACATGAGTACTTGCTGCTTGACTTGATCATGATTGCTATGGCGAATTCGATGTGCGTGAAACATCACGTCAATCGATAAGATACGATAAGAGGATGAGCAATGATGGTGTTTGAGGTTATTCGGCTAGCGGTGTTCTAAGCGCTAGATGACTAACAGCATCATTCGGCGTTGTTGCTAACATGGCTGGCTCACTGCAGTTTTCGTACTTCAGAAGCGATACTCTCTCGGTACATGCCCTGTCTAACCACCGCGCCGTCGTGAAAAAGAACACACCACTTTGAGCTTCTGCAACTCACGACAGGACTTCAACATCTTTTTAAACAGGAATTGGGCGACGGATGCTTTCCGAGTGCCACGGGTTACAGGCGAAGTACCAAGTTGCCAATTTGAGGTGGGTGGTCTTACAAAAAGCTCGCGATATTGACGTCTCCGTTTCTTGAGAGTTGAGACAAGGGTCTCGATATGCCTGCCCTGGTTACCCCCTGGGGTGGAACTTTGAGCTAGACCCCTGGTATCGTCTTCCTGCAACCAAAATTGGGATTCCTGTCCGTCGATTTTGCTCCTGCCGCGCTCCTATGGAGTTTACTGGGAAATTGCTCAGCCTCCAGCGGAGTGACTTGGCGGCTAACTTTTCGGTCTAGATAACGGCTGTGGAACGGCATATAGCAATATCGACCTGGGCCACTGTATCAGTTTCTTGTGGATCTACGGATATCTTCTGCCTCGTTCTCTTGGCTGGTCGTGTCTTGAACCATCACGCAGGCAATTGCTACGTTCCATCGATACCCATGTCGACCATGGCCTCGGAACGATCTTGTGGTTTGTTGACAGGTCTTCTCGATCCTGCCTTTGACCTCGAAGTGTGCATGGCACCGCATGGCATTTTAGATGGGAACTTTACGCAAGCGGTGTCAGGAGATAACCGGTCATGATCATTCTTTCAATGACCGCATAAGGCGGCTCAGCGTGACCGGACCAATTTTCCGACTTGGTTACTGTAGAGGCGACCGGCCGGTAAGGAATAATTAGGCAATCCTAGCGCTAACAATGTGATTGGGGTAGCCTCAGGGTAATGCCATGATACCCCAAGAAGTTCTGGAACCTTATTCAGAACGACAAGCACGCCTTATGTCAACACTTGGGGGCGGTCACAGAATGCTTGTCTGGTTGTGATAAGTAAGGATTTCGGTCAGCATATCCGTACTACGTACGATGTTGGAAAACTTCCCCAGTACGTACAGGGCGCGGTAACTCTCTAGAATCCAGTGCCTGGTCTAGTTTGTTTTACTTCCTCACTCCCTGCTCTGTGCAGTAATGCTACCCATCACAATAATGGATATTTGAAGGTCGTGGTAGTTGGAACTTATCCATCTGTGGTTCAATGCCTGGACGATCCTGCGATCAACACAGGACACAGTCCTCGAACGAACGGCTCATTTCGCCTCGAGGAAACAGCCAGTAACAAACGTACTCCGTAACTTAAACCCTTTCGAATAGTCGCGATTCCACCCCACAGAGTATTGAGTTATTACGTTTGGATACCCACCTCTGGCCACTTAATAAAGTAGGTAAAGAAGGTTACTTGACTCGCCACGTTGAGCCGTTTCAAACATTGTCAAATCGCGCACTGTCGCTGTCTTGTTTCCCTTTGCAAGATAAAGCATCCTTATGTTGACGGATGATAAGAAATCATTCAATGTACCTGGAATCGCAAGAGGGCTGATGGCAGCAAGGACACTATGTCATAATCTCGTCTGCGGGCGTTAGTATGCTTGGCAAGTAGTGAGATCGTGAACTAATCGCTCCGTAAGAGGCATGTGGGAAGGTCTTGGAAAAGTCTTGGAAAAGTCTTGGAACTAAGATGGAAGCTCTTGAAAGAGGAAAACGGTTGGAGGTTGGAGACTGGGGAATTAGAAGGAAGCCTTGGTATTGGGGTCAGAAATCTGACGAATGAGGGAAGTTAGTGGCAATCCGTTCATAACCGTCTCTGGCCTTTTGGTTGTCGTTGTCGTTGTCGTTGTTTTTTTGCCCCTCCCCCAGACGAAAGCCAAGATAGTATCGTGTTGGTGATTGGATCCCCCACAACCCAAGAAGGCTTCTTATTCCTGCTAAGATGGTAGGGAGGAGTTGTACGTAATGAAATAGTGAATATCAGCAACTTCTCCGCAATTTCCTGGAGTTGAGACAAAGCTTGGGCATGTGGATGAAGGGATGTATCCTACTCTGTATGTATGACAAAATGAATCACATAGCGACGATGTGTCTGTGAAGAGGTTCAGTAATAGTACGTATCATATCGATGGATGGTCCGAGAAACAATCCACTAAAGGAGATAGGTAAGGCTGCCGGTTGTCCTGATACTCCGTACAGCGACACTGGACGCTGGACTGACCCCCAATGTCCGGTGGATGTGACCCTGACCAGGCCTGTCCTGATATCCAACCGGCATTCAATAGTGATTCCCGCTGACTTGGGTGGAACATACATAAGTGCTCCGTAGTAGGTATGTATATAGATCACGCGGGCTGACTCGAGCTTTGGCCAGGCAAAAAAGATGCAATCTGTCGACAGACGAGAAATTGATCCATGCGTGCACCTTGGTTGTTAATCTGGCGGTTGATACAAAGTTGGTCGTGCCATATTTTGGTCATTCGTTTTGCTAACAGAATTTCGAAAAAGTCTTGGCTAAAATACAGGTAGTTTGGCTTCTGCTCTTTCAGCTCTGTCATCGACCTCGACGTGTCGCAATCATGGACTTTACAAATGTCCTAAGGAGGCAATACATAATATCAGACACTTGGATCTGATCATCTTGGTTGAGTACCTGTGTGGTGTATTTCGGTGCCGGACAGGAGTTGTTGCCTCTTGTTGCCACTTTGACCTTGACTGACAGAGTTGGACAGATGATCAGTTACTAGCCAGGGACGACCTGTCCTTCCGTCAATGGCTGATTCACGCTCACATGGCAAACATCGCAATTGATTATAAAGAACTTCGTCTTTCTTTCATTCAAGTGCAAGCGCACAATTGACGCAGGAGGCGCACAAAACGCTCATGAGCGCTTTACCCATTTAGGCTTAACGCTGTATCTCTGCCGCTCCCAGGTGTCTTAGCGCGGTTTGGCATTACAAGCAAGAGGAAAGTGCAAGTGATGCTCAACACTGCCTTACCTTACATTGTCTTCGACAATGGAAAATAAACTCGCATATAAACTTCTACTTATCACATCACCATCTCACACCCTCGACTAAATCCTCCGGTTCCATGATCCTGAGATGCTCGAAGTGAAAGGTTCTGCCATGTATCGCTGACTGACCGTGCGCTAGCGATGGAGACGGAACCATCATGTCGATAAAATCATCGTTTGCGACATTTGTGCGTTTTTGGCCACGACCAAATTGTATTAATACCGGCTATGGAAGCGACTCGAGACAAGTAGAAACCTTCAGCAATTCACTTACAATTACTCACAATCATTTTCCGTCCCGTTTAATATCAAAAGTGCCCCCAAACAACAAATCTCTGCTCATCAATCAGTCTCAGTGAATCATCAGAACTTCCCCAATTCTTATCATCCTTCACAACAACAAATCTTCACTGTGGCAAACATCACCAACATGACGTCCACAGACTCTGTCGTCACGACTTCCTATCTTCTAGGTAACCTTCACTGCCCGACTTGCGTTACCTTAATCCGCTCCCTCTTACACGATACCTTTGGCGACAATGTGCTATGGGTTTCTCCAAACCTTGTTACTTCTGTCGTCACCATCGAACACAAAGAAAACTCCCCGGCGTCTGTCCATAGTATGCAAAGAGTTCTTCAAGATGCCGGTTTCGAAGTTTGCGGCCTCAACACCACTGCAAACTTTGCGAATGATCTCTGCCGCACATCTCAGGTTAATGGGGAAAGCAGCCGTGTCGCTGAAGACTCAGATGGATGGCTAAATTCCTTCTTTCATTTCTGGCGCCCGCAAGTCTCACCGTTGGCTTTGGAGGCAGCTCGTGCAGCCCACCTTGAGAATTGCGAAGCATGCAAATCGGAGAAGGCCCCTCAGAGGCTGTCGCCATCAGATGATAAGCGACAGCTGGTGCGAGTCTCTTCTACCATATCCGATGCCCCAACAAGGCGCTCATCCATGCCCTATCCTCTGCAGCAAGTTGTCACAGATGCGGCACCAACCTCGAGGTGGCGAGTAACACTCTCTGTCGGCGGCATGACATGTGCTGTATGTGTCAACACAATCACTCAGGAGATTGAGAAGTATCCCTGGATCACAAAAGTAGCCGTCAACCTTGTGGCCAATAGCGCGACCATCGAATACACCGGTGCGGACCGGGCCCAGGAGATTGCCGATGCTATCGAGGATCTCGGGTATGAGGCTGCAATTGACCAAGTAGTCAGTTTAGAAGAAGAGCAGAAGGTGTCGATCAACGAGCGTGAGGTCGAGGTTCGTGTTGATGGTATCTTCTGCCTGCGATGCCCAGAACGAATCATTACAACCCTCAAGAGTCTTGCCCCTGATCGACTACAAATCTTCCAGGAACCTACCTTTGAGAATCCTATACTAAGACTTCGGTATACTCCTGAGGCTCCTAGCTTTACCATCAGACACGTTTTACGAGCCATCGAAGCGGCCGATGAGTCTCTCAAAGCATCTATCTATCACCCTCCAACCCTCGAGGAGCGGTCGCGAATCATCAGAGCCAAACATCAGAGAGCTCTGTTGTACCGCGAAATCCTTACCATTATATTCGCCATACCTACTTTCGTTCTTGGTATAGTCTATATGAGTTTATTGCCTGATTCTAACCACGGAAAGATGTTCCTCATGAAACCTTGGGTTTCTGGACTCAGCCGCCTCGACATTGCTCTTTTCATCCTCGCCACCCCAGTCTACTTCTTTGCCGCCGACGTGTTTCATATCCGAGCAATTAAAGAAGTCCGAACAATGTGGCGCTCGGGAAGCCGCATGCCTGTCGTGCAACGTTTCTATCGGTTTGGCAGCATGAACATGCTTGTTTCGTTGGGAACCAGCATCGCCTATCTATCTTCGGTCGCACAGATGATTGCCGCTGGAGCATCTAGAAGAGACCACCATGGATCTGGAGCAGAGATGTATTTTGACTCGGTCGTTTTCTTAACTCTGTTTCTCCTTGCGGGCAGACTCATCGAAGCTTACAGTAAATCCAAGACCGGCGATGCAGTGGAGATGCTGGGAAAGCTCCGGCCAACAACAGCCCTTCTCGTAGAGGAGGACAAGACGGGAAGCCAAGTTACTAGGACTGTACCTATTGATCAGCTTGACTCTGGAGATACGATTCGCGTACCTCAGGGTGCATCTCCGGCTGCTGATGGCATCCTTGTTGGTGGAGAGACCAGCTTTGATGAGTCGAGTCTCACTGGCGAGTCACGCCTCATCAAGAAAGCAGAGGGTGATCTGGTCTTTGCTGGAACCATAAACAAGGCAACTGCCATCACTGTACGTGTTACTGGTGCCTCTGGAAGATCAATGCTCGACCAAATTGTTCAAGTTGTTCGAGAAGGTCAAACGAAACGAGCACCTATAGAGCAGATTGCCGATCTCTTAACCACGTATTTCGTACCCGTCATCACTCTCATTGCAGTACTCACCTGGGTTATCTGGATGGTAGTTGGCTTTGCCGGCATTGTTCCGGATCATGAGGAGACTTCTTCTGGCGGCTGGGTTGTCTTTGCCCTCCAGTTCGCCATTGCCGTATTTGTCGTCGCATGCCCCTGCGGTCTTGCACTTGCAGCACCTACAGCCATCTTCGTAGGCGGAGGCATCGCGGCTAAACACGGAATTCTTGCCAAAGGTGGTGGTGAAGCGTTTGAGAAGGCGAGCAAGATTGATTGCGTCGTGTTTGATAAGACGGGTACCCTCACTGAGGGCGGGGAACCACAGATTACTGAATCCGTTCTCTTCCCAGACACTGAAACAACCGAACAAGAACTCCAGGTTCTCCTTTCAGCGCTCAAGGCCGTTGAGGAAAACAGCAGTCATCCCATCGCGAGGGCGATTGTTTCATTCTGTGGCGATGCTGCAGTTACCAGTGTCGATGGCTTGGAGGAGCTGGCCGGGAGAGGTATGAAAGCCTCATTCATGGGCGTCGACAACCAAGCAATGGACATGGTTGTGGGCAACGAACTTCTCATGCGAGACTTTTCGATCACGCTATCGCCGCATATCTGCTCTCTCCTTGAGACTTGGAAAACTGAAGCCAAGTCTGTTGCGCTAGTGGCCACGAAGCCATCGTCCGCAGGATCCTGGACATTGGCTGCAGCACTCTCCATCTCTGACCCAATCCGACGGGAGACCATTCCTGTCATCAAAGCTCTTCTCTCCCGTAGTATTCAAGTTTGGATGTTGTCCGGTGACAACGTCACAACGGCCCGCGCGGTGGCGCAGCGTGTAGGGATCCCCTCATCTAATGTCCTAGCTGAGGTCCTCCCTTCGGACAAGGCAGCTAAGATCTCATCGCTCCAAGCCTCTCTCCACGCAAGCGGCTCAACAACCAGACGCGCAACTATCGCCATGGTCGGCGACGGAATCAATGACTCCCCCGCACTCACAACAGCCGATGTGGGCATCGCCATAGGAACGGGAAGCGACGTGGCCATTAGCAGCGCAGCCTTTGTTCTCGCAACGTCGCAGCTGACGGCTATAGTCACGCTCTTGGACCTCAGCCGCGCCGTGTTTCGACGGGTTCGTATCAACTTTGCGTGGGCCCTTGTGTACAACATGCTTGCCGTGCCCGTTGCGGCTGGGTGTTTCTATCCGATAGTGACTTCAGGCGGAGAGCATGTCAAGCTGGATCCCGTGTGGGCAGCTCTCGCGATGGCATTGTCAAGCATCAGCGTAGTATTGAGCAGTTTAAGCCTGCGGGCTCGGATTCCCGGTATCGGATTTCGGTACTGTAAGGTTGAAATGGATGAGGAATAAGCCAACGTTTAGATAATATGGGCTCAGCCCCCAAAAAGCCCAGATTGGGGTAGTAAATCAGGGTCTCTTAGATATGTAGCTTGCTTACTCCGTACGACGGCAATTCGTTCTTTGGACATCTTACACGCCCGTGCCATGCTAATGCCATGCTATGCATACGCATCTGCCATCGTGTCGATCTCTACAGAGTAGCCAATAAATGGATTCTCGCAATCACCACCTTCTCGAACCAACTTCCCCAATCTGATTGATGCTCACTCGGTCCCCGGCGGAAAATGCGGTAGTGCGAACACGGCACACCATTTCGCAACATGTCACTGCAACGCGTCGTTTTAGAAGCCTCGCTATTCTGTCTTGCTCTCTCACCCGAGCGATCCGCGATGACTTCACAGCCACAAGTAATCTCCCCAATTTCATGTTACTGTGGGTAGGGCATAAAACACAAGAGTGCATTAATTACTTTGTAGCGCAACTCAATACTAGATACTAGATGGATGTCTGTTAAACAAGAAAAATGCACTCAAGACATTCGATAAGCTAAAAATACATTTCGTTGGCTAAATAATCAAAACACGTTTCAATCAAGAATGAAACATGACGCTGTTTATGCAATGATCAACCTCGTATCAAGTCAACGCAAACTCCATAAAACAAGCTCAACCCCCGTATTAAACCCTTCTGCCCGCCACCTACATACGCAACCATGCTACGTTATCCAACTCTGTAGATCCCGCCAGCAAGTTTTTTGTTTTCTTGGTTATCGCTTGTCGAGTCATTAAAGATAATGTTTCATCATAACACATATTCCTTAAGTCGGCAGTGCAAGAATCACAATTTCTCCATTTTATTTTTCCCTTTGCTTACACCCGTCGGACTTGTGACAATGCGAAGGATTTGACTGTTTACAGTAAAGGCGATGACATGACTGGCTGTGGGGACGGGATCATTGTCAGCCTACCTACCAATCTTGGCAACTGGCCCCAAGAGAAGGGAAAGCCCCTGTAGATTGATTACGGGCGGACTCTCAGGCTGAGAAAGGGTTATTTGATTACAGATTTAGCAAGGTGTTCGTAGTCAGTGACATTCACTTAGGCTCAAGGTGATGAATGTTTCTTGATGGTTTCAAAGTGTATCTGGGCTTTTCGCCCGATTTGTATTTGATGAATGATATTGTAAAAAGGTATATCTGTCTTATTCTTGATCTTGTTATGCTAAATGATCCCCGATTAACTCCACAGTCCCATCCTTTGAAAGTGAGGCAATGTCTGCTCCCAATCTTAATCCTGTTCCTATTCCCAACCATCCATATAACCCAACCGTGGAGCGTAATACTTTGTAAGGCCGTCAAACAACATTGGTTAAGCGTAATCCTGATCAAAAAATAAACCAACCACCCATAACACTCCATAATTGTAATGCACACACCCCCCCCCCCCTTATACCCGGGTAGGTCCTGTCTTCCATGCAAACCCAACGCCCGGGACTCCGATATAAAATCCATGAAAACAATAAGATTGTGACGAATTGGTTAAAACAAAGGGAATAATGTTGGGTGGCATATCCGCCAAACCCAAGGTGTATCTCGGTAGTTGTAAAAAAGATCAACAAAAGACGCCACCCAATATTTCTTTTTCGATGCGAAAAGATATGCAAAGTTGATGCGATGCCCAAATACTGGTCCGTGTAAACGCCAAGACTATGCATTAGGTATCAAAACTCGTGCCTTATTGTGGCTATTCATCGCGCGGCGACGCTACCACCAAGGAAGCGACCCCACATACCACGTCTTGAACGCTGCTGCTGCTGTTGCTGCTGCTTCTTGGACGAAGTCTCGTGGAGTTGCTGGTAGTGCTGGTACTCATCGGCGGTGATCTCGTAAGGAAGCATGCGACCACTGGGCATGTGAGCCTTGGCGTAGTCATTATCGAGGACAACCTGAACGGGTGAGTCGTAGAGGCTGCCCTGTTGCGACTCGTAATAGTAAGGTTCGTGGGAGGAAAGCTCCGGAGGAGTAGAAGCTTGCGAGTAAGCGCGACCAGAAGAGACAGAGGAGGCGTAAGAGCTAGAAGAGCTGCTGTGGCTAAGGCCAGGAGGGGTACTAGTAGCAGACAGGTTTCGGACATGCTCGGGTGTTGATCCTCGAGATCGGGATTGGCCACGGGAAGAAGCAGGGCTGTAGTATCGAGCTGAGGCGTTGTCAGCCTCCTTCTGTTGTCGCCTCTCCTCGCGATGTCGGATCTTCCTGGCATGTCGCTCGGCAATCTTGTGGCGGAGGGGCTCAAGGAAGTCGTCGAGATCCCGGTAAAGATCCTGCTCAGTGATGCGAAGGTCCCACTCGAGGAGGAAGAGGAGCTGCTTCTCCATCAGGTTGACCTCTGTGCGGCTGAAGCCAAAGTTGTAGCACTCGGTGGTGATGTGGCTGTAGTTGGCCCAGTGCTTGTTCTTTGGTGAGCTGTCGTTGAGGTACTTGGCGGAGAGGATGAGAGCGGCGAGAAAGATGCGGTGGGCGGTGCATCGAAGACCGCGAGCCATAGGCTGAAGCTTTGACTTGAGGCGGCAGAGGTAGACGAGAGTGGACATAAGAGTAGGGACCTGAACGTTAGAGGAGACGACGAGTTGTGTGATGAACTCCTCAAGGGTAGGAAGAGCTCCGTCTTCGGATCGGACAGTTCGGGGCTCGGGACTGCGGGGAGGCGTCGGGAGGTTGTGGCGAGGTTCCGCAGGGGCCGGAGGCATAAGAGTCGAGTCGCAAGCGATGACGTTGTGGGCGGCTTGGGCGAGGTAGGTGATCATGTCACGGCTCACAGGCTGGTAGACAAACTGATCCAGGGCAGTCTTGTTGAGCTCCTCCATGGTGAGGTATCTTAGTGATGATGTGGAAGACATTGTGAATATGTGTGGATGATATCCGAGAAGTAGAAATATGTAAGTGAGGAAGGACTCGAGTATATAACACGGCAGTGGGGGCCGTGTGTAAGTGAAGGTGGGGTGAGGTGAGGTGGGCAATGGGCAGGCCTGACTGGGGGATTGTGCTAGGCCTTTGACGTTTAAGGCTTTAACAACTTAAACCTTTCTTTCTATTGCAAAGGCAGAGCAAAAGCAAAGCAAAAGCGAAAAGCGAAAGCGAAAGCGTGATTAATATTTGGAGTGAATGTGACTGGAAATCGAAACCAGGGGTGATGTGAGGTGCGTAGTGCTTGATATATCAAGAGGCTATGGGCTCATGTGAGGAGGATGGACCCTAGAGGAAAAAAGACTGGAACTTGACTTCGTAAGTAATGGAGCTAAAGGTGACGTTTTTGGGTGGAGGGGCGTGTCTTTTGGAGGCTGAGTGCGCCGCGTAGCTGTCTCTCAGGTCTGAGACCTCTGAGTCTTAGGCGGACAGGGGTACATGAAGTGCCACAAGCTGGCTTGGGGTACGTCGGGTACGGGCTTGGACTGGGCTGGGCTTTTGAGGGGCGTGCAGGGGGTAGGGGTAGTGTGGTTTGCAGTTGGGTTGGTCTTTTTTGGGGGGGTCACTTACTGGGCCTTGCAGGGGGGATTTGTGGTTGTCGGCGATGCCTCGAGACTTGATCAGGTCCACTGATAATGGGTAGAACCGTCTAACAATTGAAGCTGTGGCCGGGGGCGGTCTGGCCGGGAGGGGATAAATGCTTTGGTAGGATGCCTTCAGCTTAGATCGAGAAGCCTGATGCCACTGAATTGAAAGAAGCGGTCTTGGCCTTTGGATCTTTGATGTTTAAATCTTGGATCTTAGTGGCAAAACGAGAGCGGTCTGTGGAAGAAACCTCAACAGCAACGGACAAAGTAGAGCAGAGTCAAGATCCTTGCGGTGCGTTGCGTTGTGTTGCGTTGCAGATGCGGCGTAGCAAGTAGAAAATAGTAGCCAAAGAAAGATTTAGAAAAAAAGATACCAAATGTCTCGCCCGTTGCTGTGCTGTGCTGCGTGCGTTTCGGTATTGAACAATGTGTGTCTCAGTTTTCGCTTTACCGAAACAACGAGATTGTATTGTCCTTTGTCGTTTGTTTTCAGAAATCTTCCCGTTAATCCTTGTTTCGCTTGCTTTTTGATATTAATTAAAATACCAAGACAATCGTTCCCGAAATGAGTCCAGATTCGATGATGTGATTCCCAGGTACGGGATAAGACGGTCGAGGCCTTTGATTGGGGCAGTTTTAACTTGCGGCAGCAGCGAAAAGAGAATAAAGCCTTTCCCAAGACGATCAGGAACGAGATTTAGGCGGGAATAAAGAATAAAGCTGAAGCGATTTAGACTGTGTAAGTGGCTGTGGCTTGAAGCTCGATCGCGGTCGAGGAGCTTGTGGGGAAGGCGCTGAGTATGAGCTCAGATGCAACCGGAATGGTGGTTAAAGTGAAATGATGAGGAAGAATTCCGATTATTTGAAATAAGTGACGTGAGTGGAAGATGTCAAAAACAAGGTTGGCCGGTTTCTTTACGAAGTCGGTCAAGTGGGTTGTTGTTGATGATGATGATGAAGATGCTGATTGATGAGAGAAACCGAAATAGATGAACAGTTGCAAGAGTTATATAACCAACTTTCGTATCAAGACCGGCTTGACAAGGGAAGAAATATTGGTTCGTGTTCTTGATTAATAGTGAGGGTTGGAGTTTGAACTGGAATTTTAAGATTGATACAAAGGGAGAGTCTTGCTCATCCACAGATGTATTGGAAGGGTGAAGTTGCTTTTGGTGGTTGGCGACCGGCACCGGGAGTGGAAATCGATAGCGCGGGAGGAATTAATGGATGATGCGAACGGTGGAAAATCGTCAAGATCAAGACCAAGACCAAACAGTTTGCGAGGTGGGTAATTATTGTTGTCCAAGGGATATGTGCGAGAGACTGTGTACCTGCCAGAGGTATGCGGGATGCGTCGAAACGTGGCAAACAAGAAACAACAAGATCGACCTAAGAATTCCAGTCCAAGAAGGGGAAGAGGGTGAGGATGGAGAGGAGAGGAGAGGGATGGTGGAGTCGGGGAGAAAAGGATGGATGGGATGAAGATGATGTAGATAAAAAGTCACAAGATGAAACGGCAGTGACGGGCATTAATTAATACTAACTATCAACTCTAGGACTGCAGCTTGGCGACAGCTCAGAGCGCGGCGCAAAGGCAACGCAACGCAACGCAACGCAACGCAGCAGATAATAATATCAGACAGAGAAATGATGATATTCATTGGCTGTAGTATCATGATTACACCAAACAATGGATCCTCGAATCTCTCTGCTCTTCGCGCTGGGCTACGAATAGAAGCACAGCCAGGCCCTCGACTCGAAGGAAACCAATCTCCTCCAACCAAGCAGCATGAATCTGCAATCCTCAAGGAACCAAGAACCGCCCAAACCCAATCCATGTAGACTGCGGGAGAGTTTTTAGAAACAATGCCCTCGCCAACCACTCACATCCGCAATCTTTAAACGCTGGGAAGCACCTCAGCAGAATGGCCCTGAAGGGAAATAGAGCCACAGGGGGCCGGGGATGGGAGACAGGGGGAGGCTGTCATGTCGGGCGGTGATTGGCCGATGGGAACATCAAACACACGAAACGGGTTACAGGCCGTTCACTGGGCGGCTCTGGGTTGTACGATTGGCTGAGGGGCTGCTTGACATGAAACCAGCCAGTCTGAAGCAAAACTGGGGCTCATGCCGCTATCATTGAGGGGGAGGCGAAGAATTGATTTGATTTCGATCCAATGTCTTCAAGAGACAGAAAGATCAACAAAGACGGAGGAGAAGCTAATGAGGTCCCTCTAGACCCTGCATCTCAAACTCCAGAACGCGTACCACGAGTACCAAGATCTGCATAGCAAACCCCCTCAGTTGGGGTTACAGACGTGTCCATCAGCATCTCATATCAAGTAATTACCTTGGTCGCTATCATCTTGCATCAGACCGTTGAACAAAGCATTGACATTGATAAACCCCCCCGTTTGCCATGCATCTATCGACAGCGGGCCGCTCTCTCACAGGCCTCCTCTCAGTGGAGAATGAGTGAGTGAGTAGTACAAGTCGTGGCGGTTTACTCTCTTCGTCCCGCCTCGGCACAGATACAGACACAGGCACAGACAAGGACACGGATGCACAAAGACATGGTCATTTCGCTCCGAGAGCCGCTGTATCTTGCATTTCGCATCTCTGCATCCGTATCGCTTACGCGTTTCATCTATATGAGCCCTGGGGGCGATGCTAGGCGGTCTTCTTGATAGCTCTGTACCTGGTCTATAACTTGTGCCCGTGGCTTTTGTCTTTGTGTACCTGCCTGGCCTGGCTAAGGCAGGTGGAAGAAACTCAAGGTTTACCCCAGGCCCTGCATTAGGTGAAAAATGACATTTAATAACTACCAAAACCAAAAGCACAGAAAACATTGGTTGATACTGCTTGATTAACTCGTTACCACAAATATCAATGCTGACAGCCAGCCACGCTACCCTACGCGAATCAAACAAACATAATAAGCACAGTCAGAAGAAATAATTACTCCGAAGGTATTAAACAAACGAACCCGCAAAAGCAACGAGATGTGAGACGCCAAGACGAGCTGACTTGCGACAATTGCTGAGATCTTGTCGATTTTTCTCCTGCGTTACGGGGTACATACAACAGGCCCCTCCCCTGTCAATCCTGAAGCGAAGCCAACGGAAACACAAAATACAAAACGCAAACGCCAGCGACATTTCTCAGTTTCTCAACCTCTCATACAGTCGGTTAATATCCGCCCCCCGCTTCATTAATATTTCATCCCAATAGAAAAGAAATGTGTGGTTGACGCTCTGTCCACGTCCACGTTATTTGACCTGGTCAGTGTGTAAGTTGAACTTGTTATTTAGCTGGGTAGTTACCTGTTATCAAACTTATCAGACCACTTTTGATGCCCTTCGCAGTGCTTCAATATTTCAAATCCAAAGACAGCCATCAAAGCCTATATTTCCTCTATCGCTCTCTAGCCGTGACGCCTCACTACGGAACCGAACCCTTGGGTTCAAACCTAGGGACCCGTAACGTTAACGAGAAGCGGGCTGGGGGTGTTTATCTTAGCGGGCGCCCGTCACGTCGTCTCCCACCGAGTCACATTCCTGTTGAGTGCCACCACCGACCGTTGCTTTTTCTTTATTCATTTATGCCTGTTGCTTTCACGATGGCTTCGTTCTAGGGGCCGATGGCGTTCGGCGATTAGCCACAAGGAGATAATCGTGAATGACGAGAAATGCTGCATTCTATTCAAGAGTTTCTTCATGAGCCTTGGGCCAGCTTGTTGAGATGCTTGTTAATCGCGGTCTTGACAACCCGTGACCCAAACAAACCACGGGTTGAGGTCCAGATACCCACAGCGGCCAGCCCGCAATAGACTCGTCTCGTCCTTCTTGTCTTGCAGGGCCAAGAGGGCCTCCCATATTGTGTATATGCATTCCTAGCTCTCGACTGCAGTTTATCGACTGCGGGGAAAGGATGGATGATCATCACCTTCAACAAACGATACTACTATCCCTTACATGTGGTGATGATGGTCACAGTCATAGCCATCAATCACCGACCTCCTTCACCTGACATTATCAGCCAATCCCACAAACAACGGACCGTTTCATCCCTTGGCCCGTCTAGCCGTCCATTGTGCGTCGGTTGTTCTCGAGGATCAAACACCAGCTCAACCTCCATATTGCCATGTGTCTCAGTCCTTGCAAATAGTTTCCCTCCAATCCGCAATCCGCATTCCCTATCCCGTCCCCAGAGCAGACACTAAGACACCCCCTGCACTTGACAGAGTGTGAGTGTGCTGCAACCACCAGGCTTTAAAAACAGTTTGCAAGCACCAGACACTGACAGAACTGATCCCGTCGGCAGACGCCACTAGCTTGAATGGTTCGGGAGCAGCCCGTTTGAGGAATGCACATGTATGTATGTACATGCACATGCCCCAAAAAGGGTGGGCATCACGACCAATGGTTGGGTTTACTGGTTCACTGTTAACTGTCACCTCTTGCGAAGGGAGAGGGAGAGGCAGAGGGATATCAACTCCATAGCCAAACTGAAGATGAACCTTGCCCTGACAGAGGCAAAACCCAATCAATATTTAGATTCACACTTGTTCAGGGCGATCGATAGATCAAATTTGATAGGCACAGAAACTTTAACTACCTGATTTACTCCTTCAACCTACAGAAACCATCCAGAAGCGACCAAACGACTGGAACCTACATACCAAAGAGAAACGCCGACACCAAACCCAAACGCACCTGCCCCCAAGAGAGGGGCCCTGAGGGGAAGGTCCCCCCGCCCTTGCCGCTAATTAGTTCAAGCCCTTCATTGGAGATCTCCATCAACCTCGACAAGGATCTTCGTCTCCATTTCCCATTTTTAGCCTTGGACTCCATTCGACAGCAAACAATAACAGCGCAGTTAACAGCACAGCACAACAGAAATGCGCTGTAACTGTAGGGCTGCCCTTCTCGGCCCGTCAACTGTCAATACAATACGGATGGTCAAGTCGAGATTGAGTTGGCCCGTTCAATTGACCCTGCTAGCATGAGGGTATCGAGGATCGGACCGGTGATGATCATCTGAGTACATCGCGAGATGCTATCAGTGGCCTGATTGAGTTTGTGGCTCTATCTTGTTCAACATGACCGCTTGCGTTCTATCCCTCATCTCCAAGAGGCAGCTCTGTAACAATCGATGGAGGGTACCAACGAAGAAGAAAAAACTCTGCTTCACCGCTGTTGGACATGTTGATCTTGGTTGGAGCCCATGAATCAAGAAACCAGTCTCTGGCCACTGACAGCACGCAGGGAGTCATTCATCCATCCATCCTCTCACGATAGTAGGCATAGACTAATTATCGTAGTCAAGCCCCTGGCCCCTGGCCCCTGACCCCTGAGCCCAGTCACGGCAAGCCACTGCACCTCTGCTGAAGCCATCCCGCCATCGTGTCGTGCTGCCAGCTCTGCACGCCCCCCAAAAGACCCAAGATCCATCTGGATTTTCAGCATCTTTTGCTCTTCTGATTGGCCAGCCCCGCATGTGGCATCCCTGGACGCTTGTCTGCATGTCAAAAGCCCTCGTCCCAACGCGTGGCTCTGACTCGCTGGCGTAAGAGTTTTTGCTCCGGTTTTGAACCTGTGGCTGATGAGATACGCAAAGAGAGTGTGGCTCAGGCACCGGAAGTGGCATCTGTGGCGACGCCGACACGTACGAGGCCCGACTGCTTTCGGGTACAGTCAAACGGTCCTCTTAATGTCTGGCTGGTTTCGGTCTATGCTTTTACCGTATGTCTACTCCTACTTATGCAGCTATTCACAGGCAAAACACTCGTCACATTGTAATAGAATCTCCTGGTTTTGTGTGTTTCTTAGTACATCTCAGGTTTAAGCTATTCTGGCAGTCTGGCCACTAGCTCGTGATGTCCTCCACACGCACTCATGCGCACGAACTCGATTGTATCCACCACTATAACCAAGATTTTCCACGAGAACAAATCAAGACCGTCATCAGTTGGTCCTGAACCTACTACATTGAATCAAACTGAATTCATGGATCGCATAGCCACTACCTCGGCCCTTTCATGCTATATCCCAGGTCTTCCCCAGCTGAGGTGGCTGCGGAACGGAAACCATCTCATGACCTAGTTTCTTAAACATGTCCATGCCCCATGTCCCATGCCCGCGTGGTTGGGCTAGTCTAGCCTCAATGCGCGCATGCTCACGTCCATGCTCATGCCCAACATCAACAAAACACCAAGCGTGACAATGCGGGGAAGAGACCAAACTAAACCATGCACTACTGTACCTACTACCTTGAATACGTGATCGGGAGCCAAGAGATCGAGGGATGGCTCCTCGTGCTGTAGATTGCGGTGAAAGGGACCTCAATTGAAACAGTCCACCCAACACGAACTCCCTACTCGTATTCCCACTACACTACTAGAACTACTCTTAACCGGCCGCGTCCCAGTCGCACCGATAAGCCGGGAAAAAATAGAAATAAAGAAACATGCGTACTATCCCTCCCTCTGCTCTTCCTCGTTGAGGTTCAATGCTCCGCGGTCGCGTCCGAAGCTTTCCTCTTCGGCTCCGCTCCGCTTCGGTCGGTCGGTCCGGGCGGTTCTCCACCTAAACTCCCGGGCTGCCTCCGGCCAGGTCGAGATGTCTCCACTTTTCGTACCTTGGCTCAAGCCGTGGGATTGGCGCTTCCCGCATTAAACCCCGGTCCAGCTGTGCACTGCCGCTGAAGGTCGCCTGAATCTAGGAGAATATTTCAGCAATGTATGGATTTAAGCTTGAAAGCATAATAGCATAGCCTAAGGAAGGTTCTCCGCGGATATACGCTAGTAGGCTTCGTAATAGAGGTGTCTACTAAACGAATATCTGTTGCAAAGGACAATGCTATTGGTTCCTAAGTGAACCCTCTCTTGGATGCCTCTTTATGCCCTTCCACTCAACAAAGCATCACGACTATAACATAGCAATGGAAGATAAACAATAAACTGACAAACGCGTCAACACAGCCTCAACCCATATTATTAATTGTTTCATAATTCCTGGCTTGACTCTTCTATTGCAGCTGAAACCGTATACTTCGACACCTACCCTGCACCCAGATTGGGCGCTTACGCTCATCTCCAAGCGCTGCGTTTCATGACAAACCCCCTGGTCGTTGTTATTGTTGGGCGGCTATTACACCCACTATGCCGTGGAGCCTACCTGATCCTGCAAAAGTAAATATGGTTACTGTAATAGAAACATGCTGTAATTACTCCGTAGTGCCGGCGGCTCTTCAGGTTGAGCCGCTTGGTAAATTTAGACTAACTAGCTGCGAGCGCTTATTGTAATGTTATACGACAACGATGATAGACGCCAGTCAAAGACTCATTTGAATTCCGGTCTGTTTATTCACTGTACCGTGGCAGTGTAAACATACTAGCGTGGCTCTGACCAACAAGATGCTGGGAGATCCAGATGAACGATGTGGTCGACTTGTATGGCCGGCTGCGACTCGGGCATGGTTCGTCCCGAATATTCGGTAACTGCCCTCAAACACTTCCGTTGTTGTTGCACTGAAACGGGCTGTGTTGCGCTGGGTCACGAGTTGTTGGCCACATCATATCGCCTCACATCGCCACTATGCAGTCCTGTTGGCCGTATCGTATACGCCCAAACTCACAGCGTGTCACCGTAACACCCCACAAAACAGTCACCAGCAATCACTATGTTTACGTAAGTAAGCCGTATACAGCAATATAGTAGTCGTTTAATCAATTGTCCTGCCTTGCCATGCAATCCCGGATATCAAACCGCACGCTGAGTCGTATCATCTACAAAGCACATTCAAAACCAAAGCCTTCCGAATAGAAGATCTGCCGCCTTCCCTAGGGACTTGCTTTACCACGTCCTCCATTTGCCTGCTAAACGCCTAAAAGTGAGGCCACGCCTGCCTGTCTCCATCTCTGCCCTGCCACACCATCATCCCCATTAGTCGGCCAGCCCTCAACAGCTTTCGCCCCAACATCTTGAAAAGCCAGGTGTTCGTTGGTGCTTAAGAGCCTCGCTCTAAATCTTTATGGATGTCCTGGCAATAAGCAGGTCGAATCAAGCAAGGCGGGCCGAGACACTGTTGTAGCCCCAAGAGTCTCCCACTTTGCCGTATTGCTTGGGCATCCTATTGTTGCTATGACCACATCCATATCATCGCTCATGCAGCCTTGACCGAAGCGTCAAAGTATCCTGGAAAGTAAAGAATACTTTACTTCGCCCTCTTCATGAGGGAGGCCTAGTGCATCTGCATCTGCATCATCTGGTATGGAGCTCCATATCCCATCTAGTGATAGTAACCATTCGTCTGAGCGGACGCCTGAACATGTGCAAGGAACGGTTCAAAATAGGGGTGGTTGAAAGCTCCCTTTGCCGATATACGACCAGCAGGGTCATAAACCAGCATTTGCTCAAGCAAGTCGAGACCGTGGTCATCGAGGTTGGTGCAAAGGGGGTTGTTGTAGTCACGCTGCCACTTGGGAAAAGATGGTTTGAAGTCGGGGTAGGATGTGACACCGGGCCAGGCCTCCTCAGAAGGTGTGCCGAGAATGCTAGGTAGTTGTTAGCTACTGGAGTCCATTGTTATGGTGCGAAATCATATTGCTTACCGGAAGATCTTGAAGATTTCGTCAATCTCAGAGTCACCTGGGAAAAGGGGCTTCCGCGTGCACATCTCAGCAAAAATGCACCCGACGGACCACATATCGACACCAGTTGAGTATTGGCGTCCTCCCAGCAGAATCTCAGGGGCTCGGTACCAAAGGGTGACGACTTCGTGAGTGTAGGTACGTAAAGGCACGCCAAATGCGCGGGCAAGACCGAAATCGGCGAGCTTAAGGTTGCCTTCCTTGTCGATAAGCAGGTTCTGGGGCTTGAGATCACGGTGGAGGACGCGGTGAGAGTGGCAGTACTTGACACCATCGCAAAGCTGGTACATGAATCTGCGAACGATCATGTCGCCGAGGCCGAGGTGCTGCAAGTGCGGCGATGAGCCCTCAGGCAAGGCCTTGCCTCGACCGCCATCGCTGACGGGAAGGGATTCCATGTACTTCTTGAGATCGAGGTCAAGAAACTCAAAGACGAGGTATAGCTTGTGGCCATCGGAGTGGACGATATTGAACAGGCGAACGATGTTGGGATCTTTCATTTCCTTGAGGAGAGAAATTTCGCGAATGGCGGTGCTGGGAACGCCTTCATCTTCAGCTTCAAGGCGGATCTTCTTTAGGGCGACGATTCGACCTCCATTGGCAAGGTCTCGAGCTTTGTAGACGACGCCGTAGGTGCCTGTAAAGTGTCAGTGTTGAACACCAGCAGAACCAAAGCTAGCACACGTACCTTCACCAATCTTCTCCAACTTTTGGTAGTTCTCCATGGTTATTGTTGGTCGTGTACGGATTATGCGAATCAGGAAACGTAGATGGATGATCGGTTTAGAGAAAGGATGAAACGCGCAAACGGGCTTTAGAGAGCTTAAGCGAGAGACACTCTGCGTCGGCGGCGTGGATGGTGGCAGTTCTAGGTTCTAGAGCTGTTTTGATGTTTGAAATGTGGTTGGTGCAAATGCGACACACTTCGAGGATCGAGAGATGGGGGCGGTGAATGTCTTTTGTGTTGTTTGGGTTTCGCGATGGCACAGGAGTGATATGTCGCACCAGGAGCCAAGTCCAAGTTTCTGTGCTCGCTCGAGGTCGCAAAGAAATATCTTGTTGGTGACCGTGACAGTTACGGTGACGCGGGACCTACGAAAAAGAGGTTCGACCGATGGTGGGGAGAAGAAGGCGGGGGAGGCAGAAGAAAGAAAAAGGGTCCAGGTCCAGGTCCAGGTCCAGGTCCAGGTCCGTTTCCGTTTACACTTTACACTTTACGGAACAAAGAAAGTTGACGCAAGCTAATGCAAGGAATTTTTGAATGGCGCTTTAACAAAAGTCGTATTACGGGGTGAAGGACGTTCAGAAGAAGTGAATCTTGTTGGGGTTTGTGGTGGGCTTTTTACTGATCGTGATGCTTCTCGATGCATGGAAATTATGTTTACTTTGGACGAGATTGGATTGGATTTGTTTGGTTTGGTTCAGTTGAGTTTAGTTCAATTCTGGCGCGATTTCCACCAACAATGCGTCAAGTTTACTGGTGCAATACAGTGACAGTCGCTATAAACAGCAACCTTCAGAAGGGGCCGCTGTAGCGATCACAAAATGCATCAGGTGTCGCCATCCAATAGCTCGTTCCTCTACACTAGGTTGCTTACTTGCATCGACTCTTCTGGTCAGCTATTGGCGAGAACTCTTCCATGTGCAATTAAACCAAAAGAGAGCATCTTGCTCATTTAGTTCGGGGCGACGGGCTCCGGCTGTGTTGACTACGCGTCTTAGTCGTGTTTCTTTGTCTTGTTCATCCAAGCCCCGAGACAAAGAATGACATTCTTGGAATGGTTATAAACCAGTTTGAAGCATCGGAAGAGTCACAAGTCCTTGTAGAGACAAACTATTCAGGAATTCGGCTGAGTCAGTGATATGAGACTCAAGGCTTTTACTATGATATCAATATATATTCAAAATGAACATGGTGCAACAACCTGTCCGTATCCACCCAGCAACGTTGTAATGTCCATCGATCAACCCAAAGTCAAGCGTCCCGTGGGTCAACGAGAGGCGTTTCATGCCAAAAAGATGCCATGTCAAACTTCCATGATATGGAACTCTAAACCACAAAAAGTCAATTCGACGCAGGCCTGATTCGAACAGACGCCTCCGAGGAGAATAGATTTCTAGTCTATCGCATTAGACCACTCTGCCACTGCGCCTTGATGAATTGATAAGAATCACTGTGTGGTTAGTATCTATAAGCATACGTTTCTCTTACGTGACTTGCAGAAACACCATCTGCCGGCTGTAGAAAGACAATATACCATGTTTCGCGTGTAGGTGGTATTCAATCAAGCTTGTTACGACCGGTGGCAGATTGTACAAAATTTAAATCTCAAAGATCTGACACTTTGAAGTTTCCCATGCACCCCTCACAGACAACTAAGTTTAACACTCAACGGTTACATGGACAACGAAACATAAACCGTGTGATTAAACGTAAGCTACTAAATCTTCAAAGAGCCCTAAGTGGTACTAACTTATATTCGAACTATAACGACGATATCAGAGTTGGGACTTCTGATATAAAGCTCTATTCAAGGTAAGCTTTAGGTAGCGTATCGAGTGAGAGCATGGTTAGCGACTTTGGAAATGTATATAAATGCTGCAACGATATACGTTTGACTTTCGTACCATAGATTGACGCTTTAGTGGTGACCATGTGCTTTAGAGTCATGGGATATGTAGGCTCGATGCAACTAATAGAAATTGCTACGACAGCATTGTAGCTTGGCCAGAAAGCTAACTTTGATACATACAGAATGTACATATTATATGAGCTACAGATACGTTACTTTAGTGGTTACTAGATGGGAATGTTAAGAACCTTTGATACGAGATCTCAACAACAAGGTCATACCCAACATATCCCCTAGACTCAAATCTTATTATCTCTAGAGCAACCCAGAAGTTCATATCATAATGTGGCCGAGTTTATTTCCTGCACTGCTTGAACCAAACCTGAGTCATGGTTCACAATGCTGATCATAACAGTCATCCCAGATGACGGCAATAGTATATCTCTGGAGAATTTCGTCATATCAATGCTCGGCTACAGCTACGCAATCAGGATGTAATCATGCACCGTCTTTTCTCCTCAAATCCAATATTCTTCCTAGATTCAACGTCCCTTTGGCCCCCCATCCCGCTGGTCCAGCATCCACGTCCGGTCGAAGATTTATGTACCAACTCCACGCACGTTTATCCAACTCATCACGACTTAGAGTACCAGCCCAGCTGGCAAATAATAGCCGTAGCGCGCCAAGCACACGGCCCAAGTTCTCCTGCTTCTCTTCGTTGGCTGCAGCAACTGTCTTCTTTCCGCTATCCTCCACTGGTGCAAAAGCCCGGAGTATGTAGTTTCGCGCGCCTTCTGGTCTGTGGATTGGCATACCTACTGTCGATATCGAGGGCTTCTTATCTTCTAGATCAAGAGCCCAGACTGGTTCTCCATTAAGACTGGACGTGCGCTTTTGTGACGATAGAGCATCGTTGAGGCATTCTCTCATCAGGCGCCAACGATCTGGACCAAGCATGACACCACCGTACCATCTTGTAAGAACAACAAGTGTGTTGCTGATGTCGAGATCGCGCAGTTGCTGGAGCAAAAAGACCCCACAGCCAGATTCGCCATCATCAAAGGATGCTTCCTGCTTGAGCGGCGAGTTTCCAAAGCTGGTCCGGATTGCCCAGGCGTTGTGAGTCGCAGTCTCCAGTTCTGGCTTCTGCGCCATGAGGGCCTTGAAAACTGCCGGACGCGCAGAAGGCGAGGTTATAGGTATAGCATGGGCTATAAAAGTCGACCCTCTTGAAATGAGTTTCTGACTCGCAGTCCAGCCTTTTGGATTCGGTTGGCTGCCTTTAAGCTTGACAGAGGAAGCATTCGACGACGAGGGTTGAGAGGACCCTGACCAAGTATACCCGCTTCGCTTCAGCACTGGTATGGAGCGGTTCATGATAGTAATCTTGGGTTGGCTCCCAGGAACTTTCTCCTCACCCTCTGGAGGCCCCTTTTCGATGCCTATGCTTACAGCTTTGGACCTTGAGTTGGCACTCACCACTGCTTGGGCTAGACTCAATCGACTGCTCGGTGGCTGCTCTGGCATGGTAAATCTCAATAATTCGACAGTGAAAGCCAGAAATAACGGTGCTCGGTTCGTGACAATAGTGGTGTTTCGAATGACTTCTTCATCCTCTTCCAGTGGCAACTCCAAAGCCGTCTCAAGGTCATCTCCAGACATGGCACTGTAATCCAAATCCCGTCGATGGGTTTCTAGTTTGGGCTTCTTTACTTCAGTGCTAACAGGGCCATCCTCTGCTGCACGTTTTGTCCCTGTCTTCTTTTCATGGTTCTTGCACGCCGTGTACAAGCTCTTTGCAGCTTTGGCATCGCCACCGAGGGCTTCCTCGACTGTGGTCAAAGGCGCATCAGCAATTTGCGCGATACTATATCGCACGCGTCAGTAAAAGATTACTACAACCTAATTTTTGAATAAGTTACCTTCGCAGGTTTTGTGATTGTAGAGCTTTCACCTGTCCCATGGCTGCCATCATGGTCATTTTACGCGCCGTGAGCAGGCGTATGAGCTCTTGTAGATCATTTTGAGTTGCCATTGTTTTTCCCCTCTTATAGCCAGTAGGTTCAGGTCTTTTACAGATATCGAGAACCTTGGTTTGAAAGTGGTATTACACTTCCTCCTTACTGAAAGGCTGGAAACAAGAAGACGACGTTGTTGTAAGTCACAAGTTCACAGTTGTTAACGCATCGACGAATGCGCCCCAAATATTGAACCCCACCAGCCCCGGACCCGCTCCACGAAACCCTGTGCTTTGACTCAACTTAGCTTTTGATATTGGTATTTTTATTACTTCCACATGTAAAAACTACTACAACAAAACAGCTCCAGCCGCCTTATTCCACCTCACAAATATACCCGACCTCCATGGAAAATCAGTTATCATGATCACCCCAACTCGAGGCCTCGTTATGAGAGCCGTTCGCACCCAATGCCGTTTCGCGAGCAATACTCCTCGATCTCCCCGCCCTAATATCAAGACACCAGCATCGAAACCTCCACCAAAGATCTCCAAGACATATAAGCCGTACAACTTCCACTACACATACGATGCGAAAACATTACGAATACTAATACGACAAGATCAGTAAACCTCAACCTCAACATTTACCCAAAACTTCTCCGACCTCGACATCCCCTCCTCAAGCCGAAACTCTTCTCGACCTCTGGCGTGTTACATGGCTTCCTCTAACTGGCGCAGCTCTTCTAGCCGGCGCTCTCGGCTTTTATATATTTGGTACCGCTGCGGCATCCTTTAAAGCGACACCCTGCAGCGGCGCATGCGAACACGCTACCCCGACCGGCCGACCACCAGCCCTCGATGGCGATAATGCCGAACAGTTCGACAAGGAGCTAGCTCTTCCGGAATGGTGGATGGGCATCACAAAACTACGAAAGCGAATAGCCGAACGAGCGAACGGACATGTATTGGAGCTGGCAATGGGCACAGGTCGCAACTTGGAATACTTCAACTGGGAGCCATTAAACGAGCGCGCAGAGGGAAAAGTCAGCAAGGCCGGTGCCAAATCGTCGCAGGGTGTTGTATCATTTACTGGTCTCGACATCTCAGTGGACATGATGGACGTTGCTCGAAAGCGCCTCGTCAAAACCGTCCCCCCTATGGAGACATCCGCTCCTATCGTTCGCGCATCTACCATGGCCGACCATACAGGTGGCCAGTTATCTTACCTTGATAATCAACTCCGACTCATCCACTCCGACGCACACCACCCCATACCCGGCCCCTCGACCCCTACGACGACGAAATACGATACAGTTATTCAGACATTTGGGCTATGTTCCGTCTCTGACCCGGTAGCTGTAGTGAACAATTTGGCAAAGGTCGTCAAGCCAGGATCAGGTCGTATCATTCTCCTCGAGCACGGCAAGGGCTGGTTTGGCATCGTCAATGGCCTCCTCGACAGGAATGCCGGTAAACATTTCGAAAAGTACGGCTGTTGGTGGAATCGAGATATCGAGGCCCTCGTCGAAAAGGCCGCGAGAAAAACGCCAGGTCTCGAGATCGTCAAGGTTGAACGACCAAACATACTCCAAATGGGCACCTTAGTTTGGGTCGAGTTGAGAGTAAACGACAAAGGCTTATAGCCAATTCACTAATCAAGCAAAAGAGACGATTCATATGAAAGGATGAGATGGGTTTGTAAAATATAATCTTATGTACAATATTCAGTTGTCGAAAGCAGTATGAGCGGCATTGCATTTGTAAAATCCCATCATAGACAACCAGTTGCGCCAGATAAATCAAACCCACGGGGACGCTATGATCCCTTTTCCTGATATCCCAATCCCAATCAAACCAAAACGCCAGACTGGTGTAAATATACAAATAATTCCCAAACTCCCCTCCATGAAATTAGTATGTAATATATGTCATATATCCGTCGTCGCAGACATGGCGGAATTATCATCTCAATCGTCTTTATCCCCATAACCATCACGCCTGCCCAGGGAAATCGTAGTCGCTCAGCATCCATCGAGCAAGCCATCAAGCTCGTCAATTTCGATGCTCTCAGCAGTTCGGTCCCATTCCATAAGCTTGCTAAACTTCAACCAGTTCTCGCAATCATCCTCTTTGCGCAAAATTGGTGTCATATTTGATATGGAACTGGGCTTTACCGAGGGGCTGGTAAGCATGGCATTTGAGGTGAAAATGCGGTGGTCGCCGAACCAGAAGTCGTCGCGGTATCCATACTCGGAGGTGTGGGTGGTGCGATCGGCAGTCTCAGTAGCAGGGGTGTCATCGACAAACTTGCGTTTCTGCAAGAAGTCGGCCGTTTGGGTAAACTCACGCTCATCCTTTTCCAGAGGCGGCGAGTTGTGACGGCTGTTGCGGCGGTTTGGCACATAGCGATGATGAGAGGGAAGAGATCCAATGGGGGTGATGGGCATCATGACTTCGTCGTCGCCTTCCTCGAACCCGTGGTCCGACAGGTCAACCTCGGGCGATGGGCTAAGCTCTCGTCTGCGAGAATCAACATCGTCAGAGCCGGAATCATCCGTAAGCGATACTGAAGGAGTGTCCAGAGCGCTATTTGAGGACAGGATGGAGCTGGGCTCGGGGATAGGCTGGCGAGGACAGGTAGTAAGGAAATAGTAAGTCCTTCGGGGATGGATGGTTTCAAGCTCCTTAGCTAGAGGGCATGGTTTTGAAGCACTCCAGCATGATCGCTTAGCATATGAAGCCAGCCTGGAAGAGATGATAGCACAAGGGTTGGCAGAGCTGTGATTGGAATGTTAGCGCACGGGACGCTGAGGGGTTGAAAGGGAATGGCAGGCGCCTCAAACTTACTGTTGCACAGAGGTAAGACGTTGAGCCAGAACGGTAGCCAGCTCCTTGACCAGATGAGGACGATTTCCGGTAGATTGTAATTGAATAATGACTGCTTCAACAATATCGTCCTTGATCGTCTCGAAGTCGATCTTGGACTGTCTTGTGTGTGAATCGAGGCTCGAGTCTGGTGTAGGTGAAGGAGGTGGTGTCTGCTCAATGGCAATGTCGTCGGCTTGCGATCGCTTCTGTCGCTTGCTAGGGTGCGCTTCGGGGGCCTCTGAGCTTGATGAGAGCAGTGATGAGGCAGAAGATGCACTATTAGAAGACGAAGATGATCTTGAAGCATGCCTTGAGGCAGCAGCAGCAGCAGCACGAGCAGCGTGTGTCATTGGAACGTGAATGCCGAGACTTGGTAAAGAGAGCGACTTGCGGCGCGTATTGTAAGGCATTGCGATTGTGTTGAAATAAGACGAGATTCAGTTTATGGAGAATCGTGTTCTTCTATTCAGATAACCAACAATCGACTTTCGTAGATCGGTCACGGGAAGGTGGCTGCAGTTGTATCCTCAAGTGTTGAAACAGATCGAAAAGATGTCTAAGGGTCTATCGATCTAGCGAGGGCAACGATGATGTTGTTTAAGGGTGTGGTAAGGTAAGGATAAGGGTATGAAAATGGATACAGAAGAGTGAGGGAGGAAAGATGGCAAGGAAGTGTTATCGAAGGGGGGGTGGGAGTGTTTGTTATGGAAGAGTAGGACTTGAACTTGAAGCCAAAGGTGGAGGCGGTCTACGGGTGTTGACGACACAAGAGCAGGCAAGAGCAAGAGCAAGAGCAAGGGAGCAACGATGGCAACCACGAGGGGATTAGAGGGGGGGCAAAGGTGGGCGATGAGAGAGAGAGTAGAGACTTGCATTTCATAGCGGTACTGGTACTGGGGAAGGAAGGGACAAACGGGGAGCTAGCTTGGAAGGGACATGCAATGAATCAATTCTTGTAAGCTGATAGGTGCGGACAGAAGGTGCTAGTCTCCATCACAGGCCCGGAGTCTTTACTTTGCACTTGCAGACAGGAGGAGCGATGATCCATTTTGTGACGAAGAGGAGAAGAAGTTCGCTCTTGGTGCTTGATGCTGGCTGCTCACTGCTGGCTGCCACACTCTTTGGAACGTAGGTACTGGGAGTGAGCAGAGAAGAGCACGAGAGCTTGAACTTTTTTTTTTTTTTTTGCGTTTGAGCCAAACTCGATTGGCTAGGACTGGCGTGCATGGCTGCCGAGAGTGGGCCGCGCTAGAGATCGGTGGGTCATCATTGTGGATATCTGTGGGCATCCTTGTAATTCATGTACGTACAGTTTTCCAGCCGCGAGACCAAAAATGTGAAAAACCACCTTTCCTCTCTGCCTTTCGTTTCGTTGGGTTGCTTTCTGAGGTGAGTGAGGGGTCCTTGTGGGCAGTTTTCAGCGCATATTGGCTGCCAGCTCAAGGGCCAGGCTTACCATGTGAATAGGCAGCCAGCGCCCTTCTTGTTCGTTTTCGCCAATGAACAATCATCATCATCACATAAACATCCAATGAGTCGATGATGACCACGGAGGCAAGGAAACTTACGCAACCAAGCATGAAATGGATCAATCATGGCCTTAATCATTTCCGTATCTCAGACTTAACTTTGTTGAGTTTAGCCATCTTGACTCGTCAACGTCTTCTGTTTCTTTTCTGCTTTAGGCTTAGATCTCTTATTTTGTCTACTATGATTGGCCTACTTCTGCAGCCTCTCACTAATAGCCTCGCCTCATGCTGGACTCTCATTTTTCCGCCTCATCCGCCTCTCGAGACTCGAACTTGTACCTCCGGGCCCCGGGCCACTTCGGGTCGATGCTAGTTAGTGCCGTGCTCGGAGGACCCTGAAATCTTTTTGGGGAACCACCGAGAATGACCGTGGGTTCGAGCTCAGGGAACAAGTTAACAACGAACAAAGAGCAAGGGATCGGACAGGCATTACCTGGTCGCGCTGGGCTACCAACGTGCCTACCTGCCCACTGCGTCTCAAATACCGTACGGCCTTTGTACCCTGGCCGCGACCTTTTTTTTCCTCTTCTCTTCCCTAGGTACTCTTCCCTTAGATCACACCGCATCTGTAACTGCATCTGCATCTGCAACTCCATCTGCATCTGTTTGCTCCGTGCGACCACATTCTTACACCGCATATTAGGTGCTCCCTTGTCGCTTTTGAGACGCTTATGCTGTACGAGACAATCAAATCAATCAATGCATGGGCGGCAATAATCGCGATAATCAGTGCAAAGAGTCCAGGCTCCGTCCTCAATATTGTTCGGAGTAGTCTAGGTACAGTATCCACCTCATCTTGAGACTCCAAAGTCAATGGAGATGATGAGTGGGCCAAATCATCAAAACAGTCCCGATAACTACGGCGAGGCCCTCTTGTTCCCCTTGTCCGGCTCCTCAGCTCCATTCAATCGTCACCCATGGCAATCCAATCTTGGGTAACTGACAACATGTGCATCTGGCCTGAGGCCGAAGCGCAAGGCTACGACTGAATGCAAGTGATGTGTAAGTGTCTTGACTACACCTGTTACATGCATCGCTCGACAGCCAATGGCAGCATTGCTATTTCGCCAGCACTGTTCAAGACGGATGTTGCAGTGGGTTTCTATCCACTATATCCGACCGAGGTGCGAGGCTCTTTAATTTTCTCTCTCATGACTTTTAGCCGCGGAGCCTTGATCGGCCCTCCACTTTATCCTGTGTAAGTGAGTGATTGACTTGGGATAAATGACAATTGAGCGTTTTCATGGGTTGGAGGTTGATGTTGGGTAAAGCCTTGGGGTTTCTTTTGTCCCTGTCGACTATCATCATTCCCATGTCTGTCTTACCATTATGCTTGATTACCGATACACTATGGCGATATCCAGCCCTTGCACGTCAAACTTTGACCACCTCGAGGCTCGCTGCACGTAGCACGTCGTCCAGGTTATTGTACTCCCCCTGGACCAGATCTGTCAGATCAAATCCTATGACCGTTATATTGTACATCGTACCTGCCGTTCAATATTCCTACACAGCAATCGATATTTTACTCGCCCACACTTGCAGATTCATGTCCTTATCGTATTTTCTGCGTCATTCTTTGAATGCAATAGTTGCCACCTGATGATCCAACAGCCCACGGATTTACGCTACCCTACAGTACACTCACTGAGTCGCATGTCACCAGAAAGCTGCGTGCCACGAGGTGAGCATCCACTATTTCCACTGTTGCAGCTCTAGCCCTGCCCCTTGCCGCGCCAGCTGCGACAAGCGTCTGCCACTAACAAGGGTGCTCTCCACTTACGCCCAGACCTTGTCTAAGCTTTGCCTGCTTCGCTCATCGTGAGACTTGACCACAGCAAAGGAATCCCCGAAGCTGCATGAATCCCGGCCAAACCATTGACAGATGCGTGTTGAAGTTTCTCGCTTTACTCATTAGGTTGAAACCATCGCAATTACAACAACACAAAAGGTCATACCCCGTTTCCAGATTTCTCTTTTTCCCCTCCCAACCATCCTCCATTTACCCTGCTCGAATCCTCTCCGCCATGAAGTCATTGGCAGAAACTAGGCTGCAGATCCCTTGAGTCCCAACCTACGAAATATCTCCCTTTTCCTTGCAGGTCCCATCGTTCGTTGAATTATTCGTGTCTTGGCGCCTTACATCTAACCGACCTCTTTCTTGCCTGAGGCCGCCCTAGCCGTGTGGTTTAATGTTGTCAGGCTGGAGGAGAGGGAAGATGTATGGCACAAGATTCTACGAGCCGATATATTATACTGCGTGAGCTCTAGTAAACCATTCAAGATCCATAGAAATGCAGACTTATACAGGCGAAACCTCGATACATTAAGGCTCTCTTCTCATATTAACACATTCCTTCAATTCAGTAGTTCACCAAAACCCATCCTCTTTCCTGGGGAAGTCGTGCCAACCCAGGTCAAGCCAACAGACAAAGTAAGCTAGAGAATCCTTATTATTTGATTGGTCAATTGGTCGGTGCTCCGCTCCGCTAGGCTTTGTGCCTTGCCTAAGTGCCAAAGGCCACACTCAGCACAGCAACCTGAGTTTCTTGATGAATTGGCGAGTTGGCAAGCTGATTACCCTAGAGAAGACTCATTAGCAAACTCTCCTGACTCGGTTTCTGCTTTCCCGCCCAATTGATTGAATTCAACCCCACCACCCTTTTCCCCTCTTTCGTCATACCCTTCACCCAAGCTCCTGTTATCGAGATCACAAGTCCCATGTCAATCACTGTCATTGCGCCTACCTAGATACTTATCTATCAGATCTCATTACTGCTACAGAAGCTAATATTCCAGCCCCGAGAAGCCACCAAAGCTTAACCATGGAGCTTCCCTTTGTCACGCTCGACGTCTTCACAGAGACTCGCTATCGAGGAAATCCCCTCGCCGTCGTTACAATTCCCGCAGATAGCAACAAACCCAAACCTACGCAAGAACAGAAGCAAGCGATTGCGCGCGAATTCAACCTCTCCGAGACAGTCTTTATCCACGATGTCAACCCAGATGTCGACGGTGATGTCACCCGTCGAGTGATCGACATCTTCACCACTGGTACCGAGATACCCTTTGCTGGTCATCCCACTATCGGCGCTGCGACGACCCTGATTTCCCAGGGCGTCAACACCGTCGTGACCAAGGCAGGCCCAATTGCCCTCACCCAGACCCGCCCTGGCTATATCCAAGCAGCAATCCCGCACAATGTTCGCTGCCATCGCAAAACTCTAGCCGATCTGTCTGTGCCCGCGCCTGGCCAAATCTCCCCAGACCCTGCGATACGCGAAGTTGAGCTTCAGGCCCCCCTGTTCAGCATTGTCAATGGAATGACGTTCGCTCTGATCAGGCTTCCCGATCTGGAGTCCCTCGCCAAGGTGCAGATGAGCGGTGTGAATTTGTCTATAGATGAGCTTCTTGACGAAGACTGGAAGAATGGCCTATTGTTGAAGTACTACTATGTCGTTAACAACCAGCGCGAGGAGGACGGCGTAACAGTTTATTCTATCCGCTCAAGGATGATGGAAGCTACTATGGAAGACCCTGCTACGGGTAGCGCTGCGAGTGCGCTCTCGAGCTATCTTTCGCTTCAGCAGTCCAGCTCTGGTGACCACGCCTTTCGCTACGAGATTGACCAGGGTGTTGAGATGGGCAGGGAAAGTAACATCACAGTTGACGTCGATGTGAAAAATGCTGAGATCGCCACGGTCAAGCTCTCAGGAACAGCCATCCCAGTAATGCGCGGCCATGTCAGCATCTAATTCGAATTACAATGCATTTCCGGTCTTTGAGCACTGTTCCACATTCAGATATATTACACGGTTCGAACGGAAAACAATTGTTGGTAAATCCAAGACCAATCATGCGCCTTGTGTTGTCTTGCGACACATCATAAATACTATCGTACAGTAATACAATATTAAAGCAATTTGTGCTCGGGCTGAAGACACCCTCGCCCCCCCGGACGAGGTCGCCAAAACCGTAGAACATCTGCTCCTCTATAAGTCTGAATAAATTTTGGACCCAACGCCCCGTTCCTCTCTCAATCAATGATGCACCGCCTGAAACCCACCCAAAAAAGTTCAACCGATGAATAGTGAGGGTTCTCCTATATTCGCGTTCTTTTGCAATGGTACCATGTTCTCCCATGGTCGTGTAACCAGTCGGCTGGTCGACAAACTAGGCTCGTTGGAGGACATGGGCGAATTTCTCAGCAATCTAGCGATGAATGTTAATACAAAGACATGATAATAGTACTAGTTAGAACTAACCTCTGAGTTCGCCTTGATGAATGGGAGGTCAAAGAACATGTATTTCTCGTTCTTCATAAGCTCCACGACAGTATACAATAGACCCCATGGCTGAGGCCAGAAACTGACTAGTCTCTCAAGAAGTACGCGTGTGATCTCCTGGCGAATTTCAGTCTCCTCAACGTCGTTGAGATCCTTGCCAAATATATAGAGGAGTGTCTGACTGAAGAAATCGGTGTGAAGGCTGGGGTATCGAAGTTGATTGACAATGCTGACGAGGAGATAATACCTGGCCTCAGCAGAGAGCTCATGCATGATGAGAGAAATGAGGAAAACCTCATGCTCATCGCCAGATACAGATACAGGTGTGCCCGTCTGTCTTGCTTTCTCTGCTGCGCGTTGCCCGATGTAGACGACGACAGCATCGATCACCTCAGAGTTAGCAACGACAGGTACATGGCCATAGGTGGTTGCTTTAGAAGAGTCATGTGTCATGGCATGTGTGATATTAGCAACGATGTCTTCTGACGGGCCGCTCTGAAGCGCTTGGTTGACAACATTTAGAAGACCGCGATTCTGAAGTGTCGAGGTAGCCTCATGTATAAGACGAGGATGAACATGGGTCTCTTCAGCCTGCTCCTTAGGGTTGAGTTCGCCGAACCTTGAATTTTGGGGATTGGCAGCCAGTACAGCATTGATCAGCTGAGTGCAATGGGGTGGGATACTACCACAGAGCTTCACGTGGTTGGCGGCAACAAACTCGGGAAAGTCGTGCTGAAGAATGACAAGCAGCTTGAAGGTAGCTCGGTAGATGTCTTTAGCAATATTCGAGACCTCGAAGGTTTTCAGCTGATCGCCAAGAGTGTCCAGTAGTTGA
Organism: Fusarium avenaceum; assembly: GCA_025948275.1. Lineage (NCBI taxonomy): Eukaryota > Fungi > Ascomycota > Sordariomycetes > Hypocreales > Nectriaceae > Fusarium > Fusarium avenaceum. The sequence continues at coordinate 2,550,338 of CP109669.1, forward strand.
CAGACCAGGTCGACCAGAGGACCCCAGCCTACACCGTCAGGCAGCTGTATGATTGCTGGCATGAAAGCACGGTGTTGAACAAGGGATAACCAGCCATAAATAAAGCCAGGAATATACACTGGGCCGATGTTGGCGAGTCTCCCGGCCATCTTTAAAAGGACATCTCGTCGGTCGTCTTCAGACAAGTCCTCTGAAATAGCATATATCTCGTGGAAGAGCATGGACAGCAGTCGGAAGAAGACCCTCTGGTTCAGATGCTCTCCTCTCTTGACATGGTGGTTTATCAGAATAAGCTCAATTAGTGACAGGATTGAATCGATGAAGACTGGACGAGTGGAGGTTGGCTCGAAACCCATGTTGATAAACGTTCCAATAAGCTTGGCAAGAGCATCGACCACGACATACGCATCGGTAAGTGGACCAGCATGCACAATATATTCAAATCGCTCAGCAGTAACATCAACCGCAATGCGGATAAAGACAAAGAGATCATCCTGGTTTTGCAAGACCTGGCTGGTCTGCAGTTGCTGCACGAACGCGACGACGGCCTTGTCGGATGCATTGTGGTTATGGTAAAGGCGGATCCATTCTTCAAAGACGTACTCCATCTGATCGTGCTGGCTTAGAGCATGGTTATCCATCTGGGTTGGGCGCGTTAGGCCGGAGTCAGAAAGTTTCGACTTGACTCGTTGGCCAGCGGCGGAGTCGGGCTCTTCTGAGATCCATACCCATGCTGCCTCCAAGGTGGAGGCAAAGTCGGCGTACAGAGCAATCGGACGAGAATCGAGAAGCGTGAGGTCGAGCAAGTGCTCCAAAAAGTCGAGAGAACCCTCCTTGCGGGTCTGAAGAGCTTTAGACATAGCAAGATCGATGTTTCTCCATTCCAATAAATCCGTTCGAACCAAGGCCGCGAGCAGAGGCAAGCTCAAGAAGGCAGAACCGGGCTGCTGACCGAAGAGCGCCCGGACACGATTGTTCAAAGCAGGGCCAGAGATCTTTCGAACTGTTTCCAATACATGGACCAAGCTCTCGAGAGTTAGATTATCCTCAATCTGCGAGAAGATGAGCGTAGTGATCTGTTCCGCAGCAAAAATGGCAAAATCCTCCGAGTTCTGCGATGTTTTGATAATGTGCTGAACCAGCGCATCGACTACATCCAAGACCTGATGAGGTCGTGGCAGACCCAAGAAGTGATCCTCAGGAGCTGCAGTGGCCGCCCTGATAAGTTCTTGAAGCAACTTGGTGACTCGGTTGATTAGGCCCTGGGCATCCATTTGGAAGCCGGGGGACCTTCCGTTGGACATTGAGCTGGCGCCAGTGTTGACAGGAGCATATGGTTGCATTTGAGCACCCATATGTTGTTGGATCGAGGGAGTTTCTGTAGGAGTTGGGACATTGGTGATGTTGGCAGAGAATGCAGACTCCCCCAAGACCTCGTTGGCGATTGATCTGGTAGCGTCTGATGCCGATGGACCATGAGAAGGTGTAGGTAGAGGAGCGCTACGTGGTTGCCGGGCAAAGTCTTCGTATATGGCCATTTGCTCAGAGTTCAGTCCGTTGACGTTTGGCGATAGCTTGTAAGGATTGGGGATAGCCATCGCCCATCGGCTGAGACTTGCGTCATAGTAAGCCTCACCAGGTCTCTGGATGCGATGTCGTCGACGAGCTTCGAGTTCGGGCTCGATCATCTCCTCGATTTCAGGCACGGCTCTCTCTTCAGCCTGCTTCTCGATAATATTGCAGGCCAGGTCAAGATTAGAATTAACACACATAATAATAGTGCCTTCAGGGAGTCCTTGAGGAAGATCGTTGGATAGGTTTCGCATGTAGTTGGTGAAGTTGGCACGAAGGGGCTCTTTGGATGTAACCAGTGCAAGACTACCAGCTGTTGCTTTCACCATACTGATTGCAGAGGTTCGTACGCGATTCTCGTCCGGCTCGATAGCAAAGTCCTTGTGAATCATCTGCTGGGTTGAGATTGCAGCAATGGTAACGGAGCGATCAACGACAGGCTGGATGATGTCTTGCAGAGCACGGCCAAGTGCTGTGCGTACGATCTCGTGAAGCCGCGTGGTGCTGACAACCATTTCATTAGCAGGGGGGATATTGATTAATGGGCCGAGATCAGGAATCGTCGGTGCAAGAGCTGGAGGCGCAAGCCCACTGCCGACAGCAGAACCTATGCCATTCAGTGACAGATTCTCGAAGGCGTCAAGTTGTTCGGGAGGTAGGATATCCGCTGTTTCTTCGATGGCAGGTCGGTTTAGAATTTCGCCGGAAGGTTCAATGCTCTTGTGATCTAGATTCAAGCCCTTACACAACACCTCAATCTCGAACTTAAGATTAAGTTTTAGCTCGGCGTGATGATAAAGTTCGATTAGCAGATGGATGATATCCATGAGCCAAGGATTCGGGGGTCTGAACACTGCTGAGGTAGCGCCTTGGGTCAGAACTTTGCAAACAAAAGGAATAACAACAATCAGCCTCTTCGTGTCATGTGCCTCGATCAAGAGCTGCTTGAAGGCGATATTCTTGTGCTTGATAGGACGATCTCGCGCCAGGGTTAGCAGACCAAGCCAGCCTCCAAGATTCTTGAGGTGAGTCCTTTCAGTGGAGTTTTGCATCGTTGCCTCTGAATTGAGCATGCGACAGACACTGACATAAGTCTCCCGGAGGACCTCTCTCCAAAGAGCTTTGTCCTCGAAGAGCTTGACTAGTTCGAGGTATACGTGGTGGTAATTGGGCTGCATTTTGGCACGCTCCTCAACAAGGTGACTGGCAAACCACTGTTGATGCCGGCGCTCCATAGTTTCTCGGAGTTCTTGACACATGGTTTGGATCGTGCCTTCGGTGATGTTGTTCAGAACGAACTGAACCTTATCCTGGGAATCCTCATCGGGATCTTCGAACTCGATATCCGTAGGTGGTGGGTCGACATTGAGAGATGCGAATGCAGGCGCCTGACGATCAGTGTTTGCTGTTTCCTCGGCATTACCATTCGGGAACGTATCACCCTGGAAACCTAAACCATGAGGCGTCCCTGCGCCATTGCGACCACGTGCGAGCTCTTCATCGTGCTCGCGAATAACCTCTTCTGCCTTCTTGAAGGCCTCTGTGTTATGAAGACCTGGAATCTGGCAAAGCTGTCTACAAAAGGCAGGCCATTCTCGGAAGCGAACAAACAACTGCATCAATGCCTGTAGACCAAATTTATACATGGGATCGTCTTGAGAATGGTCCCTGACAGCTTCCAAAATCATGCCCAATCCGATTTGAAGGGGCAAGTTGGAAACGAGTTTATGCGAGATGATACCACCGAAGAGGACGGCGGTAGTAGCGAGGGCCTCCAATGGATAATCCGCATAATGAGTATACTCGTCGAATAGCCCATGAATCATGCAAGCAAAAACATCTTGGTCGAGGGGGTCTCTGGAGTGCTTGTACTGATCCAGAATCTCAACAATGTGCCGGACCTGTATCTCGTCACTGTACATCTTTTTGTAGTGCTCCTCCATCCTGCCATTGGCGATCGGGGACAGAGAGTTTCCGTCCCTCCCGTTGGCGTCAATTACGTCGTCGTAGCCTTCACCATAGTTGATCAAACGTGGATAAGCAATGATACAATGCCGTTGAACCACTATCAATTCCGGTACAGGAGGATTTGGCAAGTAGTCCTCGAGGATTCGAAGAAGCGCGGACACGGTACGAACGTGAAGTGTTGTAGTGCTCTTAACAGGAGGCTGACCGTCAGGACCGCCACGTTGAAACTGGTTCTCCATGTTGGCCTTGATCATTAGAAACTGTATGAGGGTACGGGAAACCTCAGTACTACGCTCAGCATTCAACCGCGCCCACTTGGACAGATCCAGATAGCCTTCTGCATGCGCTAGAGCAGCCAGATCAATACCAAACCCGTTAGGAAGGTACACTAACGACTCTAGCCAATTATGCTTTAAAGCGTGCTCAAGAACAAGCGGAAGGTCTGCTGGTTTGATAGCGTGAGCATCGATCAAGCGTTGAATTACCCAGTCCTTGTCCTTCCTCCAAAGGCTGTCGAGAACAAAGTCGTATTCGGGAGATCGCTTATAGAGGAAGTTCTCAAAAAGAGAGCCTAGAGTTTCGACAGCCATTGCCGCCCAGTGTTGTCGAGGAACCTCAAACGCGGAGACCAGGAAGATGTCCAAATTAGGAACCACTACTTCTTGGAAGAGTCTCTTGGCCTCGATACTAGTGGAAGCCAAGACAGAACTGAGCGCAACGTTGAAAATTGACGAAAGTGCGGCGACGGAAACGAGAGGATGCTTTACAGCAACACTTGCCCGCTCCTGTACGTTGGTAGGGGAGTTGGCGTAGTCCTCGATGGTGATACTGCGCTGAAGCCCGGGGATCGTTGTCGCGTCCAGCTGGTCGGGAGTCAAAGAAGCGTAGGCACTAACAAAAGAGAGCTGAGCCTCAGGGTTCCTCCAGACACCGCCCCAAAGTCGTTGAATATCCAGGCCAGAGTTCGAATCTTGAGCGATGGGCAAGAGAGCACGATAAAGACGTAGGAACTGCAGGGAAGACACACGGGCGGAAGGTTGGTCAAATAAAACAACTACCTCCATCCAGTCGAAGGTTTTCGGCAAAACCTTTCTTAGAGCACCAACCAAAACACTAGGATTTTGTTGAGGGTTATGGCTAACGGCGGTAAAAGTTATGGCCACCGAGACCTGTTCCGGACCTAGTTGAAGACTGCTAGGGCGGTTCTGTAGATACGAGACACATGTTTCCTCGTCTCGGGTGAATTCCACGCCTGTCTTTTGAATATATCGGACCAATCCGTTGACAGGTCGATCAGCGAGCACCCTACCCAAGTCCAAAGCAGCGAGGATCTCGGAAGGTGGTGTCTGCTCCGGAGTCTGACCGAGCCATCGTTTGGTAACAGAAGCCTCGAGATCGCGCCTAGAAGAAGCATTGAAGCTGGGAGGATGATACTGTAGAAATCGGTCCAAAATCAAGGCGATAAAAGGGGGCTTCAGGTCGGAGTGGGCGTCGAGATCAGGGCGGGAAATAATATCGAGGAAAGACGTGAAGTTGGTCGATAATATAGCGTCGGCTGAGATAGATAATAAGTACAGGCTACGTCGGAATATACAAGGAAAATGCATGCTTACCTTTGGTCTTCAAATCTGCTCGCGAACTAAGTTTGAAGGCCAAAGCTAATAAGGTCTTCTCTAGAGCGTCGAGCTTGAAATGTTCCATAAAGGTTGAAAGGTCAAAGTCGCGGAAAATATCTTCAGTACCACTTTCAACCGACTCAGCAATTTTACTTGCTTGGTCAATATCATGTGAGATCTTTCGCATCTCGCCTACGAGGATATGGTAGTTGCCCGGGTTCGAGACAGGCCTATTAAGGCCGGGGAATATCTGTGGCGCATTGCCGGCAACGAGCCGGGTGAAATACTTTGAAAAGACTTCCATTCCGTGGTCATCGATGAGCTATAAAGAGGATACATCGTCAGCAAAATAGGGACTTTGCAATAATGGTAGGTAGCCAAACCTTCTTCAATTGATCGACTTGAAGCTCCCACTTAGCACGATCCTTATCCTCCTTGATGGTACTAAGCAGAAGATAGACCTGGGCGACGACAATCTTCGTCAAGGAATTGGTGCCCGTTGGACTGCTGGCGCTTGGGCTTGCGCCAGCACTGAGAATGGCAGTCTGCGATGGGTGAGGAGAATGGCTCGCACCCGTCTGTAGTGTCTGTGCAGGATTGGGCGAAAATGATCCCGCTCGAGGTGGTGGGACCATGGAGGTGTATTCGCGGCGGAGGGGGATGTGATAATTGAGCGCCTGCTTCGGTATGGTGGCAGGCCGGAGGGCTCACGAAGCGAGCGAGCGGGGAAGTATGTAGGAGGATAGTTCGGTATATAAGCTGCCTACATGGGGGAGCGACGAGGAAAAGCACCGATCAAGAGTTGGAGGGCGAGTGCAAGAGGCTGCGCGATCCGTGCAACAATCGTCGTCGACAAGATGGGAACTCTTGAGCCTGACTTGACTTGAAGGTGGAGATAGAGGTACGTGTCGAACTCAATTATTATCGTCGTAAGGAGATCGTCGAGGACGCGGCAAACTATATAGCTCGGGGGAAAGCTTGCAGCAAGTCGACGTCCGTTCAACGAACAAGATCGAAATATTTATGGCGTGTGGTGATGCAAATATTGATATCGTCAAGACAGTCCGTACATAAGGTGTTGGTTGTTGGTTTGGAGGTTTGGAGGACAGTGTGCAAGGTATGTAACGTCACGTGCCTCAGGCTTTGGAGGCTGGCTGCGCTTTGAGGTTACCAGCTTTAGTGGGTATGTATATATAGTGCTAAGATATAAGCAAAGTAGGCATGTATAGGGGCATATTTTACTTCAACTTATAAATTATATGTATAGTAATGAGAGTTTATGATATATATGAATAGTAAAACTCAAGAAAAGATAAAAAGAATTGCGAAGCTGGGACTCGAACCCAGGGCCAGTCGTTGTGTACCTGGCGGAAACAATCCTTTGGTGTCTGCCCTGCTGCCAGGATTGGGCGCCTGGAAAAGATGACAACGGTCCAGATTTAGCGAATTGGCACGGAAAGCCGGTCGCCCTGCCAACACTTGAGCGCCACCAAAACAATACAGCTAGCTCTCTTTTGGTGGCATTCCTCTCTTTATCACCATTGAATATACTACATCATACCCAACACTCTCTGTCTCGCTTCCTCCTTCTTTAGCGTGGAGTGCAGTATGACTCAAGTTGGATCGTTACCTTAATTATCTATATTTGTTCGAGCAGCACATTCTTACAAGCTATCAGTTAAGCTTGCTGGGTATTCTTGGAAGAGAATTGAGTTACAGTTGAGCATCATGCCCGGCTCAACGGTCGACACCCCAGGCGTTGCGCTTTCTTGTAAGCATAGTTTGATGGCTTTGAAGCCAATTCCACGTTTCTATATCTAATATTTGACAATGCAGTCGCAAACAATTTCTGGGGCAAAGAAGATGCTGGAGTTTCACCGCTCCTCAGTCGCATGACTGCGGCCAAGACTACATGCGATGAATTAAGAGCATTCTATGGCGGTATGTCAGATCAATGTTTTGTAAAGCCTCTCTAATAAATTCAATATAGCTCGAGCGTCGATCGAAGAAGAATACTCCCGTAAATTATTAAATCTTAGTCGCAAACCATTGGGGTCACAGGAATCTGGTACACTGAAGACATCGTTGGATACCGTCCGAGGCGAAGTTGAACAGATGGCCAAGCAGCACCAGCTCATTGGCGCAGAGATGAAATCCGAACTCGAAGAACCACTTGCTGCCTTCACCGGAGGAATGAAGGAACGGCGAAAGATTATACAAAACACTGTCGAGAAACTGCTCAAGGTCAAGATGCAGCAAACACAACAGGTTAACAAGGTTGGTATATATCTACTGTGGCGGTGCCTAATACAAACTGACTCGAGTAATAGACACGAGACAAGTACGAGCAGGAGTGCTTGAAGATCAAAGGTTATCTAGCTCAAGGCCATATGGTCATGGGCCAAGAAGAACGCCGTAACAAAGCGAAACTAGAAAAGACACAGATCAGCCTCGCAACTTCAAACACCGAGTACGAGAACGCTGTCAAAGCACTCGAAGATACGACAGCAAGGTGGAATCGGGAGTGGAAGGCGGCCGCCGATAAATTCCAGGACCTGGAAGAGGAGCGCTTAGACTTCTCCAAGAGCAGTCTGTGGACCTTTGCCAACATTGCCTCCACGGTCTGCGTTAGCGACGATTCGTCGTGCGAAAAAATCCGACTATCGCTGGAGGTTATGGATGTGGAAAAAGATATAATCACCTTCATCACCGAAAAGGGAACTGGCCAGGAGATCCCAGATGCCCCCAAGTATATCAACTTCTGCCGCGGAGATATAACAGACAACCAGTCCGAGGCATCAGAGGATGACAATTACTCTGTAGCACAGTTTCCTCGAATGATCAATCCTGCGTTCCGATCATCCTCCCCGCAACCATCAACCTTTGAGTCGCACCATGACCCGAACTCTGCTTTAGCCAAGGAGCTGGCTCACAAAGACCTTGCTTCAGCCAAGCGCGAGGCAGATCTTGCCGCTCAAAAGAAGGCTACCTTGCCACCTGATGAGATTCTCCAGATCGGTCAAAAACCCCAGCCTCAGCAGATTCAGGCTCCCCCTCAGCAACGTCAACCACACCCTTCTCAGATGCAACATCCTTCCCAGATTCAGCATTCTTCTCAGCTGCAGCATGCTCCTCAGCAGCAACGCCCTTCCCAGCTGCAACACCCCTCTCAACTGCAGCATCCTTCCCAGCTTCAGCATCCTTCCCAGCTTCAGCATCCTTCTCAGATGCAACATCCATCTCAGTTACAGCATCCATCTCAACTGCAGCATCCCTCCCAGCTCCAGCGTCCCTCTCAACTGCAGCATCCCTCTCAAAACCAGTACTCCCAGCGCCACAACCCTTCTCAGCAGGTTACTCACCACATGGGCCATCATATGCAACAGCCGATGAGGCCTCTTGAGATGAGGCCCGCTGATGGCAGATCAGGGGACATGAGACCTCCAAATATGCGTCATCCAGACATGCGGCAGCAAGAACCCAGACCTTCTTTGGAAATGCGTCACTCTGGAGAAGTGCGGCCCTCAATGCAGTCTCGGCCCAGTATTGATACAAGGCAAGCAATGGATGCCCGAACATCTCTTGAAGTACGACGTCCCATAGAAGACCCGTACCGTCGTCAACAGCCTGTGGCTCAAACATCATACAATTCTAGTCAGCATGGTCCAGTTGCAGCCGTCCCCCACGATCCCTATCCCGCGGACGGCATGACAATGCTCTGCAGAACTGGTCCAAGTCCTATTTCGGATCACAGTTCGCAAGTGACATCTGCTCGGCCTTCAAGCAGAGACTCACATAGTGATTATTCGAACCCTAACTCGTTCTCTAGTGTGGAACCACCAAGCGGCAAGACTTCGCCCGTCAAGCAAGATCCAATCCAGCAAGATCCGATGCCTATTCAAGCACCAGTACAAGCGCCGGTCCCAGCACCTGCACCAGTACCAGTACCAGCACCGGTACAAGCACCAGCTCCGGCCCCAGCGCCTGCATCTCCCGCTCCTGCACCTAAGCCAGTTATTACACCTGTGGCTGCTACCACCACTCCTAGCCCGGTCAAACTAGTTGCCAAGAAGAAGAGCGGCGGTTTCCTGAAGAATCATAGTCCTTTTAGGCGCAAGAGCAACAAAGATCTTCAGCAGTCGAACAGAAACACATGGCACGCGTCAAACCCCCAGAACTCGGGTAGTCCCATCCGCAGACCACAGTTGCAAACCCAGGAGTCAACGAATGTGGTCACACAGGAACGTACTCAGAGTCCTGAACCTATTGATGCCAATGCTAGCCTGGCTCTCGGTGTTGGACAAAATGTTTTTGCTGTGTCAAACCCCGACACCAAGAAAAAGCCTGGGGCTCCCGCTGCTGCAGAGACTCCCGAGGAACTAGATCCTATTGCACTCGCTCTTGCTGAGTTGAAGGGAGTCACATTGGGCAAGCAGTCAACAAGAATGTCTGCTGATCACTACTCAGGCATTGCTACTCCAGCCCCTGGATCTGAGGCAGCTTCAAGACAAGCATCTGCTTCACGGGCGGTACCAACGGCTGCAAACCCAGATGTCACGGCGGCAAAGAGAGGAACACCACCTCCATCATACCAAACCCCGGTATCGCGACTCGGTGTCCCGCCACCTGCTGTTACTTCGAGGGCAATGAAGGAAGCTACCAAGAAGGCTACCTCACAAACTCGAAACATGTTTGAGAACGGAGGCAACTCCCCAGGGGGCTACAGCAGCGTTGCTTCGAGAACCAACACTCGAACCACCGAAGTAAAGCGGACCGAGCCATCTCTAAGCCAAAGTGTTCCGCCAACTTCTTCCCGGCCTACAAGCAGGACCCCTACACACGGCAGAGGCGAGTCCGGAAGTTACAGTGCTGCTTCCATGTCGCGCCAAGGTACGAGGGTCACAGACAACGGCCGTGGCGAGTCGGGAGGCTATAGCTCAGCCTCCATGTCTCGACCGGGCACTAGAGGAACCGAAATGGGTCGGGGAGAAACTGGTGGCTATAATACTGCACCTGTCGGACGCTCAGGCACCAGGGCAACTGATATACCTCGTGCGGATACACGTGGTTTCAATGCCACTCCTCTGTCCCGACCCGGCACAAGGGGAAGTGATATGTCCCGTGGAGGTTCTGGCATTTATGGCACGTCGCCAGGCTCACGACCAGGCACTCGAGGCACCGACATGCCTAGAGCAACATCTCCAGCACCAGCTCGGAGTGTTTCGCCCCAACCGCCTATCAACGACAACATGAGCTATAGGTCAGTGTCGCCTAACCCCTATGCTGCTAGTCAACGCTCGCCTTCTGTTCTGGGCTCGCCACAGAAGCATGGCTCAGCTCAGGGGTACTATCCCCAATCGCCTCAACAGACTGCCAGTCGCGGACCTTCCCCTTCGCCTTACGGCCAGCAAAACCGCCCTGGGAGCAGCTATGCAGGCAGTGACATGGCAATGCAGCTAGCACCAGTCGACGACATGTATGGCTCGCAAAGGAGTCGAGACAGCCGACCTGCCTCTAGGGCACAGAGTTACTATGAAGACGGTAGCACCCGCCAGCGCAGCCAGAGTGTTGCTGATCCCTCACGACTATATACCGATGATGGCAGAGCTATTCTGCACTATGGTAAGTTCTCCTACAATGCTAACATTTGAACTAAACTAACATGATTGCCCATAGCACGTGCATTATACTTGTATCAGGCTGCCATCCCTGAGGAACTGACTTTTAACAAGGGTGATTATCTTGCTGTCCTCCGTCACCAAGACGATGGATGGTGGGAAGCAGAAGTCCATGGTGGAGATGGAAGTATCGGGCTGGTCCCAAGCAATTATCTTGCGGAATGCTAATTTCCTCATGATATGTGCGATGTGGTGGATGACCCGTGATAAGTCGGCTGACTGTTTAATTGAATAAGGATCGGGGTATTGACGACTTGATTTTATACCATTCGTTATGCTGTTTTTTGTCATAGCAATTATGCGGTTATGGAGAGCCTTGCTTATGATTCTGGTGGTATATGTTATGATTTGTTAGGGAAGATTGAGACGACTGTTCTTTTTTATTAGTATGATTAAAGAATCTCTTTATGTAGATGTTCAGTTTGAAGAGGAATGTTTTATTATAATGAGAAATATTGATATTATTTTTGCAGTATTAGATGGCCTCGTGATACCCAATGGATACGTACCGAATTATGACGTCCATCAGAGCTGCCAGAGCTCCCCTGTCCGTACCTAACTAAGCTCATCTTCACATGTCACCTTGTTCGACATTTCCTCCCTTCTTTGCAACTCATATCCTGTTCTTCAACCGACGTCGATACTGTCAGTTGGTGCGATTGCACTCACCATGGTAAGCCAGGAATACTTGCGATTCCATCCATGAGCACTACTGACTTTGCTTGCCAAGGAAACTCTACAAGAGACTGCTCGTGTCGTCACGTCCAAGCCTGTCCAGCGAGCCGTCGTTAACACCGTACTCCTTGTCTCGAGCGCCGTGACGCTCTTTTGTACAGCCGCGATCGCTTCAGTTCTATTTTTCCAGAATTTCCTGCCTCACGAGGTCGTTACTCTGCCAGTTCACCTTCAGTATGGGTATGTGCTATCACGGTGTGTGCAATCCCTGTCTGCCTACATGACTAACACGGTTGGGTGTAGCTCTGGCATTAATCCATACGGAATCGCTTCGCTTCAAACGCCCCCCATGAAGACGCAACAAGAATACGATGTGTCGCTGACGCTATCCATGCCGCGCTCAAATTCAAACGTGGAACGCGGCAACTTTATGGTTAGCCTGCACATGCTCGACTCGAAAACTGACCTTGGTCTTTTCACCGAAGCGGAGCGTCACGCATCGTTACACGAGGGGTTTGGAGGGGTCAATGTCCTGTTTAGTTCCCGCAGGCCTGCTTTGTTTCCCTACGTGGATCCGCTCGTGTCTGTGGCATCCCGTGTTCTCTTTCTGCTGTATCATTTATTTACACCTGGCTCAAGCACAAACTCGATGATTATCCCGCTAGCCGAACGAGTTTCGTTCTCGAGGGAATCAGAACTCCCAAAGTCGGCGTATGTGGAGGTGGAGGCAGGACAAACCATTCAAATTTACCATGCCTACTTACAGCTTACAGCTCAGCTTCGTGGACTACGCTGGATGATGGTACACTATCGAATCTCGACATTCATTGCCTTAACCCTTGTCTTCTGGGCGTTTGAGGTGGTGTTTATGGGTGCTGCTTGGGGAGTCTGGAGTATCGCCTCTGGATCATCGCCTGGGGATGCGGATCTTAAATCAAAGAGATTGGAAGGTGCAGAATATGAGCACGAGGGTGAGGATACGGACCGCGAAGAGACTTTTCCTACGTATGGAAGGCAACAGCCTCTCAAGTATGAGCCAGACATCAAGCCAGAACTGGACCCTGAGCAACCCTTGTCCGAAATTCCTCGAGCAGGAGCTGATGCAGACGATGAGGACGAAGAAAGCTATGATGACAAGGATGATGAGGACGTACAGCACAAAGATTCGGGTATTGGCACGAGCTATAGCGAGGACGGGGCCACGAGCATTCGAAGACGAACGTCGCGTAACAGGTTGTGAGGAGTTTTAATCGATCGGAGCGTTGCATAAATTAGTAAAAGCAGATACCCACAGGATCAAAATATGCGTGTTAGACAAGCAATGTATTGTCCGCATAGTATTTGTCGTTTATATGCAGGGGAATTTATTTGTGTAGATTAGGCTCTGCTGATCTTATATGCATGCCAAGTTGGTTGTAATTCTATGACGAGCTCTAAAATTTAACTTTAAGTAAGGTACGACTTGACGTGAAGATAAAGACGGATATTAGGTAGGTTAGCAAGCATTTGATCGCAGGGATATTTGGTGTATCTGTCGGCTTTGGTTAGGGTATTTCAATCCATTGGACTGTCATTGTGTATATGAAAAGCGGTGAATTATAATGTTTTTGTAGTGGATTGATATGAAATGTGATGAGAATCTGTTCCAGGTTCACATGAAAAATTATTCTAAAAGAGCTTGGGCGAATTACCGTTGAGTAAGTGGTCCAGATCACAAGCTCCAACGTCTTCTTTGAATTAAACTGGAAATCAGGAAACACCAAATAATACAATATTTTGACATTCATCGATTCTTATACAGAGATAAATCATCTCATCCAATGTTACAGGTTAGGTGCTAAGATATTGATTCACTACTAGGTGCCTAAGTACCTAACTTTTCAGGTCACGCCCAGATCCTCGACCCCTCCAAAGTGGCCCATCGTGCCCCCATTGTAGGGAGCACCCATGCTCTGGCTGATCGCTCAGGGCAGGTTCTCTACATATCCATTTTGGTCTGGGCTAGCGAGCCCCTCCTCTCTCTACCGTGAACAAACAACTCCCCTCTATTCTGTGCCAATTCGACTCGCTACTAAGTTAGTGTACCAACAGGAACAGCTCGCGCCGCCTCGGCTACAGCTCATTTCGCTCCCTCTCACACAACATCACTCCTTTTATCTACGTAAACCATCTCTGTCTACCTGGAGACATGGCTCTCGATCGTTGAAGTGCTGTTCGTCTCCACCACAATCCACCTCACCTTACCATCCCCGACCACCCCTACTGTTGTAGGTAAGGTACCTGACAGTACCGTGCCGCTACCGCTACCGCTACGTACCGACCGCTATTACTAGTTCGATTCACCTGGACTCTATTGCGGGCCAACAACTGTGACTACTGCGACTCCCTCCACCGCCCGCCCGCTTGTTCCTCTCGACGTCTCCCGAATCACCTCTGGACAACCACGACGAGGCCTGAGCTGCGCACACCGACCTGACCGCATGTGCTGAGACTGCACCAGCAAGTGACCGACCGACTGCTTTTGCTGCTCGTCCTTTGCGACTACACGGCTTTGCTTAGCCTCCAACGAAACATAGACGAGACGTCACGTCCAAGTCTTACACTTCCGTCGCCGTTATCAACTTCTCTCTACCTCCCCTCACCTCGATCATATATACCAACCCCCAGCACGTACCGTCACGATGCCCTGCTTCAAGGGCATTGCGGTCAGCATTCATGCGAATTCTGCCCCGCTGCCAGAGCATGGCATGCAAAAGCAATCTCGTCTCTCGCGGATCAGTACCTACATTCCTGTGCCCCAACCTCAGCTCGCCGAGTCAAACAAGCCCGAGCCTGCCAAATTCGCCATCTCCATTACCCTCCTCACCCCTGGCCTGCCTATCCCATACTCGACCCCGAAACCTAGTGATGACAACCCTTACCCGAAACCCCAATTTGTTGGCGGTCTAGGGGAACGGGGTAAGTCTTCTGGCGCCGTGAGCCCTTACATTCCTATGACCAACTCCGAGAATGAGACTATCGCTGCCTATATCTATTTCGATGGCAGAGCCAAAGAGGAAGTTGCAACCCTCCTGCGACCAGGTGAAGAAACCTGGGTAAACAGCCGTTGGGTTCAAGTTCCAGACTCTGAGGGCGGCGGTCTGGCCGAGCGCGAGTTCTTGTTCCGCGAGGTCGGCTTGGAACGCTGGCTTAATGGCCTGGATCTAAAGGGGCATGATGCCGCCGAGAAGACAGAGAAGCGTCGCCAGAAGTTTGAGAAGCGCCGACGACGACAACAAGCCCTCGAAGGAAACACCAGTGTAGACGTGGACCAGGGCTCTCCGGGCCGCAGGAGTACGCTACGCTACGGCGCCGACGACAAGTCCCCCATTGAGGCTGTCGCGGACGATTCCGACTCTTGGTCCGACGATGACGATGAACCTCCTGAGGCGACTGGGCAAATCAAGGTGGCTATGTTCCGCGTACTTGCCTCTGGCGAAATCAAGAAGGGCGAATACTCCCCCAATTTGATGCCCACGATGGCGACGAAGACGACATGGGCTCCAAGGAAGGCAATGGTATTGATGCTGACGTTGAACACACGACGAGCTTTGCTAAGCCCAAGACCCTTGATCCCAAGACTATTAGCACACAGACGGTCACAGGTATCGACGGGCCAGACAAGCCTTACGCTGTCTTCACCTTCTTCTACCGAGGAGAGCGTAAGTTTTATGAATTGACACAGCATCCCATATACTTACAAACATCGTAGGGCAATTGCAAAAGATTGGCGTTCTACAATCGTCGAAGAACCCCCAAACAACACCCGCTTCCGTCAAGCGTAGGTCAGGCCAAATCGACTTTTCCAACTTGGGGCCTCTCAAAACAGGTGGTACCGTTGGATTCTCCACATTCCGCGACCAGGCTACCGAGGCCTCAAGAAGACGCAAGGCTAGAAAGAAGAGCAATGGCAACATTGCTGACGACAGCGACGATGACGACGAAGAAGAAGACGGAAACCTGGGCAAGATGGAGGAGGTATATGATAAGGACGTAAACACCAAACTCGCACCAGAAGATGCCAAGTTTCAGGGCGAACTTGCTGACGGCGTGGATCGTATTCACGTAAGTTCGGTTATGAACATTCATGGGCACCCCAAACTGACAACACAAATATAGCTTAAGAGGGCGCATTCCGCAGATCCAGATAGCATCGCCGCATCAGAAGCATCACAAACCCCGAATGCCGGTAGCACATCCACGTCACAAGCACCCACGGCGGCAGGATCCCCTCCCAACAACTTTCTTTCAAACTCTGCAGGTCTTGACACACCTAGCAAGTCAACTTTCCAAAGCCCGCTTAAGAAATATCGACCCAGTGTCGATTACTCAGTCGAGGGCTTTAGCTTGGGTTCGGGCTCAGGGTTGAAAACAGAGGTGGACGCAGGCACTTCTGGCGGCTCCGGCTCTGGCTCTGGAACACCTTCCAATGTCGAGGTGCAGAAGCCCAAGGCCAATGATGAAGAAGAGCTATGATCAAGAACAAATAGACCCGATCATGGCTCGGTATTAAAGACTTACCGAAGTAGTCTATTGAATTACGAAAGAAAACGACAACACGTCCAGCTGTATTCTAAGCAGGAAGCTACCACGAGGTGTCACCGCGGATGGTATGAGTAGATGTGGAACGAGTTGGGGAAATATCATATCGGATAGACCTGCGACCTGATTATGACGGTTACTTGGAACAAGATGAATTATGTTTTACTACGAAGGCCATGGCAGGTCTATTGGCGAGACTTAAGAAAGTATTGGATGCTTTCACCTTTTAGGGAGCAAGTGGTTCAGGTTGAATCGAAAGGGTCTGATTAGGTATCCATTTTCTTACTGCGGAAAACTAGGGACTTGATTTCGAGGCAGGGCTGGCTACTAGAGGCTAGAAGGTCAAACAAGCAAGTACTTTCAATCGAAATACTGTATATACACTATACTGCTTGTGAAGGGGAAAAGAGGATATTGTTTTACACCAATGGCTGAGTGCAGTGAAAATTGTTGTCCTGTGTCGAAATGTCAGGATCTCGCAGGGGCAGAAGTTTTTCTGCATCTTCTATCGTGGAATTGAGCTACCATTGTTGATCAATCAGATTACTAGAAAGGTTGTACGAGTCCTATGAAAATTTCTTCACTTTGTTGTTGGAACATATTGCAAGTCACGAGGAGCAAGAGACGATGTAAGATCTGAAAAATGGGAAAATATATTGAAAGCATTCTAAAACTAGTTTGGCAGGCAAGTTATGCCGTGGTTGTCTCTGAAAGAGAAGTAAAAAATCTACTGAACTGATTGCCAAGTTAGCCTATGCTTCTGACAAAATTGTTCATGACAAGTAATGAATGTAAGGGTAAATATGTCAGACTGTTGAGCTTGATAATTTTTGAAATCAACATGGAGATTCAGTTGGCCGTTCTTAATGGAAGAGTTTGTCATCATACAAAAGGGGGAGGGAAAATGATTATGCAGACGCGTCCGCGATGTGTTGGACAAGACAATTGTGTCGTGTCTTGTAGTGTAACGTACCTTACTGTTATTGGGCAAATTTGGACCCGTGCCTGCGATGATTATGATCATGATGATGCAGATACAGAATGTATCGTGCAGATTCTCAAGGCATTTCTGCTAAAGAATCCGATCCCTCGAGGCGCGAGATTGTTGCTGTTGGAGTTGTTGTTGAAGATAGAAATTATTTTCCGACAGAAGCTGCGGCGCAATTTTATTTCCCAGCGAGAACGGGGTGCGGGTCAAATATCGCCCTATCCAAGCTCCATCCCGCCATTTATGCCTATACCGAGGCCGCACTGTACCAGCATAGCCCTGGGCCCGAGAGGCCGCAAGTTTCCATGGCAGCAGCCCCATTGATCATTGACGTGTGTGCCTAATCTGCACTGTGCCCCTCAACCCCACCATCGATCTCATCTCTTGCTCTCTTTCTTGGTCGCTTCCCCTCGGGCAGACTTTGCGACAACCCAACGACTCTTGTCTCCTATCCAAAACTCCCGTTCTACCTTTCCAAGACGCATTAGCGACTTACACGACCAGACCAGGTCCCCATATCTCAAAATGGCCAACAGTGAGTTTGTACTGCTCGAAGATGACGGAGAGAACACGAGAAACTAACCGCGCACACTTGTAGACTTCGAGGATATCGCCAGTATGTTTACGACCCCTCTCCTCTGGGTTAACCTGAAAGCCCCTTTCCCGCGATCTAGAGAAGGTTCCTGACATATTCCCAACAGAGCAGTTCGTCCAGTACTACTACAACACCTTCGACACCGATCGCAGTGGACTTGCCGCTCTCTACGTAAGTAATCTGCCATTACGTGGTCGTTAGTAATGATGGCAGACCGATGAACTGACTCTTGTGGATAGCGTGAGAACTCCATGTTGACTTTCGAATCTACCTCCACCCTCGGCGTTGCCTCCATCACCGAGAAGCTTACTGTATACCTCCCTGTTCCGCTCTGACAATAGTCGGTCTCGTTAACAATCTTTACAAACAGTCTCTTCCCTTCGCAAAGGTCAAGCACGAAGTTGGCACCCTCGATGCCCAGCCCTCCAACCAGGAGGGTGGTGTCATTATCCTCATCACCGGTGCTCTTCTTGTATGTACCACGTCGCTCGCTAATCGTGGTTGTCCAGTAGCTAACAATATCCCCTTAGGTCGACGAGGAGCAGCGTCCCATGAACTTTGCCCAGTCCTTCCAGCTTGCCCGTGACGCCTCCGGCAACTACTACGTCTTCAACGATCTCTTCAAGCTTGTTTACGGTTAAAATATGAACGCGACGAGTTTACAAAGTGGGGCAAGAGAAGAGGGGAAGTTAAAGCAGCAGCTGTAGCAATGGAATAGCTTTTTGACGATATGATGAATTTAGAGCACAGATTGAGGTCAAGCAGGATAATGTTTGGCTCAACTGTGATTATCATTTGAACTTGACCCATGCTGCCAGCCGAAACCCGACCATGGGGAATTTTAGGTAGGCATGGACTATCAGCCTTGCCTTAATGACGTGTGACACGAATTGTGCAGACTTCAATGAGCTAAGGGCGAGTATTAGGCCTGCAAAGGCTTGCTTGTTGTGGTTCCAACCGCCGTATCCGCAGTACTATACCTAGTTAACTAGAATTGGAGCGGAAAACATCAATCATACCCTGAAACCTTTTAGATTTAGCCTGTCACAAAAACAGTTCAACGACAGCCCGGCTGTCTCTAGGTCATGCACGCACAGAGGTTCGCAGTGAAAAAAACGCAGGGCAGCCTCGCATGCGAAGAGGAACGGGGCAAAACCTACGCTTGATTGGATGCTCCAAAGTGGTTAACATGCAAGAGCAACACTTTTGCGGCAACAAAAAATTTCATCAAGCATCATCACTTTCACATTTTACACTGAGTTCTTGTCCAAGAAGCAAGCTCATCATCTATTTTAGGAGGGTCGAAGACCGCCCTCACAAGTCACTGCGAGTGGGATGGGACGAAATATAACCCGAGAGAAATCATTCATTTTCCATGCCGTGAACCTGCAACTCCGTTTGATCCCAGAATCGCAAATGCGTTGTGAGGGGTATAAACAAATATCCTTAGATCTTAGTAGCAGCCTCAAGAGCCTTCTGCTTCTTGATGATCTTCATCTGAGCCTTGGGACCCATGATACCACCACCCCATTGTCGGCGGGCCTGGTCGTGCTTCTCAAGGTAACCGTCCTTGACAGCGGAGATGAGCTTGGAGAGCTCGTTCTTGTCCTCGGAGCGGACCTCGGTGACGGCGAGGACAGCGGCGGTCTGGAGACTAGTTAGACAAAGGTTCTGATAGACGAGTGTACAATTCCACATACCTTCTTGTGGACGACCGTTCCGAGACGGGCCTTGCCCTTGACGATGGCGTAAGGGATACCCATCTTCTTGCAAAGAGAGGGAAGGAAGACGACGAGCTCAATGGGCTCGACATCGTTGGGGATGAGGACGAGAGAAGCCTTCTTGTTCTCAATCAGGCCGACGACGTGGTTGAGACCGTACTTGACGGTGTAGGGCTTCTTGGAAACATCCTCCTTCTTCTTACCCTCCTTGACGGCGGTAGCCTCCTGGAGGAGACGCTCCTTCTTCTCGGCCTTGGTCTCAGGTCGGTACTTGTTGAGGAGCTTGAAAGCCTGGGCAGCAGTGTTGCGGTCGAGGACGTGCTGGAACTGGGCGAGAGCCGGGGGAACCTTCAGGCGCATCTGAAGGATCTTCTTCTGTCGCTGGAGGCGAACATACTCGGGCCACTTAACCATGCGACCGACATTTCGCTTGGGCTGGATGTCCTGGCCGATGCCAAAGTTGCGGGGTCGCTTCTCGAGAAGGGGGTTCTAAAATCGTTAGCGATCTTCGCGAGACAGCAGCAGGAGATTGGAGTTACTAACCTTGGCGGCCTTCTTGCCAGCCTTACCCTGAGGGAAAGGGGCGGGAGCGACCTTCTTGCCGGACTTGGGAGGCTGTCATTGAGAAAAGAAGACATCAGCAAGGCATTCAAGCCAACAAAAGGTCTTCTCTGAACTCTAACGAGAATAGGTCGTGGCATTTCTGCACACGCCGCATCTCCAGCCAAGTCTTCACCAGCTCGATACCCGTGAAGGTGATCGAATACTGGCGGAATACCAACAGCATATGTCGCCCACACAGAGGTGGTCGACGCTGTGGCTCTAATTCGCATGCGCGGTAAAGCACATTTGAATTTGACTCACAAAACTGTGGCCATTAGAGTCGAGTCGATTGTTTGTGCACTCACCATCTTGAATCGTTTGGGTTAGTAGTTGCTCGAAGTTGAAGATTGAAGGAACAAATTTCTGGATTTCTTTTTCAGTGAAGGCAGTTAGGGCTTCGGTCGCACCTGCCAAAACTCTGCGGCTGGAGTGGGGCTTGGCACGTGACCAAGATACATAGATAGCGGGACTCTTACAGTGCGAAGTCATTGAGTCAATCCTTGGGTTGAGGCAACTTGAAGAGAAGTTAGATTTGAGGTATAATAGAAGATAATTTGCCCCTTACTCAGCTGAACGTATTTGACACAGAAACGACACTTTGGTATTATGAGCTCTTCCATATAGTCACCTTGTCCACTTACAAGCACCGAGAAGCAATCCTCACTCATCACTCATCAGCCTCCACTGCAAATTCGACATACTCAGTCAGCGACCTACACTAACAGCAAAAATGCCGCCTACACCTTGTTTTCGATGTAAGAACAACCGAGCTGTTGTAAAGCGTCCTAAGAACCACCACAAACTCTGTCGAGACTGCTTCATCTCTGTTTTCGAAGATGAAGTTCACCACACAATCACATCCTCAAAGCTCTTCTTTCGAGGTGAAAGAGTCGCTATTGGTGCTTCAGGTGGCAAAGATTCCACAGTGTTAGCCTCTGTGATGAAGACCTTGAACGAACGACACGACTATGGCCTGGACCTGGTATTGCTGAGTGTCGACGAAGGGATCAAGGGGTATCGAGACGACTCATTGGAGACTGTCAAGCGAAACGCCGTCCAGTATGAGATGCCACTGGAAATTGTTGGCTACGATGAGCTTTACGGATGGACGATGGACCAAGTTGTTGAGACTATCGGAAAAAAAGGAAATTGTACCTATTGTGGTGTCTTTCGTCGACAGGCTTTGGATCGAGGAGCCAAGAAGTTGGCCATTCAACATGTCATAACTGGTCATAACGCCGACGACGTTGCCGAAACCGTTCTGATGAACCTGCTACGAGGCGACATGCCGAGGTTATCTCGAAGCACCAGTATCGTTACCGGAGACGCAAGCAGTGAGGTGAAGAGAAGCAAGCCCCTGAAGTACGCATACGAGAAGGAGATTGTACTCTACGCATACCACAAGAAGTTGGATTATTTTAGCACCGAGTGCATATACAGCCCAGAGGCGTTTCGGGGAACAGCTCGTGGACTTATCAAGAACCTGGAGAAGGTGCGGCCAAGTGCAATCTTGGATATTGTCAGAAGTGGAGAGGACATGGCCCGACTTACACCTGATAAAGGCCAAGGGGCATGCGGCTGTGATGAGGGCGAGGGACTGGGAGGTTGTGGTTCGGCCAACGGACGAACTTCTGGCAACGAGATGGCCCAGGTCGAGGCTAGCATCAAGAAGCAGCACAAGTCCGCGGAGCTCGAGACAGAGATCACTTCTAGTGGGCATTCCAAGGATGACTCCGTACCTCTACCGGTGAGGACAAAGAAGCAGAAGGAGAAGGAGACAGCTCCTACACCAAAACAGAACCTGGGGAAATGTGTCAAGTGTGGATACATGTCAAGTCAAACCATGTGCCAAGCCTGTACATTGCTTGAGGGTCTGAACAAGAATAGAGCAGAGATAGCGATATGATAGAGATACCCATGTTGTCAAGGCCAACCCATTCTGGTATTTAATATTATGGCGCGACTTGAACAATTGATCGAGTTTGGTGTTGTTTTGATTCTTTGTCTTAGCACTGCCTGTCCTTAGGCCTCGATGCCTTGATGCTTCTGCCCCAAATTGTATATTTACAGTGGCAGATTTGGGTTTTCTCAGCCTGGTTGTTCGTCCTGCACCGTCATATCGCTGTTCAAGAAAAGCGTGTCTCCAACTACATTGAACAGTCAGCAATTGAGTCGCTTGAAACATACCAGTAACACTTACCTTCCAAGGGTTGTTCAACTCGAACCCTAAGGGCGCATCTGGTTTGTCTGTTTGTCCTCGTAGAGTTCCCGTAAGCCGACGGTCACGGTCCATCACTAGATATTTGTTAGTTCATCAGGTCATTCGTTGGAATCGTTGTTCTCGAAGGTCGTACTTTGCTGAAAACAAGTTAGCATTAGAACATAATTATAGAAGCGCAATAACTTACTCTATCCCACTGGTCTACGGAGTAACGAGGTCGCTTGCCCTCGTTTTGCCAAGTCTTCACGACGGCAAGACCGGTACCAGAGATACCGAACATCTATCACTCAATGAGCTTCTATATCGTGCGGCTGCGGGATCGGATGGTGACATACACCAATCATGATGGCATAGGGAAGAAGAGCCTCAAAAGGGACGGGCATTGTGACGACGGCGCTGCCTGGGCAGACTTTACAGTATTCTCTGTGTTTATAAGAGGGGGAAGAATCGAATTGACCAGGCCTGTCCTGTCTTCCGGGGTCGTCGCGGTGGTCGTAGGTATTCCGAGTGGTCGGGCCTTGAATTGAAGCTCACGTCGAGCCGAGCCATTGACGATTCAGCGATTGGTGATGAGGTTTGGATGCCTAAGGCAGAAACTTAGCTCTATCCTTATCCCTGCATGGAGTTACAGTGAGCGCGCGAGATATTTGCACAGTGTGTCACCTAATCATCAGTGCATCATCTCCTACGCCGTCGTCGCACGCACTGTGGCAACTAGCTTCCGCGAGAGCTGTTCGATATCATCCAAGTTGACGCGACTTGGACCAGTGGCTTTACTTATTGCAGCTCTACGATATTTGGACTTTTTACAGACGCGTGGTCCAGATTAAAGCCACCTGCCCGACTGAACTACAGCCCATTTTTGGACCTTACCACATCGCGCATCCTTCTAAGCTGTCCCTCGGGCCAAGTCCGCGTCTTCAGCCGCAACCGCGATGAACAAGACGTGATTGCACTGCGAGAATCCTCCGCCAAACTCCGAGAACGATCGATATGCAACTTTTAGGCTCTCGTTTCAGAATCTCTACTTCTGGGACGCGGGGTAAACTATGACAAAAGTACAAATAATGGAAGAAGAGCTTCAGCAAAGCGTCATGGTTTCAGACGAGGATGCCGAATACGAGACAGCAGGCGAAACTGGAGGCGATGCGACAATTATTGCATCAGGGCCGAACGGAGTTGAAGAAACGATGGATGCCGATCCAGCTACCACAGACAATGGCGATACTGAGTTGAGCGATCGCGATGCGTCAGGCGAGGATGTAGACGCATCGGGTGAAGAGGACAACGACTATATGACACACCAGCAAATATCTTCTCACAACAGTCGCCAAGCGACCCAGGACGAAGACGAAGACGAGGATGAAGATGAAGATGAAGAGGAGAACGAGGATGACGAAGTTGCAGAAGCGGAGGAAGGAGAAAGAGAGGAAAACGATATGGATGCTGATGGGGACGAGGATGTTGATGCTGAAGGCGAAGAATATGAAGATGATGAAGGGGTGGGCGCTGTCAAATTTCAGCCTGGGACAAGAAACGACGACGGCGAAGACAGTGAAAGCGATAGATCCGAATCACCGAGCGCCAATGAAGAATCAGACGAAGAGGCTGCATGGGAAGACGCAGTAGAAGCGGAGGAAGACCATGAGGATGAGGAGACAGCAACTTCGAATAATTGCGTTTTTTGCGGCCAAACCGAAGACGACGACCCGAGCGAGGAATTCGAGACGTACTTGGCATGCACTCGTTGTGGTGGTAATGGTAAGTTCCCTCATCGTTGTGATATGCTTCTTGGAAACTGACAGATTACAGCTCACCAGCAATGTGCACGAGATGCTGCAGCAATGAGTACAGACAATAGTGAGTGCCTACAATATCAAAGTTTAACAAACACTAACAATCGAAGCACCTGATGTATGGAAATGTCCTCAATGCTTTAACACGGAATCTGATATAGAGGCTGAAGACGAGGAGATGGAAGAGGAAGAGGAAGATGTTGATCATGATGTCGAACTTCCCTCCCAGCAGTCCGAAATCCCAGACCTCTCGGGCGAACATCAAACTGAGCAGCAAGTGGACGACGAGGATGCTAGTTCGCAGAATGACGACGATGACGGTGAGCTTGATGAGCAACCAAGTGAGGCACCTAGAACCTTAAGAAAACGCAAATCCTCATCCTTGGAGGACGACGGGAACTCAATCTCGCTGAGAAAACGCCGACGGAACCAATCGAACGACGCAGCGTCCGAAGGTACAGCACGCACTGGAAGCGTGGAACCAGGGCGACATCAACCTTCTAGAACTCTGCGACTTAAGGTTACACGGCCCCCGCCAGTGGCAGTCGAGAAACACACACGCACATCACTGGTACTCAGACTCCAGGTCAAGCCTGGCAACCTTAAAGAAATTCTCTCTCGTAAGAAAAGAGAAAAGAGACGCCAACCTGGAACTGTTACACGAGCACCTCCTCAACGACCAGCCCCACCATCCAGAGCCACTATTGCAGCTATATCTGCGCTCCCTACCCCTTTCACATCAGACAACTACTCGCAACCATTCTACAACTTTTATGATCGAGAGACGGACGAGATGAAAGGAAAACCTTATGGGGGTGTCCTGACTGAAGCAGAGGCCGACACCACCAAAACCGCTCCAACCAACGATGATCGGGACAAGTTCGTGGCGGCCAAACACAAGGCCGAGGACGAATGGAGGGCGCGCCTTCTGGACGCACAGGACGAAACAGTTGTCCCCAGTCGTAGGCCAAAGAAGGCGAGCGATGTCGCTAGCAAGATCGAGTGCATCGAGTTTGGTGGCTGGGAAATCGACACTTGGTATGCTGCGCCGTATCCAGCCGAGTACACTAGGAATCGCGTGCTGTTTATCTGCGAGTTCTGCCTTAAGTACATGAACTCGGACTACGTTGCGTGGAGACACAAGCTCAAATGTCCGGCCAAACACCCGCCGGGCGACGAGATCTATCGACATGGATCTGTATCAGTTTTCGAAGTCGACGGCCGCAAGAATCCGGTCTACTGCCAGAATCTTTGCCTTCTTGCCAAGCTGTTCCTGGGTTCGAAAACCTTATACTACGACGTAGAACCCTTCCTCTTCTACGTCTTGTGCGAATACAACGAAACAGGATATCATTTTGTGGGATACTTCTCTAAGGAGAAGAGAGCCAGCAGTCAAAATAATGTCTCTTGTATCCTCACATTACCAATACACCAACGGAAAGGATATGGCAACCTACTTATTGACTTTTCGTACCTGCTCACCAAGGTTGAGGAGAAGACTGGCTCACCGGAGAAGCCTTTATCAGACATGGGCTTGGTATCGTACCGTAATTACTGGCGCCTTATTTTGTGCCGCTACTTTTTGAATATTGTGGAGGATGAGAAACGCAAAACGCAAGGGCTCAGTGTCAAACAAATATCCGCCGACACTGGCATGACCGCAGACGATGTTGTCTCTGCCCTTGAGGGTCTCAGGGCGCTCGTCAGAGATCCACAAACCAAGATGTACGCCTTCAGAGTCGATTTGGACTACTGCCGACAATATGTGGACAAATGGGAGACAAAAGGCTACGTACAGCTAAAATCAGAAGCTCTCGTTTGGACCCCTTATGTAATGGGTCGAAGCAATGCCGTCAACTTTGAGTTGGGTCCGCCGATTAACACTATTGCACCCAGAGAAGAAGACGAGGCAAAAGTTGATGAGGGACAGGGCGTGGATGGTGCTGAGGGTCAACCGACGCCCAATGTGATGGTCAATGGCGAGAAGCATACCGAGTCTGCTCCAGATGCAGATGCAGAAGGAGATGCCGTTGTCAAGGCTAGTGTTGACGCTGTTGACGGTGCTGATCCCGATTCCGATACCCAAATGAACATCAATGAAGAGGAACCCCAGGATCCGCCAGTCGAAGATGGCGATGCTGAACCCGCACCAGTTCAGTCTATCGAGGATGTTGCACAGGGGCAAGAGAAAGACAAAGATGTCGAGATGGAAGATGCGGAAGTTGATGGTCAATCAGCATGGTTACGACCGTACCAAGCCATTCCATTTACACGTTTCGAAGTGTTTCCCGCTGTTCCGGCTGGTCGACGAGATCGTACGCGAACAAGCGTCAGTCGACCTACCGCCCCTCGTACCGCTAGCAGCACATCGAGACCAAAGCGCCCCAGCAGCAACCGTCGCTCTTCGTCATCTAGACCGAGAAGTTCATCGAAAAAGAAATCCGGTGGAACGGGCCGTGGGCCCGGCAGATGGCCAAAGGGAACCAAGAAATCTGACTACGGTAATGCAGCTAGTGGTCCAGGCCTGCCACCCGGGTGGAATGATAAGCATTCTAAGTTACAAGCCGTGACCGAGGGTAATGATCCGGAGCAAGGGGTCGCAGTGGAAGAACCAGCAGAGGACTCTGTCGTGGTTTCTACGCGAGTTAATGGGATAAAGATTAATGGGAACGCTGCTGCGCCTGATGCCTCTGGGGCGGAATCAAGCGGAGAGCAAGCCGTTGAAGATGCAGAGGATGTCGACGCAGAGGGAGAAGACATTTAATTATACCTACGACGGACAGCAGACGGTTACAGGAAGATAGGGGTTACGGTTGTATTATATACCTTGGTAGGATTGGCTTAGGTTGCTTCACTAAGTAAGGCAGCTTCATCTCGCTTGAGATGAGGGCCGTTGTTTGTAGCAAGCGCATTGACATTGAATTATTTAGACAAAGACAGGTCACGGGACTCCATCATGAAGCTTAGATGCATGAGGAACAGGATTTTGAACAAAGGGAATTTGATTTAGCGATTGTCTCTATAAATGGTTGAAGAATGATGAACTGACTCACCTCGCTCGTGACTAGTTTGGGATGATGACCATGGAGTCGATGGGCTTACCAAAGAATTCCAGCACTTTTCTCTGCACTAAATCATAGTAAAGTCTGTACAGTCGTCGAAAGTGCTCGCTCTCGATTTTGCCCTCGATGGAGCACTTTTGGAACATGCTGTGAGTGGTCTTCTCAGTCAGCTTGATCACCGTCCTGCCTGAGATAAAGGTGTTTTTACCAGCCCACTCCTTACCACGAGTAGCTAGCAGCGGTTCGAGGGGTGTATCGCCCGGCTCGTGATACTCTTCGTCAGCATCGCGGATGTCGATGTACTCGTCTAGCATGCCTTGACGATTCTCGAGACCTCGGCCGTTGTAGCTGTACATTGGCAGACAGACGACGTGGTCTGCCCAGGTCTCGATGATGACCATCTTGCGGTACTTGGAGTAGACGGCGCCAAAGCCAGAGACAGCTGTGTTGTAGTTGCTCGTCGAGACTGTGCTATCGCGGTACTGGCTGTGGAAAGGCGCAGAGATGACGGTGCCGGGTTTGAGCTCGTAGCGGTTGCGCTTGAGGTCTGTTGGACGCATGTGAACCGTGACCGACTCACCGAGACTCAGGTCAAGATGGGCTTGGTGAACTCCGTAGAAGGGCTCGCCTTCACCTGCATCGTTTGTTAGCGTTTGACGTCTGAGACCTACAATCTCGTCAGGAAGAGGACTCGATGATCGAGAAGAATCGGAACTCGGGGGTGTAGGTGGTGAATCTATAGCAAGTGACCCAAGATCTAGAGTCTCATATGCAGCTGGAGATGAAGTCGGTCCTTCACTACGCTTTGCATGAAACTTCAAGTTAAACTTGCCAGCGAGCATGCGCAGTTTCCAGCTGCAGTCCTTGCAATCCCAATCATCAGCGGCGGAGTTGAGAGAGGCCACCATAAGAGCCGGCGAGTCTCTGCGCTCTGTGTGGATGGATACTTCCATGAGGTCATCTACAGAGCGACTGGGCTCGGTGGGAGAGAAGTGAGTATGGGCGAATATGCTGCCTTTTGTATTAATGTTCGTAGTTCTGACGGGGTTACTCATGTTCCTGCTGCGGAAACGAGAAGGGACCGGCTTGCTGATTCTGTGATCCTGGAAACGAACCATTTTGAAGATGTTGTCTAGTTTTTGTTAGGGGTTGTATGGGTTGGACTTATTGGAACGAATTGTATCGATGGTTTCGATATTGCAATGGGTGATGGTTTTTGATATGGACATTTAAGGGGAGGATAGTTGCGATTATATATTTCTGGCGTATACGATTACAATGAAGCTGTTCAGTTTGGCTACGTACAATGCATTGTCGTTTCTGTTCAGTTGTTCGATTTGATGGTTATTCAACAAAAAGATACCATCACTAGTATCCTTTGTTGAAGACTTCTTATGTGGAACACGTAGGGTTGAACTGACAGGTATGACTATGTTATATATTATTGTGTCTATACTTATACAAGGGGTCTTCTTGCTAAGGTTGAACAAGCATATATTTCTTTGACCGTTTGAAATGTTTCCTGCATGTTGAGTGCTCTTTATGGATAATATAAACCAAAAACCATTGTTTTGTTAGTGTCGTGGGGCAACTTGGACCTCTCATCCAAGTCCATGTAAGCTCAGGTCAGCTCAGCTCAATAATGTCGCATCGAAGTAGAGGCTGTCTCCGCTGCCGTCAACGAAGAGTAAAGGTATTTTCTCAAGCGAAATCTCGATGTTTATCCATTATCTGACTAGAACTATAGTGTGACCGCGGTCGACCTTCATGCCAACGATGTATCGCCCGCAACGAGCTGTGCGTTGGTTATCGAGATGAAGGCGATCTCATGTTTCAGCATGAAACCAAAAAGGTTGTATCAAAGAGCCAAAGTTTGACCTCTTGCAATTCTTCTGTGTCCAACAGCTCCAACTCGTCGTCTCAAGAGCGTCGTACCAGAAGTAGGTCAGTTGAACGTATCTCTGAGGACACTTTCGCATCGTCTTCATCTATCAATCTCCCACCAGCCTTCCCATGGCTCAAAACTCAAGCCGCTACGAAACCTCTATCTGAGGACGACCAAGTAGCAAATCTATTCATAGACAAATATGTACTACTTCCTTGTAATGAATCATCCTCTGCGGGCTTTCTCGAACACCTCCCCTCCTTATTCAAAGAAGTCAACATCCAGGGCCACTATGCGCTACGTTTTGCAGTCCAAGCATGTGCATTTGCAGACCTTTCGAGAGAGCAAAGCTCAGAAGCCTTGGCTAGGAAATCTCTGGAGTTTTACGGTCATGCTCTCACTGCACTTGGCCAGTCCTTGGCAGAAAAGCACAAGACTCCAGACGACTACGATCTAATGACAACAGTCATGCTGGATATGTTCGAGGTATTCAACTGGCCAAAGACTCAATAATGCATGCTAACATTCCAGCAGACCTTGTTCATGCCTGACTCTTTAATGACTGGTTCTCATGCTCAAGGCATGGCGCATATCCTTCGACTACGTGGGCACGCACAATTCTATGACCCCTGTGGATGGGGGCTATTTCGTCTTGCCCACCACAGATTGGTACCTTAAACCTTTAGTTTATTTCAGAAACAATTTTGGTCTAACAACACACAGCAAAAGCAACAGCTCGCAAAACAGTTATGCCCACTACCAGATTCACAGGGCTGGCTCGATGCGTTGAACGATGACATGGCATCTGTAAAGCTCGAGAAAGACGGCCTCGGAATTAACAAGATCTGCCAACAAGCCAATCAACTGATCCATTCTCTAGATGCACAAGACTTCGACAGTGGACAGTTGTTGGACCTGGTCGATGAGATGCTGCGTCTCGATTATGAGACAACCCTTTGGCGACAGAAGCCAGAATGGGCGTTTCGGGTGATACATAGGAGCGAGGTACTCGATGATGAAGTTTCTCAGTTATGGCTACCAGAAACTATCCAACTCCATCCGGATTTGTGGATGGCATATGAGTGGAATTACCATCGGACGGCACGTATCATCCTTCATCAGAAATTGGTTGCCTGTCTGGAGAAAGTCACTTGCACGCTACCACCGAGAGAAGTATCAGAGAATCGGATTGCAGCCTCGATAAGCATGATTCAGTCGTTAGCAAGCGAGGTTTTGTCGACTGTCCCTCAATCATTTGGCGATATCGATCACCTGGGGCGACGTCGCTCAGAATCAAAGCCAGCGCGGTGGCAGGCTGTGGGTGCATATCTTTTACTATGGCCGATAAAGATTATCAAAAGCTCTAGTACGTCAACGACAGAGGCGCAGAGGGAAGATGCACAAGGGGTGTTTGAGAGGATTAGGGAGTGTACAGGTATGAAATCTACATTAGGAGCCTTATCTGACATATGAGAGTATGGAAAAGGTCATTATATAACAAACCAATCATGTCTAGCCATTGGTATCTTTGTTCATCTGAAAACAGTCTCCTCCAAAGCCGTTCCGTCCTCACAAGTCAAAGTCTCAGCACCAATCATCACAAATATGATATGGCAGGTTACTTCACCACGGTTCTCCCAGCTGTGATTCACACCCTGTTGTACAATAATCTGCCCTTGCCTGACGGTCTTCTCCTCGCCACCATCAAGGCCCAGTACGATCTCACCAGACAACACCACAGCGTAGTCGAGGCTCTTGGTCCGATGCATAGGTGCTTTGCCTCCAGGCTGGATCTGCGTCATACAGAATATAGTCCCTTGGGGAGGGCATCTAGGAAGAGAGTTTGCAAAGGATGGGATAGTGTCTGAGTTATTGATGGGGACGCTTTGACGGACGTCGAAGATGTTGAAGCCGCTGCCCTGGGGACCAAAGGGTTGGAAGGGTTCGACGTGTGTTTCTGGGGCAAAAATGGAGGTTCCATCCTCAGAATGTGTGGTTCGTACCAGGAGAGGAGAAGAGTTGGTTTGGGAGCTCATGGTTATAAGTAGATAGACAAATATCAAGTTGAGGTTGGGGTAGGAGATATATGATGATGAGGCAATGTTGAAGAGGTGGGGTTTCAAGTGCCATTTGAGAAGAAATTCAGGGCCTTATTTATACATGTTTCATCTCACCGGCATTTTTGGAAAACGCGAGCATTAGCTTTGCTTTGATCCTTTGTAATGCTCATCAAGTTGGACGAAACAAGGTTGCTCGCGCCGCTTTCCCAATTAGGAAACCTCCACGAGATGGCGATTTGTGGTGGAGTTGTAAGCGGACGGAATATGCATATATATATGTATGTAACATGGAGAGAATACGTAATCGGTAGTATCTAGAGAATGGAAGAGTATTAGAGAGTGCAAGCCGACAACTCATCTAGGTAATAATAGACCGGAATAATTATGTTCTTCTCCTAGACTACATCCTCCAGCCAGTTTCAGCTGAGACTTGATAAACAGATACATGGGAAGCACCCCCAGGACCAGAAAGCTGTGGTATCATAGTACCATAGTCTTCAAACCCCGGGGATCCCGCTGAAGTGGCTGGGTCTATTCTTATAGAGACGACCGCTTCCTCTTCATCCGTGAAATAGTCATCCACCAACAACAACTCGTCCTTGCTGGCTTCGCTAGAATACTCGAATGGAAGGTAGAAGAAGTACACAGTGACCATCAGCTGGGCACAGACTAGCCAGTATATGATGATCTGGGGCCCTTGGGTCGATGTGACGATAAGGGAAACGTAGAGCTGGACTGCCACCAGCATGACAGCAATGACGCCGGTACATGCTGACGTCTCTGTGTAGCGTCTATAAAGGAACGTATTGGCTAGAGGTGTTAGTGAGAGAATACATAGGGTATATTTCTGCAAGTAGATAAGTAGGGGTACTATATACCTTCTCTGACTTTTGCATGGTGCGCTGCCGCAACAAGAACAAGTGCTATCTGCGCAATAGCTACCACAAAATAGGCACAAACTACCCAAGTCAGTAGAGGAAACACAAATAGCAAAATAAACTCACAAGTGGAGGGCCAGCATATTTCTTCTTTATCTAGCATGCTGAATGCTCAATCACAGAGTGACCTGGAGGGTGAAAAGTAATGGCGAGGGAATGTGGTTTTCGGAGGGACATGGACATGCACATGCACATGTAAAGGAAGGTAAAGGTAAGAGAAGGCAGATCAAGTAAAAGATGATCTGTCGGAACTTTTCATCATGGTTTCCAGGTGAACACATCTCAAATACTTATATAGACCTAAGGTTTGATCAAGTCCCTCACAATATGCTGCCGCATTTTACGGTACCCAACGAGAGTCAACTTCTTTCTTGCTCATACGGCACTTACACTTACGTGTACTCCTTTTAGTGGGTGAAGCCATGTTTTATAGGCTCTGCCAAAAACTTTCATTAAGATGGCATATCAAACTCGGCCAAATCCTACGAATCGACGAATCCAGCATAAAAACCAAGAACACTATGAAAGAGGACGCTTGTTTCAGAACCTGCAGCTCCGGGATCAACTGTTAGGATATCCTGCCGTTATCTGTCTGTGTCCAAATGATAATAATCGTCTTCAGGAGATGTTTCAGTATTTCACGGGAAAGGGGAGAGAAGAGTTTGAGCCTCAGAAGTTTGTTTCTGACGAGAAAGTCTAGATGTCTTGCGGGAGATTTGTTAAGGAAAGTTGAAAGGGGCCACAGATACACACACAAATCAAGGCACTACTTCTTTCAACTCTTATTCACACTTCTTCTCTCCTAAATATTTTTCCTGTCAAAGATTGAAGTCATACCCATGTCGCTAACCGCCATCATGAGCAACATCACTATCAGCCCTGTCAGCGGGGCAGAACCACGATGGGGTTACAAGGACTCGACCAAGGCTGAATGTGAGCACTCTTCCGTCTTCCATTTACTCTAGAGTCTACGAAACTAATCAGTAAATTGGAATAGTTGTCGGTCTCTTGTCCATAGGTGTACTTCTGGCAGCATTGGGTATCGGGGCCTACGTCTACGACACCGCCGTCAAGATGAACCGGATCCGAGACAATGATCATGTAAAGGACACAAAAGGTATCTATCTTCTTCTGCAGACCTATGCTACCATGGATATACTAACATTATTCAGTCGTGAAGGCTTGCAAGCTTTACAGATCCTCGCATAAGCACAACATCATTGCCATGATATCTGTATGGCTGTGCATGTGCTACCTCTCGGCCATGTCTTGGTTCATTGTCGTTCAGAAGAGAGAAATGGATCCGCTGGCCTGTATAGCCGCTGTTTCCCTGAGTCTTGGTGTTGCTTTCATCTTTCAGTTGATCGGCTCATACGGTTCTTTGACCACATTTTTGGATCTGGCCAAGAGTTCGGATACAGAGCTTGTCGACCGCTCCCCTCGCCGTGATAATGACGTCGAAGGGGGTTACTGCTCTGGGGATTGAGGACGCCTTATTACTAGCTATTAAATAAAGGGTTCTCAACACCACATCTCTCGGCTCAACATTGTTACTTGATGTCACCACTAACCTCAGCATCTCCCTCTCCCTCTCCGTCTTTCTCATACTCATAGTCAAACTCATACTCTTCTGCCTTTCTCTCTCCCCAAAACCCTTTCCCATAACTCACAAGAATCTCCTCCCCCTTCTTAATCCCCACCCCCTTCCTCTTCTTCCCACCGCCGAGGACCCAAACGCCTACACAATGCTCTCCCCAGCGCTCACACCACACTGTTCGGAACTCGGCATTCGCTCGGTCCCCCACGCCTCGAAAGTCATTCACGAAACGTCCCTCGTTTCCCTCACTCGCAGCATCGACCGCCGCGTCCATCTCGCGGTCCATCCACAGATCGTAGTCGCTCTCTGTGGAGGATGCCGTGCCTGAGTGCACCCGGCCCAGATATGCGAGGATGAAACTGTCAGGCGCGAGGTTCTGGGCGGCGAAGAGACCGCTTTGTCCGTTGGCTGGATGTGAAGGGTTGGAGATTGGTTGAATCTTGACCAGGTTACATGGTGTTGTTGTGGACGATGATGGGATGATGGCAATGCCACTTGAGGCTGAAGGTTTGTTCTTGAGAGACTGTATGTGCGTTGGAGTTAGGCTCTTGTCGTGGAGAGGTGCTTTGAGATATGGAAAGCCATCTGGCCAGTTCTTGGGCTTAGACATGGCCGAGATTGTTGATTGTTGATTGTTTGATATAATGTAAATTGTCTTATAAAGAGCAGCTTTGCGAGTCCCAAAGATCGACCGACGATCCACTTGAGCTGACCCCACGTACAGTACAAGAAGTTGATACACCAAGAAACACTCCTCACCTCATCATACACTCAAAGCTCTACAAATACGTATGACCACTAAAACAATAAACATCACAAATGGGTGGCACAGAAAGGTCCCGAAATCAATCACTTCCTTTGATGCTCCATGCAACTATTTAACTATTCTACAATTTGATCTTCTTCAGAGACCAAGTATGCTCTTCTGACACGTCTCCAGGAGCACTCTTTTTCATAACATAACCCAAATATTACTAAACCATGCTGTATCCTCCCCAGTACGACCTTGTTCCTATACAATCATTGCCCGCCTTCTAATGGGACATTACTTCCCGGTACCGGTCCATGCTCAAGTCTACCGAGTAAGCCAGCAGACGATCTTGTGTCAAAGGCAGGTTCAATATTCTTGATCTGAGTTCCATATCCTAGAAGTACTAAGTTAGTCATTGCTCACAATAGTTCATGTATCTGTCCACATACCTGTTTCTTCTTGCTAGCCTTAAGGATCTCCTTGGCAGTCTCGTCCGCCATATCTGACACTGCAGCATATCGCAAGACTCCTGACTCTCCTGCTTCTTCATCCATGGCATGCAGACCCGCGAGCAGCTTTTCCAAGACAGCCTGCGGAGCACTCTCGTGCCGGGCGCGGTGTTGAACAAGGGTAAGGAAAAGGCTGTAAATCTCTCCTCCCAGACGCCAGTCCGAGATGACATCTTGTCGGCCCTCGAACTGTGAGATAAGAGCAGAGAGGTTGGCGTAATCGCGCTCCACAACGGCAAGCGGCGCAACCTCGTTGACAAGAACACGGTGTGCCTCTACAAAGGAGCCAGCGCGTAGGATGCACTGCACCTCGGAATACGCATCCTTCTTAACGCTGCGCATGTACAAAGCAAGGGCCTCCCAAATCCACAGTGAAGGGACCTGGAATTTTTCTGTCAAGATAACAAATGCGGATGAGTTCTCGTCTCCAATGAGACCTGCGTGGCGAGCAAGATGCTCTTGAATAGCCATCTTTCGGGCAAGTGGCTTGCTCAAGTGAAGTAAAACAAATACAGCTTCGAGCCACTCACCAGCGCTCGTAAGTTGCGAGGCAAATGCAAGAGTAGCAGCGTCAGCCTTCTCAGCACTATCCTCTCCGAAAGAGACCTTGCCACTGGATGCAAGGGCAAGGCCAAGCTGCCATGTGAGTCGCATGTCGAGTGGCGAGAGCTGCGAGTTCTCGGGGCGTAGGACTGCCTCGAGGTCGGTTGTTTCGTTGGCATATAGCTGCAACAAACCCCACAGGAGGTCTTGTCGGCGCTCAGAATTAACATCATCCCACAACGGCTTAATACCTTGGTCGATGTACCATGGCAGTGGTAGATATTCCTTCTCCTGGTCGATATCGTTCTTGAATCCTTGTACCGCCGTCGCCAAATCATCATGCTGGGCCATTGAGTACCACAGTCGAAGGCCAAAAGCCTGCTTCCAGTCGAGCCCGAACTTTTTCGATATAACAAAAGAATCCAAGCGGTCCTCAACTGGAACACCTTTCATACCTTCGCAAACGCATGCATTGCCGGAGAGAAGCTCGTATATAGTGCGGATTGACTCAGAAAACTCCGAGAGCATTTTCGACTCGTGCCAAGCCTTCAGTTGTTCTCGCATCTCCTTCTTGGCATCATCACTGGTGCCAATAAGGGGGACCAGGGTAGCAAGTCGAAAGTTCTTCCCATCAAGCAGGTGCTTACAAGCATCAATAATGCGATGACCAGCTAGACAAGCAACAGCCTTTTCTTCGCTTGATCCTGCAAGACCGATGGTGGTTGAAGAGGCTGAGTCGACGAGAAGAGACCAGAATCGAGAGAGCTTAGACCTGCGAATAAGGTGTTCGGGTTGACTGGCATTGCCAACGGGGTCGAACAGGATACTGGCCAGCTCCCAGACGTGCTTCTCCTGCATACTAGAGGGGTCATTCAGGTCCTGTTGGTGGAAAACATCCTGTAATTGGACAGCGTTAAGTGACGCAAAAGGAACATCATCGACAATTCGAATTTCCGTGAGCTTGTCCTGGTTGCCAAGATATCGCTTGGATTGCTATAATCACAATTTAGTTTATGTTCATAGGTGACGGCCGGATTTAAATACCTCGGTTGCGAATGTCGCCAGGCGCAGCTCTTGCCTGTCTGTCTGGATAGTAGAACGTTGGAAAGAAAGAAGGTCTGCATTCTGAATCAGAGATCGTCGACCACCCTCAAAGGCGAGAGGTCGAGGAAAAACGAGAGTTTCATCAGGTCCCCACGTGGGTCGTCCAGCGTCGTGAAAGGTCTTCTCGTAGCCTTCCAAATTCATTTTCTTGTCTTGTCGCTCGTAGGGCCACTAATCAAATTCAATCTTAGCATCAATTCATGTAGTATAAAATCATAGATACATAAACCTCCAGCATATTACATTCTGGGGTCACTCAGGTAACAACTAGGGAACCGACCTTGGGGAAGCCTCTGCTAGGAGTTGGGGCTTGTAGATGTTGAGGTGCCGGCTTGGGCTTCTCAAACAATGAGTTCATCAGGTCGATGCTAGTCGCAAACCCACGACCTTTATCCATACCAATGGTGCTTGCCGCGAAATTATCCAACCTATCGTTCTTTGCTGTGCTCTTCCTCCAAATAGACGACTTTCGCAGAGTGTCAGGCCCACTCTTGTCGAGGTCGATCAGCAGGCCGGTCTGTCTTGAAGGGGAGTCGTTCAGCTCTCGCAGAAGCTGTCGGTCCCGCTTCACCGGGCTGACGGTCTTTCTCAACATCTCCATCCAATCGTCGCCATCTGCAACTTCAAGCTGAACAGGACCAGCAGAGTCCTTCACAGCTCGCATTCTAGCTCTGAGGATGCCTCCAGGAGTAGCCTTTACGGCTTCTGGGATACCCTCTGACGAGTTATCGTCGTGCTCCGCGGCAAGATGCTGTTCGAGTGAAGACCTCGCCATGTCTTCATCCTCGGACAAGTCATATTCGTCACCCATGTCATCGGCGTACTCCTCTTCAAGAGACAGTCTGACATCGTTAGGTGCAGAATCCGCGGAGCTAACCCCTAAAAAAGACTGCGAGCCGGGGAAGCCAGGTTGAAAAGCTTGCGGTTGATCATCAAATCCACCAGGCAAAGCTCGTTGCCGGCGAAATTCAAAAGTATCATCTTCCATGGGGGAGTTGGCGGAGTTGATAGAGGCATCGAGAGCCATCTCCTGAGCGGGGACAGCCTCGTTCTGGGTAATCTCCTCGTCGTCAGAGTCGTCATCATCGAGACCATATGTAGTAAAGTGCTCAACCGAAAAGACCCAAATGCCAGTGTCCTTGTCATAGCTCTCGAATGTTGTGTTCTCGATTCGCTTAAGACGCTCAATGTGCTTGTTAAACTTCTTGGGGTCACTAGCAACACGCTTGTCGCGACCACCTCGAGGCCAAGACTGCTCGAGGGCGATTCGGGCAGGGACGTTGAGGCCCTTTCCAACAGGGGGTTTTTTGGCGGAAATGGGGTAGACAGTAGCGGACCGGGGCTCGAGGACAATCAAGCTTCCACAAAGGTCGGCAAGATCAATATTGCTAATGTCGACAGGGACCTTGAAAGAAACGTAGCCGACATTATCGCGTCCAACAGTGAATCCATCAACCTTTTGTCGCTGCATACGGTTAAGGCTTTCTAGATCTTCCAACGGAGGAGACATCCAGTATTGGCCGGGAGCTTTATCAAGAGCGCTAGGAGAAGCAGCCTCTGGGGTAGCTGTGTGGTCCTCCTCGTGAACGATGGCCAGTTCGTTGCCCTTAACCTCTTCCATCTCAGGAGTCTTGGACCCGATCGAACCATTTGAGCTGTTAGTCACGCGGGTCTGGCGGGGAGTCTCGTCGTTGGCCGGGCTATCAACATCGCTCGCAGCAGGAAGAGCACGAACGGGAGTGCTATCCTCCATGTCGACATTGCTAGTGTCGAAACTAACGCGCTTCGAAAGCTTGCGGGATCCAGTTCCTGAATCGGTTGCCTTGTCCTTCTGGGGTGTAGAAAAGAGATCACTTCTAATATCTCTGTTGATGACAAGCTTCTTGGAGCCAGTGCTGCCGTACCATCTGGGCTGAGATCCATTAGAGAAAGCTCCAGGAGCTAAGATGCTGTCCTCAGTGTTGAAGCTGCGACGAAGGTTGTTGGAAGAAAGACTCTTACTCAGGCTCCCTGATCGGCTGGAACCTAGTAGGCTGTGGCCCAGATTACCAGGTGTGCTGGAAATACTACTGGCTGGACTGCCTGAGGGAGTTCCATAGTTGCTGTAGGAAAAGCCGAAACCTCGCTTTTGGGGAGTGGCATAGCGAGAAGCGGAGGCAGGAGCTAACTTGTACATGGGCAGGATAGAGCTTCTTCGAGGCTTTGAGCCACCACTCAATGGAGTAGCAAGAGGACCGGGGTTCTGGACCTCGTTTCCGCCCAAGCCAGCGAACAGGCCAGGAGAACCGAATGCAGAGACATCGTTGAGGTTAGCAGTCAGACTCTGAGGAGCATTGGCAGACTGATTGTTGCCAAGGATCGAAGATCCATTCTGCTGTTGCTGCTGGTTTGTGCTGCCACCGAACAATGAAGAACCGGCGTTCTGGTTGGGCTGGCCACCGAACATACCGCCTCCAGTGTTGTTTGTGCTCGCGCCGAAGAGACTAGGCTTCTGCTGCTGATTAGCAGAGTTGCCAAAGAGGCCTGTGCCGGTGTTCTGCTGGGCCTGGTTGTTAGAGCCCAGGCCGCCAAAGAGCCCAGTACCAGTCGTGTTGGGCTGGGCCGCAGTGCTGCCTCCAAACATGCCTCCACCGGTAGCAGCAGGCTTGTTACCAAACAAACCACCCGAAGCGTTGTTGTTATTAGCGGCACCAAAGCCAGTCGTGTTCGTCTGTTGCTGGTTGTTACCAAAGAGGCCACCGCCAGTGCCAGCTGCGGCAGTGTTGGTATTGCCAAATAGCCCAGTGCCTGCAGGCTTCTGCTGGTTCTGGCCAAACATTCCGCCCGTCTGTTGTGTTTGGTTGTTCTGGCCGAACATCCCAGTTCCAGTGTTTTGCTGGGCTTGGTTGTTGTTCTGGCCAAAGAGGCCACCGCCAGTACCAGCAGCTTGAGTGTTGTTATTGCCCCCGAAAAGGCCACCACCAGTATTCGTAGCAGTGTTGTTAGCTCCGAACCCACTGGTCGCCGTCGTGGCGCCGAAACCACCAGTGGTAGCAGTGTTGTTGGTATTTGTGTTACCGAAACTGAACCCAGTACCGGCAGGCTTGTTCTGAGTATTTCCGAAGAGACCACCACCAGTGTTGGTGTTCGTCTGGCCAAACCCGGTTCCCGTAGTGGCCGTTTGGCCGAAACCACCAGTTGTGTTGGTGTTTGCTCCTCCTCCGAAAAGACCACCGCCAGTCTGAGGTGTCTGTGTGGTGGTGCTGCCAAAGAGACCTCCAGCAGGCTTGTTGGCAGTGTTACCAAACAATCCTCCACCTGATGTGTTGTTGTTGGCGGCTGCGCCAAAGCCAGTGGAGCCAAAGCCAGTACTCGCAGGTGCGGCGTTGTTGTTTGTGGTAGATCCGAAAAGACCACCGCCTGTGTTGGTCGCTGTGTTCGCTCCGAAACCTGAAGTAGCAGTGGTGTTCGTATTAGTGCCAAACCCTCCACCAAAACCTGAGCTCACGCCAAACGCACCACCGCCAGTGGCATTGCCATGCCGCCTTCCTTGAACATAATCGGCAAGTCGAAGCTCGTCAGCTGACCACTTCTTGTAGGCGTCCTGGAAAAGCAGGTTCTGGTAGTTGTTGGTTGAGGTGCTGTTGGCCTCCTTTTCGGTGTGTGCTTGAAAAGGGGTAACAGCAGTACCGGGAGGATCGCCTGCGGCACCGCCCAGTGTGTTGGTGTTTGAAGCTCCAAACCCTGCGCCAAAACCACTCGCAGTATTGGTCGTGGTGTTGGCGCCTCCGCCAAACAGCGATCCACCAGCGGCAGGCGTAGCGCCAAAGCCAGTCTTGTTGGCTGTGTTGCCTCCAAACATGCCGCCTCCTGTATTGCTACCGAATGCCGACGTGGTGTTGGTTGCAGCGCCTCCAAACCCTCCGAATCCAGTGCTTGCAGTGGTGTTGGTGTTTGTAGCAGCACCGCCAAAGAGACCGGTGCCTGTGTTGGTAGCAGCAGCTCCAAAGGCAGGCTTGGCTCCAAAGCCGCCTGCGTTGTTTGTCGCTCCAAAACCTCCTAAGAAATGTCAGTATATGTATATCGGCTTGACTTCTAGCCCTTCGTTTCCTCTCTCAAATCGTGGATGACAGCGGTGCGTATAGGCAAAATTTGCGTACCGGTCGTTGAGCCGAAGCCGCCTGTGGTATTATTATTTGTGCCTCCGAAAAGGCCACCAGAGCTGGCATTGGTTTGGCCAAAACCACCCGTGTTGGTAGCCCCAAAGGCTTTTGAGCATTCCCATCAGCACCGCTGTCGTCCGCCGTCCTGGTGGTTGAAAAAAGGTATCTTACCTGAAGTGTTGTTATTATTATTGCTCGCACCGAAACCACCAAAACCTGTAGACTGGGTGGCGGTGTTGTTGGTATTTTGGCCGAAGCCTCCGAAGCCGCCGCCGAAAGACATGATGGTCGTTACGAAGCTGTCGCGGTTCGGGATATATGCGTTGTTCGAATGCAAGCGAAGCTATCGTCGCGCGTCTTGGTTTTGACGCTAAGCGAAGAGCTCTCGTCGCGAAGTCGATGAACGAATTGACACGTATCGCGGGTGCAACAGCACTAATTGTCGTCGAGGAAGCGATGAGTATGGAGGTTTTGCTTCGTGACAGATGGCGCAAAGCTTTGTTGAGAGCTGCGATGTGAATTCGCGAAGCTACGTTGCAGATGAAAGGTTAGGGGAATGCAGCTGTAATCAGCGCTGGGAGAGCGGCAGGGGGCCGCGGAAAGCTGGGAAAGGTCGCAAAAGAAGACAGGAATGTAAAATTAAGTTAATGAAAGAGATGAGCGTATGTGAGAGATAGACGAAAGAGCGCGGACCAGAAAAGGCTGCACCCTTATACCTTATACCCTCAAGAGCTCGTGGCGATGAAGTTGATGGTGAGGTCAGTCTGTCGCTGCGTCCAGCCAGCCAGCTTTTTTTTCGGGGCGAACCTTGGGTCTTCAGTCGGGCTGGCTGCAGCTCTGTTGCTGCCTCAGACAATAATTTTGCAGCTTGATTGGCTTTGGTAGAGTTGATGACCAACGCGAGCCAATTAAACTTGGCCATTGGGTTACCTACTGCTAGAGTCACTGTTGCCTGTGGGCTGCCTGAAGTCTACCTGGATCAAAAGTACCAAGGCAGATTCCGTACAGCGCAGAGCGCGTCTTGGTTGGCTGTTTCTGCACGCGACTGGGACGATAGAAAACAAATGACTCTTAAATGGCTGTAATTTTGTTGTATTTCTAATAAACAAGAACTTGATAAAAAGATGGCTTTCTAATCAGAGTCTTACATAACGAGGTTTCCCTTTTTCTTAACGAGGAAACGTCTTCGAGACATCTGCGGCGCCGAGGTTCTCCTTCACGCACATCTCTTTATCTCCACCAGACTCTAACGAAAGTAAAAGTACAGTGCGTGTGCAACAGCTACAACAGTTTCCTTTGTTTAATATCTTGTCTACTTAGCTTGAAAAATCCTGCTAGAATTCCACGAGTCTATTGAGTCTTAACCTCGAAACTTATCAAGGGTCTTCTAAAGTGCTATGGGTTTTGATAGTATTATAGGGGGGTTACATCCCGAGCTCGTTGTCGGCCTTCTTGCTTGGAATTGAAGACCATAGCAACAAACCACCAGTATTAGACAGTCTATCTTCCACCACATGTCAAACTATAGCGATGGTACTCATACTCAAATGATAACTATATTCAAGAGTGCACTCCAATACAAATTGGACATTAATTCCATGGCTATTTTGAGTAACAGCGAAGCTCCAATTGCCCCAGTCATGGGTCCTTCATACCTTTGAATCTATTAGTGTGCCAATTTTTCCTACCTACTGTCGCGTCTGCTGTCGCGTCGCAACCCGAGCTTCTTCCAGGTCTAACTGACCAAGAGCAACAACACCAAGCTCATCCTTGCGCTACACTTCTCCAACATCTTCACCACACCTCACTTGGTGGATTTGCTATCCTCGAGCTTCGCGATCATATCTAGCCTCGAATTCCATATTTCACTTGCTTCCTGGTGCGAATATATCTCACCCAGTTCCTCGACCGTTGCTTCCTAGGAATCCTCCCAGCCACAACACATTTAACATTCGACGCAATGAATTCGCATACAACGCCGCGCACTGCCTTCCAAGGGCGCTCGCTGGGTGGTTCAGGTCTCCCTCCGCAATCAAGACAACCCGTCGCCCCCCAGGTGTCGTCAAATGAGGATTATAGCACGATTCCAGAAGAGGATCGTGAACATATCGATGAAGTTGTATGTTGAGCCCGAATCTCGTCGAGAAGAACCTCCACTGACATCGACTGCTATTAGTTCGACTTGATGGATATGAAAAAGAAAGGATGGCTGAACAGTTACGAATTTCGACATTCGCTAGCAGCTTTGGGCTTCGATATGTCCAAACCAGAGTACTTCAGAGAACTACAATCCTACGGCTCAGTACCTCCCGAATGGCAAGATCCGCACAACTGCCCTGTCAATCGCCTTTACGTTTACCTCGATCAATTCCGATTATGCGCTGCTAAGCTACTTGCCAGCCGAGACCCCAGGCAAGAAGCCACAAAGGTGTTCAACATGTTTGACTATGATGGAGACGGTGTTATTTCCTTTGAGGACATGCGGCGGTTGGCATCCGATATCAAAGAAGAGAGAACGATGACAGACGAGGAGATTCAAAGTATGATTGAACATTTGGATCACGAAGGCAAAGGCGGTGTGAACCTGGAAGAATTCATTCAGATGATGGAGGAGGCTGGCTAAACACATCCACAGAATTTTACAAGGGACAAACAGCCAGGTATTCCAGAACATGGTAGGTAGACCAGTCGTGATGAAAACGATGTCCGGTGTATGGGTTACGCATCCATCACACGCTATCGGGTCAATCAATACCTGCCAGGCACACTGGCAATGTATCAAGGGGGTTTGCGCCAGCAAAACCATGGTCGCGATAGTTGAACACACACCCAACGGTCTCAAAATGGCCTTCGCGACTACAAAATCTGCGCTGCATGCGCTGAAAACTAGGCTGGCCGAGTCAAGCCAGATTGTCAGACAAAGACTGATTCAGGCGGGGATCTTCTGCAGCACTTTGGTCATAGTAGTTAGCTACAGAAAGCATTGAAAGAGAAACAGGAAATGGCGCAATAGGAATACAACGGAGTCAGGAGTAGATTTCAATAAGATCTAAGAATTGTTTTTATAATGCGTCAGG
This sequence comes from Fusarium avenaceum, assembly GCA_025948275.1. Lineage (NCBI taxonomy): Eukaryota > Fungi > Ascomycota > Sordariomycetes > Hypocreales > Nectriaceae > Fusarium > Fusarium avenaceum. Next base: position 2,594,020 of record CP109669.1, read on the forward strand.
CGCGCTGTCTAAATTCCCAGAGTCCATCACAAAAGGTTTCCCATTCTCCCATCACAACTAAACCTCCCAAATACCATACTCAACGTTGGACGAAAGCCACAAAAATGTACTGAGAACAGGGGAATACCATCCTTCGCCTGCGCAAGAAACGGGAATCGGGTTGAAACCAGGAGATGAAGATGAACGTGCAACAAAGAAAAGTCAGGGTAATCAAGCAGGAAGTCACTCAGCAGCGAGCTGACATGGCCATGGGCATAGCAAATGTGTAAATCGGCGTATCGAAGCTGAGTTTAGAATTGAATCAGATCTTGATTCTGCTTTTGTGGCTGTCCTGCCTGTTGATGAGCAAATGGGTTGTTGGTTTGGCCATTCATGCCTGCAGGTCCCGTAGCGGCAGGCATTTGAGCACCATAGTTGACCGTAGGCATTCCTGTGAACTGCTGTCGGAGGAATGGGTTGTTTCCCGTAGCCTCAGCGTTAATGCGGGCAACACCTGCACCAGCGCTGTTGACGAACGTGCCAGGAGCTGTGTGTTGGGCAGGAATACGAAGGTTACCTGTGTTGCCAAAGGTATCCATGCCATCGCCACTGGCAAGCAGAGTGTTGAGTCGAGTCTCGTGCTCGTTCATCTCCTTTTGAGGAGCGTTGAATGAAGGTTGCGACTGGGAGAAGGTGTTTTGCGATTGCAATGGGAAGCTGCTCTGCTGCTGCAGCTGGGGCTGAGACTGGTTACCAAATGTGTTAAGGCTCTTCTGTTCAGGGAGTGCTCCCAGGGATGTCATAGGGTTTGGTCGAGCGGACTGTGGGCGGCTGAACTGGGCGAATGGGTTGTTGGAGCCGGTGGGTGTTGGCTGCAACGATTGCGGCTGGCTGTTGTTGGTTGCCCAAGGGTTGTTGCTGCCAGGTTGAAGAGTGGTCTCGGGAGATGCTGGTGATGAGAATGATGGCTGCTGAGGCTGTTGCTGCTGTTGTTGCAGGTAAGGGTTGAAACCAGTGGGCTGAGGCTGGAAAGCTTGCTGGTTCTGCTGCTGCTGCTGCTGCTGGCCATAGGGATCGAAACCCATACCTGTCTGCTGGCCGCTAAAACCGGTGTTGTAGTTTGGCTGGAATCCGGTTGGCTGAGGCTGCTGGAAGCCAGTATAGGCGTTGTTCATGTAGCCAGTGGGTTGGGGCTGGTTCTGCTCGATAGGATTGGCGAAGAAGTCAACAGGGTTGCCCTGCTGATATCCTTGGTTGAAGCCAGTAAACTGCGGCTGGTTGGTCTGCTGCTGAGGCACGGGATCGTCGTCGAACAGAGAGGCAGCGTTGCTGCTCTCAAGCTCCCTGCGCCTTCGTTCCTCTTCTTCCTCACTAAGCTTGATGGCTTTCGCCAAGTCGTCATCGTCGTCTGGCCCGTTCTGTCGGCTCTCGCGCTTCTTCCTATCTTCCTCCTCCTGGTACCTGCTGGCCTCTAGAGCTAGGCGGTACTCAGCATCTTCCTCGTCAGTCATCTGTCGTCTTGGCTGCGCCTGTTGTCGTCGGGTTCCTTGGTTCGATGGTTCAGCTTGCTGAGGAGCGAATTCTTCGAGGCCAGTGACGCGCGACTTCCATGATCTTCGGTCACTTCGCTCGGCTCGTAGTCTTTCTTCGTCCAGAATGAGAGAAGTTAACTCCTTTGCAGCAACACGGACTACACAATTATTAGTGGCTGTTTTGTGACATTCACGTTTATCACTTACCATTTTGTCCTACGTCGCGGCCCTCCTCGTCGACATATTGGAACTCGCGCAGGGTCTTGATAATATAAATGCTCTGGCGAGCCCAAGTAACAACAAGTTCTGAGCCCTCGTGAAGACAGTAATCCAGAACTTTGAGTGCTTTAAGGACGTGGCGCCAGTTCTTTCCCTTGTCGTTCAGACGCTTATCGATCATGTCCATAATCTCGTAAAACTCGGTGGATCTGTTCGCGTCATGCCAAGTCAGTACTTTCCAATCGTTCCATATAATTTCTCAATGCGCAGGGCTGCTACATACGTGTTGTATGTCATTTGAGCGATCTCGCTCATCTGAGTACCGGTAGGACCCCATGGGTCATTACTGGTAGCTATGTGTCACTCCGTCAGCAAGGATGGTTCCGCGACACAATAAGAATCGCAAGTCAGTTCTAACCTTCTCGGACCTTGACCTGGGCGCCGGAGTAACCCTTGGTCACATTTTTGACACTTCGCATTACCTTCGACATGGTGGGCGATTTGTGATGTCTGCCGTATAAGTTCGGGTTGTTGGTTTAATATGTAGGGGTGCGTTCTGAGCACCAATCGATCGGCCGAGGTCCCGTTTCTCTGAATGAGCCGATTGAGCTTGGTAGAAAGTTTGGACTTGATAAGATTTGGAAAGCGGTGGTCTCTGCGACACGAGTCCAGTGCGCGCCAGACGGAGCCAACGGAGGTGTAGGGGGGATTGAGGGGGTTGAGCGAGCTCTAATGATCACGAGATAATCACTCCCGGTCTCGGCGATGGTTGCGAAGCGTTTGCGACAGAGTCTCAATCAAGTGGACAGGAATTAGTTTCTGTTTGCCTGAAATTGGCGATTGCGAGGAAGAGCGTTTGTGGAGGAGGTTGGAGAACACGATCGTGGGGTGATTAGGTCTCGATTTCAAGAGGTCGGGGAGACCGATCGGACACGACGTTATAAGGTGGTGGTAATTAGGAGGGAGGCGAAGCACCGAAGTTTGCCGGAGCGGCGAATTCAGGTGAAGATGGAATTCTGGTCCGGCCGTTTAGGAGTAGCGATTAGAGGAACAAAGGGCGCTCTTGACGCGACTCAGTGAGGGAAAAGAAAGTGAGGGCAAGATCAAGATGATGAATTGGCGCTCTCATGCGGGTTTGGGAGCGGCAAGCATGGAACCAGCAGCCAACAGCCAGGGCCTAATGGGATGTGGCTCTGCAAGCTGATTACGTATCCATTTTCACTTGCCAGCGCAGACAAGGCCCAGACAAGCTGCGCCAAGGTTTGCGGGGGTCTTGGGTTTTGCGTATGCATATCGTATTTGTATTTAAATTTAATGAAGCACTGTTCACTCATAGAGTAACTAGCTATTGCTCCATATGATTTTCACCCTCAAATTACATTTTCAATTCTCACAACTGCTTCAAGACGACTTCCTAAAGTGTGGCTGAAGTAGACCTTGCACAGGCGTCAAAGCGTCTTCACACCCGCTTCCCCAATCGGGACATACATACGTCACGCTCCCGAAAGACCCCTAGCCGCGTCAATTAAGATCCAACTTACACTGTTGTTAATCTTATGCTTGATTTGACTACCCTGTACACTTTGGTTATTTCTCAACCTGACTTGAAACCTCACGTTCAACAGCAATCAACCACTATAATTCAAGTGCAAATTAGGGGGTATCATTGAATACTATAGTAGACTGCTATCTACTTCCATTTGTGTATTGTGTTAATTTAATGGCAATTGTCGCCCGAATGAGGACCGACCTCGATCATCTCATCCTAATCTCCTCTTAATCCCCAGCAAATATCATCATCAAGTAAACCGCAATTTTCGCCCGTCCCATAGCAGATTCCTGAAAATGTTCACCCTTCCCCATGACGCCCGCAAAATATTAGCAAAATTTAGGCAAAATTCAACATGGGTCAGCTCTTCAAGAGGGCCTAGTCCCGCTTCCAATTCCATCGCTACCGTCATCAGTGCGAGGACGTTTGGGAGATGTCCCCAAATAGATACAACCATCCTTGTCGTCGACATCATTCTCCTCGCTAGAATCGCTGGCGAAAACGTCCCGTCGTCGTTTGTTATGTCCCCGACCCTGACCCTGGTCAGGCGAGCTGGAGTGTGAAGGTTGAGTAGAGGTTACCAAGTTTAGATCTTCAGTGAGATCAATTGGTGATGCCCGATCTCCAACTTGAGGTTGAGGAACAATGTTGCCATAAGGAGTAGGGCTGACAAACAAGTCACTCTCCTCGCGAGTGTGTCTCACAGGAGTAACCTCATCATGGACTGCTCTGCTGCTTGAACCCAAGCGGCCAGCAACGCTCTGAGTAGTGTTTGATGCTTGTGAGCGAGGCGGCGATGGTCGAGATGGTGATGGTGTCTCGACCTTCGTGACAAACTCAGCTTGCTGCTTTCGTTCAGGACTCCTCACAAAGAGAGAACCGGACCGCTCTCTTTGTTCACGTTGCTGTCCTTGTGCATCCTCAGAGGCTCGGTCCTGAATAGGAGCTGGCGGCGGGGGCATAGCAGTCTGGTCAGCATCAACTACTCCAGACTCGTGGTCTTCGTTCTCAGCATCGGCTGCTCCAGACTCGCCATCCTCATCCTCACTATCACTCAGGAGATCGTAACTTGCCCCATTATCAGACCAGACTTCATTGCTTGAACTGGGCTCGTACTTGTGTTCTTCCAAATCATTCCAGGACCCACCCAAGAATTGAAGAACGTCCGCTTCTTCTTGATCATTCGCATTTACATAGGGCTCGGGAGACTCGCTGTGTGCAGAACGGCTTCTATTGTCGTGGTCGGCACCTACAATACCGTCGCCGCCACCATCGCCATTGCCGACATCTTGGTCGAGATCGTCATCAGAGTCTGGATCGTCATCAGAATCTGGATCGTCCTCGTCGTCATCTGAACTAGCTTCAGAATCTTCCTCACTCTGATCCTCGTCATCAGAGTTAAGATTTACCGGGCTCTGAGGATGTGGGTACAGACTTTCACTTTCAGGTGGCGGCGACAGGAGCCCTGTAGGCGGAGACGGAGGGTTCACGACTGCCTCAAGTATCCTAGCAAGATTTGTCGAAGGACGTAAGTCATCTAGAATTGGCGCCAGATAACGGAGCTCAGAGAAGTGAGCATCATCGTGCGTCTTCTCACGACGCACGGATTCGTTGATATCGCGGACAAATGTCCAGTCACGAACTGGCACCTTCTGCCCTGCTGTACACTTGTCATAGTCCCAGAATGTTATCTCTTGAACCCCACGAAGACAGTAGAAATAATCTACCCCTTGCAAGGTGCGCAGAGCGCGAGCTTTTCTGAAGTTTGGCTGCAGTTTTGTCTTGTTTGCCATGTGGGCAATGATCTGTGGTGGTTCATGCCTACGTCGAATGTACGGCTCGGAAGACTCAGGCAGGTATATGGCAATGGTCTTTAGACGACGAGCCTCGGTAAGAAGAGCCAAGTCATGGGTTCGGCGAGATGTGTACTTGTGCTTTTGGTCGATCTCGTAAGTGAGTTTCTGTGAACCCATCAACAGCATCTCAATATGCTGCAGGTGCTGAAGCTTACACCCAATTCTCTTCGCAAAGCGACCCTATTCGCCGATGGAAGAGAAAATGAATGTGTTTGCTCCATAGAAGAGGATTGAGCCTATGAGATTCCACTGCCTGCATACGAGAAGAGGAGCGAGAAGCCTCTGAGGATGGATAGTTCCAAATGTGAGGGAAACTTGCTCACGTCCAATGTGGAAACGGTGCAAGAGCGAAGTCTGGTGGTTGCAGTTGAGATGGCCTGAATCAGGCTCGTAGAAGGGATCCAGCCGAGAGATGGCATGGATAGGCTCACCGTCAAAGACCAGAACGATTCGAAGGATCTTGACCTGGATATCATCAGGAAGGTCATCAAAGCGGAACGGCGAAGGGTCTTGTTCAGCGGGCGAAGAGCAGCGCCGCCTTCGATCAGGTGGCGGAGTGCAACACTCAGCTTCACCTCCAAGTACCTTCGCTTCTTCATCATTAGTTGGCGAACACAATTTCAATAGCGGATGTGTGTTCGGTGACTTTCTTACACCGAAAGCCGATGACATGTTCTCCTCTGTGCACGAGAGTTTATAGATATCCCCCAATCCTCGTAACCACGGCACTTGCCATGTCTGATCCAACATCGATAGACCTTTGGCCACAACTATAGCAAGTTAGGAACCTAGAAGTTGTAAAAGTCACGTAAAAAGAAGTACATACACGTTGAGTCTTTCGAGGTCCATGCCGAAAAATGCGTACATGGTCCTGGAGGTTGGCAGGGAGTTGATCTCGCGTCTGTTGAGACACAGATGCTTCCATATTATGCAGAGGCAAAGGAATAGCATCAGGGAAATCATGCAAGCCCTCTTCAGTTACCAAGAGCCTAAGGGCTTCATTCTCTTCGTAGAGGTCTCGGTTGATCGTGACATTCGCTGCATTCGCTCCGTAAAACGCTTGTACTACCTCAATGAAGGCCTGATTTTGTTGCCTAAGCGCTCTGATCGTTTTGTTCCGCTTGGTAACTTTAGTTCTGTTACGGGATCTGCAATGTGCAAGGATTCGTCTTTCTTGAAGGAAAAGGTTTCGAATTTCCCTGAGTTTCTGTGCAAGTCTCCACCATTGAGGGTGACATGTTTCGATGCAGTTGCCATGGAATTCCGGCACATCGACACGCTCTTCTTCCAGACACTGGGATACCTCTGCGTTTAAGTTCTTGTGCCCATGCAATTCATCACCTTCTACATCAGGGTCGTTGATGGGGTCGTCATCTCGGTCGGGGTCCGCCTCATCCTGTGAACCGTCATCGGTAGAATCATCACCAGGATCATCGCCACCACCGGGATTCCCCATGCTGACTCCTGGATGGTTCGGCTGAACCGGCGGAACGCTTGCGTCAACGTTGTCGTCTTCATTACCATCGCTGTCTTCATCTTCATCTTCGTCTTCGTCGTTGTCTTCACTTTCGTCTTCGTCGTCGTCTTCTTCTTCATCCGAGCTATCAGATGATGGCGGAGAAGGGGGTTCAGGGGGTCCATTATCGCTGTCGCTATCGCAGCCGTCATCGTTGACAAAGAGACCTTCCTCATCATTGATCAAATGCCCATAAGGCTCATCATCCTCGGTCTCAGAATCGTCAATGTCCATCGGGTCAGCTTGCCCAGGCCCATCGACCATATGCGGGATGGGCGAGCCTTGCCCATTCACGCCTAAGATAATCTCTTGAGGCACTGGCGTTCCGAAACCATGATCATCATGTACCGCCTGATCTTCATCTGAGTTGAGATCAATAACATCGATGTCGGAATCGGAGAGGCTTTCGTCCGACATGTTGTCAGTCGAGCCCCTGAACTGGACAAGGATGAAGCTTGATATGTAGCAGCCCAAAGAAGGAGTGTCAAGATGAGATTAATGATGCAATGTGTCAAGAAGATACTGAGGATGTAGATCAAAAGAAGAGAAAAAGGTTCAAAAGGAAGAACAACTGCCCAAGAGGTGTTCAGAGGTTGTGGTGTTGAGAGAAGAGATTGAAGAGGGATGAGAGACGAAGAGCAGCTTATATAGACGTGATGGAAGGGTCAATGAATCACTGCCGATGAAAGGCCAAGGAGGAAAGAGGAAGAAGAAGTAGCTTTAGATGAGAGAAAGGGGCGAGATCTTGAGGTGCACCAGGGAAGTCACTGAGTGGTTAAAGGGAGGAATTGAAGAGTGTGGATGAAGAAGGATAGGAGATCATGTATAGCAAGGTACTGTGAAGAGAGATCCGCAACAACGAACAAGAGAAGAGAAGACAAGTAAAAGGAAGAGGCATCAGAGAAAATAACGAGAGTCGGAAGGTTTGGGAGCAGGGAGAGGTAGAGGAGTTGTGCTGCGGATCGGATGATAGGGGTGGAGTTGAAAAGGTGTTAACTTGTAAAGCTCCGTGTAAGTCAGCAGCTGTGTAGAGACGAAAGCCAGACTGAAGTAATATGGAACGGACGAAAATGAGACACTGACACACAGAGTGATAGACATAGAGACAGTGCAGTCAGATCCAGTATCTATTATAGTCAATGAGAATTCACGAATATCAACAATGAATCTTCATTTGTAATTCCTAACTAGAGCAAGAATATTAGTATTTAGCTCTGCATATCTTGACGAGATACTCAAAAATAAAAGCTTGTGGTTGCAAAACATATTGACTCAACTCAAGTTCTATTTAACACTGTGTCCTATATCAAAGTAAATGACCTGCCCTCGACCCTGTAGACTTTTGATAATATTACAGAGTGGAAGAGGTGTACTAACAGATGCGTAGATAGCAATCAAGCTCTAGCACCCCTTTCTAGCAATAGATGTCCTCCGGAAGTCGTCTAATCGCTGCGTATGTTGCATAGTGTGACCTGGTATCTTTTAAATATTCTTTTTAAACCCCTTTCCGTTTTATAACCTAGTTCTTAAGCTCAGAGGTGATGGGGTAGTGCCAGCCGCGGAAGGTATCCATAACAGTTGTGAACACGACTAGGAGGATACCACCTCCGGGACCCAGACGAAGAACCTCGAGGATTGTCAGTATGTGTCATGTTTTACTCTCAATGCATTAATTGAACTCACTTTGGGCAAGAAACCCTTGTAGAGAGCGCTGAAACCCTCCTCCTTGAACACGGTACCGACCGCGGGGAAGGCCCAGTTGTACTTGGGAACCTGGCCAGGGACCTTGGGGGTGTTCTGAATTCGGCTCTTGACAACGTCCAGAGGGGTGTTGAGAATGGTTCCGAAAGTACCACCAACGGCACCAGAGATCATGTCGTTGGTCATCTGAGCCTTCTTGGTCTCGGCCTTGGGAAGAAGTTGTCGGACCTGGAAAATGCAGCCGAAGTAACCGGCGTTCCAGAGAATGTGGCGCCACATGGTGCTCTCGAGACCCTGGTACAGAGTAAGAGGACCCTCGTTCTTGACGGTCTTGACAACACAGTCAACCATGCCGTTGTACTTTCCAGCGGAGGCCTTGTCCTGGAGACGAATCTTGACGAGCTCGAAGGGAACGACGACGAAGGACTCGGTGGCACCAGCTGAGGCACCGGTAAGAATTGAGAGCGGCTGGTTCATCTTGTCGAGGCCAAACATCTTTCGGTACACCTTGCCCCACTCGTCGTTGGCAGCGAACTTGGTAGCTCGCTTGGGAGCCTCCATAAGGATGGGGGCGGAGATACCACGGTAGAGTCGCGAGAAACTGGCGCATTTTGTTAGTGGTGAGCACAATGGTCGGATCGCAAGCGCAAAGCGTACCCCTCCTGCTTGATGATCTTGCGGAAGCAGTCAAGCATGCCATTGTATTCGGCGGTGGCTCCGGAACCAGTCTGCAGTTGACTGTTCGTCTAGTTAGCATTTGATGTGTTTTATCGAAAGGCGCAGGCAAGGCTGGTCATACACTCGAGTCTTGACAACGTCAAGAGGGTACCTGTGGTCATATTAGCTAAATGTCTCGAGCACGCGACAAATGCTGTCATACATCACCAGAATCTACAGCCAACCAAAATTAGCAATAATTCTCAAACAAGCAGAATTGTCACGGGCATACCTCCGAGACACCGGCAATGGCGCCTAGTTACCAAACGTTAGCCATTGACTTCGGAATAAATATTAAGGGTTGAGCAGAATAATGGGGAACGCAATGCGTACCTGCGGCGAACTGGTAGACGAAAGGGAGGGGTCTATCGTCGGGGTTGGACATGGTGACGATTGTACTGGCGACCGGAATAAAGAAAAGAAGCTGAGCAGAGACGGACGAAGAGAAGAGAAGAGGAGAGAAGAGGTTGAGTGGAGAGTTGTCGCAAGTTGACAAGACAAGAAGCTGGAGACTCAACGGAAGGGAAGATGGCGACCTCCGAGCGAAGACCGGGCCGGGGAGTGGAGGGAATTTGTTTTTGGTGGTGCGTCTTTTGTCTTTTGTCTTTTGTCTTTTGTCTTTTGTCTAGGCCTAGGGTGTCTTATCGGGGTCTGCGCTTAAGTGATAAGATTCCGTAAACTTGGCTAACTTGGGTGCTAACGACGAGGAATGCAACATGCGAGCCTTGTATCCGTGGGATTGTGGAGATGAGACCCGGGGGAGGGTCCAGTGATGCTCGGCGAGACGGTAAGCAACCGATCCGTGGATGTTTTTTTTTTTGACGCCGATTCTTCTCCGACAACGCGAGCTTCTATGTACTATTGCTATTCAAGGCAAGTCTTTGGTATACAATATCTTGGATATTACTATTCAATACCTAGTAATTCTCTAGAAAAGAAGCATAAGTGCCAGCATTTGTGCATTCGCACTTAATTCATCTGCTCCTGCTCCGTATCCTAAACCGTCATCCGCAACCCGGACGCCCGATATCTGCCGCTAGACCTGGAACACCTTCAGCGGTAAATTAGACCTTGAGCCGTTGGTACCTGAGCAGAAAAGGTCGGCATCGGTAACAGCATCAAGGGCTCCCTTGTTCTTGGCTACATGCGGCTCATTCTTGATAGGCTCTGTTATAAACAAGAGCCCGCAAATGATGCAGACGGGGCTCCATGGAGCCGGAACATTTAAGAGCTCAGGCCATTGTTAAGCCTGCTGTAAGGGAAGCTAGCTTGAGCTTTGAAAGAAGCCGAAACAGGTACTTCTTGGAAGTATCAGTGTCAGCTCATCAATAATTGGATGCAAGATTCTGCAAGATATACCGAAATACACTGTCATATTCAAGATCATAAGCCAATCCGATCAGGGAAAGAATTCGGAGACATACCATTTAAAATTCGTAGTGCTTTACCATGAACCACATCCGGTCTGAAAATGCCGCGGAAACTTGCCGTTATACATTTGAAGCATCTTCTTACGTCTAACGTTATACTTCAACATGTGCAAGATTGAGGCATTGCCTAGTAGCAAAGAAACGACTCAGAAAGATGCCTCATAGGAGCATGTGATCCCTGGCCTTCAACCAACCCATGATGCTGATCACCGTGCACCGGCCTCCAACCCCGTCGACCGAGCGGATCCCGCAACTGGGCCCGTGATGGTCAACACGGCCGAACCCCGATATCAGAACGTCTGTGTACTAAGCAGTCGCTTCAAGCATATCTTGATCTGATATTGGTTAGGTTTTACCTGGAACGCCCCGTCGGCAAGCCCTCTCCTGACCTGCACTTTGCTCTCGATTTTCTGAGAGTTTCGCAGCCATTGATGTGCTAAACTTGTCTTCCTGACTTGGTCACCCTTCCATAAGCTTGACCAGATGCTTAGCACTCTGTTGTTCTCCATTGAAAGCATAAGCATGTGTTTTCTTGTTGCTTTCTCTTGTATTTCGGGCTCCGAGCTTAAACATAAGTAGCTCCAAACAGCTGTACGGATAGACGATACCCATACCCATACCCATGCCCCGGACTGCCGGAGCCAACCCTCACTTCAACCTCTCGTCTCGAATAATCCGTTCGTCCTTCGGATTGTATCCGACTGCGTGGGTGTGCGAGGTTCGTGACAAGGTCAATATGCCATCACTTCACGTGCAATATTTTGCTCGTCCGTCATAGGTTTTTGTTTTGATTCATTTCGACTCAAATCACCCATGTCCATGTTTATGGGTATGCATGCCAGAACCAAACAGCTTCATTTTCCAATCCAACTGTTCAGCAGGAAAGAATCTTGCGCCGTTTTCGATTCTTGGTGCTGCATATTCAAGTCGCCATTGTCTTTGATACCAGAGACGAGAGACAATGTGCCCAAACACAGTCATCAACAAATATCTGGAGCGACAAATAAAAAGCGTTAAATGAAGCCATGTGGTGAAGCCTTGGATTGTGTTGTAGAGCTTCAGAGCTGCACACCTTGAAGACAAGAGCCTTTATTGGTTCAATATGCAGTTGCTGGACGCAGTTCGTTTCAATGGCGGGGTAGGTTGTGCCTGTATTGGGGCACGTTTTTGGGGCATGCTCCAGGCACTAGACTCTGACGCGCACAATTGGCCCCTCGGTATGGACCTCGAATCTCCAAGTCGTTAACGACATCGCTTCTTTACCCTTCTAAACCTAACAAATCCTCTCTATTTGTCCTTTTCGACCAGGAATTTTCTTATTTGGTACCTTTGCACTTCGCTCAAGACCTTCGACTTCAAATCCAACTTCCTACTCAACCTCGAAACGACTTCTACCCCTTTCTGTCCCCCTATCAATCGATCGAATCCGCGCTCGGTGGCAACTTATACGATTACAAGCAACCGTCGCATTCTGCTTTGCGCCAGCAACACCACTCTCTACACCACTCGAGAGCTTGAAGGTATATCAAGCTCTCCTGCGCTTCAAATCGCACCTTTAAATACGCCGTGACCCGTCGAGAGTCACAGCGAGGTGCCTTTCGCGCCCGGGAGAGTCCTTTTGCCCCCTGCTCATGAGTCACTTACTGTGGAAATATTACTGGGAAAACGATGTCGACCGATTTCGGCGTCTGCTGGCCCCAACCAGCTATAATGCCCAGGGACTTTCAAAGAGTCCTGCGATAGGAGGACCCGGGAGCTTCTTGGGAGGAAGTCCCGGTCTTCCGGGTACGTCCCCACGACCAGCAGCCAAGCAACGACGAGCGTCCGGCCATCCGCAGACACCTGGTAAAACGAAGGATGGGCATGCGCATCTCGGACGAACAGAAGTCAACAGTCGCGATCATGCCGGACTTACAGTTCTACTTCGAGCCGCTTCATCGACCGATCCGAATGCTCACGAATTTGTCCGGGCCCTCGTCGAACACCCTGCTATCGATCTCTACGTCCAAGATCCGGAGAGTGGCTGGAATGCCCTCCATCGATCCTTGTATGCTGGGAATGTCTCGATTGCGCGCCTATTGCTGGAAAAGGAGCGGGTAGACTTGACCAGTCACAACCTGAGCGCCGTGAACAAAGTCGGACTTTTGATCAAGACCAAAGACCATGAGGGCAACAGTCCCTTCGATGTCTACAACTCGACAATCGCCGAAAGGTCACTAAAGCGCATGGAAGATGGGAATAGCTCGGATAGTGATGATGACAGCGTTGATAGCGGAGGGGATGGTTTCCACCAGTGAGTCACTTAAAAGATACTGGTCAGGACTTGGCTGATTATTGTTCCAGTACGGTAAAGGTCTCACATGGGCTACAAAGCTCCATCGATGGCGATGAACTATTTGTCTTTGGCAGCAACAAGAATGTGTCTCTTGGAGTTGGCGATGAGGATGATCGACAGTATCCTGATCGCATCCATCTTTCCAGGCCAGATCTTCTTGTGCACCGATTATATCACTCTCACCTGGACGAACAGGATGTAGAGGCACCCTCCTCACTGAATCTAGACGAGATTCCAACTTTGGTTCGAAATCGCCCGCTCGTCATTCAAGATGTGTGCATGTCAAAACTGCACAGCGCTATTTTGACAACCGACCCAGTCTCAAATCTCTACATCTGTGGCGTTGGCCGTGGAGGTCGACTCGGGTTGGGAGATGAAAACACACAATTCAAGTTTGTGCCTGTCGAGGGTCCATTTATAGACAAGAAGATTCATCAAGTTGCGCTTGGGCAAAACCACACCATGGCCGTTGTCGATAATGGTGAGCTTTGGACATGGGGCCTGAATTCTGTCTCGCAGCTTGGATATGCCCTTCCTCCACCGATGAAGGCAGATGAAGAACCCATGAGCCTCACCCCGCGCCAGGTTTTTGGCTCTCTGAAGAAGGAAGTTGTTCTGGGTATTGCCGCATCCGCAAACCATTCTGTTGCGCATACAGGATCTTCGCTTTTTACCTGGGGCCGAAATGTTGGTCAGCTCGCCCTAATGGATGCCGATTCAAGATCGCTTGATATTCAACATACCCCTAGGAAAGTGGCTGCATCCCTTCTGGCCGCCCCAATTGAGATGGTGGCCGCAATTGACAAGGCTACAATATGTCTGCTATCAAACCATACAGTTTGGGTGTTTAGTCACTATGGCTATAACCTGGTCAAGTTCCCATTCCCTGATGTTTTCGCCAACAACATCTTCATGACACGGTACGAACCCGGAAGTCGAAGGGAAATTGATCACATTACTGCAGGTGGTGAGACAATCGCCGCGGTAACTGCACGTGGAGATCTTTTCACGTTGCATTTGAATGAAAAGGGTGACTCAACGCAGTCTGCTGCGTCCACTACCAATCCAGTCAAGATCAAGAATGCCCTAACACAACCGCAATGTATTTGGGACTCTCGTAAGGACGGGGTTGCTTCTGTTGGAGTTGGAGAACATGGTTCAGTCATCATTTGCACAGAGTCAGGGGCCGTATGGAATCGGGTCAAGCGCTCCAAAGGCAAACTGACCGGGTTTTCTGGATCTAGCGACTTGAAGCGAAAAGACGTCAAATTTCAGCGAGTACCTTACATCACGAACTGTGTGGCTGTTCGTAGCTCCATTTTCGGCGCTTTTGCAGCCATCAGAAAGGACAGCAAAGTGATGGTGCAAGAGATCAACATCAGTGAGAAGACACTTCGTGACGACATCGGCTCTCTCCTATGTCTTAACGACTTTGAGACTCCGCAACATCAAGTTGAAGCCAAAGGTGCTCGGAAAACCTGGGAGGCAGCTATTGCAAGAGAAAAACGTGATCCTGTCAGCTACGAACTTCTTCGCTCAGTCGACATTGAAGCAGATTTGCGGCGGTGGTTGGAAATGAGCTCATTTCAATACGATGACATGAATATGGCAGTCTGTTCTTCATCTCTGCCTAATATCAAGATACCAGTTCACAGTTGGGTTCTCGCTGGAAGAAGTTCAGCTTTACGACATGGATTGTCCGAACTGCGCACCCGAGGGGCAACGTTCAGCACGGACACCTTCAATCTTGAGCTTATGGGAGACAAGGCCTTGTTGACACTATTCGAAGTCGATATTTACACTGTCCTCAATGTCGTGGTTCATGCCTATCAGGACAGGTTCGTTCCAGTATGGAAGTATACGCGTGAGGCACCTTCACTTGCGTTTCGTTTCCGACATGTTAGAGCAGAGTTGATGAAGATTGCAACTGCTCTCGCTTTATTAAAGTTGGAGACAGCAGTTCGCTTGCAGACCGGAGGTGTGGAAGAATCTCTCGACGACGATTTCAAGCAAGCAATCTCCGATCCTTCATTCTTCGATGATGGCGATATCATCATTGAGTTGGACGGGGAAGATATAATGGCGCACAGCCAATTATTGTGTCAACGATGCCCCTTTTTCGAGGGCATGTTTCATGGACGATCCCAAGGCCAGTGGCTTGCTGGACGTCGTGATGGCATGGACTCGACAGACCTGATTCGAGTTGACCTCAACCATATCGACCCTGAAACCTTCCACTATGTCAAGTCCTTTATCTACGCAGACATTGGACAAGAGCTCTTTGATAATGTCTCGGTGTCTAATCTGGATGAGCTATCGGAACTTGTGCTTGACGTAATGGGGGCCGCAAACGAGTTGATGCTCGACAGGTTATCCCAAATTTGCCAAGGTCTCATTGGCAAGTTTGTGACGACAAGAAACATTTCAAACTTGCTTAACGAGATCAGTCCATGCTCCATCACAGAGTTCAAGGACACAGGACTTGAATACATCTGCCTGCAATTGGAGTCGATGCTTGAAAATCATCTTCTTGATAACTTGGATGAAGACCTTCTACTCGAACTTGACGAGGTGGTCCGGGATAATCAACTTGCACGTTTCCCCTTTGTACGGAGTGGAAGGGCGGAGCTGCTGCTGCATGAGAGCTTTCCTGAATTGGCTGCTGATATCGAAGAAGAACGACAGGTCAGGATAAGAGAGATGGCATATAAGACTGCTCAGAGGGATGACGAGAAGAAGCTATCATCATCATTCAAAGCGCGTATTGGTAGTTTGGATGAAGGTAGCCCCCTGCAGACCCCAGATACGGTTCGGCGCAAGTCAAGAGGTGGGCGTAACGAGCCTTTCAGTCCTAGTTTGCGACCAAAACAGTCCCAGGCAGATATGATATTCGACATGGAGGATGAAGACGGCTCTTTGTCCGCCAAGCCACTGTCGCCGACAAATGAAGCTGTCAATCTTCGTTCGCCACCCGATACAGATGATATGCCGCAGCTTCCTAAAGCATGGCGAGAGTCGAAGGGCAAGGAAATTGCGAGCTCCGCACATAGCCCAACTCCTCTTGCTTTCTCTTTTTCCCGGACTCTCAACCTTCTGAACTAGGTAGCCTGAGGACACCTGGTGGTACATCATCCAGACCTGGTGTTCCGTGGTCGTCTTCCAAATTGGCTACTTCGAAGTTAGACCTGAAGGATATTATGTCTGAGGCATCGTCTACATCTGCTCTAACAGCCGGATTGCAAGCTCAAAAGACACAAGACGCAGCTGGGAACAAGCCACAGACCAAGATATCGCAAAAGGAACGGAAGAGGCAGCTTCTAGCACAGGCAGCAGCTGAAACGGCGGTCAAGGGCGAGTCGACAAACCACGTACCTTGGGAAACAGCCCCAGAAGGGGAAGACCGGCTCCTTGGAAGGCAGCCAGTCCGGGACCCAAGACGTCGTTGAAAGAGGCTATGTCTGCGGAATCAAACATGCCTAAAGGGGTATCTGCAAACGCAAAACCTCTTGTCGCCTCAGAGACCAAAACAAAGTCAGCAACACGGCGCACAGCGTCACCCGACACAAGGTTTCCGGGACAGGGTCGAACCAACAGCTCCCCCGCAATTGTCGCAGGACCATCGACAGAGCAGCCTAAGAAGCCGTTGGTGCCACACTCAAAGTCCTACTTTACACCGGCAACGAAGGCGGAGCCAACTATCGGGTTCAGTATGGCAGATATCATTGGCCAGCAGAAGCGCGAGCAGGAGGCCGTCAAGGAAGCGGTTGCGAAACGGTCACTTCAAGAGATTCAGCAAGAGCAAGCGTTTCAAGAATGGTGGGACCAAGAGAGTCGAAGAACACAGGAGGAGGAGGAAGCTCGGCAAAAGCAGAAGAATGGTCGAGAAAAAGAGACTAAGGGGGCGAAGAAGAGTCGACGAGGACGAGGTGGCAAGGCTAAAGGCACCGGTGAAGCGGTTGCGAACGTCGAGCAGAGCGGTGCAAGTGGAGGCAAAGCCGGAGGTGCCCCTAGCACAAGCACCAACAACCGGGGATCTAGGGGCGGACGAGGTGGAGGTGGAATTGGAGCTGGAGCTGGAGCTGGCGGTGGTCGAGGCAAAGGAGGTAAGGGACGTGGCAACAAACCCCAGGCTGCATGATATTGCAGTGAGAATACTGGTCTTGAGGAGCATAGAACTCAAAGAGACATTGGACAGGTTGAGGCTGAGCAGCTGCATAATTGACAGGCCTGTTTTATTGTATGAATTAGCTGGCTTCTGGGCTTCGAATGCTAAGTATAACGTATATATGACCATCTCCAAAATGAATAGAGGAATTGTAGAATAATTATGGCTGTCCAATGTTTATAAGTGAACTTGTTACGTGAAGATGAAGGCTACTCAGCCATGCATATGTGACACAATACATGCTGAACATGCCCTCATCAAGGTGATGTAATATAACATGGACTCTCAAGGTTCGCTTGACTGGCATGGCATGAAGTTGCCGTGTCTGCATGTAGGCTTAGAGTACTTGACTTATCCGCTACCACATGCAATCTGCGGGGATGAATTGATGAGAAGCGCAAAAGGTTCCGGATCTACAAAGCTAGACTGGATAGAGCAGGCTCCAAGAAAGGTGCATACCAGAGGCAGATAGATGACCATACCGCGATAAGAGGGAGGTTGTGTTGTGTGGTTGAGCAGGCAGCGCCGCTTATCTACAAGGTAGAGCGCTTATCTAGTTTGCTTGTGTCGCAGCAAATGCAATGCAATGGATACTCGGGGCAAGAGGGGAGATGACATGACTCAACATCGATCCCATCTATGACTGTGACTGTTCTTTGGTAGCCACCATGAACCAACCAGAAGAGAACAGGGAGTTGGCGAAGGACGCCCTGCCTAGAGCTACGAATTGGGTAGGTTGTTTGAAGAAGAGCAAATAACAAGAATGGATCGCAATGTTCTTACGTTGGATTGCGTGATGAGGTACGGGACCTGAAGTGGACATATGTATTCTCACGAGAACCTCTGCGGGGATAGACCCTGAATATTAGGGGACATTAAAGATGGAAGCGTCCCTTCCACTGGAAAGTCAGAGTGAGAGCACTGACCTGGCCTACATCCCCTGTTCTCCATCTGACTTAGGCTGTTTGAGGTATCGGAGTGTTTTTAGTCGCTACCGTAGTCTCATGCATTGGTATTGATATGGGCTGGACCGTTATCTTGGATAAGATCCATTCGTTCTTTGGTCACGAGACAATCAACAGATTAGAAAACCCCTCTCATCTCTCATCTTGAATATCGACAAACAGCGTCAGATCTTGTATTTTATAGAGATCGAATCAACTCAACACTGTCGCTGACTCGACTCGACTCAGGCGCATACAGCACTGTAGTCCTATGAACCCTCCCTGTGACGTGAGGCTCTAGCCGATGACGACAGCCTGTCTATCCAATCCACTCCCAGTTGCTCATCACGAGGTCCTTGGTGGTGACCTCCTTCATCGCCTCTAATCTACAGTAGCATTTCATCTTATCTCGGGTTTCGGCTCAGACAAACAAAACATTCAAATTCTCTTTTCAGAGTTTTTACCCAATCTTGCTACATCTAACAACGGTTTCCGTGCTGCAGCAACCCGCTACCATCTTGTTTAATCTTCTTATGCTCACACAAGAACACAAACAACCGCGGTACCTGTAGTCCTGTGCTCTAGGCTCTCTCCCCCCATGTTAGTGCGACATTAGTCCTCAACTGTGCTGCACCGTACAGTGCCCGTGCTAGACCCTCTTCGCTCACCTCGTCCAGACCTATTACATCGACAACGAACCCTGGGAGCTGCATCTGTCTGCCTACCCTGCCTTGCATTGCCTGGCTTTTGCGTCTGCTTTTGCTTTTGCTTTTGCTTCGACTCTGATTTAGACGTGCCTGGATCTCACCGACAATACAAGCAACCAACGGCCCAAGCTTTAGTCGACTCGCCTCGTCGCTTTTTACACTTCCCGTATCAACCTACAATCTGCCTCCGCTCCCTCTCCGAGCCCGCATCCAATTCCGATTCCCTTACAACCTGCCGCCGAATCCATCGATCGAGCCTCCCTTTTATCGGCCTGCCCTTAACGATATGAACAATGGATGAGCAGGTCTCGTGGCCGATCAAGATTCCTATACGTTCGTAATCAATCTATCTATTACACAACGGCCGCAAACATCATTTGCGCACACGACATACTATGCATCAACAACCCCGTGGCCTGGCCCGGGTGTCATCACCAGCTGGGACTCCTCAGCCAGGTGTACCATCCCGATCCAATAGCACCCGAGAAGCTGTTCTGGGCTCCCGGCCCCGAGCCGGCTCTAATGTCGCCGGTAGGGATGCCCGAATTCACCAAACATCGAGATCCCATCGACACCGACACCAGCACCTCCCGCAGAGTCAGTCAAGAAGCTTGACCAAATAATACAGGTATGGGTGGCATGGTTTGAGATGCATTAGCCAAGTTTTGAGATGCTGATACGTTCTTAATCTCTAGAATTTCTATGCAAAGACAGCCGTGCTGGTCCTCGACTCTCGCATCAAGACCAAGCCTGCGCGCGGGGCCAACGGTGCCCGGAAACCCAATAAATGGGTAGGTTTTATGGTTGTGTGTATTACTTCAGTGGCTAATTCTTAATTAGTTCCAAATCGAGACCGATGAGATCGATGATTTTAGGGATGAACTCAAGCTCTGGAAGAATTGTGGTAGCCTCGATAACCACCCACCCCCAATGATTATCGAGGTGTACCTGGATACCTCGCGACTAAAAGATAGCCAGAGTCTTGTTATCGTTGATGAGAGCGGCAAAAGATGGGACGTGATGGAACAGCTGAACTCATCGAATTCCTCTACCGATAGTTCATCGGGTGCATCGCGAAGAAACTACGAGGTCGTTATCGAGAGGTGGCGGGTTGACCTCAAGTACTCGGGCGCAACACCTATCGACTTTGGCCCGATCCTGCCAACCATCTACAAGAAAGCCATTGTTTTCTTTCGGTCTTTGTTCACTGCAACCCGCCTCCTTCCAGCATGGAAGTTTGCTAGCCAAGGACCTGCTAAGAACTCTCACCCGGCGCTCATTCCACAATGCCGGATACGTTCATCCCAGTCTGATCGCTCACGCTACGATCAGCTGCGTCTTCCCATCGATGGCAGTCCTGAACCCGTGACGGAATATGTGTTTGGAGATCTGGAAGTCCCTGTTGGGCGATTGAGCACAGTTGTCACGTATCGCAATGATTGTAACTTCAGAGTGGATGACTCCGAGGCTCTTTTAAGCTCTCGTTTTATGGGCGTCGACGAAAACTTCTTCAGACCTTCCCTACCGCAGCAGGACGACAATCAGCGGGGGCCCATAGCTGAGGTAGGATCATTGCGTGATCACCGCCCGCGCCCAAACTTGAGTGATATGCAGCAACCTTATGGAAGTCTATCAACGTTTCACGGAAACGTCCCAGTGGGGACCAGCCCGATTTCGGCTCTGAGATCGGTGCGAGCACCAGGTTCTGATACAAGCTCGCCCCCAGAGTCACTACCAACACAGAACGATGGAGGTGGTCCAAGCTCGATGCCGGTCCGCCAGAGTACGATACGGCCATCATTGCGAGAGGCTTCAAGCAGACGACCCTCGGTGTCCTTTCAGCCCTTCAAGGCAGGCTCATTGTCGGGCTCGCCTATACCTAAGCATATCGATACTGAGCCAGCTTCCCCTCAATCGTTGACACGACCAGGTATTCCTTCGCTCAGGCAGGCAGGAAACCGGACATCCCTTACTGCTGGCATGCCAGCTTCATTACGTGGTGGCCCTCCTCCAACATCTGTAGATCCCGGTACTGCTAGTTCCCCACGACCTGCATCAACTAGTCGCTACAGCAGCAGCTTTGGTCATCGTCGTGGCCGCCTTTCATTTGGAGGAGCTAGCCGCGCCGGAGATGATGAGCAGGGCAGTAGCGGAAAGCAGAGTCTGTCATCTTCGGTTGCGCAGCCCGGGTCTGGTCTTCTTGCTGAGGTGGCGGGGACCAGTTCAGACTCGCTCCAAGAGGACGAGGAGCAACTCCGCCTCTTCATTCGTGCTATGGAAGATAAGAAAAACATTGTGAGCTTTGAGTCGACGAAGAAAGGCGAGTCCGCCACGAACAGAACCGTTGCGCAATTATCAAAATTTCACCAGATGAGGGATTCGAATAATGCTCTTACTGAGTCAATGACATCTTCTGTACAGATGCAAAGGTCATCAAGTTCATCTAGTCGACAACTGACGAGTGTACCTGGAATGACTGCACCAGCGTCAGTATCTGCTTCGTCGTCTCCTGGCAAGCCGCTCTCGCCTCATACACCCCACACGCCAGCAATTCCGTCAAGACTCAGTGAGAACTCGATCATTGACTATACTGGACAAGGAAGGATCACGTCACGTCAAGGGCGAGCCTTTGATAACGCACCGCCGGGTATCATTAGGGAAGGTACAGTGACGCAGGATGGCACGACAGCTATTGACATCCCTCTATCGCCACGACTGGCAACATATCAGCGACGAGCGAGCTCTGTGGCACTACATAATCGATCGATGGTGGATGATGATGATGCGGATCTCGCTTTCGCGCACCGAAGTATCAGTTTAGGTGCTGATGATAGAGAGCCTCCTACGTTAAGTACTCTGTTGGGTAGGCAGATGCAGCTCGAGGAAGAGTCCACTCAAGGGGAATCAGATCGCCTTCAGCCTGCTGCTGAAATCGAGAGCTCCGACACACCTGGGATGCTTCAGCGAGGACTCTCGGAGGAGAACCCTCCTGAGGGGCTGATTCCAGCAGCAGCATCTAGTTCACCATTTGGCCGACGACGTTACATGGGCATGGCTTCACACAGACAGACCCCACCACAGTCATCGCGTGGGAGCTTTACTGGTTCTGTCAACAGACAAGTTCGGGGTGACGATGACTCAGTTAATGAGGAACCCCTGGTTTTTGACTTTTCGGAAATGGATCCTCAAGGTCGACGAAGCATCGAAGAGGCGCATAGCAGTGCGCATGGGGCACCGGGCTCTGGATCGGAGAAGGGAAGATACGAAAGCCGCGGTGCTTCCAGACGAGGATGGTAAGGGTGGCATTGCACATATGCAAAACTTTCTTGAACATACGATACATACAGCATCAACTTGGTTGCAGCAGGAGGATAAATATTCATGAGCTCCATCTACACCATGGGTTTTTGTTTCAAAGGAAGTGGAGTTGCCGGCAGGACGGCGTCGGGTTGTCTTTTTAGTAGATTGTTTATGGATGAAACGAGCGGCGTACATGGATTTGTATTCATCATTCAGTTGGAAGGTTTGTTCATATCAGCGATGAATGTAGCTATAGCAAGCGGCATCCTTCATTACAAGGCAGGCCTAGGGAGTTTAAAGTTAGGAATATCATCTACCAACGTCCAAGCACTTTTCTTGAACCTCTGCGATGACTTTTTAGTATTATCCGATGGTACCCAACCTGAGGAGCCACGCCACGTAAGGACGTCACCAAGATGATGGAGACGCGCAACTGGCCGCGGAGTTGCAGTCTTGTTTGTGGATGGGTAAATTAAACACCACCCGTCTTATGTAGTTCTAATGATTATATACCTAGTCAAGTTCAACAGAATTATGTAATTCAGTCTTTCTCATACTGATATATGGATAGAGAGAAGCATAGGTACTCAGTCTCCTTGAACTGGGCTGTGCACATGTGAAGCGCTGAAGATGATGTATTGTGGCGCACGCGTGGCCCTCCAGCCACACGCACCAGGGAGCTTGTGCTTTGGGTCAGGTTGGGGAAGGCACCTAGCCAGGTTACCCAGGCAAGGTAGCTCAGCCCCGCTGCTTCCTTCGCCGCTCGTTCGTCATCAGTGGGAAAGCGAGAGGTAGCTGGAAGGAAGCCTGCCTAGAATTATAAACTCTCAACCATAGGTAATTTCATTACTTTACCTAGTACTCAGTATTCGCTATACCCTTGCCGTAAACACGCTACCGACTACAAGGTCGTCTACGTACGACGATTCACATTTGTCCAGGAAGGAATCTACAAAAGTAGTTCAAGTGACGTCCCCGTGTGGAGTGCGACAGCCGAAGACGTAACCCAGGGTCTTGGTACTGATACAGAACCTCTTCATCTCGCATCTCGCATCACTGTCGCCAACCTACTTCCACACCGAACATCCACATCGTCGCTATCGCTTTCTCTATTCTCCATTCATACGACCGATAAACGCACACTATACCCAAGGCTTTTAGCCAACAAGGACACGCCGCGTCTTGCGCTTTGACAACTACCCCCGCCGATACCTGATACCCAAATCACCACCATGTTCCGAGCCTCAGCAGCAGGCCCCTATGACGATGCCGTCAGTATGTAATGCGCTTTTCTTTTATATGTGACTGAGCGTGCAAGCGTGTTGTGACCTGCATGTATCTCGATATGTGAATCATTGCGGCTGACCCCAGTATAGCCAAGGCCACCGACGAGAACCTCACCTCCGAGGATTGGGGCGCTATTATCGAGGTCTGCGACAAAGTAGGCAACGATCCAAATGGTCCTAAAGAGGCTGTTCAGAGTATTATCAGACGTCTTGCGCATCGCAATGCCAACGTCCAGCTTTACACTCTCGAGGTATGCTTGCTCTCAACATCTCAAGCTTCATCTACTAATCCCAAATTAGCTTGCGCATGCTCTTGCTCAAAACTGCGGAAAGAACATGCACCGCGAGCTCTCCAGTCGTGCTTTCACAGATGCACTGCTCCGCCTCACCAGCGACCGCAATACACACACACAGGTCAAGTCGAAGATCATTGAGCACATGAAGAGTTGGTCCGACATGTTCAACAACGACCCCGAGCTGGGCATCATGAGCGATGCCTACAACCGCGCCACACGGAGTAACCCGAACCTCCAGCCCCCGAGCGCTCCTCAAAAACAAGGCCTTACTGATGTCGATCGCCAGAAGGAGGAGGATGAGCTGCAGATGGCACTCACACTGAGTCTTCAGGAGGAGGAGCGCAAGAAGACTGCTGCCAGCAGCCCAGGTGTACAAGCTGGCCCCAGCGGCCAGACAGAGAGCCCTGCTCCTGCAGCACCCGCCGGTACTACAGCCGCTACTGTTAGCCGGGTGCGCGCCCTGTTCGATTTCGCACCCTCGGAGCCTGGTGAGCTGGAATTCAAGAAGGGCGATGTGATTGCTGTTCTCGAAAGCGTGTACAAGGACTGGTGGCGGGGTTCTCTACGAGGCAAGACTGGCATCTTTCCACTCAACTATGTCGAAAAGCTTGCCGATCCTACACCAGATGAATTGCAACGCGAGGCTCAGATGGAGGGCGAAGTGTTTGCTGAGATCAAGAATGTTGAGAAGCTACTCACACTACTGAGCACTTCAAACACAGCACCAAGAGAAGAGGACAATGAAGAGATCTCCGTAGGCTGTTTCCGCAAACTGGCACATGCAAATAAAGCTAACATTCTATAAGAAACTATACCACCAGACACTCGCCATCCGACCGAAGCTCATCAAGTTGATCGAGAAGTACTCCCAGAAGAAGGGTAAGTTTTGAGATATAAGACTCAATGAACACCTGCTTACACTTTCAGATGACTTTACACAGTTGAACGAAAAGTTCATCAAGGCTCGACGGGACTATGAGGCACTTTTGGAGTCTTCCATGGCCCATCCCCCTCAACACAATTATCAACAGTACGCAATGCGACCAGGACCGGGTCAAGGTTATCCTCAAGCTGGTGGATATCCTCCCCAAGGAGCAGTTCCTCAGGACCCATCACGATATTATACACCTGGCCCAGGAGGTATGTTGTCCCATACAATAACCCAATCAAGTCATGCTGACCACCTCCAAGAGCAACCTCCATACCAAGCCTCGTCCCCTCCTCCCAACTTTCAGGGTCAGCCCCAAGGTCAAGCACCTCCATTTTACGTGGCGGGAGCTGAAGTGCCTGCTGGCTCGCAGCCTTACCCTCCCAGAAACGAATCCCCTTCCAACAGCAAACAGCCTGCCCCCATCAACACCCAGGCCCCTGGTCAAAACTTCAATCCTTATAACCAATCTCAGAGCAACAACCCGTACACGCAAGCACCAATGGGTGGTCGACCTGGTAGCACATACGGTGCGCAAGAATTGGCAACTTCTGTTTACGACTCGCCCATTGCGACCAATAACCCACAGCAACCGGCTTCAGCTGCTACATTCTCAAGCTCGGTCTATTCTCCCGAAGACCAAAATAACGACAACGCCAGCGCACCTCCTGGTCCCTACGCTTCTCATCAGCAACAGCCCCAGCAATACCAAAGCTACAATCCTTCTCAAGCACCTCCAATGCCCACAGGCTCAGCTCCTCCTCCACCTCAGAGTGTAATGACTCCTCCCCCTCTGCAGCCTGGAAATGCTGCTGCATATGATGCTCGCCACGGTCTGCCCAGCCAAGGCACTCCTGGCGGACAGGCTCAGTATAAGCCCTACAACCCTCCTGGAGATGGCCCTTCTGCCCCAGCACCAGACAACTACTACCAAAGTGGTGGGGTTTACTAGAGGTCTCGGTAGTGCGGTGAATAGTCAACTTTTGCTATAGGTTTCAATACAAGCCCTACACTTCCTCAACTCGGGAGTTTTGCTGTATCACAGTTTAACCATTGTTGTTGTCTTTACTATAGCTATATGCGTGGACTATGCGCCTTTTCGTTGCCACTTGATCTTGATCAGCTAGCTATGTTTCTTTGATGATGTGCTGGGATGGGAGCACATACTCTGAGCGTGCCTCTACTCACATGTAAACTACTATAGTCACAACCTTGAACGTTGAATTTATGCACACAATTAAACCAAGAAACCATGTCTTAAGCATATGTCTCTTGTGCCTTGAATTTCCGCCTAGGTATCATAATATATAGATTCAATGACATACATCGTACATAATCGTCTAAATAGACGCGGACGATATATCCGTATTAGTTGATAGCCCCTTCGTTACGAACCAGTCGTGCCCTCGTTTCGTTTCACAACCTGAAACCTCGACCGTCACGCCCCTGTAACAGTCCCTTTTTTGCCGCCTCCCGCCCCGTTTTCCCTCATGGATTTCCCTTCCTCCTCTCAATTCTTTCTTTAAACATATCAAAACTAAATTAATCCTTTGCGCTGCTATTCATTCTTTCCTTCAGGTCCCTGTCCGCAACTTTAATTCATTCTCCTTGTGGTTTCAGCTGGTTCTGTAATTACACGCCTTCAACATTTCCATCCAAGTTCTCACGGTTTAATATCCCGCCACTTCATATCATACTCGTCAAAATGAAGACTACGCTCTTTGTCACGCTCCTCTCTGCGACTACGTCCCTCGTCAGCGCCGGCATCGTCGTCACGCCTGTTTTCTTCAATCAGATCGTTGAGAAGCTATCGGGCGATTGTCCCTTTGGTGTAGTTACTCCTCAGGGATGCGCGTATGTATTCGGATCATCCAGGTTGTCTGGGTCTTTGGGATGATAGTTACTGACTCTCTTGTAGGCCTCAGCGCGGCTAGAGAAATGGGTCTTAGAATAGATGGCTAGCTCAATGGCGGTATTCGTGTTTAGTGGTGGAAGAGACGAAAGTCTGAGGATCTTCTCAGTCTGATCGTTGTGCTTTGATGGTAAAAGGAGATTTCTTTGATTAAGCGTACTTTTGGCCAGCCTCATACACAGCTGTCTATACAATATACCATTGACTGAAATCAAGTCTCTCTTGAGTTTGATCGACTTAGCTGAATTGCGTACCTCTGGAGAGCAGCTGAAGCCATTCATAGTAACTAGTACATTGTCAAAAATACTTATCCGAACTGGACGTATTTCACAATCCACTCTCTAGACGATCTATATCGGCTCAACCTCTCAGAACATAACACGAATCCCAGGAGCCTACGCAGTTGAACCTATTCCAGCTTGATGTGACCGGCAACCATCGTTCATACGGTATTAGATCTCATTGACCTCAGAGTTAGACTGGCGGAAAGCCTTGTCCTGGAGACGCCTGGCAACGTTGTAGGTCAGGAACTTCTTGACCTCCGGAACGAAACAAGCAGCAATCAGCATGATGCATGAGAACGGGATTGTGGCGTAGAAGACGAAATGTAGTGAGTCGGTATAAGCGTTGACGACAGCGTCACTGGCCGAGGCAATGATATCCTTGTTGATACCTGGCACAGTTGAATAATCGCCGCTGGTGACGGCTTCGAACAGAGAAGGCAAGGACTTGGCAGGCAAGCCTGATCCGACCGCAGCTGCAGTCACATATTCAGGTATCGTTTTGGCCAATTCGTTATTCAGAACGGACACATATAAAGCCTGGGCGATGGCACCGCCTAGTGCACGGATAGAACCAAGAATCCCGCTGGCAAGGCCGATATCCTGAGGCGCCCAGAGAAGCGTAACTCCTGTGAACGCGGCATTCTCAATGTATCCAACCCCAAAACAGGCAACAAGTCCAAAAGCGATGGTGTTGGCCCAGCGACCTGGAGATAGCGAGCACATGGCGGTAACAAAGGTCAAGACTAGAATAGCAGCGCAGATGCATTGAATCTTGAGACGGGGGACATAGGAGATTGCGATACCTGAAGTAGCCTGGCCCAGAAGAACACCGCCACCAATGACACAACTCTGCCAGCCAATCTTGATCGAATCAGTCGTGTAGAGTGTGCTGATGATCGTGGGCCAAAGCACGGTCAGGGAATAATAGACCATGGAGGCAACAGTTGCGCAGGAAACAACAGCAACGTATCCAATATTTTTGAAAACACGAGAGGGAATCAAAGGCTGTACACTGCAGAAATAAGCCTCTAATATGGTGTTAACAAGTATACCTAAACAATGGGACTGTGGTGAAAAGCGACGTACCATGGACGAAGAAACACGCCAGAGTCGTGATGCCAATGAGGAGCGTACATATAACCTCAGCACTCTTCCAGGGATATGCAGTACCACCCCAGAGAGACCAACGAGAAAGAGGACACAGCCAGCGGTGAAGAGAAACATGCCAACCCAGTCAAGTCTCTTGGCCTGCTGCATTCTAGTTTTTCCAATATGTAATTGAGCAAAGGTGGGTGGGCGGTAAAGGAACTGATATAGAACAAGTGTAACAGCGTTCAGAATAATTCCGACGTAGTAACTCCAACGCCAGCCTTCATGTATGTTCTTGATCATCGTCCGGGCAATGACAGGACCAAAGACAGCAAATGGAAGAGAGGTCAAGAAGACAAAACTCATGACAGGACCGCGATGTTTGTTGGGAACAAGTTCACCGAGAACGATGCCAAAGGAGAGCTGACCAGCAGCCGCGAGGCCATTGCACCCATTTGAAGCAATGAGCATGCCTACGTTCCTCGCGGCGCCGCCAATGATACAGCCGATAAAACCAAGCACAGTGGTGCTCATAACCATCCACTTCCGTCCGTACAGATCGGAGAGACGGCCAACAATGAGAAAACCGATAGAAGATCCCATAGTCCAAACAGTGGCCGCCCATGCGATTTGGGTCGAAGGCCCAATATCAGCGTTTATAAGTGCACTTCGTACATTAAGTTAGCAAGTCTGGTCTGATATGATTCCTCAGTGAGGGCGAATTGGTCTAAGGCAGTTCATAGATATTGGCATGTTCGCATGTGGAAGATGTGAAATATCAAAATACATACAGCGTGTTTGAAGGGAGTACCCAGCCTAGATAAGCACAGATGCTCGCCAAGGATTGCGCCTGTGAGATAATCAGTGACCATAGTTGTCAAAGACCTTGTGATCGGGCTTACAGCAAGACTACCGAGAAACTGAGGACTCCAGTAGTAGCCATACGGCATTTGGTCGAGCTCATCTCCCAAAGCATTTTTGTCAACATTCTCAATGGTTCCATCGGCCATAACGATATTGTTGGCACTGCCAAGGGTCTCTATCGAGCGCGGCCTCTCGAAACTATTCGCATGGCTTTTGGTTCTGTCCGGATGTTGATTGAGACTTTCCATGGTAGCTATGTTTATATATCTTCAGAGTCGAACGTCATATGTAGTGTGAGAGGAATCTGCCTGAGAGTCCCGATAGTAGGCCTGATAACTTTTCTTCGGAGTGATAGTGATCACAGAATTAAATCAACCGTAGATATCCCTCCCGTCAGCCACAAAACAAGGATTAAGAAGTATAAAGCTTATACTCGGTACATGCCTAGACTTGAAAGTCAAGTCAGCCAGCAGACAGTTCCAGGGATGAGGCCAAAGCTGGCTGGTTCTTAAGTTGAAACGCGACCGCGACATTGGAGAATCGAATCCCATGACGTCCAATACATATCTGGTCACTCTTAGTAATAGTCGACAAGAAACCCCTCTGTTTCCTCTAACTCCGAATCTTGGTATTATCAGTGCGTATAAGCCGAAGCCCGGTTCTCTGGTCTTTTGGTAGCTTGAGTCCCTGAGTCGCGAAGGCCGTGGGGCCGTGTGGTCTAGACTCAGTGATGGACCGTAGCACTAGGCAAGAGAGGGAATCGCTTCGAGGTTATTCCCCAGATTTGCATGCATGAACAGGGGCCAGGTTCTTCTGATCCGCAATGAGGATCGACTGAGTGTAGATATATCGATCAAAAGCGACGCGGATCTGAGTTCTATGCAAAAGATAAATAGGGCGCATCAAGTTATGATACCTAAGCAATCTGTGAGCGGGAACACAATATGTTGACAAAGTTGTTTCTTCTGAGTTAGAAACCCTGAACAAGTTTCAAGTGCGGTTGTCTTGCTCAAGTTTGAAATCACCAAGCAACTCAAACGTACTTGCCAACTTAACAAGGAAATGATATTTACCAGGTGGGTAGGTGCGCCGTGGTATGAAGCCGCACTCTACATCAGGCAGGTGATTAATAATCATACTGACCTCAGACAATGACAATCAAGGCCCGAGGTAGGTACTACCTAGGTAGGTAACCTAGCATTCAACCAAGCTCCAACTTCCAAGTCTCGACATGTCACTGCCCAGATTCTTCACGAAACTGTTAGGGTTTGACCTTTGATGGTCTGGTTTTGGATTCTGACAATACAACACTGAGTTGATACTAATTATAAACATCCCTTCAATACCACACACACTCTTTCTCTCTCTCTCTCTTGTTACTCTCTCTTGTTACTCTCGAAGCTGAGAGAAAACATCAAAGCAAGCAACATGCAAAAGTCTTCATAGCTCAACGAATAACCAATTTTGAAGTGACCAATTCTTATTCAACTAATAAACAACATATCTTGACGTACACTTACCTTCCTCTTATTTCCCATCATCACCCATTGCACGTAGGTGTATGTAAATCCAAACCCTTTCTAACTATGTAGGCACCCTAACTCCACCTCCATTACCATCCTTGGTCGAACATTATAGTATTTTCGACTCAAGGACCACCGCTGATACTCATACCGAAGACCGCCAGGGCCACGGTCAAGTCGGATGGCTTTGCTTGTCCCTTGTTGGCATATGTCGTTATCTTCATACA
Source organism: Fusarium avenaceum (assembly GCA_025948275.1). Lineage (NCBI taxonomy): Eukaryota > Fungi > Ascomycota > Sordariomycetes > Hypocreales > Nectriaceae > Fusarium > Fusarium avenaceum. The sequence continues at coordinate 2,624,379 of CP109669.1, forward strand.
TCTGTAGACGTCTTGTTTGAAGCTCCATCGCCTGCCGAAGCAGCTTGGAAGCCTCCGAAGCCTCCGAAGCCACCTTTTCGACCACCTCCGAAGCCACCTCCTTGACCACCTCCTTGACCACCTCCCTGGCCGCCGTTTTGATCGCCTCCTTGACCACCCTGGTCACCTCCCTGGCCGCCGTTTTGATCACCTCCTTGGCCACCAGCATCAGCAGCTTGATCTCCGCCGTTTTGGTCTCCGCCCTGTCCTCCTTGGTCACCACCTTGGCCACCGGCAGCTTGATCTCCACCGTTTTGATCACCTCCTTGACCGCCCTGGTCACCACCTTGACCAGCATCGGCAGCTTGATCTCCGCCGTTCTGATCTCCGCCCTGGCCGCCCTGGTCTCCGGCGTTTTGATCACCTCCTTGACCGCCCTGATCACCACCTTGACCACCAGCATCGGCAGCTTGATCTCCGCCGTTCTGGTCACCACCTTGGCCACCTTGTCCTCCGGCGTTTTGATCGCCTCCTTGACCACCGTTCTGGTTCTGGTTCTGGTTTTGATCACCTCCCTGACCACCTTGGCCGCCGCCTTGGCCACCGTTACCACCTCCGTTACCGCCGCCGTTACCACCACCGCCTCCGCCGTTGCCTCCGACAGTGATACGGATGCAATCGTCCTGTGCTCCTCGCTGAGCAACAGGCATGAGGACGGGCTGATGGTTGGATGCGGCAGACATACTGCAGATACGGTAGTTACCGTCAGGCAGACCACCCTCAACACTGGCAGTGAGAAGGCCTTGCCCGTTACCGGCGTCATTGATGCCCTTGAAGAAAGCAAACTGCTGAGGGTCCAGGGGTTGTGTAGGGTTCAAGTCACCACCGGTATCCTGAACAGTGATGTGGGTGTGGCCAATGATGTTGCCACCACCATCAAGGTCTTGTGGGGCTGAATAGTAGGTGTTTGTGGCATTGGTAAAGCTGCCAGCAGCAAAGTTGATAAACTGCACTGAGATATCAAAGTTCTGGTTGGCTGCGATGTTATCGCCGTTCTGAGGTGATGTGAAGACGGAGGAAACCATGTTGTTGGCACTAGGAATCTTTCCCATGGCTGCAAAAGGTCAGTTATTGTTCAGATTGTGGGAACTATGGCATGACTTACGGATACCGTTACATGAACCATCCCGGTTTTGCTCTCCATTGGTAAGCGTTTGACCGGAGCAGAAGTTGATGAAGTTGTTGTCATCCCTAGGCAATGTCAGCTATCTTGCTTGGTGAGTGTAGTGTTGGGACTTACGTAGCAGATGCTGCTTGTTCATCTGAGCCGGGCTGGTTTCCATCTTGCTGTGAACCAGTTTGCACGGCGTTGGCTTGTAGAGCATTACCGCCGCCGCCGCCGCCTCCGTTGTTGCCGCCGTTGTTACCGCCGTTGTTGCCGCCGTTGTTACCTCCATTGTTACCTCCATTGTTACCTCCATTGTTGCCGCCGTTTTGACCACCGCCTTGACCTCCGTTGTTACCACCGTTGTTGCCGCCTCCGAAACCGCCGCCACCAAATTGTCGTCGTTGGAGAGCACGGGCGAAGGGATGTCTTCGTTGAACCACAGCAGCTTCTGAAATGGCAGACGCGCTCAAAAGAGCGATGAGAACACCTTTGACTTGCATGATGGGCGATTATATGTCGGTCTCGTAGAGAGAAAGGTTGAAAAAAGAAATTAGATCGAGCTGAAAATGAAGTGCAATGTTGTTTAAAAGTTTTCGAATGGTGCCAGACCGGTTCGAAACAAAGAAAAGAATGGTCACAGACAATGTAATGTAACTTGGCCTCGAAGGAACGAATGGAAGAAAAGAGACACTACCAGAGCTGAAGAGAAAGTAGTAAGATGGTTCGATTTTGGGACGGCGGGTGGAGGGTTTAAAGCCTTGTGGGAAAACTGGAGATGTCATCGGAAACGAAGATGCCGAGAAAAGCGGTTGACTTCCATTATGGCAATCCCAGACAATTCAACGTCTCGGGCTCGCACATCAGACCGGATGGAATCTCGGCGGCTGAAGGGGGCGGGTTTGGGGTCGCAACTCCATGCCCATGACGAGGGTCGAGGCAAACAACGGTACCAAGACCTGCCTCTCGCTTGCTGTCCAAGGGGTCCAGCCATGTGCAGACTCTGGGCGGGCAGGCGGCAGGACAGTAAGGCGGCCAGGGGAGGGAGCGATCAAACTTGACAAGAAACACCATGATAGAGCATCGTGGAACAGAGGAACAGCACTAGCTGTGTCTGAGAAACGAGAGCAGAAACATGAGACAGCGGCAAAGGTAGTAGACGATGCGGAGTAGCTGGGCACGCAGTGCTCTGTCTCTGTAATTCGGTCAAGGGACCCATGGTTGTTGAATAATCATAACAGGTCCAGATAATGGTTCTCTTCTCAGGTGAGTGAGTGGTGTAACAAGAGACGTTGGAGAATGTTAGTGAAGAGGGAGAGAATAGGGCAAATTGGTTAGCGCTTGGCTAAGCTTGGCGGGTGGACATATTCCCGATAAGAGATTTGCTGTCCAAGAGAAAATATGGGAGGGAAGGTGTGGATGAGTCAATCAAGATCGCCTGCCATTGTTGATGTTGAGATGCGGCTGTGTGCGTCTCAGCCCATGCCTCCTCCTTCCCTTTTGGAGTACTGTATGGAACCTGCAACGGGTTGCTAAGGGCTGGAGCAGCCAATCAAGGTGCTTGCCGAACTGTACCTGCAGCGGCTGCCACGGGGACTTTAGGGGAGTGGAGGGGGGTATAGTTCCAGGCACAGCGTGTTTCGAACTCCAAAACTTCGAAACCATCAATGTTAAGCGTGAGTGTCGGAGAGTGTCCACTCTGTGACGTGAGAAAAACTCCTCAATTTTGATCAGGAAAAGCTGATGAATAATAGCAGGTTTGTTCTTTTAACATGCAAAGCTCGTCAGTATTGTCTTGGCTCGACTCCAATTAACTGTTAGTAGTTATTCATTTTGTTTCAATGCCTGACCGACAAATGCCAAGTATAAAGCAGTTGTTATAGTTCAGGCAGGCATGTATCATATCAGCTCTATTAATTGGAACCGAAATCAACACAGCAGGCTCCTCACGGCTGAGCAGCGTTCCGAAAACTAAATGAATAATCAAGGTTTCCAGAAAATACCTAGCTTTCAATTCCATGCCATGCAAGTTATTGGTCTATATAATCACAAACTCTGTACGCAGCACTACTGTAGTCTGTCTGGGCTGGTTTTCCATGGCTGGCAGGCTTGTTGCAGATATGTCACAGACGAGCAATAGCATGAATACCCTACATTGGCGTTGCAACCATGAGGTAGCACTCGACACCCAATCCTTGCACTGTAACCGGACCTGCGACGGGATCTCTGTATCACTATTTTAGGTTAAGCTTAGAATGTCGATAAGACTGTTTTCCCCAACGTTCCAGTTTCACCTGTACTTTTCGATAAATCCTCCTGCTATAGACAGTCCCAGGGCTATCATTTGTCTCAGGACTCAGGTTTGAAGTGACATTGGATGAAGCGAGCTTTGATCGATTAATTGGCGTTTCCGTAGGCTAATGTGCGATGCAATGTGTAATGTTTAGGAATCGTCTGTATTGGTCTTGTTTTCTTAATGGTGTTTTTGCTATAAGATATCGTTATATATTCATCCGTACTTGAAATGATTGAAAGACATCAAAGACACCAGTTCGACAGAATGTACAGATAGTATGAGTTCAACGTTTATAGACATGATATCCTACTTAGTACCAAATTGCAAATGATCCAGGAATGACTGGATACTCAAACAACATATCACAGATCCTCAGGCAGCTCTTCAGATACCTGCTTCTGCTTCTGTTCAGCATCCTTGTAAGCCTCCACGATCTTATCCAGCCATGCGGCCATTCTGTAACCGGCCTTGGCGACCTGCTCCTCAATGGCAGGGGCTGCCTTTTCAAAATACTCGCCTCCTAGTTCCTGACCGATGATGGCGTCGGCACCCTCAGGCAAAACTGTAGATCAGTGTTAGAAATATACGAGATTTAAACTGTCGCTAGGGTATCCGTAATTGACTTACCATGACTACAAACAAGCGCATTGGCCTCTCGGGACCACGCAAGTGCCGTGCTGACGGGATCCTCAAAGTCTAGATCCTTCAACCAACCCTCCTTCGCCTCCGCAAACTTGCCATCGGCAATCTCAACAGCGAGTTGGTTAGCCCAGTTGTTGGCAATCTTGAGAGGGGGGCCGCGTGGCCCGCCGAGCAGCTTTTCAGCAATGGAGCTGTCCCAGACATGGTGCAGATTGAATGTACGACCGTCGAAGGTTACCGAAAGACCGTTGCCTCCCTTCTCAACATCTTCGTTGTGCAGAGGCTGGTGAAGATCACCGATGAAGTGAACCACAAACTTGGCCGCTTGGTTGCGCTGCCAAAAGGGCAGCTCGGGCTCGATTGACTGCTGGGTGTAGTTCTTGAGTGCAGAAATGACACATCCGTCATCCTTGCAATCTCGCTCGAAATCAACATTGCACTTGTTAGGCGGGCTGTCGTGAGCGTCGATGAAGTGGAAATTCTTTGTGTATCGACCCCAGTTCGTGTATCGGATCGAGTCGGCCCATGAGGCTATCTTGGCGAGGTAGTCTGCCTCATCGTTATAGAGAATATACTTGAAATGCGCCTCGGTTGTGTTGGCAACGAAGTGGCCAGCCAGGTAAGCGGTGGTCATGTGGCCGAGACCTTATGATTTGTGAGCTCATGATCAAGACTGATCTCATATGATGACGACTTACTGCCCCAAGCAAGAGCTGCGGGCAAGTTGGCAAGGCTAAGAGCCAATGCGCCGCTGGATAGAAGCTTCATGGTGGCAGAATAAGGGAGGCTACAAGAGATGGAGGCGTTTATGGAGGAATGCGACAATATGTATGTATATTGTCGGTCACGGAAGGAAGAGAAACAAGAGCAGAATTCAGTAGTGCGATGTAGATGTTATAAGAGCGATAGCCCTTGGAGAGATGGATAGAAATATGGAGGCGAAGTTTGTATTGGATTAACGCGTCTGAGCTGCAGAGCTGAGCGGGAATCGGTTGGCTAAGGATGCCGTTGCCTACGTCTACCTAGCCTGGAGCATGATCGATAGCTTGCTCATGAGTTGTCAGGGGTCCAGTTGGAGAGGCGGGACGGCAGAGAGCTTATGGCGAATCATGATGAGCATGTGCCACGCCACGTGAAACATAACATGAACGAGGCTGGGGAAATTGATCCTGATGCGGTGTGTATGAGAATAGGGTAGGTATTGAATAGTTGAGTGAATATATTGAGGCCTTCATCATACTTTCGAATTGTGCGTATATGATATAGAAAATAGGTAGTCTCAGTCGACATGAATAATATCGGCCTCTTATCGGAGGTGGTCCGAGAGACAAGACCCTGCATCACAGCTTAGACTTGCAGACTCACAGACTCACGCACCACCAAAAAAGGCTCACGCGCCTTGGAAAGCCCCCCATCTCTCTTTTGCGTTCCCCATATTTTAGCTCACACGATCTCCAAGCCAGTGCGTCACTTTCCACGATAAGCGCTCATTGACTGGCCAATCCACGACGACCGGTTACCAAAAACGATGTCGATAAGACAGACCTCTCCACTGTTGAACCCGACAACGGGGCCGGGGAGGAGGTTTCTTATCAGTGCCTTGGTTAACCGTTGGTTGATTTTGGAGCAATAACTCTAACTTTGTTTGCTTGAAGAGTCTTTTTCACTCTTTTTCATATTGTATTTTCGGATTATTGTATTCAAAGAATTGGCACGGTAGCAGAAGATCCAGTCTCCAAATCTGAACTCCAGAGTCGGCTGTAAAATTCTGAATCAGAATTAGAGACAAAGAGCCTGTTTCTCCTCTGGAATTGGAATTGGATCTACGTTTTCTGCTTTCCTGCAGTAAGATCTATCCCCAATCTGATCCTCTAATTCTCCATTGTCGCTGGCTAGCTTCGTGATACCCACCTTGGTCGCACCACCTCCTCTTCTTTCTACCTTGACCTTATCCAAGCCTCTTCCTTTCTCTCTTTCTTCCTCCTTCTCTTTCTCTTCATCTACCCTCCTCAACTTCAAGCTCAACTCCTCCCGGCTCAACGACGAAACCTTTGCCATGCCGCTGCTGGCTTCGACCTCAATCGCCGCTGCGGCGCATGCGTTACCCGTCACGTTGGCTCTGTCCGGTATTTTTGGCAGCATCAGCTTAACTTCTTGGATATGCCTCCTCGTGCGTCCCCCATTCGCGCGTTCTTGTGTTGCAGTCGCAGTCGCATGCACAGAGCAGACCCTAATTAGACCCCCATTTTGGCTGACCATTCGCTGCAGTTACCCCAATTGTTCGCCAACTACAAGGCCAAAAGTGCTGATGGCCTCAGCATGGCATTCCTCATTGTTTGGCTTCTGGGCGACATCACAAATCTCATCGGTTAGTTCCTCAACGTACATTCCTACCTAGGTACCGTCCCCGGGGCAAAAAGTGGCCATTTGTGCAGAGTCAAATGCCATTGATGCGCCAAATTCCGACTCCCTTGTCAAGCTTTTTTCCCCCTCCACCACCTGCTAGAAGTGGCTTGCGCCAACACCAGACTCAAGCTTGGCTAACCTTGCATTACTAGGAGCCTTGTTCACCCGCCTAGCTCCCACCGCCATTGCCCTGGCAGGCTACTTCTGCATTGCCGATATCGTCCTCATCGGCCAGGCTCTCTACTACAACACCCTCAATGCCCGTCGTGCGAGTCGCGCCGAGGAGGCAAGACCAATTGACCCTTCAGAAGAGTCTCCCCTCGTCGGCAACCGAAACCGCAGGCGAAGCTCTTCCTATGGCCTTCCCGGGTCTCAGCGCCGTCATGCGACACACACCGAATCATCGATGGAGCCATTGAGGAAAATTGTGACCGGCGAGGACGATACCCCCGACAGCTCGCCTTGGATCCATAATACTTTGAGCTTGCTTGCTGTCTACGTCATTGGCTTTGCGGGCTGGTTTGTCTCGTACAAGGTTGGCGCCTGGGAGAACGGTGATTCTGGTACACCCGATGCGCCCGAAGACGCCCAGACCACAATTGAGATTGTTGGGCTCATCCTGGGATACATCAGTGCAATTCTTTACCTTTGGTATGTTATTGCTTGCTTAAAAAGACTTGGCGATGATTGTATTGACATTTGCCTAGTGCTCGAATTCCTCAGATTATCAAGAACCACCGAGAAAAATCATGCGAAGGCAAGTTAACCTCTTTCTGAAACAACCAACATCACTAACACTGCACAGGCCTCGCATTGCTTTTCTTCATGCTCTCCATGAGCGGAAACCTTACCTACGGAATCAGCCTGGTAGCCTACTCCCAAGATAAGAAGTACCTGTTGAACGCACTTCCTTGGTTGCTTGGTTCCCTGGGAACTATTGCCGAGGATCTTATCATTTTTGCCCAATTCCGAATCTACTCAAATGTCGAACGTGACAGTGCTATTGAGCCTTAAATGATGGTCAACGATTGACTCGACGGAACGAGACGACATAACAATTATTTGCCAGACATGAGACGATGGGTTTGGAGGGTCTAATGTGCATAACATGGCGTTGCATTCATACTTCAATATGGCATTTCGGAAATTATATAGTTACATGATGGGCAAAGCTTGAAAAAGCTAAAGGGTTTCTCCTCTGGATAGAGGTGCATGAGATGATGCTTGGGTCGAATTATGGTACACTATTACCAATTATGGTTTCTTTATTTTCTTATCTATCAATTAAAGAGCACTTAAACATGAGCCTCTAATATTGTTGGTACCCATTCAGCCATTCTAGCCATTCAAGGCTCTATGCCCTTGTTTAGACGACAAACTCAAACTCGACCCACGGCATTTATTCTCATGCCATGGTGGGGTACTTTTTTCGCGGGTCACCTCCGATGACGGGATGCTTTCGCGCCCGCGGGGTCATCAGGTTGTGTACGCGGTACAATTAGTAGACTCACTCGCTTCAAACCCCAAAATTTAAATTCAAGAGTCTGCAACTTCACATTGTATCTCGACTCTCTGGTTTAATCCCCTTCAAAGTAAGAGGATATCTTTCACCCCTTTTTATACCATTATCCATCATGGCTTCTCAATTCCCTACCAAGAAGTGCGGTATGTTATTCCCAGTTCGTTCCTCGCCTCGGCCGATTTCGCACCAATACTGCCTCCCTCCTGCACGCCGCCATCTACGCTTTAATCAAACATCACAACTGACTTCATCTGTATAGGTGTCCTTGGTGCCACTGGTTCTGTAGGTCAGCGCTTCATCCTCCTCCTCGCCCAGCACCCTTACCTCACCCTCCATGCCATCGGCGCCTCATCTCGCTCCGCCGGCAAGAAGTATAAGGATGCCGTGCGATGGAAGCAGGCCGCGCCCATGGGCGATATTGCCGACATGGTCGTGAGAGAGTGCAAGGCCGAGGAGTTCAAGGACTGCGATGTTGTCTTCAGCGGTCTTGACTCGGACGTCGCTGGCGATATCGGTATATATCCCTCCCATCTCAGCTCATGATGAATGGTCGTGGACTTATAAATCTCCTAGAGCTTGAATTTACCAAGGCCGATATTCCCGTTTTCTCCAACGCAAAGAACTACCGTCGCGATCCTCTTGTGCCCCTCGTCGTTCCCACCGTCAACCTCCCCCATCTCGACCTCATCCCTCACCAGCGCTCCGTTCGCGGCCTCAACAAGGGTTTCCTCGTCTGCAACTCTAACTGTGCCGTCATTGGTCTCGTCATCCCCTTCGCCGCCCTCCAAGCCCAGTTCGGCCCCATCTCCACCGTCTCCATCGTCACTCTCCAGGCCCTCTCGGGCGCCGGTTACCCTGGTGTTTCTAGCATGGACATCATTGACAACATCGTCCCCTTCATCTCAGGCGAGGAGGACAAGCTCGAGACCGAAGCCCGCAAGATTCTCGGCCGCATTGATGACAAGGGCACTGCCTTTGTCGAGCAGGAGGGTCTCCGTGTTTCAGCTACCTGCAACCGAGTTCCCGTTATGGATGGCCACACTGCCTGTGTCAGTTTGAGCTTCGAGCGCAAGCCATCCCCCTCGGCTGAGGAGGTTCGCAAGGCTCTACGCGAGTATAAGAGCGAAGCCCAGGCTCTGGGATGCCCCTCGGCACCTGAGCCCGCCATCAAGGTCTTTGGCGATGATGAGCCCGACAGACCTCAGCCCCGCCTTGACCGTGATCTCGGCCGTGGCTACACCGTCAGTGTCGGCCGTGTGCGCGAGGACGAGGCTGGCATCTTTGACATCAAGTTCACTGCTCTGAGCCACAACAGTAAGTCTATTTCTCACCCTTTCAGAGTTTCATTTATACTAATTGTCATAGCTGTTATTGGTGCTGCTGGTTCATCGATATTGAACGCCGAAGCTGCTATCCTCAAGGGTTACATCTAAACTGGAAATGTGAAATATGCATAGTTATAAAAGTTGGTTAAGAAACAAAATAGATAACGTCACCTGGAATTCAGTTTTGGGCCATAAACATCAGAGAAATGTCTCCTAAACTGACCGAGAGAAAGTTGAAGAAATTCGAGCTTGAAAGTGTATGACTTTGCTAACTATTCCAGATCATGCTTAACATCATATAACGGCCGACCATGAAGGGTATTCCTATCTATTTCCATTCCAGCGCAAGTGTATCGTCAACACTAGTAATGCGCGACCCATTGCCTATAACCAAGTTCAATCGTGTGATATTCTAAGTCCCGACAATCCATGCTGTGATCTGAATCCAGTGCAGCAGCTATCCCATACTCATTACGCCAACATATACCATGAAACTCCGAACGTGCAAAACAAAACGCCATGTTACATGGCTCGCCACCCTTATGAACAAGCAGGTATATGTAAAATTATCGGCTGCGATCCTCTGAGGTGGGCGACCCTGCCCTGCCAAGGTTGTTAGAGAATATACTGAGCCAACCGTCTTGTCGACTCCATCGTGAGGATCTAGGCTCGGTCGAAAGCAGTCCTTGTTCAAGATCTAGTTCCGGTTCTTCGGAGCGGGATCCAGAGCCCTCAGCGACAGTTTCCTCGTCATCATCGTCCTCGTCGTCGCTGGCATCGTCGCGATATGGTTCGTAATGCGGCTCAGATGAAGAGCCATGGGCAAGAGATCGGACAACATCGCCCTTACATATGGGGCAAGTTCGTCGGCGAGTGGTCAACCAAGGAGTACTAGAAATCGTTAGAAAATGCGAAATAAAGCAGTACCGTCTGCTACACTTACATGCACTCAACGTGGAACTCATGGCCACATGGTAGGCTCATCACTTGACTGACACCGTCGACGTATTCTTCAAGACACACCACACATTCGACCTGACGTCCCATATACTTCTTCCATTCAGCAGAGAAACCACCAGAACCTTTCTCGCGCTCTGATCTAGCATTATTCCTAGTTGCGCTTGGAGGCGTGGGAATAGCATCACTAGGCGCAGGTCGCGTTTCGTCGTCGGGCGAGCCTGATGAGCCTCTCGATCGGGGACGCGGTCGGGCAGGAGATTCCTGGAGCAGAGGAGTGGTCGGTGTTGGCGCAGCTGGCGAAGGAGTTCTCGGTGATGGAACTGGTGAAGGGGCCACTGTATGAAAGGTACGGACAGGGAGACGCTCGACAACCGACTTTGGAGCTCTCCAACGCCTTCTGCGGATACGAGCACGGAGAATCAGAAGGGCGTACACCACAGTCAGAGTGACCAGTGGGCTGATGACCAGTACAAGCAGCGTATCGAAAAATGGGCTAGCATTACTCGTAGGTGTGATGGTGACCCAAAGTCCTTCGTGTACGTCATCGTCGGCCTCGTCAGTTTCATCGAGCCTCTTGTGGCCCAGAGAAGAGTCCATCGCAATTTCCTCGTCCTCAGTCAAAATCTCCAGGAGGAGCTCTTCCTCATCAGGCATGGAGTTGTCGTTTCCTGTGCTATGACGAATAAGAGAAGCCTTGGGTGGGAGAACGGGCTTGACCTTTCTGGAACCACCTGCATGCTTCCAATCATCATAGTTATCTTCAGAAAGCATAGGATTGCGGACCTTCTTGGGTGGTTCTCTAACAATTTTGTTCTTTCTGGTGACTGTCTGCCTCGAGGATTTGAGACCTGTCTTTAGCTTTCTTGAGGCAGGCTTGGTGGTGCGCTTTTTAATGTTGGTGTTTTCGAGAGATCGTCTATCATGGGTCGAGGCAGTAACGGTAGATTTTACTCCTTGTTTGCGATGCTTCTTCGACTTGGAACCTCGTTGAACTCTAAGAACAGGATTGCCCTGATTGTCTAATGTATCTTCGATAAAGCTGCCGGGTTGTGTCAGTGCAGACAGCAGCTGTGCGGTAGTACGGGCTGTGAAAACAGAAGGAATGGTGACATTGTCAACTTCTGGACCATGTGCGAACATCTGAATAAGAGGACCGCCTTTCTGATTATCACCAACAATAACAGCGAGAGCACCTCGTCGCTGAGCCCACATGACCTTGTCGAGAAAACCGCAACCACCCCGCATGAGGAGTGCGACCTTGCCGTCGATTTCAGCGTGGTGGTGCGTCGCAGAAACATGGCTCGAGGTGGTGTGACCGTTGCCGGCGTTGGGGATGATAACTCGGCTTCGCTTGGCGTGCGCATTAGAGTCGGACTTGGAACTCGCAACAGAAGGGACAGCAGCCCTCAAAGCCTTGTGCAAAGCAATCGCCTCAGCCCTCTCGTTCCATCCTGGGGTGTCGCTGCAGCCCAATTCGCCGGTGCCGTGTATGAGAGCGTCTTCTGCGAAACCACTGCCCACCCACAGTTGACCACTTAGACCGCGGACGGCGAGTTTGGGACCAAAAGCGGCGGGGCGGGCGGCAAAGGAAGTGCTGTTGTCGTCGGTCAAGCTGATCGCAGCGTTTGGCGGGAATAGCGAAAAAGGTGTGTTGTAGTACATGGAGCCCCAAACGGCATTTGTTGACTTTCCATCGCCACGACCAGAATGCGCAGACTTGGAGTTGGTCTTTGCTCTTGACCTGAAGTTACCAGCGGGGTAATCGGCGTAGGCGGAGCGAAGCGAGGAGGATATAGCGCGGCAAAAGACGAGGAGAGACACTGCGATAAAGAGTATGAGAACAAAAACGCGTGGAGGACGCATCTTGAACGACAGTGAATAAATGAGAGATCTCCAAACGGTAAATGGAGAAGAAAAGAGCAGGAGACGAGAAGCAGAAGGAAGAGTGTGAATGGGAAGGAGAAAGAGAGGTTGGTGAGCTGAGGTGTGAGTGAGGTGACTTTGGGGTCACCCGGAGATATACCAAAGACGTCACCTCAGGTCTAGACCGATCATCCGTTAGAAGTTAGGTCTTTTGGGGTGTAAGGTGTGATGAGGTAGTATGTGAAGCTCCGAATGGGGATACTCGGAGAAGAGAGAGAGAGACAAAGAGATAGAAAGAGACAATATAACTATGACATGGTCCAGTCAAAGCTTTATGAGAGAAATGCCGAGAGAAGCAACGACAACCAGAAAGTATATGCAATGCCAGACAACGTGGAGGTCGTGTAGAAGGTAGAAAGGAAAAGGTTGATGTCAGTGTGGCTGACTACAAAGTCAAATCACTGAGCCTTGTACAAAGGAAACCAAAGAAGCAAGCAAACAATCAGTCAGAGAATGATAGACAAGGCAACAGACTAGATACTGTCTTGGATACAGGAACAAGGCCAAGAGAAGGGAGTAAGAGGGAGACAGTGAGAGAGAGGGAAAAGAGCAGATCATAAAGTCACTCTAGCACCCAATTCGATACGATGTTATTTACCTAGTCTAGTGACGACAGCACAAAGAATGGCTGATGAGAGGGGCCGGAGGGGAAGAGACAAAGACCGCACGCGGCATGGTGCCGTAAGTGGAGGCCCGTACTAGGTGCTGTTGGCCGGGGTCTGTAAGCTGCGAGCGCTGTAACCGGCAACTGAGGCCAGCCCCCTGTAATTTGTACAGCAGACTAAACCCTGGAGTGGGCTCTGGACCTCTCTCTAAGCGGGGGGTTCTTTGATCCTCCATGTTACTGTATCTGGGTAGCACCCAATGATGGGCGGCTATGTACGTCTCAGAATCAGTTGATCAAGTACGGATAGAGAGCAGATAACAATAGTAATTGATAAGGGTGTTGTTTCTGGCCGAGATCCAAAGGCATCGCTTGATAGATAAACTCATCATGGACAAGTCATTGGTCGACTCCACCAACACAGTTAGTTCAATGTCTGTTCTGCCTGTCATTCACTCATGGTCATGACCATAGCCATGATCAGGCGCCCTACGGAGTACCACAAAAACAAAACCAGGGTCTCTCACCCACTCTGCTCTGTTCGTCTGCTGGTCACGTCACGACACGAAACTTCTATTCCCCACTCCAGATTTCTGAGCTAAATAATTGGGGTAAGCTCGAGGTGCCCTGACGCTGCAAAGTCAATCAATATCAACTTGCTCGTTCCTGAGTCCCAAGGTGGGTCGGAGTACAATCCGTATAGCACTTTGAGCGCCTTAAGATATGGATGTTAATGAAATCTATACGTCGCTCTTGGCCCAAATTTAGACTAAGTCTTTCAGTTAGCCTTGCTTGGTACTTACTATAGTACCTACCTTAGTAGGTAGGTACTATGCGGGCTATGTTCTAACCTCCATACCTGGCCCCTTCTACCGCAACCGGTTGAGAACTGCAGCAACTGGATTAGGCTGTCGTGCAACAAAACCAACCACTTTAGACCCATTCAAGCCTCGCTGCTCAGAAACAAAGAAAGCTACATTTCGAGCACAAGTGCAACGTCGTGATGCGTTAGCAAATGTCGCGTGTTTTTCTGTTTTGTTTTGCAGTTGGTGAAACAGCAGGGGTTCTGCCATTTTCCATGGTGGATTTGTTTCTCAGCGTCCTCTTCTTGGACTAATATCACTTGGCACGTGAGAGCATCAGGTGAACAGTCGAGGTCAGTCCTCCTCATACTAGGTACGACCAAAATATCAACCACTTCAACCCTCAGTTGGTTGAATTCTGCTGCATTTGCATGTGCCTTTGAATTTTGATTTCTCAACGGCGGGGCAATACGACCACTGGTTACAGGCTTGTCTAGCAATTACGCTGGCTCCAATGATAGTACTCATCGGATCCAGTGCTTGCGCAACACAACGTACGAATACACCAATCAATCATTATTAAGCCCTCATGTACTCATGTGCAATACGAATCAACGAACCGCAAAAGGAACCAAGCATCTCATTCATATCTCGTGCCTGATCTGATCTAGACTTGTGCAGGGCCCCTGCCTCGCTCGGCACGTCTAAGCCTTAAAATAGATCCCCCCTGAGCCAAGCTTCGAGCTTCTCATTCTATGCCTAATGCGAAGGAAGCTTTCACCTCAGCCATCCCTTTGACAACATGTTATAGTCAGAATCAACTTGAATCGCCATTTAATTTAGATTTAGATCTCAAAAGTCTATATTCGTCCCGGCTTGACTATGGCTTCTTCGGCGCCACCGCCCTCTGAAGTCGTTTACAAGCTCGGTCCCATCTTGTGGCACCATTATCTGGTGGTCAAACATGGCGTCGTGATCCATGCCACTCTTCAGTTGTCCGGATCCAGGAACCGAATCCAGTCTCGTAACTCAACTAAAATGAATAAGAATAAGAATCCGTGCTCCCATTCTACTCCGCCGGATTTGGATGACGGCGGGGACTCTGTACGTACTCGGTTCAGGCTCTTATCTGTTGGCCAGCGCGTTTTCTATTTCCAAAGCGTCTATTCATACGTCAACGTCTCTATCCAAAGGCTCCCAACCCCTAGTGGACCATTAAACCAATCTTCAAATCAAGGCAGGGCATGCTACGCTACGCTACATCCAATCATTGTATACGGATCATTGTCTCGGTACACAACCTCGATCGAATCCGTCGGTTGTGTCCACCCTCAGCTAATCTTCTGGTTGTGACACTCCATCGGACCCGATCTCCTTGCCGACATCCCATTCTCTCTTCTCTCCAGCTTTGGACCATTGCACGCTCTCCGCTGCCTTCTCATCTGTGCCACTCGCCCGCTGTATCTGCTCATCCGCGAAACCGGCTGCTCTCATACGTTCTTCCTGGTTTTGCCGTAGCTTTTGGCGGTCTCTAAACGCCTCGACAGCATCGTCCCAGTTATTACCACCTTCGTCCTCGTCCATTTGGACATCAGTCTTGGGGTCATATGTCTCGGAGAATCGTCGATCAATACCCGAAGACCCCCCTACTGTTCCTCGTCCTCGGTATTTCGGGGGTGGTGCGGGTCCGATCAGATCTTCCAAGACATCGGAGTCCCCATCTTCCTCATCCTTCCGTTTGCGGTCTTCCTTAGTTTCCAGAGGTGACCGATGCCGATGTTTACTCTTCGGTTCCCTAGGTGATCGAGACCGTCGTCGGCGAGTAGGTGATCTAGACCTATCTCTCCGTCTATGGCTGCGACGATGTTGACCTTCCTCATCGGAGGATCTATTTCTGCTTCGTGATCTATCGCGTCTTCTGTGTTCTCTGCGGGATTTGTCCGACCGCCTCGAGTCATCGTCGGTCTTACTGTGACGATCTTCCCGAGATAATCGGCCGTGTTGTCCGCGATCGTTGCGCTTGTCTGTGAAAAGGTCGTCTTCGTTCTGATCTCGTTCGCGCTCTGATTTTCTATCCTTTTCGCTGCGTCTCGAATCTTTCCTTGAAGAAGGTCCGGCCTCATCTTCAGTTTTTGTTCGCCTTTTACCGCCTAGAATGGCATGAATATCGCCCATCTGTCGCCTTCTGATATCATTGACATTCGGGTTCGTTTTGCGTCGCTTGAGCTCTTCGGTGCGCTCCAAGTCTTTCAACCGCGCTTTTGACTCAGCAGCCTCTTTGGCTAAAAGTGCCTTGTTGTGATTGTCGGTGTCTTTAATGATATGTCGTAAAAATCGGGTGTTTGGTTTCATCATGTTCGCAGGTCTGAAGCCATGTCAGCAACAGACTGGCCAGAAATTGATCGAGTCCTCCATTACTTCTTATTCGTGCGATATGCTTCCATGCCCATAGCTGAATATTTGATAGAGCAGTCGCTGGCCTCCTGCGCCAAGAGGTCTGCGACATAGTCGTCGGTTAAAAGCTCGTCGTTTTTAGACATGTTTGGTCGCGATCAAGAGACCAAATTATGCGCCAATCTCAAGATATTTATATCGACTGAAAATTGCGCCAAAAAGAGGTTTGTAGTTTAAGTTGCAGTCGCTTCCTTTTGGCTAGGGGTTCTGCCGATTGATGTCAGCAGGCATCTGCCGTGTTTCACCGCTTCGTTACCCATGCGCTAAGCCGAAATAGGTCTCAGAAGTAAACATCAACCACCTTTCACACGGCCAGTTCGTCACATCAAAGATATTGCGACTGACCAAATTCAGATACACGGTAGTTCTAAGATACACACCAGAAAATGGCTCAGCCTGACGCACAAAAAGTCTTGGATACCTTAACCAAACTTCAATCATCACGAGAAATCTCAATCATTAAACTCAGTGAGCCTATCTCAAGCTCAAAGCCTCAAGATGCCCGACAAAGAACATCAGATGCCTCAAACTCAGCCTTTGACGCGCCAACTCCCGCAAGCTTAACGGCGGACCTTGCTCATTACAAGGAACTATTCGCCAAACTGCGGTTCTCATACGTACAGCAAGTTACAAAGGAGAAGTTCATCAGAGCCATTGTTGGCGATCCGCCCATGATCGTTACCATGGAGGAGAACATGGAACTTGAAAAAGAAAATGCGGTCGCCAAAAAGCAGCTCAAAGAGCTCAAGACAGAAGTGGCGGACATGGTGACCGATCTCGAGAGAAGGGGTGTCGAGCTAAGCAAGAAATACGAGAGTGTGCAGCTTGAAACGACGAAGCTGCGTGAGATGCCTGCTAAGATTGAGGAGCTGGAAATGCGAATCCAAGAACTACGAGAAGCGCAGGAATTGCCAGAAGGAACAAGCCCCAGCATGAATCTCCCCCTTGCCAAAACACAAGATCTTGTCAACCAACGAAAGCTCGAACAGCAGGAACTTGCACGAGAACTAGAGTCCCTACAGGCCAAAGTTCCTCGGAAGAGAAAGGAGGCCGACAGACTTCACATTGAGTTGCAGCCTCTCGAGACGAAGCGCCAGAACAGCGCGACTGCTGCGCGTGAGGCAAGGAGGAGAAAGGAGGCGGCCCTCGGTGGTGCAGCGGATGATCTAGAGGAGAGGGCGCGATGGTGGCGAGCTAGCGAGGGTGTGTTAACGCAGGTACTGGACATTAAGAATTAGGTGCGAGATACCACGAATCAATTTGGGGTGATCAGATTATGGTCGGCGTTAGGGGATTCGGAAACTCGGGTTTGCGATGGTGGCGTTAAAAGATATGCGCAAGCTTGGTGAACTCGGGTCACTATTTGGCTTTCAAGATATGTAGGTAATGAGTGTCAATGATCAGTACATCTTCAGAAATAGTCCCTTGCCTTGTGTAGCAGTGACTATGAGATAGTTGTTCAGACTGCTCACTGTCTGTCGATACCATTGTACGGACCTATGTTTACTAGATCTGGGCGAAGAACATCACCAGTGTGCCCATGGCGGGTGGTTAATGTCTGGTAACACGGGCAAGTTTCTGTACCATAGGTGGGAGTGCATTGGAACTGATATTCGGGTGCGTATTGTGTTTGTTCCTTGACGGGAGCTACAAACCAGAACGACAAGCAAGTAAGCATTAACAGTGCTAGTATATGGATATATGTCATATTTATGGCTTTCTTCCCATCTACACCTGTCTCTTTCATTGCCGCCATAAGATACATATCAGATAGACCATCGTCTCGATAGACTACATCAATACTCTCCAGGGGTGTCCTGTCGTCCCTGAATCTATCGAGTGTTATGTTTCGGATTAGCAACGGTACTTCTTACGCACTAGAAGAAACCATGACAGCCGCCTTAAAGGTTCTAAGGATTAGAGGCTCTAGAAATACATGAATGGCTAATGCAGTGTCACAACTCTTCGTCTTTGAAGCCGGACTTTTACAGGCATCGATTAAGGGAAACTAGAACATGGACAGTCGCCAGTATCAGCCTCTAAGAAGATCCAGTAACCAATGGTAGGACATGATGGAGGTTGAACTGGGCATTATGTAGAATGAAACTATAAGTAGTCGGCACCATCTACCCAGTTTGGTTTGTCATTGTCACTACCATTGCCATTGTTATCAAGAAACACCGTGAGGACTTCACCATGCTAGAGTTCATCACCATACAGCATTGTATTTTTCAAGGCCATATCCATGGAACTAAGCAGTGCCATATCAGTTCATGAAAAGCGTTTGGCAGTCCTTGAGTTCAAGAAGTTCAAGTCCAAGAAGGTCCAGCATAGTTACAACATCCCCTTACTATGGTCTGAACCAGTCCTTCATATTACATCAAGAATCGTACTGATCGTTTACTAGTTTCCTTTTCTAGTTTCCAAGACGTACCAACAAAGGACTCTTTGTGGACTTCTGCTCCCAACTGTATTGCTGTTCCGTCTTTAGGAACATCGATATTGTGTAGTTATTTCGTGTAGGTCTGAACACCGTTTTGTATTGTCCTTAACGACATTGCTCCGTAATATTCAGCGCTAATGCGAAGAACGGAGTAATCTGCAAGTGTAAGGATTATATCTAGATAAACAATCATCAAGTCCAAAGTATCAATAGCCCTATAGATCATATCGTCTATGTAGCATCCTATTTCATGACTGAAACCGTAGTGATCATATGAGTGTGTACTACAAATCGTAGAGTCTCTGCTCAAACAAATCGCTTCGGTCCTCTGTAAACATACAAGTTACTTAAACGGCTTAACACTGAACAATGGATATACTTGGATGTGCAGGGAACTTTCACGGCGGTCATAATGTGTCACTAACTGCTCTAACTTGTAAGAGTAGTAAGAATCGTAACTAATGCGAGATATGACAGAATGTATTTAGCAGTTTACAGTCCAGACTTTCTACAAATAAGAGCCTTGAAATATGGATATAGTAAAATGCAATAATCGATCTTTGGGCTGACATATTGCCTGCGTTGGAGATGTTAGTTTGCCAAAATAGATTCCAAGCCATTTGAGGGATGACTTTCGGATTCGGTAGAGCTGACACTGGGCTTATGCGCTGAATTAAGACACTATAAGGATAAGTAAACAAATTGAGGATCATATTGTTTGGGAGGGTTCTATGTATAAAGTTCTACAAGCAGACCCAAGTCAGCACTAGATACAGGGTAGGCTTGGAGGTTTGGATTGTATGAGGTAAACGCGTCCGACCATAAAATAATGGTGGTAAGAAAGCAAGAATGTCTGCATTTCAAGCTGAACTAGTGCTATGCTGAGCAGTACAAGACCAGCATAATCGCATTCAGTAATCGTCAGATGATTGATCGCACGCCATGCTCATGCTCATGTTTATGTTCCGGCCACTTGTTGAAGCCCGATCGGCCATAACAAAGCAATACGCGTACTTATCTAATACGCGAAAGACGCTTGCGGAGAGTACCAAACACCGAAGCTGCACCTTGGGCGGGCATAAGTTGTGCGGCCAGCGAGAACATCGGGACCCGTGAATCGAAGGCGTCCTTCTAACACTTGTCGATGTTATTTTGTCAGTCAAGGGTTTCACAGGTACTACAGTAGAGGGAGGGGAAAGTTGGCTGAGCCAAGAACAGGGCCACAAAGACAAGATATGACCAAGGCTTGGCAGCTTCATTCCTTCTCGGTCTCTTAGTCTTTTGGTCTTTTGGTGTATCGTATTGGCCTGGCCGTACGTTGCGTTGCGTGCAAGGAAAACAGAGTTTGAAGGGGGATTTCGTATCTCGTTTCCGACCCAATGCACGTGCTCTTCAACCTCCCTTGGCAACTCTCGGCAACCTACTACGCCAGGAAAGGATCATTGTAGCGCACTGCTAATTCAAGTCAGGGTGCACGATACGGCGTATTCGACGTGGGTAGAAACCTGGATGGATAAACAACTCAAGTGCCGGCCGCTGCTGTTTACGTGGACAAGCGGTCTAAGCCTCTGGGCGCGAAATGAGCAGTTTAGGCGATGGATGGATGGATGGATGGATGGATGGATGGATGGATGGATGTGATGTGATGCGATGCGATGCGATGCGATGCAATACCATGTTATGTCTACACCTGTCTACTATGTACGTCTGCCTACGCACTCCATGATGTTGATCTGAACTGCGCCATTCATTTCAAGAATATGCTCGGAAACCGTATGGTATCATTGGAAGAGGATAGAAGTGGCAGGGCTTAGGTGTATTTTGTGCGATGGCGGGTGCAATGCGGGGAGGTTTGGAAGGTAGACGTAGAGTTGAGCACGGAGTACGGAGTACGAAAATGAAGGTAAAAAAAAAGAAGATTGTTTGGCGTTTGGCTGCGCTGTCGATCAGTGTGTGTATGAAATGAAACCCTGGCTGTAAATCACCAGGTGTCATGTCTCGTCTTGTCTTGTTCTCCAAGAATTCAGCCCCATATTTTAAAAATCGATTACGTAGTTGACTCGTTTAGAGCTCGTTCAGTTACGGAGTACGGAGTAGGTATCGTGTCGTTTAAACCGACAGAATAGGATAGGAGGCTATTAAGAGAAGGTGTATATCTTATCAATTAACTGATGATTATGCCGGTCGATCCAAAAGTATATAGTAGAAGCTGCATATAGATGTAGAGAGATAATATGTATCATGTATAATCTATCACCATCACATTCTTTGTATTCATTTATCATTTCCAATTCGAGGCTCGTTTCGCCCAACGGCACCGGGAGTTATGCTTGCCCGCTCCCGCAGCCCGGCCCCACATCTGTACCGCGTGGCCGTGAAAAGTGATGGGATTCGCATTTCCATTTCCATTTCCATTTGCATCATCTCCACATCAACTTTTGAACTCTAAACATGGGAAATCTCGGTGCGAGGATTGCGAAAACGCGCATCTTGAAACCCCTCCTAACCCCTCCCAAGTTACGGATAGATTGCAGTCTGTTTCTATTATCCGTAGTCAGCAATCGATATATCATACCTGCAAGGCAAGTTAACACTCATTAATGCATATTAATTTGATCGACAGCTGGGTTACTTTGTATGCTGCAGCTGTATCACCATCCCACGTAATACGCTTAGTACTCTGTACACACAAACACAGGTAATGAAGCCTTTAAGTTAAAGGCCTCCCCAGACCAAGAAGCAAGCAAGCAAGGCGCAGTAATAGTTTACTGTTCCACATGCATCGCCAATCCCTCTCCCCAATCCTCATGGCGTCGTCCACATTGTCGGGATTGCGCTGACATCTTGAAATAGTCATCTCCGAGACTGACCTCAGAAGTCTGAAGGAAGTCAATCCCTGAGAATTAGCTGTCCATACACGGACAGAGAGTACTACGTACATGCGATGATACTGTACGCGCACAGGTGGTCGCCTCGATTCATTTACCCAAAACGGCCATGGGCAAAACTAACTAACAACACCCCTGTCTGCTTGTCCAATGTGATGTGATGTCGATGTCTCTTAACTCGCTCGTTCCCCTTATCCATCTCCCATCTCCCATCCCCCATCCTTATCCTTAACCCCTTAGGCTCTGGCCTTACTTAGCTTCTTCAACTGGCCCGTTGGCCGAGCCTGTCATCGTCCGTGACCCCACTGCGCGCCGGAGGGTTGCAAGACTCCGAAAGCCGGTCCCCCGTCTTATTCCCATCGTTCCTTTTCTCTCTGTCTCTCTGTGTGTCTCTCTCCTCTCTCCAAAACCGATAACATGGAGAATGATCAAGATGCATCTCCAACTCCGCACTCCGCGGAACCCCAATTGGCCCTACTCCGCCCCGCGGGTAATCGAGCAGTCCGACTCACATCTCCTGACTTTTCCCTTTCTACTTCGTCACTAAATATTGGCAAGGATCTTTTTGGACCCTGTGATCTCAAAGACCGAGTTTGTTCTCTAATGTGGCAAGCTACAATGGAGCACTATGCTCGAGAAGCTTGACTATTCTTTGCTACAGTGCAAGATGGACTGGCTGTCTGGGTAATCATGATGATGCAAGCAATGTCTCAAAGACAGCCGAGTGCATTTGCTACATCATAGCGAGTGCAGCGCACTAACTAATAGACATAGGACTGTAAACAATAACATGATCCATCAAGTCAGCGTCAGCGCCTGCGTCTATTTCGTCCGCTGTTTCGTCCGCTCGACTCGGTATTGGTCGCCCGCTCAACTGTTAACAAACCTTAGGGCTGACAGTGACACACATTCCTAACCTTGCCAATTTGGCTGTTGCTCTGTAATAAACCAATCCGCTCACTAACAAAGTCCCGAGAGGAGTAGAGTGTAATAAAAAAGAAAAGGGCGTCGGCGGCATTCATATCAGTCCGTTGTGCGTGAGGATTACTCAACTGATAGCTAATAAAGAAAGTCGGCCGCCCCTCTCCTTTTCGACTTCACCCCATCCCGTTATGCCCAGGCTTTCGATGCTATTGTAAGCAGCAACGGTTCCAAATTTCCAATCGTATCCACCACGTATGTGGTTCCGTCTACTGTACCCAGCAGTGGCACCAATGCAGCGGAAACAACCTCAATTGCAGATTACATATTGCAGATTCAATAAATTGACCGAGCCACCAATAACATAAACATCCATACCCATCCCACGCTTGCTTGCCCGGAGACTTTACTAGGTGGGATGGCGATGGATGGCGATATTGGATGCAGTAATGGCTGGACGATGGAGCGCGCGCGATGGATGATGGATGATGACTCTTATGCCATCATCGCGAAAGAGGAAAAGCGACCTTTTGACTGATTGGTCACCGGCACATTCTAAAGCTTTCATACCTCTCCCGGATTTACGGCTCAAAATGCGCCTTTCAATCCTTTAAAGAGACTCTGCAACTCCAGCTTAGCTCCGGCTTTCCATACTAGCACTAAAGCAGCAGAGGCGTGTCTTTAACGTCTTTGTGGTTATTGACTGTCTATGGAGCTTAGATGTTTTAGATAGCAAAAAAGCCTTTTCTTACTATATGCCATGCACGCATTCGGCGTTTCTACTAATCAACGTAAATGTTAATTTGCAATCAGCCAATTCCATGTGCATGTAACCCTTGTCAAAACAATCAATTTAGCTTTACCATAACCGTTAAGAATAACAACTTTGACTCTTGTATGTCATCCAAAAATGGTCCGTGCCAAACTCACAAAAAAGAAATGTGTGTGTGTGTGTGTGTGTGAGTCCACGGCATTCGTATGGGGGGTGGGGGTATTTGACAGCTCGGTGATTTGCACACTTATGGATCTATAACGAGTTTCCCCCAACTCAGGTCAGGTAAGGAATAAGGGGACCATTCGACCAGGGATGGAGCAAGCGAGCCTTTTGTTCGAGACCATTGCATGGCATGCACTCTCGAGGCACTCAACTTATGCCATGTATGATCTGATGGGTAGGATGGATGGATGGTGTGCCTGTGGCTTAAGTCACAGTGTTAACCATGTGGTGTAGTCTACGGGCGGCTCAACATGCGGAGGGTGGTCAATGTAACACAGCTGGAGTAGAAGCGACAGTAGAGAGACGTGGTTTATAGAGTCGGATTAGGTATGTATGATATGTACAAGTCTATCCAAATATGCATGCTTCATTACTCCATATCCTTCTCCCTTTGTGCGGCATGGCTTTGCATTACCTTACTCTCTGTGCTTCTGGCACAGAGGTTGTCGTGGCTGTTCATTCCACATCTTCTTTATACCCATCCCATCTCCAAACCTCCTGTCTTGTATCGGCGTCGAGATAATGGGGCTTTGTAGTTTGTACAAGACATCCCCTTGCCCCATACCCCATCGGCCTTCGGAACACAGACAATGCCGGCACTGAAACCCACGCTCATGAGTCCGCGCCTTTTGACACCAAAAACCACCAGGGTATAAACCCGAAGGAAAGATAATAAAAACCCAAAATCAAAGCCCCTAAACACCGTGCCGCGTGACAAGTTCTGACGTAGCGATAATGGCCGTAAACAATTCTATAGTACTGTACAGTCAAGCGTAGTCGAGGTTCAAAGTCGCATCGGTTCGCCGTCGTAGCCAGAATATATCATGGGATCGCCCATGCCCAGCATCACTTCGGGGTTGGGACATGAGAGGACGTGAGGCTTAATTGTTCCGAATTCTGATTCGACGAGACCCTGATTTAACATATCAAGGTTTGCCAGCATGCCGTTTTGTTGTTGTTGGAGGAATTGCATGGTGAGGTCGCTGGGTTGGGGCTTGGGCATTGCCCAGGCGGGGAAGCTGCTCATCGATGGGGATTGCGAGGGGAATAGGCTTGCGGTGTCAATTTCGGGTGGTGGAGGGGCAAAGTCGAAGTCGGCGCTGCCTGCGAAGCTTTGCGGTGAGAGGGTCATGGCGTTGGTGTTACCAAAGGCGGCCTTTCGGTAATCGTGCTCGAAGTCGGAGTGATCGAGCTCCGATGATGACGCTCGCTCGGTTCGGTTGCACACGGAAGAATCTGTGTCCTTAATAGAGTCCTTCAGGGTGCCGTGCTCCTTTTGTTGATCCTCAAGCTGTCGCGCCAGCTCAGCCATGCCGGCTTCGTCTTCAGGGAATACTGAGTGCACGGGAAGATCGATATCGCTGTTGGGGCGGATGCAGCCGAGCTTCTGGGCGATGTTGTGGATTACGGGCTGGCCGCGGTCGTTGAGCTCGGGCTCACCCAAGTCCCACGATTGGTTGTTTCGGACCATTGAGTAGAGCTTGTGGACGGTAGCAATGAGAGCGAATTGTGTGTTCTCGAGAACCTCAGCGTAACTATTGCGTGTAAGTGAAATGCGGATCCACAGTGAATTATAAGCACATACCCTCTAGGAAGCTGCTTGTATTCCATCTTCTTTCGTACACCAGCAGTACAGACCAGACCATCATCCTTGCATCGCTTGCATGGGAATTCACCGTCACACTTGAGTCCGTGTTAGTGAGAGTGGGGGGAGTTTGAGGTTGAGTGACAGAAACGTGCCTTGGTCTTCTTCATACGACATCGTTCACAAGCCTTCCAGACACGCTTATGGCGACCGTCCATGCCAGTTGTATGTGTGACATGGTCGTGGTGGTGAATTGTGGCAGCACTTGAGCTGGCTCGCTTGGATGTGCGGTGCACAGGCTTGACAGACTTGGTACTTGAGGATGTGCTCTTTCGAGAGAGGGTCGACTTATGCTCCTCGGCGGGAGGAGAGGGTAAGCTACCTGGTGCCATTGTAGCTGTAGCTTAAGTTGTAGTTGTAGCTGAAGCTACTATATCTATGATATCCCAAGTGAAGTAGGTTGAGGCGATATACAATCCAGGATTCCGGGATTCCAGGTGGAGGGGTTGTGAATGGGTTGGATGGATGTGTAAGCTAAAGTAGGTAGAGAGAACCAAGCTGTTGGGACACAAGTGGATGGAAGGGGAAATGGTGGGAAGATGTATGTATATAATAGATATCGAGAGTTGAAGTGAAAGTGGAAGGGAAGAAAGTAGGGCTCGAGGAGCTTAATAATAACACATACTCGGTAGTCTGAAGCCCAGGTAAGTCATGAAAGTTATGCGTAACGGGTCTTGGGCCTTGTACCATGGATTATGTGAGAACTGGTCCCGGTCCACGGCGCTCGGAAGGTTTTCGCAGACCTGCAGCCCCCTCCCCTAAGGCCTGGCATGGTAAGTAATTAGGTACCTACCTTTAGGGGACGACTGGAAGTTCCCGCCCGCAACGCGAGAGACCTTGCCTGGGGTTGCGGCTTGCGAATTGCCATCATTGAGTGAGTTTTCGGTGGTGGATGTGGAGGGGTAGAGAAGAATAGAAGGGTGTGTTTTTAGTCATCGGCCTGGTCTTTATGTCCGAGAACGCGTGAGAAGTCACTAACAGGGATCTTGTAGGGAAACAGGGGGGGCCTTAGGGACCCGCAGATGGTGATGGTGTGGGGCTCGGCCTCTAAGGTTCTGTCTTGGGGCCTCTTTAGCCCTGATGAGTCTGAGTCCGATGTAAAAGTCCGCCATCATCGCGGACTTAAGAGAGTACGTACATGCGCAATCTACGAGATTAAGTGAGTGAGTGAGTGAGAATGAGAATAACTCTTATGGCTGACGGGAGGCTTGGATGCTTCCTCTGCCAAACGGATTGCTGACAGTAGCACTCAACAGACTTCAATTGGCTTGCTAACGGCCGTTTGAGATACAAATTGATTGGGCACCCATTGCAATGCGAAATGAGGGACAACGCGTTCTCAGGGCGCAAGCAAAAATTGTGCTTTGTACCAAAAACCCAAACGACGTGGACGAGGCTGATGAAGCTGCCAAGGCGCCCTTGGGTACTTGGACAGGGTCTGGGAACGAGACCGAGAACGAGGCAAAGCTAACTTGTTAGTTGACTAGTTACAACGTAAAAGGGTTTGACCATCTCTGACGTTGTTTCCCCTAACTCCCCGTGGCTGAGAGATGGACACGCACATTGCAGCAGCGTATATTTGCGTATTATAGGCGGCTGTCAACGTTAACCTTCACGTTAACGGTGTCAAGGATTATTCACCCCTAATGCGGACAAACTGCAGCGCTTACTGCCGTGCCCGTTTGAATGGCTGTGTTGAGCTGATTTGAGGGACACACCCTTTGAAGCTTGTTGCTGGTTTCAGAATGGCAAATACTAGCTACTGCACTGTAATGTAAGACGAATATTCCATGATTACTGCTCGACGCTCAGATGACCCAACCCAACTACGGAGTTGATTACTTTTGCAAAGTATCCGTATAACAGCACTAATAAAACACCAACAACCTCGTCAGATATCCATAATGCAGCCCATGGATGTGTGTAAGACATGACTGAAGTGTGGGGGAGTCCACTCAACACTATCACTCCTAGATACGTGTATCCGTATATATCTAATCGTAAACGCTCCTTTTTTTAAGCATTTTTTTTCTTTCTTGGAATCGATCTCGTCATCATCATCGATGAATGGATAATTGCTGATGCATCACCGCATGGCAAGTACGTAGTAGCATCATCTTAATGAGTGGAGGTCAAACGCCGTATATCAACCACTCCTACGGCGTATCTGTCGCCACTTTGACCGAAAGTTAGTGCTTCTAGAAGGGTAAGGTGAACGAGCGTCCACCAAATTTCGATCGATTACTCGGTAAAAACAGAGAGAGGGAAAAAAAGGAGTCATGGCCGCGGAGTGTTGCAGCTTCGTCGGCCTCCCGCAAGACCGACCTCCGCCCGTGCTCGGGCCCCGCCCCGTGGATTGATGATTCCATTCCCCGTCCCTTTTTTTCTGTTCCAAACTCCAATATCCACAAACCCACAACGTTCCCAGCACGGCGGATGGAACGACCAAAAAAAAGCTTGCTAGTTTAGCTCCGCCAAGTAGGGACATGGATCGGATGATGAAGCGCAACTACGATGACAAATGGGGGAACCTTGAGGCTTGTGAGAGTAGGAGAGTAGAGTCCCATCCCATCCCATTATTTTTTCTACACCATGTAGATAGATGGCCGAGACCTTTTACTGACAGGCAAGGATCCTTGCTAATGATCCCGCGACCTTCTTTAAAGTTCTCATGGCCACGCTGTGCGGCCGTTGAGCAACGGATCCCAGATGATCGACAACCCGTCTTGTAAGTTGCATCCGCCAACATTGAACGAAGCTACCTCAAAAGGTAGTTGGATGTAAGTTATGATGTTCTGCGCTTACACTTGACTAATCCGCTCCGTTGGTTCTTTTGGGGGTTTAGGGTTCTCCTGTAGACCTGTCCTTTCGCGGCTAGTGCAAGGGGGGCGTCTGTTCTGGTTCTCGGCGCCGATCACAACGTCCGGCGCCGATTACAGATACTCATCAGGTACGTAGCGAAATCGCACAACAACAAAGTGCGAAGCAAAACTCCGTGACCGTGACTGTGACCGTAGAGTGATCATCATTTTCTTGTCGAGGCTAATTATATGGGTCTGCCTCGGTATCGAGATATTCAACAGCCAAACTGATTCAAACCTCAAAATGTTCTGATTCTTGACAAGAAGAAAGAGATAACGATGAGGAGCCGACAAAGTCCTCGTGCCATCAGGCCATTATACCATGCTTATGTATCGCAGTCCGACTTATCTTTTGTGTAAAAACTCCGTACATACTCCGTAATAAATGCTTATGCCGCTGAATAAGTGACTTTGTAACCTCCGTGCTTGATTGTGTAAGCGGGATGCCGATAATCTACGAGTAGCGCCTCAGGGTTTAGCTTGTCGCGATGATATGTAAAACGAATGCTTCATCTTATTCTAAGACAGGCGCCCCTCTCCGTCGGCAGTCCCACAGAGCGATCAGGGACGTGGTACAAAACCTAAATACAACTCTAGATAATCAAAGCCAAGTCCGCTTCCGAAAATCGCCTCGGCGGCAGCCTTTCCTCCCAAGTGCCGCTTGCTGTAAGTTTACTCTGTAGTCTGTAGGGCTGGTGATCCCCAACAAGCTGAGCGACGGCAGTGGTCATCACACCAAGACTCGGGACAAAAGAACCTCGTACCGGCGCCGCGGATATCTCAAGCTTGCCGCAAACTTCCACGAGGTGTTGGTGACGTATTTAGCCCAGGGCTCACACTCATAGTCTCATAGCAATGCCCAATGGGCAAGGGGGCGTATGAAACATCCCGCCGACCTTAATCTACGCGTGCCTTCAAGATCTCTGCTGTCAAAGCAAAGAAAACCAGCAAGAGATCGATAATCGGACTTGTCCATCTTACCGAAACCGATCGGACTCCGCAGTTGGGGTGTCTGCCCGTTTGTTTGGCTTTACTCGGTTTCGCAATAGCAACAGCAATGACAAAGAATCAAGACATGGGCATGTGCTTCTTGCTTGTTGCGTAACTGAGATGAAGAGGTGAGGTAGCAGTCGATCAGCTGATCAGTTGGGTTGTGCAACTGCCGAATGGACGAAATGGTCCGTGATTGTGCTCCCGAATTGTCGGTAAACAATATGTCTACTGCAACATTGCTGGGATATCAATAATTCGCGGTTCTCTTATTTTCTCTAGACGCGCCCTGGTCTTTTTTTTTTTGCGTTCAATTCAATGCTTCCTTGCGATTCTGCCGACACATCACCAACTACCTTCCCTGTCGATTGTTGGCCCCAGCTACAGCACAAGCCATGGTTCTAGATGAGCCGTACTCCGTACGCCCTCAAGAGCTGAGGGATATTGCATCTCATATCATGGAAGTCGTTACGTTACGTTGCGTTACTGGCACTGCACTTAGACAAATCGGTGAATCAGACCATGGAATGGGGCTCCCCAAAAGAGCGGAATCAAGGCCGCAGAAATCTCCGAGGTGCGCTTGTGTCCCATTTCTTTTCTCTTTTTCTTCTTCTTTTTCGCATTCTATATCTTCCCGATGCCAATGCAGTCCAGTCTTGTATCCGCATCTCTCCACAACCACGCGGAACTACTATCTTGCCGTCGACGTCATGAGTTACTGATTATCAAACAAAAGTCCACCCGTTTGAGTCAAAATACGGCATCAACGCTGTAGCTAGACGCTTTCCACTTGCCTAGGCACGACCTACGTGCGCAGACTCACCGGCACTTGTTCCTTAGATCGAACTTTGATGGTGCTTGGCAAAAACAACTGAAGGAATATGGATACAGGGGTGTATCTTGTTCTTTGCTTTCCTCGTATGCATTGATGCATTGGGTAACCTTAGTGCATGACACTCATCAGTCAATGACACCAACATACCTAAGCCAAATGCGAAAAACCCTGATCGTCGAGAGGAGCGCTAGCTTCGGTGGCTGGCATCCTGATGTGCCCCGGAAATGTGAAATGTGTTACATTCACCTACCGGGGATAACGTTGTTCTTGTCAATGTTGGAATACGTAAAATACTTCCATGACTCGTCCTGACTCGCGATCTACTAACGTAGGCACATAACGTTATCTACTAACCTAGACCGCTACGTAAAGTGTTCTCCTCAACATGGCATCATGGTTTGCTCAAGCATCGTTCATCGACTTCTACTGTAACCGGTATAATGTAACATCATATTCAACCATGACTGCTACATTTCGATATTGTCCTTTGTTGGACCCGACACAAACCTTGATAAACAATATTCGGAGTTAAAGCTCTTCTGCAGCAAATGCAAGCTCCAGCGGGCGTACGGAGTACCATGTAACTACATGCTGACCTGATGTCATCCTGTTGAGTTTGCTGGGTTCTATCAACAACAACAAGCCTATCTTGAGGTCTAGATCTTGCCGACAATCTGATAAAGCGGTTGGTCAACTCGGCAACTCACAACCGAGTTAACGTTATTTTTTCGTGATCCAGCATGATGTCGTTCTCCCACAACACCCCTATTCCGACCTGAACCTATGGGATCTCGGGTCTTCTCAGCCGCGAGGCTTGGCATCCGATTGCGATCAAGTTTACTGGTCTTTCGACGCGTTCTGGAAACTCGCAACTCGCCCTTCATCGGTACCGTAACGGCAATAATGGATATCTGGCACACCCTTGCATGTCAAGGCCAGCCCCGAAAAGTGACGAGTGAAATCTCCATGGAATTGCTTACTCCACGGGCACGCTCAAAACCCGCTCGTCGGTACCGATGTGGGGGTGGTGTGATCCATTTGACGAAACTCAAACCTCCAATCTACTGCACACTCTGATTATCCCGCCTGAAGCTAAAGAATATTTTGATATCACAGCAATTCTCCTTGGATACGTAAAGTGAGGTCAGTGGCTGAACATCAGCTAGGGCTGTTGAAGATTCGACCTGCGCTATCAGCGAATGCCGCTGTAATAAAATAAAATAGCCCGACCTCCGTGCCGAGCAGGGTTCCACTCGCCGATACGTCGGCGTTTAAACCTCCGACGTCCAGATGATCAAGAGCCCGTCGGGTTTCTTCTTACTGGCCGTGTGATAATGATACACACCCTTCCTTTGATTATACGCGCGTTATTCCCTGCGGTGATTGCACTGGCAGACTGGGATGCCACATCCCGTTTGCTTTCATTTCAAAGGATTCGGAAACTCCATGGACATTGCCAACTTGGGGTTAAGCCTCAGCAAGCGCAAAGTAGCGCAATGCAGTACAAAACATATGGATCACAGCCTTGCGGACTTAACGGAAATGCCTCACACTTTGCAAATGTCCTTTAATCAGATGCATGCGACTGTGTTGAATGCTGGCTTATACACTCCTTCATCATATCAATTTTCGTTTTCCGTGTTCCGAATATTATCGCTTCCATCCCTGAATAGCGTTCCACGGAACAGGTAATGTTATGTTACTGGCTTGTGACAGTACAGCTCGAATTTCACGTAGCCAAGGCAGGACCCAATCATTCTTTGCGCAAATTATTCGAATTCTTTTTGTCTTATGACCCGTTTTCTCGTTTAGTCCGCCCCTTCGACAACTCGTTTCGCTTCACTAGACTCTTGCAGGACATGGCGCCCCATAATGAGGCTCATAGCCCCTGGCATTTCTTGGTCCCCGTCCATCGGCCCCACTCTGCCGGAGTGGAGCTCTCGCTTTGCAACAGACACTCGGCCGAAAACCGCATCTCAGACCGGCGCCTGTTAATGTCCGTTTCAACATCGCATGATATGAGCCTCACGGGCTGAATTCAGCGTTGCGCTTCACAAGATGAACCTTCACATGGTAATTTTTGATCAGAAAAACTCACCAGTCAAGAGGAATCCCAAGAACTTCACGTGAAATAACTTTCAAATGTCAATCATTCTTCGGCCAAGCCGATAACTATCACTGACTATCACGTTTATAAAACGGGCCTTCGGATGAGTCTGCTTAAAACTGGGGCCCAATGGATCCTCTCCGCCCTCGATTTATCCTGCTGTTGCTGTACAATTCTTTCCTCAACGGGATTCGGTATTGACGTCAAATCCTTACCAGGTCGACAAGCCTCAAGTTCGTTCAGCCGCAATTCTTATGTGCTTGATTAGGAAGCATGAAATAAGAGCCAATGACACGGTGTTTCACACTTAGAACAGGAGTCCCAAGGAACAGCATGGAGCAAGCCTTACCCCTGAACGGCTCTTGATTCCGAGTATTCTCCATTCACGCCCGAGTTATGGATCCCAGTCGGTGGGTGTATCATAATTATTGTTAGGGTCCGCACTCACGAACCCCGGCCGCCTTATCACGCAAGATGAGGATCGCAGGTCTATCTTTGGTTCTGTCGGCTTCGAGATCTTTTGCATGTCTGTCAGCCATTTGCCCCAGATATGGGTCGAGCTTAGACACATCATATCATTCGGCTGGAACTATGGGGCTGTCGAAAATCGAGATTCAACAAGACCAGCTTGTGAAAGTTTGGTACTGTTCTGGAATACCATATCCTCGGTTAAACAGTCACTTCAGTCTTATCCACAATCATGCGCATGTCTTGCTATCGGGTTTACGCCATTTGACCATCACGTTGAACCCAGAAGCGACAACATCCACCCCATGTTTGCTGCCATAACAACACACTGCAACTCCAACCACGTACCCATGGTTGATATCAAACCACCAGATACTATTCTCCTGTATTACACATCATTGTACATGATAAGCCGAGGGTGCTCCTGGTCGCAAACAGCCCATGTCCACGCGGCACTCGGTAAGTAATTCATGAGGACTGCGGCTTTGTGACCGTAGGATGCAGGTTCAAAGAGATTCGGATCATGTCGACGCACTCTCTCCACCGCATCTGCCGTTGCCAGAGCGAGGAAATGCTGTCGTTTGGGCCCGCGAGGGAGTACCCTACTCCGAGGTCAGTCACAGCCGAGGTCCAACATACTACGGTGAAGAAAAGGGGTTCACCATGGAGAGAACGTACAATGCGTTTCCAAAAATCCCATGGCACAGGCACGGCTCTTTGGTGAGCAGGCCATGTCTCCAAGTTATGCTCTGACCCTTTTTGATGGCTGAGTCGATACGGTCATGTAGATCTGGGAAGTACGAGCGTATGGATGTCAGCGAGTACAAGAAGCCAGGGGCTCCATGACACCACTGGACGAGACTTGCGTTTTTTCCTTTCAAACTGCGCAAGTTCGACGGCCAATTTCCGTCAGGAAGCTGAAGTTCGAGAAGTTTCTCGAGGCGTCGGGTGAGCTGTGGAGCGAGTGACGGGTTTGAGAGAACAAGCTGCGTGATGATACCCATGTCACCGTGGGCAGCCCCGAAGTATTGTTTTCCATGCCATTCCCAGTTACCCCTTCCATCATCGTCAGTGGCCATGATTCTCTCCGTCAGCCGCTTAATCGGAGATTCGATCAGAGTCTCACTCCTTGGAACCCAGTGCTTCACCATGCGCAGCATGTACAATGCGCCTGCCCGTCCGTATGGGATCTCTGATGGAAAGGCATCTTCCTGTGGACTCGTGTACGGGCCGAGAAGTATTGGTATGTTACTAAGGAAGGCTATCAAGTTATCGTCATCCCTTGTCACGCACGCTCGCACTGCTTCGAATGACAACTTTTCAGAAGAGATGCCGCAGTTGCCCTTCTCCAGGACCAGCTGCCCTCGGTCTCCTTCAAGGTAACGTTGAGCCCAGGATATCAGGGTTTGGCCAGAGATGGTGAGATCCGGATGCAGTTCGGATAGTTGAAGGAACATATAGGCAAGGCCAGTGTATCCAGTGAAGAGACCGCCGAGATGGCGTTCATGGTAGACTTGACGAGGTGGAGTGTGTCGAACGACCAGTTCAAGAGCATATGTGAGGAACTCTGTGGGATCTGAACCTAAGCGCTGAGCTGGAAGGTTGTTCGATATATATCGCTGAGCCATGACTGCAGTATTGGTGGTATATGCATTCGTCGTTCTCTTGTAGAAGTTATGGAGGGTACTTTTGTGTTGTCATTGTCTGGATGAGTATCTGGGTGATTGCCTGAATAAGGCTGGTTAACGTTGGGTTCGGCATCATGTTATACGCGCTATCCTGTGACGCATACCTATCGGCTTTAGGGGTGATCAACAGTGCGTTACTATGTAATTGGAGGAGGGGAACGACGAGGCTCACGCGACATACACATCACACACCACGAGTGCCAGAAGCTATATAATTACGAACACCGTAGGGAGAAGGTATCGTATGGTAGGGCTCACAAGTTAAACTTGAAACTGATCTGCCTTGTTTCAACATCGATTGGCTTACAGCTGAAGACAAACAGACGTCAGCACTGGCCGGAGTCTTATATCGTCTCCCGAGAACTGGGGCCGATGGTGGGTCATGAGCTCCCCGGGGAAAGGTGGGGTCTCAGGGACATTTCGTCCGGCGATCTGCAAGTTGACGTTATTGCAGGTGACTTCAGGCTAATAGAGGAGATTCTCTATGTAAAGTCTAAGGAAAGTGTTCCTTGGCAGAGTTACTAGTTTGGGAACTTTATGACTGGTCCTGATGGCACTCTTGTATCAAAAAATGTCTTTGAGCGTAACAACATCATCATCATCACCATCATCGAGTCGCCTAACTTTAGGGACGGGACGGGAGTGACGAGGGGATTTAAAGTAGCCCCACCCTTCAGGCCCCGCGAGCTGTAATGACGACATCGATCAGAGCTTCCTCCCTTGAGCTTCCATGCTTTTTAGCTGGAATGGTAAATGGAAAATGTAAAAGACTTGTGATAAAAACAAAGCACAGCTGTTTAACGAAGGCATCTTTTCCACTTCGCAACATCACATCGCAAATCAAACCATTCATCTCTTGACGCAACTTGCAAAACCATACACACTTACTTCCTCTCACCATCACCATCGTCATGGCCGATACAGCTGCAGCGTCGGGGGCTGATCACCAGCAGCAACCCACCACGCGCAACAGAGTTGTCGATACCGTGAACGAGAAAGCTCAAGAGGTCTTGTAAGGCTGGGACATGAATGATCTGCTTCTTATCCACAAAACTAACAGTCTTTTTACCAGCAAGGAGGATTTCACCCAGGCTAGAGAGCATGTCACCAATGCTGCCAAGAGCCAATCCTACCTTTACCCGATCAAGGTACTTCCAGACCCCCCAAAACTGAGCTCCATTCAATAATCATTCGCTGACACTTTGCGTCTTTCGCAGGGCGTCTTCTACTTCCTCTCTCACCGTTCGCTATGGAAACCGTTTGTCTCTAAGCTCGGTCCTCTGGCCCTCCTCTCCACGGGTGTCATTGGCGGCATGTTCTTCTTCACATACCTACCGCAGCTCGCCATTCTCTTCTTCGTCAATGGCCCTATTGCGCCCTTCACCACTGTCCTCTTGGTTCTCAACGAGAGCACCACTATAATCAACCTTGTCTCTCGCAACTATCTTCTGCAAGACTCCCTGCTCGATGTGTTTGACGGCACCCTCCTTGCTCGCGGGGACACTAAGATCGTGAGCGAGGGAAGAGAGGTCAAGTCTGGATCCGATCCGATGCAGAAGCTGGGCAAAATCATCAAGAGCCCGTTCGAGAAGTTCAGCCCCAAGGCTATCATTCGCTACATCATGTACCTACCTCTCAACGCCATTCCAGTTGTTGGTACCGTGATTTTCATTCTCCTTCAAGGTGCGAATCCTTCACCCTTATGTGTATCGCTCTACTAACCATACGCAGGTCGCACCCGCGGTAAGGGAGTTCACGGCCGAGTAAACAACACCTTTCAACAGACTTCACTTCCAGACTAACATTGTCATAGTACTTCCAGCTAAAGCAATGGTCGCCGTCTAAGAGAGAGGATTGGCTCAGCAAGAACGTCGGCCCTTACACTGCGTATGTAGCATTTCCCTCTATTTTCTTCGCTAGCTGGGTGATCAGTAGCACACGAAGAGCCAGAATTAGCTAACCGATACATTTGCACAGGTTCGGATTGGTCGCTACACTTCTCGAGATGGTTCCTGTTGCTTCCATGTTTTTCACATTCAGCAACACAGGTAAGTATTGATAGGCATCCCTATGTAGTACCGGGACTAACATCATCAAGTCGGCGCTGCCTTGTGGGCTGCTGATATCGAGGACAAGAATACCTCAATGACTGATGGGACCGCCCCATCTCTGCGTGAAACCGCTGAGAAGGCCGAGTAAATGCGCCGGTGTCCGTACAACTCTAAGCCTCAAGGCCACGCAATACGGGACGATTTGCGAAACGTGCCCATCTGAATATGGAATTGAAGTAATAATATGGATAGAGTCTAATTTGCTATGAGGTAATTGAGAGAAAGGAAGGCGCGAGGGTTATCAGAAGACCCTGCCCAACCTGGGAGCCGCAGATATGGAAGACAGGAGACAACTTGCTACTGGTAGTCACCTACCTTACTTACTAAGTAAGGTACTAGGTAGTGTAGGTCTATCGCATGGAAGGAAGGACTACCTATGTTAGTAGTTGGTTAACAGAAAATGTCTTGGTTCTTTTTTACACCAAACTTCTATCGTTTCTATTTGTCTCAATCTTTGACACGTCAGCATATGCCTCGCAACTCTCTCCTGATTTGACGGTTGGAGTTCTTTTTGTCCAAGACGAAAAAGCGTATGTTAACGTTCTGGTATTTGTCTGAACAACTGATATTGTGGGGACCGAAATGCCACCGTTCTGCTAAATCATCATGATAGTGTCAGTATTCTCATTTGTGAGTACTCATACTACTTGCAGTGGCTGCTTCCCTTTCAATGGGCAACCCCATAACACGCACGACATCAACTAGTTTCTCAGTACCTCGGGTCAGGTTTGACGATTTCAACATTGCGAAACGGATAAAGGCTTTCAACTCCCCTGAAATTATTTGCTAGACGCATGCTGCGGCCCTTACAGGAGACTGCATCCCTTATACCACCCGACGGCAAGTTGCATCTCGCCTCGTTGCCGAGGTTGGTTACGGGTACTACTCTTCCACGGGTAGCATGCTACTTATGGACTTCTGGGCCCTGAGCCGCGAAACCTTCAACAGCCACGCCGTTAGCATTCAACGGTCGAAGGCCCGGGTTGATTTGTGATCCACCGCTTGACGCGGTCGAGATCTCGTCGGCCAGATACTCACAGATGTAAGCCAGATTCTGCGGAGCGAGTCAGAGTCACGGCCGTACGAGGGTGCTCCTACCATGAGCTATGTACAACTTGCATGACGAGTCAGCATCGTGTACTTTCTAGTGGAAGACAAGACACAATCGTCAACTATATCATGCTTTTCTAACTTTTCGCATGTCTCAGATCCTGCTACTTGATGATCTCGCAAGATGTTTGGCAGGAATAGGCTGTATCGTGCTCAAGTGAGCCTCCTAGTCAGAAATACTTGTTTTGTGTCGTTTCTCATTGTGGAAACGCAAAAAGAGATGAAGGGTGGCCTGTGACATGGTGCATGGAAACAATCGCCGCCATGACGCGAAAGCAGAAGCGAGAAGGATCGATGCGGACAAGAAAACGAAAGAATAAATCCAAAGAACGGACTTATTGTCCGAGAAAATCGGCGGAGAAAAGTCTATAAACTTCCAATCTAGCTGTGTTGACCGGCCCTCTCATGCCTTTCGCCATGAGGAATAAGGAGACGGAACGATGCGCCGGCCCAGAAACCCGGGACGACTTCCATCGGGAGGGAAGCAAACAGCTAACCGGAGTTATGTTCTATGAGCTGTGGAAAGGCTCTGAGCCGACGTGAAAGATCGGTGTGCCACCTAATTGGATCAACTCGAGGAAGTATGTCTACAGAATCACCAGTATGCGGACCCTGAGCCAAGCACTCGTAACCTATTCGACTTGGGAGGTAGCTTGTGCACTCATACTGTACCAGGCTCCTAAAGGTGAGCTAAATATTTGGTGCTGGGGTATGTGCACCACCTAGAAGGTATCAAGATATGATGCCCCTTTTGCCTGGCACTGGCAGGCACTGCGTGACAGCTGCCGCCAGTGTATATCCTGTATCTCTTGTTGTTTATGATTCTACTTGTCTGCACACCTAGTTCCTCACACGTAACTTCTTTTCTTTTCCACTTTCCTCTCTTTTCATCCTCCACCTTTCGTTTCTTCCATCTCGCGCATCGTGTATCATCCTCTCGTTTTCTTCAACATCGCGAGGAAGCAGCAAGAGAATATCCTCTTCCTGTTTAAGCAACACTCGTTTATCTGTATCTCTTACTCTCAAGCCATTCCACATTCTCGTTAAAGTCTTTCAACATTTGTTTCGACTAATCACTGCTACTTTCATTGTTCTTGTGAGTCCAATATATACTTGGGTCCCAAAGGCTCAGCCAGAACATTTTCAACTGATATCAAATAACAACAGCATTCTAATATCTTCATCATGAGACCACCAAACATTCCTTTGGTCGCCATCTTGTCGGTGTTCGTGTTGCTTTCTTGTCTCTTGGACAGTGTCACCGGTCTTGCTCGCCAGCAGTTTCCGGGTGGCCACAGACTCGTGCGCAGAAACAACTTTGTCAAGGCCCATCAGCCTGATGGCTATGCAACTGCTCACGGCTATGGTCTTCCTCCCCGTACTATACGGGTGAGCCAGATGCTCCCACTGATTTGACCTCCTGTGAGTATCCTGGCACTCATCTCCAGTTCAATCTAACAGTATCAGATCCTACTCTCAAGGAGCCTACTGCAACGGAGGCACCGACTGAATCCTCCGGGACCGGCATGAGCTCTGGGTCAGATGTTTATTCTCAGAATGGCACTGCTACATCTGGTAGTTCTTCTTTCTCCATCTCTTCTGGGCTGGAGACCGACACAGCAATGATATCCGCCGATTCCAGTGCCAA
Organism: Fusarium avenaceum; assembly: GCA_025948275.1. Taxonomy (NCBI): domain Eukaryota; kingdom Fungi; phylum Ascomycota; class Sordariomycetes; order Hypocreales; family Nectriaceae; genus Fusarium; species Fusarium avenaceum. The sequence continues at coordinate 2,663,170 of CP109669.1, forward strand.
AGCTGGTAGTACAACCAGTTCTGAGGTCCTTTCGACTGCCCACCTCACGGCTCCAACCTCATCATATGCAACCGAAACCGCTCGTGATGGTGCCACTGGGATATCAGAGAGCCAGCTTTCAACTACCTGGAGCAACACCTCTTCTCTTTCTAGCACGCGGGCATTTGCTGGCACCGATATTGCTTCGGATTCCGCAAGCCTGAACGGCACTGTATCGTTCAAGACTGCAACAGATTTGCCTTCCACTTCTACCTCATCTGCCATAGTCTCTGATTTCGTTACTGGCACAGCAACGCTTATTGAGAGCACCACTTTTACAGATATTGCCTCAAGCCTTCAAGCATCAGAAGTGGCCTCTGCCACAGATCGAGTTTCTTCCGAAGCTGAAACGGAGTCCTTTTCAAGTACCACTGCATCAACCCCGTTCCTGAGCAGCTCAATCGCGATTGACTCTACCACAACTACAACAAAGGTACTCAACTTCACTGTGACAGTTTCAGTGGCAGAGTCTACGGACTCTGTGGTGATACTGCCGTCCATTGCCCATCCTACGCAGACAAATCGCTCGTCAAGTCCCAGTACCTCTTCTGGCCGCTCATCAGAATCACCCTCTGTTTTGTCCATCTCGTCAGACCAGACTACATTGACCACCATCATCCCAGCACAAAATTCGTCTCGGGCTTCCACTAAGAGCTTGACTACTGTAACCACAGAGGATTATCCAACATCAGAAAGTCTCATCTCCGGTGTAGTCGAGACCATCACAACTCATAATGCCTTGACTGACAGTTCCACTGCCGAGTTGACACAGTCATCTCACGCTTCTAGGTCATATGTCAATGAGACCGTGAGTGTTAATTCAACGACTTACTTGACTTCAATTCTTTCTGGAAGCACTGCCAATTCCACAAACTCATTTGATAGCCCCCGCTCTACTGTTGTTGCCTCAAATGGTTCAACAGGTACTGGCATTCAAGAGTCAAGAGCAACAGCGATCTCCCAAACCGTAACGGCCTCGATTGGTGTTACCACGGGTGAGAAACTCACTGGATCTTCCTCCACCTCCTTCGCCACGAACTCTTCTACCCTGTCTGTCTCTAAATCGACACTCAGCGGGAGTATTTGGGAATCTACATCAGAGACTGCTGCAGCTTCTGCTCAAACGTCCTCAGAACCTTTTTTCGCATCGTCCGCTTTGCCTGTCAACACAACGTCTCAAACAGGCAGCATTTCCTTCACGGTGACCACGGTTTCCGATGGATCTGTCATTACAATACGTCCGGGTGGTATTTTCCCATCTGGTAGTGAGTCCAACAGTTCTGTCTCAACTGAGTATTCTGCAACTACCCCTTCGCGCAACTCTTCGACAACCAGTTCGGGTTTGGTTTTCTCTTCACGGACAAGCTCACTGTTCGATTGGTCTACTGTGACGTTGACCGAGCCAAGAACCTCCGACACAAGTCTAGAGCTCCCTTCGATCACTTTTCCAACTCCTCAATTTTCGATCATCACCACATCTATGACCCCTCCCGGTGTGACTACAACTCCAGTGGTCAACATATCCGTGATTAGATCCACATGGACTTCCACTATCACAACCAGCCTCGCACCAACGGGCCTGGCCTCGACTGGCAACGTGACTGCGGCGCACACTAGCAGTGGGTATAACTTTTCACAGACTATGTCATCTGAAATGAGTACATTCAGCTTTCACTCAACATCTTTCACCCCCCTTCCTGGAGTCAATACTTCCATCATCACCGGCCATTCTTCCATTTTTCCGTTCCCAACCAACACAACCATAGATTGGCGGACAACAACATTGTCAGAATTCTGGTCTGGGTCTGCCAGCGCGATGGCCTCCAAGAGCTCTGAAGAAACGTCGTCTGCTGTTAGCTCTAGGTCTAATAGCACTGCCCCATATGGCACCTCTACCTCGACCACGGCCATGGAAACACACCTTCGAAGCTCTGAGGGGGAAGCTTCCTCCTTAGCCACTGTCACTACTTACCGCTCGTGGAACAATACCAGCACAATCCAATGGATTACCAACTCCACTACACAGGTGACTGTCGCGTCTACCGGAACTGGATCAGATATGAGTGCTGAGACTCGTACATTGAGCGAGATGACGGTTATCACACCTGGTCCCCCTACCTCATTCGACGTCACACTCACCACCATATCCGGGAATATCGTTACCAAGACCTATACAAACTACTCGTTGACAATATTTACGCCTCCCGTCTCTGTGTCATTTAGGATCAGTACTCTCTCCCAATCCCTGATCAGTACACCACCTTTCCCTTTCCCATCAAACACAACTCTTCCGCCAAGTGGCACAGGTAACCATCATACTATGACCAGCTCTCTGGGGGGATCTCAACATCAGGTAGAACTCTTACATCAACGGCCAGAACAACTCATCGTGCCACAAACACCAACTTCTACGGGTCTACAACCGGATCCTCTGCATCCACTTGGGGTACAAATACGCCTCTTTTCCCTGTTACCAACTCTACTACTGCGACTGATGCCACAATTTCGTCAATCGCTTCCTGGCATCCAGACCCTGAGCCATGGACGACTTGGTCAACGTGGAGCCTTGGGGGAGAGCCAGACTCTTCATCTTCGGGCAGTGCGTCTCAATTCACCATTGGCAGTCTAAGCAGTAAGATTTCGGAGTCAACTTCATACACTCGCACGACAGCGGTATCCCGCACTACTACGTTGCAAGTACCAAATACGTCTCAATCCACTCCCAGCAACTCAACCTACGATGCTTCAAAGTCCATTTCCTACACCCGTACTACAACAGTGCATCTTACCACTACTTTGGGAGAGCCAAGCGCATCACTCCTAACCCCTAGGAACTCGAGTTACGATGCTGCAGGGTCAACTTCTTATACTCGTACTACAACTTTGTTCCTCACCAGAACCTTGGAAAGGCCAAGCATGTTGCCCTCCACGCCCGGAAACTCGAGTTATGATGCTTCCCAGTCCACTTCCTACGCTCGCACTACAACTGTACATCTCACCACTACCTTGGGGGAGCCAGGCGCTTCTCACCTTACCTCTGGTACAGCAGACACTAATGCTTCGAAATCGACTTCGTACACTCGTACCACAACCTTGTTTCTCACGACCACTTTGAGCAACTCGGTTACCTCAAGGGTATCTGAGGTTACGCCCACCAGTTCAATCATTTCAGCAGGGACGAATATGAGTTCCGTGTTCACTGACATCTCGGAAACAAAGACTGTTTCGTTGACTACTGCTTCACCATCACTGTCAGCAGAGCCTACTGGTACTTTCCTGACTACCGGTAGTGCGAAGGGAATATCAGCATCCGCTGACAACTCTGTCCTGACGCCATTCCCGGCAAGCAACTCAACACTCTCGCGGGCTTCTGGTCAGCCGTCTTCGATGACTAACACTCTGACGGCTATAGCCAGTCCATGCGAGTCTACAACCACAAGCTCATCGACTTGCACCGACTCGCCGTATTATCCTTCCCATAAACCTTCATTTTCGACGACATCACCCAGCACATATTGCCCAAGCGCAGCTGGCGGCACAACTTCTCCACTATCCAACACTCGGGCGCCTACGGTCCGAGGTGACGCCTCGTCAACTTGCAACACCACAAGCTCTATGTCAAGCTATGGCACGGCGCATTGGTCGAGCATGACTCACAGGTCGAACATGACTAACACATTTGGTGTCGAAGGTTTGTGCTTTACAAAGTAAGGATAGAAACGTGCTAATCAAGAATAGACACAAGCACTTATCCGTCACTCACGACCTTGAAAACGGTCACCACGATCCGGGCAGGAGAATCAGGCTCGGCCGCGGACGATTATCCTACTCCAACCGACGGGGTCACTTCATCGGACGTTTTACCTGATGACCCGAACTTTCCTTGGGGTAACGACTCCCCGATCCATCGCCATCAGAATTCGTCGGAGCTAGGCATAGGCACCGGCGATATCAACGGTGATCTAAATGTAAGGGCCGATTGGCGTCTGCGATGGCAGAATGTCAAGGATAAACTCAAGGGTCTTTGGCATGGAGAAGGTTCAGAGACTGGGGGTTAGTCCGCAATTTTAGCAATGTTTGTACAGTCTTCCCCTGAAGAGGAAGCGCGTTTAAGGGGGATTGCGGTTGGTGTTCGTTTTCTTTTCTTGGCTGGATCCTATTTCTATTTCAGCCCTGTTGGTTTCGGCAGTTCGGGCTACTATTAGGGTCCGGATCTGCGTCCATGTCGAGCAGAAGCCGGGTCAGGGGCCATGTATAAGATTTACATAATTCGTTCTAATAATTATGCTCATTGCAGATGTAAGCCTTTATTTTTTTTCTTTTAACACAAACTGCGTAGCATGTCGTGGAAGGTGTGAGACTTGATTCATATGAAGCAATCTGATACTGTTTATGTATCAATCCATGTCAATGGTGAGTGAAGTGGAAAGCGGGAAGCGGGAAGTGGAAAGAGCGCGCATGACCAACCGTGGCAGGCGTGACTAAGTGGGCCAATCGTTGACGCGAACAGGCCTGCGTCAGAAATCGTCGTCATCGTCCGGGAGGGGTCTCTCTTCCCGCCCCAGATTTTATGCGCTTTACCAAAAGCAGAGCCCTTGCCACTGGACCGAGACATCCGACACCTGTAGGAAAGAAGCACGCTACCACTCACTGGCCTTGATTCATTCTCTTTCAATCTTGCTCTTCCACATAAATAAACTACCAATAATCCACCGTCAATCAATCATCACAACACACGGAACAAATTCAACTAAAACACCCTCTCACGATGCTTTTCAAGCCTCTCGCATTCGCAGCCACCGCTGCTGCCATTCTCATTGTCCCCGAGACTTCCGAGAAGGACGACAGCATCTTTCGCACTCTGCCCATCGCGGCCGACACCTTCGAGGTCCCTGCGACCGCTTATGCCCAAGTCGTCGATGTGCCTTGCCTTCAGTGCCGCGGCCAGGATTCTCAACTAGAACTTAACTTCGGTATCCATGACCGTCGCCTAGTACTCAACGGCTTCGAGCTTTACCCGCACGCCGACCCTTGGAATGGAGACCTGTCAGCTGCTGTTATCAAGGGTAACGGCAAGAGCGATATGCGCCGACTAGGATATGGTCTGGCTATTCGTCCCGAGGGTATCGATGAGGACCAGCACCTCGAGGTTGTCAATGTCGAAGTCAGAATTATCGAAGTTGGCGACCGGTTCGTCGATGGCGTTCCTCCCGTCACAGTCAAGCTCATCAAGGCTCCGGTTGGCGAGATCATTATCGGAAGCATTGAGGTTCAGGGCGCTGGACAGAAGGCGCCAGAGGATTGCTCCATGTGGTGTCGCACCAAGGGTATGGTCCACGACACCTGGAGGGGAGTGAAGGGCAAGTTCAAGGGCTGCCACGGCATGAAGGGCAAGGGTCATGGTCATGAACACAATCACGGCCACAAGACCCCTCATGGTCATGGCAAGGCAGAGGGCAAGCCCACTGATGCTTTCCGACATGGCCCAGTCATGGACAACAAGCCCCAGCCCGAGCAGTCATGGGGCGAGGTCTTCAAGCATGTCGCCGCATACATTGTCATCCCTGTCCTCATGGGTGTTGCTGCCGGTGTTGGAGTCGCGTTGTACGTCATCATTCACCACCAATCTATGGATTTTACGCTAATATTCTCCAGCTTCGCCATGTTCCTTTGCACTATGGTTCTCCGTCTAGTCCGTCTTTTCCAGACTGAACCCACTGAGTCTGCCCCAGGCGCTACTCACAAAGCTGCCATTTCCGAGATGCTTGTCGAAGACGAGAAGGCTGGCCTTGTTGCCGACGAAGAGGTTCTCCCCAGTACGAGCCACGTAACTAATATTCGCCTACGCGGTTATGTACTTCTGCGCATTTCGGTTTTGACAGATAAAAGAACAGCCAAGCACTACTAGCACAGTATCTGTGCAGAGGTGTGTTATTGATACCAAGATTGTGTATTTGAGACCTGGGTTTGGCGTTATAGCGTTGGGGGGACGGAATGATGTCTTATGAATTGGATGGTCACGTATCACGGTTTAGGCGTGGCTTTCTTTGCCAACAATCTTTTGTTGCTGTCCTCTCTTTCAAGGTTTAATAGTGTCTATCAGATTTCTGGTTGCCCAGACACTGCCTGATATAAAACAATAAAGAAATAAACATACTATGATCTTGCCTCAAACTTCCTCTACAATGATGCTTATTTCACTGTTTTCATCAATGACTTCATATAAAGACAACTTAAAGATACTAGGTATACCGTATCAAACCTCATGATGCTACCTACCGTCCATCCCCCCACAGAGTGGAGTTTCCCGCTTCTGCTCCCGCTCACACCCACTTCCTCTTTGGGCCAGAATCCACGATCTTCAAAGTGTGGATTAGTAGAGAAAGGGCATCTTTATGCGGGGTTTTAGAAGACGAGGCACAATTCGCTGTCCTCTAGCCCGATCACCGAGTCGATCTATATAAATGCTTCTTCCCCATCCCGACTGTTGTTTGATTCTCAGAAGCTACGAGCTTTTAAAGTCTACTTTGGATCTGTATACCCCCGCCCCGCCAGAACTGCTATCGTCCACTCGTCATCAACACAAACGATAAACCCACATCTTCCACAGACGTCAACGCAAAATGTCCCAAACAGCCCGTCGCTTCGCCCAAATAGTGAAGCTCAAGCCTGAGCACCTGGCAGAGTATAAGGAAGTTCACGCCAGCGTCTGGCCCGACGTGTTGAAGCAAATACAGGAATGCAACATTCGAGACTGTATGATCACGATTTCCCAACCACACTTTACAGACATGAGTAAGGACTGATACGTTGCCCTTGCATAGACAGCATATTCTACGATGATCAGAGCCATATCCTCTTTGCCTCATTCAAGTACATTGGCTCAGACTACAGCGGCGATATGGAGAAGATGGCGGCGAATCCCCGCGTGAGGGAGTGGTGGAAGATGACCGACGGCTGGCAGGAGAGTCTTGTACCTGGAGCTGTGAGCTCTGAGGCCGGTGAACCTTCCTGGTGGAAGCCTGTCGAGGAGGTATTTTACCAGCCCTGAGGTGCAGGTGGTCAAATGGTAAAAACAGTCAAGGAAAATATAAATATCACATCGAAATCCTTCACCAGGTTGAAAGTCATATGACTATAATCTCGTTATGATTGATGGAATCATGCTATCAAACACTGAGGTCTCTCTATTTTGATAAACGCCCGCTAACCTCGCTCGCGAGCTATACATGCTGAAAAGGGGGAATAGAATAGAATGTAAACGGACGGTGGCCACTGAAATTCCTATGCAAGATCGTCTTCATCAATCAATCCCTTTTTCTTTCCTCACTCATTACCAGCCATGGCCCAGCCTTGGTAAGAACAAACAAATCAAACAATGCAGCGAACCTAAGCCATCGTTGTGAGATGCATATTTACCTATATCCACACGTTATGTACAGCATCGTCCTCTTCCTCTTGGTTCTTCAGGAGTTGATCAATCCGTCTCGCCTTGAAACAGGGACTGATCTACGCCCAACCGACCAATGTGCGGGAGTAGCCAAGGGTGATAACACTTGACGCTTCGCGTTCCCTCCTACCGTCTTTGAACCAATGGTGATCTTATACCTCAACAGATCCACCGTGTTCTTCTCACCAATGCTGACGCTACCAGCCTCCTTTGTCAGAACACCCTTGTCTTTACGAGCCTTAGCAAAGAACTTATCAATACCAGATTGGGCATCCTGAGCACTGTCGACATCTTCCTCTTGTAGAACGTAGAGCACTGTGACCCGTGCAAAGTCAAGGATCTCGTTTGTGATTTTGAAATTGGTTGATGGGCTCTGTGTCTGTATCGTGTTGGCTGGGTCAGAGGTTTTGGTCGCATCATCAGTGCTGCCTGTCTTGGAAGGGGCGTTTTCAGGGCTTCCTTCATCGACCACCAGTGTGGTTGGGGCAGCGGTCTCTGAAGATACAACCACGGCAGTTGCTGGCTCAGTTGCGCGGGCAACCAGTGTTGGCGTTTGCTCCCTTCGCTGGAAATGGATGGCCAGGTTCTCGAAAATGGCTTCCCTCTTGCGCGACGCAGCGCCATCAAATGTGACAAGCGAGTTTTGAGCAATGCAAGATAGCTCTTCAGAGTTTATCTTGGCCATGATAGCAGTACCTGAAAGGGGAATAGAGAAGTTCTTCTGGCTGTCCTCAATAAGGCGTGGAATATTCTTGCCCAGCGTTACGTTGCTGAGGTCACCGCCAAGGTCTGTCATTGTGCAGCCCTCAGAGCCTCCAACACTACAGTCAGACCCAGTAAAGCCATTTGTGCAAATACACGAGCATGTTCCCTGGGACATTATGTTGGTCCCACCGTTCTTGCAGTCAAGTGATTCTTGGCACTGAGCAAGCGCAGATTGAGGCTTGTCCTGGTTGCCGAGGTTCTTAAAAACAAAGAACTCCAGGGGGACGAGCACAGCAGCGACAATGATACCCACGAGTAGAAGTAGCAAGAGGACGAACGCCCAAACAGGCAGGCCACAGCAGCGTCGGCGTCGCTTCCCCTGATCTTCGTCCGAGGGTGTCGTGCCGCGAGCCCCGGATCGCGAGGGTACATCGCCTTGTCGGCCAGGGGCTAAGGGCCATGATGTCGTACGGAACCAAGACCCACGGCTCTGTTGATCTCTTGGTTGCGCGGGGAGGAAATGCTGCCAGCATGTCCGACAAGCCTGCTAAATGTCAGTACATAATATTCTTATCATTAAGCGGGTTATGTTACCTGAGTTCTCCTTATCTCCCCCTCGCATTTGCCCCTTCTCGTCAAAGAAATCGTTCAAATTGTCGAAGCGGCTGCCCGGCCGTTTACCATGATCGATCATAGTGGCAAGTCGGGTCGCACGTCGAATCAAGTCAGGCAAGCTTGTCATGCTGCCTCTTTCCTCCGCCTTCCTCACGGCTTCAATATCCAGCTTGGGTGGTCGTCGAATAGCCGAAAGTCGACTGTACGGCTGAGGAGACGGTGTTGGCGCGGGCGCAGGTGGTTCCGATAAATTAGTTGCGCTGGCGGCTGCGAATGCACCTAGGATAGCGTCCGGGCTCAAGCTATCATGAGGATTATGCGCAGGCGCTGCGTTCGCTAGAGGAAGTGTGTTGGACGAACTTGTTGATGCATCGACATATCCCGTTCCTGTGTCAAAAGGCTGGACTGGTGATGGTGCAGGCCGATGGCTGGGGTCCATAATAACTGATTTGGTCGTGACGAGTGAGGGCTTCCCTCTCTTGCCGATGCTAGCACTTCGGACCAATCTGCTCTCGTCGCGGAATTCGTCGTCGGCGGAGTCCTGGCTCTTCTCCGAAGCTGTCTCATCGTAATACGACGGACTGACTGCACGGGAATTCTCACGCCAACTATCGGGCATAGCAGCGCTAGATGCGTATGAACCGTGGGATCTAGAATTGAGGCTCTCTTCGGGGATGGGCGAGACGAAAGATGCGTGGGAGTAGAACGATGAGACGCCCCGGCGAGAAGAAGGCGGAGGTCCTAGGTTGGCACTTGCTCTCGGAGGGTTCAAGCTGACGCTTCGCCTACTAGATGCTTGAGCTGTCGATTGGTTGGGCTCAGGGAAGTCAGGAAGTGACCCTAAACTAGAAGTAGTCATTCGTGAGGATGGAGAAGGAGGAACGTAAGATTGATAATCGTCAGGCTCGGGTGAAAGAAACACTGGAGTTGGCTCCTGAAGTCGAGACTGGTCCAACATAGAAGGGACTTGGCTTGGTCGGGGCGGTCGTTTAGGAGCCTGCGTTGGTCGTCCGGGCGGTGGTCGATACGGCTCGGAGTCGGGCTGGTTCATGGCAGCCATAGGGGGGCCGGGCAAAGGCCATTGGGGTACTTGTTGTGGTCTGGAAATGGCAATGCCGGAATTACCTCCTTTGGAACCTATCGTAGAGGACTTTTGTTTCGGGAGTCTTGATTGTCCAGCGGAATTTCCACCCATGGGTCGACGGGGAGGAGCCCTTAGTTCGCCCGGCGGGCCATCCTCCATAAGATCAGAGTAAGTAGGTTGGTGTCGCGGATGCCCACTTTGTGCCATCTCGCGTGCTCTTCTCACAGATCCTGGATCCATCCTTCTTCCATCATACGGTTGACTCATTTGTTTCCTTTCTGCCAAGTCGAGTGTTCATTCGAACTAAGAGCGTAGCACGGTCAGAAATCCAGCAACAAGCCCCTATATGCAGTTCAACTGTATGTAGGAAGCCGTTACGTTGTGGAGAACCGAAGTGATGAAAAGATGCGGGTATCCGGTGGCTTGCAGCGGTCGTGGTCGTCTGTCTCAAAGCACTGACACGACGTTCGTATATGGTGAAAGGGGCCTCTCTCCGAGGTGCTGCAGCATAAAAAGCTGGCGTTTCTCGAAATCGACCAGGTCGTACAGCCACAGGCTACGTCGACGTTACGAGAAATGCGGAAGGTAGAAATAAAAATAGGGAAGACGAGAGCGAGAACGAGGCGCAAACGAGTATGGAAGAAGATAAGACGGATCGAACCAAAAATAATAGCTTGTTGCACGGTGAACCAGACCTCGCGGGTGCGGAAGACAATGCAAATGAGAAATAATCTGAAAATAAGTGTCAGTATTACAAAGGGGATAATCGTTAAGACAAATGTGAAAGACGAAGTGAAACAATGAGATGACTTTGAAATGAGACCAAGGGGATTGATTGGGTCAAGTAGCAAAGCTGAAGACATACCGAGCAAGATCACGACTTCAAGAGATCATGTGGTCGCGATAATTCAAGTCGAAGCAGTAGACAGCAATTGTGGGATAACGGGTACGTCACAGGGGCTCGCGGTCAACGACTTAAGAGGACTGGATGCAATGAGCAGACGCAGCAATCCAAGGCGGAGGTCGAGCAACAGATGAAAATCAAGTGGTTGACGTCGTGACAGACGAAACCGGGAGAGCGAGATACAGCGTGTCACTGAGATGGAGCTGGACGAATCGCGTTTCAAAGTTGCCTCTGGATGGTTTGAGGATGCTCCTGGTGCGGATGTCGAGACGACGAGACGACGAAGCGATAGTTATCGGAAGGAAGGCGTTGCTGAGGCGTTTGAACTCCTGGCTCTTGCTCTTTCTTCTAGACCCTTTTCCTTCTCTTCTTTTCACTCAACGAGTGATAAATGGCGATCTTGAAATTATCTTTTGTGGCGGATGTAACTGTCAAAGTGGCCGAGCAAAAGAAAATCGAAAGCTGAAATGATTATCCTCTGGACAAACCGAAAATAGTAGTGGAAAAAGAAAAAGGCGAAAAAATAGAGAAGAAAAGAAAAGAGTGCACGATAGGCACAGACGGAGAGAAGAATCAGAGTGGTAACGAACGAATAGAATGAGGCGCAGACGACGACGGCTTGGGTCGAAGCAGGCTGAGGTTTGAGAGATGGGAAATGGTAGAAAAGGCGAGAGAACAGCCACAAGCCAGGCGAGGAAGGGGACGGGACGGGAAGGGGAGTAGTGGAAGGGAAGCGGAAATGGAGATGGAAAGATGGGGTGTAACCCAAGGTAAGGTAGGTTGGTGCTGTAAAAATGGTCAGTGGGTGAGGCTTTCGGGGGACCCTTGGAGTTGAGCAAGCACGGCGAAACAGGGCTATTCCAGAATAGAACAAGCAAGAGACAGGCGCAGACGGAGACTTGAGATATCAAAAACAAGACTGGTTGGTTTTTGGATCCAATTGTTGCAGCACCTTGACTCCTTCCATTAGCGATAAGCCCCATTCATCGCAGAAGGATCGTCGCTATTTCAACATGGGCCACCCTGCCACGAAGCGAAGCAAAAGAGAACAGAACAGATGGTACGGAGTAGAGGAGAGAGATTTTGGCACTGACACCAACTGGAGCGGCAGGGCCAGAGATGAAGGGGTAAACGGCTATGGCCTCTCAAATGGGCACTTCCACCCGTTCCATGCATTATTAGGGCCAAGTTAGTCAACGGTCATGGAAGTCAACCTTACAATTTTCCCCACAAATACGCCCCCAGAAATGCACGCGAGACACCACGACAGGCGGCAGGACGCCCGGACCACTAATTTCTACTGGCTCGTTTGAGCTCATCCTGTCTCGAAAATCCACTGAAACCCGAGCGTTGTGTTGGTCCCACCAATCACGTCTCGATAGCGTCGTCCCCTTGCACCAAAACTCTTAAGAGAAACACTAGCGTGCTGTTCCTGCAGCCCGGCCCCTAGTCACCAAAGCGTAAGCCACTTTTTTCTATCACTCTCTGCTCGTACTGATCCGTATCTACTTCGTAAAACACCAACATAATCCGACGAGAACAATCCGTCTCCATGGTTGATACTTCTTGACTGTGGAACGTGCGCGTCTGGGTCGGCCATGCAATTATTTGCTTTTGCCCATTTATCTATCCGCATATTTACTTCTGTTATGTTCCTGGCAATCTAAAATGGCTCCATCAGTTCGGAGAAATTTAATCAAACACCAATTACGGATATGTTGTTTTGTTTCTCCCATCGAAAGCCAAGCCTTAAGCTCAACTCAGCCCAGTCCAGCCAGTTCGACCAGTCCACTTCAACTCAGCTTCGAGAAGAGAATGACACATAATTAACGGCTTTTCGATAGATTGACAACGCTCCATCCAAAGTCGCACGTTATCCAACGCTGGATCAGACACCCTCCCTGTCAGTGCGCGTGCGCGTGCACGGTAAGGCTTGTTCATCGGACATTGGACGATTATACTATTGAATGGACTCGGTCGCTTGATGCGATGTTTAAAGCCATTCAATCTTTCTGATGCACTAGCCACGGTCATGCGCGAATTTATATCAACAGAGTTTCTCGCCCTCGAGCCTTAATCTCTTCACCTCAATACAGACGTTGTTGGTCCGACCGTTGACTTGAGTCCCGAAGAATATCGTTCTTTACCTTGGCACAGTTACAATACCTCTCCCATGCCCTGGTATTCTGACACACAACTCTTCTCCCGGAACCGTCGGAAGCTCTAAGGGCGTATCCGTAAGGCGTGCGTACATGTATGTGCAGAGTAGTAATTATGTACAACGCTCGCGTCGCTATCGCAGCAATTTATTGCATCTTACGATAACGTGCAGGGACCTCAACTGTGTCGGTCACATGGATTGGTAAGATGTGGTTTGGATCAACCCCTTGGTTGGTTGCACACGCAATCTTCCGTTGTGAGGCTCTTTTGCTTTGGTGATGCTTGCAATGTACTCCGTAACCATCATCCTCTACTACAACAAACTTTTTCTTACCGTCAAAAAGCAAACTTCTCTGGTCATCCATCAATTTGGACCCAACCAAATCTGACAAGCAGTCGTAAACTGGACTCCGTGCCCTTCCTTGGCGTGTTTCATGTTTATCCAATGGGTCCACCAAACGTCATGGCTTCTTGGGTAACATTTACTGTCGATCATCCATACTCCATCCTGTCCATTTCTCTACAGGGTAGGTAGTTGAGCATGACAACTACTGTACTTTTAGAATAACATCATACTACGTATATCGCAATGGGCTTTCCATTGTTGCTCTCAATATTGACGTAAATACTTGTAGTGGTATATATTTGAATGGAATTCATTCACGCGCCACCTCAGTGCAACTGTGTCCACATGTTTGCCGGTCACTGTTCACAACATCTGTGAATGCATTCATGGATGATAGTTGTAATGTAAGCTTACGACGATAGGTATCCTTGCAGATTTACAAGCATGGACATGCTAAACGATAGGGACATCGTGAACTGCCTATAGGTGGAATATACAAGATATAACCCACTAGACCTACATACTACGTAGACACTATACACTTCATATACCAAAATGTACTTTTTAGTTGCTTCTTATATATTAACTTATTTCTCTGAGTAACTCATCACATTCGGAAGACGCCAAACTTGGTATCACCGGCCTTAACCTCATTTCTTCCTCCCATAGCAGCCTGTAGACCCAGGCCCAGGTATCGTCTCGTATGTTGAGGAGGAATAATACCATCGTCCTGGATATAGTGTTAGTTTTCAATAAACCATAAAGAAGGGTTTCAAAGATAGAACTCACCCATAACCGGGCGGAAGAGAACGTAGCATCACTCTCCTTCTCAATACGCTCCTTCAAGCCAGCGTCGACTGTCTTTCCAACTGTCTCCATCACAGCAGCCAGCTGCTCGCTACCCATAACACCAACCTTGGCATTAGGCCACATCCACAAGAACCGTGGGCTGTAAGCTCGTCCACACATTCCGTAGTTACCAGCACCGTAGCTGCCGCCCACGACGACGGTGAACTTGGGCACGTCCGCGCATGCAACAGCTGTGACGAGCTTGGCACCGTGTTTGGCGATACCATCACGCTCAGACTGCGAGCCCACCATGAAGCCGGAGATGTTCTGAAGGAACACCAGTGGGATACCGCGCTGAGAGCAGAGCTCGATAAAGTGTGCGCCCTTGACTGCCGATGAAGCGAAGAGGATACCGTCGTTGGCCACGATGCCCACCTTGTGACCGTAAATCTCGGCGAAGCCAGTCACGAGAGTGGTTCCGAAGTCGTGCTTGAACTCGGAGAACTCGGAGCCATCCACAACGCGAGCAATGACCTCACGGATGGGGAGAGGTTTTCGCAGATTGGTGGTGGCAATGCCAAGAAGTTCCTCGGGGCTGTGAAGAGGTTCTGAGAAGGTTGGCTTGGGGGCTTGAGTCATTGGTGACTTTTTGGGCCAGTTGAGGTTGCTGATGCAGCGTCGAGCCAACACCACAGCGTGAGCATCGTCCACAGCCAGGTAATCTGTTACACCAGACACGGACGAATGCATCTTGCCACCTCCCAGATCCTCGTGGCTGACAACCTCTCCTGTCGCGGCCTTGACCAGAGGAGGGCCAGCAAGGAAAATGTGACCTTGCTCCTGGACAATGATGCTCTCGTCACTCATGGCTGGGACGTAGGCACCACCAGCTGTGCAGGGACCCATGACCACAGCGATCTGGGGGATACCCTCTGCGCTCATGCGTGCTTGGTTATAGAAGATGCGACCAAAGTGGTTCTGATCGGGGAAGACGTCGGCTTGATGGGGGAGGTTGGCACCACCGCTGTCGACGAGATAGATACATCTGGTAGGAATTTAGTATACGTCTCACGGTTCGGTGATGTGTTCAATTGCATACGGCAGTTTGTTTTCTCTTGCGACAGCCTGTGCTCTCAAATGCTTCTTGACTGTAATAGGATAGTATGTGCCGCCCTTGACGGTGCTGTCATTGGCAACAATAACGCATGTCACGCCCTCGACAGTGCCCACACCAGTGATGATACCACCTGCGGGCACTTCGGCCTCTGGATAGAGCTCATGGCCAGCCATGGGAGAAAGCTCAAGGAATGTGGTTCCGGGGTCGATCAATGCCGTTACACGATCTCTGGGGAGCATCTTCTTGCGTGCAATATGCTTCTGTCTGGCCTTCTCAGATCCTCCCTTCTGGATCTTACGGGCGAGCTCCTGCATGCGGCTCATGACCTCGCCCATCTGCCTCTCATTCTCCTTGAACTCGTCCGAGGACGGATCAACGGCGGTCTGAATCCGTGAGATGGCATTGGCGTGGTGCGGCGGAGTGAGGTTTGCGACAGCTCGTTTCTGTAAGGATATTTGCGAGCGGGAGCTCTGGCGGCCGAATTGGCGACCCAGGAGCATCGCCTGGCGGGATGAGCGTGATAGTGTCATTTTTGAAGACTCTGAAGTTTGTGAGTTTCTCTCAGTCACAATCACTCAAAAAAGAAAAGCCCGAGATGAGAAGAAGAGCATCTTTCAATGGGACGGGTCAGTAATTCTCCAAAGCCGAAGCGCGGGCTACCTTTCTAAGGCCGAGGCTTGTGACGTCGAAAACCTGGGGTAAGCGGGCCGGCCGCTAAAAGCCGTGACGAGCCGGGCCACTGAAGGACGGCTATCGAAGCCCGTCTTTTCCGGCCGTGTATAGTCAGTCAGTCAGGCCCTCGGTCGGGGTTTTGCGACGTGACGTTGGATATTTTCTTTTCAATTAAAAAAAAAGACACGCAAAAGATACTCTTTACCTTTGTTCCTGTGTCATTCACTTCCACTCACATATTCACAATGGCAAGCGTACGAACCTTGAGATCGCTGGCACGCCCTGTCGTCGCCCGTCAATGGCGCCCAGCAGTAACTCTTCCCGCCATCCAGTCCCGATTGCACTCATCTAAGCACCCCAAAGGCTTCGAGGCCCCTTCAAATGAGGAGCTCGACGAGTTGAGGGAGCGCGTGCAAGAGTTCACGCGCCGGGAGATCACAGAAGAAGTCGCAGCAAAGACAGACAAGACAAATGCCTTCCCAGCAGAGATGTGGCAAAAACTTGGTGAGGCTGGCTTCCTCGGCATCACAGCTGATGAGGACGTCGGTGGCCTCGCCATGGGCTACCAGGCACACATCATTGTTATGGAGGAACTATCACGAGCATCCGGATCCATTGGTCTCAGCTACGCAGCACATTCACAACTATGCGTCAACCAACTGCAGCTGAACGGATCACCCGAGCAGAAGGAGAAGTACCTGCCGGGTCTCATCGCCGGTACAAGTGTCGGCGCGCTGGCCATGTCTGAGTCCGGCGCCGGCAGCGATGTTGTCAGTATGCGGACAACAGCAAAGGCCGTAGACGGTGGCTATGTGCTGAACGGATCCAAGATGTGGATCACCAACGGCCCGGACGCCGATGTTATCGTGGTGTACGCAAAGACGGAGCCGGAGAAGGCCTCCAAGGGAATCACAGCCTTTATTGTGGACACCAAGAGCGAGGGCTTCAGCTGTGCTCGCAAACTCGACAAGATGGGCATGCGTGGCAGCAATACCGGTGAGCTCATGTTTGACGGCGTCTTTGTGCCCACCGAGAACATACTCGGCAAGGTCAACGGTGGCGTACGAGTGCTTATGGAGGGTCTCGATCTGGAGCGATTAGTGTTGAGTGCTGGGCCTCTGGGTATCATGCAAGCCGCCCTCGACGTTACCCTCCCCTTTACACACCAGCGCAAGCAGTTCGGCCAGCCCATTGCACACAACCAGCTCCTCCAGGGCAAGCTGGCAGATATGTACACAAAGCTCCAGGCTTCTCGTTCCTACACCTACACAACAGCCAAGGCTGTGGATGAGAACGGCTTGATCCGCACACAGGACTGCGCAGGAGCTATCTTGTATGCTGCAGAGCGGGCCACAGAGTGCACGCTCGACTGTATTCAACTTCTGGGTGGAATGGGCTATGTTGAGGAGATGCCCGCGTCAAGATTGCTTCGAGAGTAAGTTTGATGCCTCTTTCCATAGATCCGGCCTCTTATGAAGAGACTGAGATCTTGCTTTAAACTTTACAACAGTAAACTAACCATGTGTGTAGTGCCAAGCTATATGAGATTGGAGCCGGTACATCTGAGATTCGACGAATGGTTATTGGAAGAGCTTTCAACAAGGAGTATGCCCAAGCATAAGGTGGATATATATTTCAACATGAGAGCAAGTCAAGAATCCTAAGCGTGCTTCGATGCAAGGATTGAACCTCTGGCCAAGGATACCATTCCTGATAGAATAAATAATAGATAAATGAACAAGAAGACAAAAAAGAAGAAGAAAAAAAGCATAGAACTTGAAAATCACATGGCTGGATGCAAGCGTTGAGCTTCCGTCAAAACTTGCCATTGAGTAACTTAATCATTCCAAACTGTATTTGTCGACCTAACGAGTATGATCAGAAAGCTATGTACCTGACATACAGACAAGAATATCGTGATATTTTCCCGGGTGTTGCTGATGTCAGGCCCACACCGAGTTCCATTGCCAAATTCTCGTTATACCCTGCAAAAATAGTAAGTCCCTAGTACTCAGCAACGCAAGCAGTAGCTGAGTTTCAAGCAGGTTCTATCTGCCTCTAGAACAATAATCCCTGGCTGCATTTGCTTTTGACAGCCTGGGCTGGTCATATTAGTCTGGTCTCATGACCCGACGATCCTACTTCAACGACGTGTAAATTTTCATGACTTTTGTCTCCCAAGTTTCCTCTTCCCTCTCTCACCCCATATCTTTTCGATCGATCGATACATACGACTACTGCTCATTATGCTTGCTCGTCCCTTAACGGTGTGAGACGGTGCCCGCAGCCCAACACACCTGCACACCGAGTTTGATAGACTCGCCACCGATGTGATATTATGATATGATGGCTGTTCTTGGATTTCCTGCCGCGTGTCTATTTTCATTTTTTGCTTATTTCTAATATTGGCTATTACTGGCCGTTAAAGGTTGAGGCTCCGAAACACTCGGCCGGACACGAGCGATGGTTGTCTAGAACGTTTGGAAGGTCGTTTTGATGCCGTTGAGCGGAGTATACTGCTACCCGGCAAGGATTACAGAGATAATTGGAGAGAGAGATAGAAACAAAGACATTGGTATGGGGATATCCGATGCTTCCATGGATATCGATATTCATGGGCCCTCCTGGGAAGCTCCTTGGTCGGGCTACCTGTTTAGCTGTGGCTTTGTGGAGAAATGACTGACCTCCACTCCAGGTTTCCAAAATGGAAATCCGGGATCGTGAGCTAAAAGTAAAAAAAAGGTAAAAAGGTGTCAGGGGTTATGAGCTACTGCGATCTGACTTGTTATAACTCTGGGTCTCTTGATGTTCAATAACTGCTGCCTATCACCCTCTTGATTAGCTCACATTTCGCTTATAGTGTCGAGCTGTTCCAATATGTTTCCAGTATGGTCTCAATGGCTAGTAGAAGAAAATTCAGGTCAGGCTCTTAGATATCCGTAGGTAGTTACTGTTAAGTTGATGCCTGGGGTGGGGTAACATCATCCCTCCATCTAACTTACCATCGTGGCTGGCATATAATGTCTTGGGTATGAATAGACTGTGACAGAGATGGATGGGAGGAAGGGAGGGTACTCTAGACCATGAATTGCAATGTGAGTATACCGAATAGGAATACATGGAAGGGATCCTCGCACATGATCCCCCATAATGCATCACGGATACAGCTGTTGAGGTCCCCTTAGGAACCGAAGAGGCAGATAGCCTGTATGGAAGTTATGTGTGTCTAAGCCTTCAGCAGATTCTATTGTATGGACAAATATATTAATTTATAGTGTACTTCATCAGCAGTACCTCGATCTTTTCTCCATAACATATCTTTAATCCTGTCCCTCTTATTAGTATTATGGCTCTGCCTCTTTGGTTCCGAAGGGATGAGATGGAAGCCAGCCGGACTATGTAGGAGTGGGGGAACGACAGGGCTAGGTAGGTGAGAAAAGTTTAGTTAGCGGGGATTTGGTGGGGGAGCTATCCCGTCGTTCGGGACCCCAGGGGGCGGGTGCCAGGGGATCGATACCCAGACTGCAGTATTGGATCTTTTTATGGACCTACTACCTAGAGCTGGAGGTCTGAGACTTTGAGGTGTTGGAGGTACCCGACGGAGTATTACATAGAACAAATAATAATGATAAATATCAATGGCACCCCCACATCCCAATTGAATCCGATCCATCATCTCTATTTTCCCTTCCATCTCAGCTCGTTTCGTTCGAGCGTTACCGTTGATTTCGTGGCATCATTGGCGTATCTTCTCCCGTTTTTATTCCTCGGCGCTAACCGATCATTCACTGTTCATCCCTGCACCATCGACGTCGAGCTCTGGGAGCTCCAGCTTCATTCTGAGCAAGCTCCACCCTTGCCACCTCAGCTCATCCCATCAAGCTGTCATTATTCGCTTTTCATAAGAAGGATATCGTCTCAACAGTCCCTCGAGTTTCTCCTTGGGCTTTATCTCCTCATCGTCACACCGTCATATTTGCTTCCATCTTTCAACATGTCCTTCGCACCTACTTTACGCCTCCATGCGAGCCGTATCGTCGCTCCAGCTGTGCTTCGCCCCCCTTTCGCTTTTCCAGCTGCGCGAAAGATTCACAATTTCCCTGCTCGCCAGGATAAGCCTGGAAACTATGCCCAGACCGATCCTCAGATCGAGGTCGAGTACCCAGAAGACCACGAACTCCCTAGCAGTGAGCCTGTCGCTGGTACTGGTGGTCAGTATGTGAGGCCCACGCTTCCGACCTTCTCGCTTGATGGCCATGTTGGTATCGTCACTGGTGGCGCGCGTGGTCTGGGGCTTGTCATGGGTCAAGGAATGGTTTTTTCTGGCTCTAATCTTGCCCTTGTTGACATGAACAGTGAGCGAATATCTTAGCAGATAGACCACAATACTAACGACTATACAGAGGAGGAAGCAGAGAAGCAGACAAGTCTTCTCATTGAAGCTTTCAAGAAGGAGAACCCTCGAGCTCGACGGTAGGCTTGCCGATTCCAAAACTTGGACGTGTGAAATACTAACACAGTACTACCACAGAACTCCCAAGGTTACTGCTCACTACGCCGATGTTTCTGACCCTGTGTCGGTAGATGCCTGTGTCGCCGAGGTCGTCAAGGAACACGGCAAAGTCGACAACCTCGTCACTTCGGCTGGCTTCACAGAGAACTTCGAAGCCATTAACTACCCCATCGACCGTCTTCGCAAGCTTTGGGGCGTAAATTTCGACGGCACCTATCTCTTTGCTACCTCAGTCGCCAGACACTTGATGCAGAGAAAGGCCCCGGGTAGTATGGTTTTCATTGGTAGCATGTCAGGTTCCATTGTCAATGTTCCTCAGCCTCAGGCACCTTACAATGCGGCCAAGGCTGCCGTGCGCCATCTCGCAGCTTCTCTTGCCGTTGAGTGGGCGCAAGCCAACATCAGAGTTAACTGCATCTCGCCTGGTTACATGTTGACTGCATTGTAAGCCGCCCTCTATCCTACCCCCCTAGAGCTATAACTAAACTCGCTGCAATAGGACCCAGAAGATCCTTGACGATAACCCGGCTCTCAAAGCAAAGTGGACTTCACTCATTCCTCAGGGCAAAATGGGGCAACCCCAGGATCTCATGGGTCCTGTGACCTTCTTGCTATCAGACGTAAGTACTAATTCCAGGAAGTGATATCGTGCTAATCTGACCGCCCATTCCTCACAGGCTTCCTCGTATGTCACTGGCGCTGATCTCAGAGTCGACGGTGGTTACACTGTTACTTAAGCGGCCATCATGAAGGGCGAATATGGAGTTTGGTTGAAATTGTGCAGTAATCGAGTTTTGTGTATTTAAGCAGGGCCGGTATGCCTTGGCAAAAGCGAATTTGGGATTTAATCAATGATTATAACATGGACCACAGAGGGATGGCCTTACATTAATGAACTCGACTCAAGACCAATTGCCCTTTCCATCATCGGACTGTACTTGCAATATGTCCGTGAGCCGGTTGACTTTCTAATCCGAAAGCCAAAGTTTATTTGCAACATTTGAGTATCCAACGCTTGACTGGAGTAACAACTGGAATTGCCAGCCTCTGAAACCAAACTGGCGTTATGAAAGTAGCCGGTTAGTTACAGAGTTGCTTGGCAGATTTTGGGCAATCTAGGCAAATATTTAGTATAATAAATGCCGTTATGGGTGTGCGTGCTTAGTTTCATTTGAAAACCAATCGTGGCAAACATAATTGTGAACAATTTTGTAGTCCTAAACCTCGTCTTGGATACTAAAACATCGTCACTAGATGGCCCGTTTATACTTCTACCGTATTGTTGACTGGCAAAGTCATCAACTTACAGCCTTTCCCAGCGATATAAACGTTTGGGCGAGGCATAATGCAGTATCGCTGATATGTGACAGGTCCCGAGATTGGATAGCTGCAGTCTAAACCCCACGCCATTCCCGAGTGTAACCTGCACGCTCACTAGAGGCAAGATGGTACTGCCGAAACAAGACCAGGCTGCAGGAAAACCCCCAACATGTTCGTCGACTCCGAGACTATGGTACAGCCCATACAGCTGCCGTTGTGGGTTAGATAGGTAGGTATCTACTTAGCTACAGGTTCGGTTACAGTACATGCGAGTCTACATTAGTAATGACTTCCCGTGCGCCCAAGATGCAGCCACAACGAGTGACGGATGTGTAATGGTGTCGATCTGGCATGGGCATAGATACCTACAGTACTAATTTGTCGATTATGTGAGGGAGGTGCTTGTGCGTCGACGGACGTGACCCAAAATCTGGTGTAAGTCTGCAATATCAAGGTGGCGGCTGTAAGTTGCTTTCGAAGGAGGGGAGTTGACCTTATCTTTGAAGCTCTGATGTGCTAAGAGCAAACAATGTGATAGATGGTGTGATACCAAGTAAAACAAGTATTATTCAACTCTAGCCACCGCTTTCGAGATCTGAAATACCCCCGCCCCCCAACCATATGTCAACTGCATTACCAAACCCATAACTTACCAACACCCAATACTAACCTAGTAACCCACTTCAATGAACGATACAGATCGCGGAGGAACTGTAGGTACCATAAGAAATGAGTGTCGGCCCGCGGTGACCAAAGAGGAAGCTTCAAAAATCCTTCTTGATCATCCGTTACCCCTCCATCGCCTATTGAAGCCCCAAGCCCAGGATCTGTGGCAAGGATCCCCGCAACCATAAAGCTTTTGGTGTGGCTCGAAGCGTGGGGAGGCCTGCCGAGCTTCTTAACCTGGTACACCCATACCTTGCCCTGGACTCTTGACCACGTGGGTGAGTGACTTTTGGGTGATTTTGGGATATGCTGTAGGTACGTACATGGCCAATTGATAGAAGATCCCTCCCTCTCTCTCTCTCCTCGAGCAAACTTGATAAGGAGTGATCAAGGATGTTCAAGTCCAGACTCAACCCCAACTCCAACTCCAACTCCAACTCCAGGCTTAATTTGACCTTGAGGTTGGCCGGAGCTTCAAGCTTGAGCTCTCCACAATTAACCGGGTTTCGGGTTGTCTAAAGCCGACGTTGAGCATTACTGGGTTTCAACTTTCCCAACCACAGCTTATGTACAGTACTATGCACATGACGCATCCCACAACATAACGCAACTCTCCTCCTCTCCTCTCGGCCGACAGGTAATAAACGCTTTGATAAATAAAACTTTACCTTACAGTAGCCTAGTTTAGCTCCAAAGACGGGGTGGCTGACTGCGAGCCCCTCATTTCATCATCTCAGTGTCAGGTGTCTCCAGGAACAAGCCGACCTCCGTCCAAAGAAGGCCTTGAATTGGGTCTCGTGTGAGTTTCTCAAAGCACAACTTGAGAAGCGGGGAAGAGCCTCAGGACAATACTGAGAAAAGCTAGAATAGCCTGACAGTCAGTCTGTGCTCCTCCTTGTGGCTGAATGGGGTCAGTCACACGACCATGACATCCAATTGATGGGTAACAACCCCGCCAAGAAATAGATCAGAAGACGCGAAGAAAAATTAACCTTCTGTAAGGGGAAAGGAGACGATAGATAGCCAAAAAAGAAAGGAAAGAAAAAGAATAATGGAAGGATTAATCTCAACGCCCTAGTGGAGGGGGAAATCTGGTAGAAACCCCGTGCAGCCAATCCTGTCAGTCAACTGGGCTGATCATGTCGTACAAACAGAGGCAATCTGTGTCAGACAAATGTGAGGGTTTCAGCTTCTGAGAGGTCAGGAGACGAGTTCCGCGGAGAGACACCGAATGAGTCTGTCAGGTAATTTGAACCGTTCTAGAACTCTGTGTGAAAGTCATGTTTCGGTTGGGTTGAAGATCGTGCCGCTTTGGGTAGCCTCGAGTCAGGAACTGCAATAGTCGAGGGATGCGAGAGACGGTGTGCAGAGCCGCAAATTGCGTACGAGTATGAGTATGAGTTTGCGTATTGGGCTTCAGCAATGGCTGCTTCAAACTTGATTCGTGATGCGGCATTGCTTAACCTACATTGAGTTATTATAGAGCGATGATGCCAGTATTTGACACCTAGTGGGCGGTCTAGTTTTGGATTAACGGGCCATACTTAGCTTCAATTGGCTTCATTAAACGAAAGATGTGATAATTCAAGATAGATCTGTCGTAACCACTTTTTGGTCCTTGGGCTGCAATATGAATACCCCTCGAATCCAGGGCGGTGAATCTGTTCCATGGTCATATATCACTCGGCCAAGACGAAACACTTGGGCCCTGATTCAAAAGAACAGCTCGCCCTGCATATAGCCGGCCACCAGTACTCCGTATAATCGTTGACTTGGAAGTTGGTGATTGGTGATAATTCATGTCAACGATGGCCCCGTGACCCTGATGCTGAGGTACCAATCTTTGTTGATCCCGGCCCCTGTCAACCTAGGTACCGTACCTAGCCACATCGATCTGGGATTGTCGACACGAGTATGTGGTATGTTATATGCGGAACTATCTATCAGCCCTACTCTGATTCACCCGTCTCATGAGACGTAAGCCCGCAGATGTGATGATTTGATCGAATACCGCTTCTGCTTAAGATAGGAAGATATACTATCTATAATTAATCGGTATGAACAGGAAAATCAAAAGCCACGGATAAGGCAATTCTATATGCCTCAATCTCACGAAGCTGCCATCGGCTTGGTGGAGGTCAGCCGTGCCCATGTGAGAATAGAAACCTCAACCGTCCTGTAAGGTTCAGCTGCCCACACGTCACAAGGGTGCCCGCGTGTCCGGTAGTTCAGGTTCCAGTGTAACATACCCTGCTAGCGCGTATCCTCCGTCCAGACTTGCCCCTGCTCATTATTTAATGTTTAGATAGGTACTGGCTGCTTCGTCTTTGAGATTCGATGATTGATATTGGATATTTAGGCTCACAAATTGATTGTAGCAATAGCTTATATGATATCATGTTAACAAATAGATGCGTTCCCAAGCTTACAGTATGAAACCGTGATGGGCCTGCCTACTAACCTACTAACCTTTAGTACATACCTACTTATGATTATCGTTTCTTAGGTATCGGAGGTACTTACCCCCTGACATGCTCACCACCTTCCTTTCAACCTGGCCTCTGGGGGCTCTAAGAGCCCCCGCTAAGCTCTGCTCCCCGGGTGCCTTCCAAAGTTCGTGAGCTAGTCTAGGGAAGGAACAGCCTACCTCGGCCATCGTTCCAACACCACTGAGCAAAAGAGAATAGAAGGAGAGATCAAAGTTCCAGTCCTTCCCATCTTTAATAATCCCCATGATCAAGATTCCCCATTTCCCCATTTTGTTTCGTTTATCATTCTCCAACCTCTCAATTATACTTACTTTAACCTCACACTCCGCATCTCCTCGCCTCATCAACAACTTTACTTTCCTCCCTCACAGTCGTGGCTTTTGCGTGCCTTTGGTTCTTGCATAACAGCACCTGATAGCACCTCAAGTCCACTATTGTCTGCGGAGGAACCTCATCTATCTGCGCCTGCCTCTACCTAACCTACAACAGAACAGTACGTACCGGCTTTACAGCAAGTCCATGAGGTGACGGGCAAGCATCCCTATCCATCACCTCCACCCAAGAGATAAACGCGCTGGGCGATAAGTCGCTAGAACCCGGACCCCTGGCCCCTTCGGCTCGCCTGTCGACGCAGAGAATCTCATTCATTCCGTTGACAGGGCACTCTCTCATCAAAATTGGATCATTTTTGGCCTGGACCGGTCAGCGAGGTAGCGAGGCAGCGGCCTCTCCGCAAGGTACCTGACTTGGTTCATCTCTCTCCACCGTCTTTCGCCGCCATCTTGGCCGACCAAGCGGACGGGACTCCTTTTCAGTCGCTCCCTCGTCACGAGCTATAACATGAACCCGTCTTTCACAGACTTGATACGGCACACCTAACTTGGTATCTATTCTTCTTCCTCTGGGCGTTTCTTTTTCTCAAGACTTGCTTCGTCGGCGTCGCCATCGACTCCGAAGCTTATCGGCATCAAGTGTAAAGGCATTTGGAGTACCCGGCGACCTACTTGTACAAAGTACTCTTTTACTCCGAATCACCATTGCATGCCACCTCCGACGCCGCCGCCGCTATTGAAGTTTTCATGTACCCTGACCCAACGATTTCAGTAGTTCCGAAACGTACCCATGAACTCCAGCTCAAAATACTTGATATCTTCAGCCATTATCATCAGTCCCTCCACCGCTCCACCGTCTTTTTCTCCGACTCACTAGCAGGTACAGACTTTTTCACCTCCAGACCCTTAATTTTCTCATATCTACACCCGTCCCTTCTTTATTTCAGGCTTCTAACTTGCGTGACGCGCAGACTTTCTTCATTCTTAAAAGTGGCTTTGATCTACAGATGCGACAAAAGAGCTCTGAACACACTGTTACACTTACACAACACCTGAACGGCGTGCTCGATTTAGCCCACAGCTGCAACTAACTCATTAAAGATCCCGCTGAGCTAAGCTTTTTACTGCAACACCACTTGAGTTTCACTCACCAAAGTTGTCTCGCTTCACCAGTACCAGGTCCACTGTTTATGATATTCGCCGCTTTTTCGCACACGAGAAGCCAGTTTTTTGCGTCACGAGCTTACGAGTCACGAGCCATCTTGAAGTTATCTCTGCAACGGTGTCTCTCTCGGAAAGTATGAGCAGTTACTGACCCACGCGAGAGAAAGAAAATAAGAACAAAGAAAAAGGCTCTGTATAAACTGGAGCTTCTGCTTGCCCCTCAACTATTGTCAGCTGCTACATCTTCAGCATAGCTTTGGTGTTGCTCGAATAAAGGACCTTCCCAACGACGACCTCGACGACACAAAGTCATCCGCCATTGCATATTCTCCCTGCTCGCGAATTTTCGAGGAACTCAGTCGCAGTTTATCTTTGTTCACGAGTGACAAAAAAACAGAGAAGCGACCTTGAATTGCTATTGAGCGACGCTGTGCACCCACAACTTCTCAACGCTGTTAAACCTTACCCAGGCGCGGATATTTCACTTGTTACCTTTGTTCTAGCGACCATGCTTCACCTTTGTAGCCGCTGATAAACACCTCTGCGCTGAAGAATCGCTGGGGTGCCTCGCGAATCAGATTACCTGCTCTTGGCACATTTCCTGGCGCTTCAGAAACTGTTCACCAATTCTTGGACCTAGTGGTCTCACGATTTCAAGACATGGACCAAAGTATGCCTATGATTTTGCCGAAGGGCATTGTTGTTAACTCGTCAAACATTTACAAAGAGGTTGCCGACTTTCCTCTTGTTCCTCCTGATAAGGTTTGGGAGTATTGGCATGGTAAACTTGTCACAATCCCCACATACCTTGAAAACCGCTCATACGTGCCTAGTGTACACTACAACATATAAGAAGCTTAAGGATCCCACGGCATGTCGCCTCGAGAACTTTTGGTGGCACGTCTGGGGAAGTGATCGCAGGTTCCTCAAGGGCAGTGCCTTGGCCAAACTTTACGAAGAGATCTCGGTTGGACCGACCTGTGTGCCTCTCAAGGGACCACCGAACCGATGGGAAGCACCTGACGTACGTGCTATCCAGGCCTAATTCCCCCAAATTATCAAAGCCGCCGACTGACCCGGTCCAGATACACCCCCTAATTAAACAAATACTCGAAGCTGCCGAAGGTCAGGTAACCCCACCAATACCACAGCCTCAAGGGTCCCGTCCTTCAAAACCCACCGACTCAGCATTAAGAACACTATCTTCGAGTGCCTCAAAACCGCCACCAACCCATCCAATCTTGAAAAAAGCCCGAGGTCCATCATCATCAGGTCCCCGGCCAACGGCTCGCTTTGTGTCGCCCCATGAATCTGCTGATGAAGATGAGATCCCCTCCTCGGGAAGCACAGCCGCGACGGCATCTGAAGCACCCGTGTTTGTGGCGGCTTCTCCGAAGAAGATGACAGTCATTGTACCCCCTCAAAAACTGACATCCTTGTCTCTTGTCGCGAATAAAAAGGCGATACCATCAAAGAAATCAACGTCTGTTGCAGAGCCTATCATTCGAGAAGCCGGGTTTGGAACATCGGGTGGGTCGCGGAATGCCGCTCTGCAGCGGCCCGTGCCTTTCAGTGTCCATAACAGCGTAGGACATGACCAACCAACATTCGAGAATAACAATGGCACGGTCAAAGGACGTCCTGGAATGAGCGAAAAGGCACGTGGGAAACAACCAGCTGCAACCGCTCGACCAGCTTCTAGGAAAGAAGTAGCAAAGGACGTGATCGAAGAAGAGACTCGCTCGTCACCACCAAAGGATCGACCCCGCAGTATTCATCGCGAGAAAGGTGTGCTCCCCCAAGCTCGTTCGCTCATCAATCTTTCGAGCCATGGGTCGCGGAGGGGCTCTGCAGCTTCCTCGAGATCGACGGTTGGGGTGGGATCTTTAGAAAGTGGTCAGAGTCATGAAGCTCCCCCTATATCACGGTCTCACTCCCACGGGGGGTACGATCAACCAAAGTTGCAGAGTAACATTCGAGCGCCAGGTCTATTCACAGAGGCTACTTCATCGACATCAAACGTTGCCGTTGCTGGCACCATCCTTGATCAGTCCGGATTTGGAACCGCATCGGAGCCTGGTGGTATAGATCATACACGACCTGAACACCATACCATTCCCATTGTACCACCTCAACGCTCCATACTTGATGCTCGCTTCACTCCAACCCCCCCTACAACATCAGCTAGTGTGCCTCTGGGACGCACAAAAAGCCAACTAACACTCCTGCTCGAACGCGAAAAGGGACGTGGTGGTGATCGATCACGATCTAAGAACTAAATCAACCTTTCTTCATAACCCAAAAAACGCGATTCCTTGTCGCTTCATATACTCCCGTCTCATAGCAAGGCCTTGCCAGGGATGTGTACACCATTCTCGGTGAAGCCTCAGCTTTCCTATGAAGCATAACGCTTCATTTTCTTAGGATGGTATCAGGTGCATATTCGGAGTTGTGGGTGGGTGCATCAAAATATTCATGATCTGCGTTCTCATTTGACATCTTCCGCATTCTCTTGGTATCCAGTCAAGCAAGGCCTGCCGGCACAGGAACGAAAATCTTGAAGGCTGAGGAGCTTTACTGCAAACGGTTCTTTCTAGACATGTGATGGGATTTCTGGAGGCGAGGCGTAGATGGCGAACCCGAGTTCTGATCTGCTACAACGTCTGAGCTTACAGACACAGGTATGGGAGAACACAGGCGGGTATCATATACCACATAAAGAAATAAAAGTAAACCATTGAAGATATCATTCAGCTCGTTACCCTGGTAAGCGTAACATGTATCAAGTGAACTTCACATAGTTAATGCCACTAAAATAACACAAACCCCCTCTCCATTTCTTTTCTACCATAATTCCAAATTATGAATGTAGATTTTGGTGAACCAAATATCATAAGAAAAAGTTCCCTCTAAAGATATCACTCAAACGGCGTGTAATCCTTAATCATCGATTTAGGGATAAAGTAAAAAATAGCTACTAGTTATTACTCTTAACCCTATTGTAGTCTTGGGTTTATACCATGCGTTGTTTTTTCCTACCATCTTGACTAATCATCCAATGTAACCCATTCCATCCGTGAATCAATCCAAAAAAGCTTCCATGTCGTAATGTAAAAAGAAAGAAAAAGGCAATGGAATCGGGATGGGTATTGGTGGGAAACGATCCCGGAACGAGTGTTTGCGAGTCTAGCATGATGATATAATTAATCCTGTTGATAGACAGGTAGCGATACAATGCCACAACGAAAGGCATGACGAAAAAGAGTGTTGGGGAGGTATTCAAAAAGGGACCGGGCTTATTCGTCAAGCTTGAGCATCCTGCGTAGTGCTCCAAACTTCTTCTTTTTGGGTGTGCCAACCTCGGAACCATCGACCGAGGCCGCTACGACATTGGAGGAGCCGATTTGGCTATGAGAAGTACTGCGACGTTTGAGGAAGCCTGCCTTAGTTGTCGGAGATGATGGAGTTAAGCCGAGACCGCCAGCGGTAGACGGCCGCTTTTCTTCGTCGACGACGTATGTGTTCTGAGAGCCGTCGTCAAACTGCTCCTCATCTTCATGGGCATTTTCATGGTCTTGTAGAGGCCAGTTTGACCCGCGTTTATGAAGACGTGAGCTATGCGCCTGGCTCTCACTGTTGCTTCTGATGAATGCGAGACGCTCTGGTCCCCGCTCTAGGTGAGTATCTCGACGTGACGCACTTTCGCTTGTAGTGCGGGAGATCTTGCCAGCAGGATCCTTCTTGCGGCGCAGGATTGCTGACATGAAGCTGCCTCGACGCTTGTGGCCTGGTCGTGCACCTGCAGGCTCAGCGCTTCCAGTCAGCACCCCTATACTATCCCGACCAGAGCCATTTCGCATCATAGCTGTGGTAGGTCGAGGAGCTGCATTGGTTGTTCCGTTAGAAGTGATGTTCTGTTGCGGTTGCTCTTCCTCGTCATCACTGTCCGGGAGGTCAGGGGAGTCCTGGACAGCAGCCCGAGGAGCAGGGACACTCATAGCGGCAGCGGCAGCATTGTTTGAAGCAGTGCTCCGCATTGTTTTGGGTACACGTTTCTGTTTGGGTCGAGGCGAAGGAGTATCCTCGTCACTTGAGTCCACGAAGCGACTTCGGAACGCTGGGCGACTGTCGTCCTCGTCGCTCGAGTCATCAAAACGGCTACCACCCTTTGACTTCTTGCCCTTCGTGGAGCGACCAAATCCAGACAGCATGCGAGAGGACCCAGCATCACTGGGCTCGGCACGCAGTGACGATCGCATTCGACCGCTCATTGCAACTGGAGGAGGCGAGCTCGTATTAGAGTTACGGCGAAAAGCTGATCCGGTAGGTGACAGAGACCGCAGACTGAATCGACTGCTTGCCCTTGCACTTTCTGGCGGATGTGGTGTTGTTGCTGGTTCCCGTGTTGTTCCCCGCATAGTTCTGCGAAAGCCTGTGCCTTCTCCTCCAGTCTTTGCACGTCGGAAGCTGCTTTCACTTGAGTCAGAACCTCTGCGCGAGAGAGCTGGCTTCGGAGCGTTTCGCATAGTAGTTCCTCTATCCTCTGAATGTGTACGTCGTTGAGTTTGAACCGTTTCTGATGTGGCTGCTGGTTGATAGGAAGTAGGTCGAGCGCCATTCCTCAACGTCGACGCCATTTTCTGTCCATTGGCAGCTGAACCATTACCTCTGAGCGACTTACGCATGCCTGTACCATCAACAACCTCAGCAAGAGCGGCAGTGGCAGCTTCAGGCTCTGGACGAAGGGACTTGCGTAATGTTCCGCTGTGTGAGTTTTGTGGGTTCGAGGGGGCAGCACCAGATCTCATAGATTTGCGCATGCTCCCGGTCTGAATAGGTTCAGACTGCTCAGGTGTTGCGACTGCAGAACCCCGCATAGACTTTCGGAGTTTTGCACCACCAGTTGATTTTGGCTTGTCTTGTGTAGAAGCCTTCACGCAAGGTTTTTCAACCCCATCCCGTGGCCAGGTTGTGCCTGGCTGAATTTGATACACGCGGGTTGGGTCGCGAAGCATGTCCGATATTGGCGATTCTTGTGGTTCTTTCAAGGATTCTTGCGTTGCATCTTCAACAAGCTTTTGTTTGGGCTTGGACTTTGACTTCGGCTTTGATCGTTGAACTGTTTCTTGTGGAGCGGGTTCCTCGTCTGAGTCCTCCATAGCCTCCCTCTCCAGCTGACGTCTGTCCTTTGGACTCAAGCTCCTCCAGTATGCCTTTGCAGTCTCCCAGTCGCTGGGTGGATGCGATGACTTCCCAGGTGCACC
This sequence comes from Fusarium avenaceum, assembly GCA_025948275.1. Lineage (NCBI taxonomy): Eukaryota > Fungi > Ascomycota > Sordariomycetes > Hypocreales > Nectriaceae > Fusarium > Fusarium avenaceum. The sequence continues at coordinate 2,694,799 of CP109669.1, forward strand.
CTCTGTGGGCGATTTCTGTTGAGAAATGGCAGCTTCCTTAGATCTGACGATAGCCTTTTCAAACACCTTTTGAGAGAACGTCGGTTCGACAGGGCTGTCGACGACAGCATCCAAGGATAAGAAACCATCACCCTCCATGTCGGAGAGATCCTCATAAGCATCACTGTAGATGCTGCTGCCATCAGACTCTTCAGGCTCTTCTTGTATATCGTGCATCTGAGAGCTAGAAGATACTGCGCTGGTCGAATCAAAGGATCGCCGAGTCGCAATCGGTGCTGACGTTTCAGCACCTGCAGCAGACTGGTTCACATTGGATTCAAGGGGAGCAGCCTTGCTGCTGTCTGACATCCCTGCCTCATTGGAGGAAGTTCTGGTGGTATCTGCAGTAAACCCTCCTGGAACATCAAAGAAATCCTGTGGCGACTCCGGTTGGTCTTCGTCAGGAATTCGAGGACTAGGTTGAATGATCGAGATAGTTGGTATGGTTTCGCTAGGACTAGATTTCGCAGAATCATTCTCGTGGGGACTTGATGAGTAGTTGGCAGTTGGTTGCGTTTCGTACGTAGATTGGGTGGAAACTTGTGTTCTTAACGGTGTATCCGTTTCAGATTCTTCGTCCGAACTCAGATCACTATTGCTGATATAATCTTGACCTTCGACAGAAGTGACAACAGGAGGTAGGGGCTCCCTATATCTGGAAGTATTAGCTTCATTGCGAGAGGCCTGGTCTTGAGCCAGGACTGACCCAGCAACTTGGTCGCTTGAATGTGCCACATCATGAGCCGAGGATTGGCTGTTTGATGTAAGAGGTGAAGCGGATCGTTCCATGGGACGGACGAGGGGCCGCTCCTCAGGTTCTTTGACCTTCTTATCACGGATACTCCCAAAGGAGGGGAGGGCAGGACGAGGTGTCATTGTCTCTTCCTCATCCAAGGTTATCGAATCCCTCTTGTTTCGCCCCATGATGCTGTGCCAGGGCTTCTTTGATTGTGGACTTGCAACTTGCGGCGAATCGGTATCTGACGTGGGGACAGATTCCCCTATGACCGCTGTGTTGCCTTCGTCGAAGCTCACTCTCACACTCTTTTTTCTGGAAAGCTCCGAGTCTTCACGGGAAGCCATACCGGACCAAGCGGCGGAAGCGTCGGAGCCGTCCTCTGAAGGGGAGGCATCGCGGGGGCTGGAATACTTGAGTGCAGATTTGCGAGGTGATAATGATCGGGGAGGCGGCTCGTGCCTAACGAGAAGCTGATCGGTCTTGGGCGCAAAATGTGTTGTGCGACCAGGGCTTCTAGCAGGGCTTTCAGAATGTACGCGATTTCGGCGCACAGTTTCTCTAGATTGATCCACCAGCGCTGGAGTATGTATTGTTTCCTGTGCCTGCTGAGGTGGCAAAGTTGATTTGACGGGTATCGCGTCAACCTTATCCATTGGGCGCTCCACAGACATCGTTGTCACGACATCATCATGTTGGTCCTTCTCCAATTCGGGGGCTTCATGTACCACAGAAGGCCGATTCCTGACTGAACCATCGGGTTTGGTCACTCTGGCTTGGCTTTCAATGGCAGGATTTGGTTGTGTGAGTTTTTCAGCATCTAGTTCTGGCTCTTGTTCAGCCAGTGTCTGCTCCCTTGATAAGTCGGGCGTGCGACCCTGTCTAGTCTCTGGCTCGAACTCATCATTCGATTCCGGATCAGCCTCTAGTTGGCTAGTCTGCTTGGCGTCCTCAGATTGCTGCGTGACTGCCATATAAGTACCTGTCGGACTTTGTGTAGTTTGGACTGCCTTAGCTGGCGGAGAGGTCGGTTCAACCGCCGTTCCTTTTAGCCGTCCTACCGTTCCCTTGGCAAGATGTGTGCCGCTCCTTGATCCTTCATGCTTTGGCTTCCGGACGGGTTTCTCCGATGCATCCCGGACAATTTGATCGACCATCAGAAGCTGTACCTGAGGTATCATTCGCCTAGAGTTTGGATCGTATACCATGGTGGAATTTGAAGGATCTGGTGAATCTGTCAGGGAGCGAGGATACGAGAAGTTGATCGAGTTAGGGCTGCTGGGCCGTATGTCTGCGGAGGCCCGTTTATCAGCTACAGCGGCTCGACGGATATTAGACAAGTCGCCAGCCGTAGCGGCACCGAACCATGATCCTTGGCCATTTTTCATCTTTTGACTTGCTGTTTGAAAGTTTTGGGTTTGCAGGCTTGTCGCTCGCTTGTGAGCCGGGATCTTTGCGTCGGCTTTCGTATGCTCATGGTGGGGTATCTTTGGAACCGGAGGAACATCTTGGGTTTGCGGAGCGGGCCTCCTGGCTGGTGAAGGCGACGGAGATCGAAAGGTTCGCTCTGTCATGGAGCTCGCGCTCGGCGATCGATGAAGATCCCGACTCCTCCTGTCCCTACTTCCCGTGGATGACACGGATGCGCTCCTGCGCGAAACTCGTTTTGATTGAACTTGGGACACATTGGTGGGTGTTGCAGGTCGAGCTTTGAGAGCCGCAGCAGCAGCAGCTGATGATAGAGATGGTGTTGTTTCCCGTCGCAAAAAGGCAGATGCGGCGGCAGTCGCGGCATTGGGATTGGCAGTCTCCCGTGTTAGCGGCTGAGACGACACGGCCATGTTAGCAATGTGAAGACGGTTTTAGCGGCTGCGGAGAGATTTGAGAAGTGAAATTGAAGAAAGAAAAGAAAGAAAAAAAGCGTCGCAAGAAGGGATGGATGTCGAAGACAATAGCGGGAGACTAAATGCGGCAAGTCTCGACGGTTTAAGTCAATGGCTTCGCCGGTCAGGGCGGGTTCCGTGGGAACGGAAAGTTAAAAGCCAAAACCTGTTTTACAGATGCCGCAAGAGTGAAATAGGATCGGTGTTGAAGCGACTCACCTGAGTGGGAGGACGGTGCCTCCTTGAGCCTCCAAACATGATGAGGATGGGCTGGATTCTGCTTGACTAGATCGAAAGCGGCTCAGGGCCAGCAAAGCTCAACAGGCGGCTTGCATCAAGGCCGCTGAATTTCGGAAGTAAGTAGGGCAAGGGTAGATATGACGCGAAGATGTGAGTCAAGGTACAGATACAGTGTTGGCAGTTAAATAATGTTATTGTATACGTCAGGATTGGATGGACGAGACGGAAATTAGGGCAGCAAAAGCGCAAAAGTAGTTGAAGGAAGAGGAAGAGGGAGGTTCCATGCTAAGTTAGTTCAGAAACAGACCTGGGCTGATGACGACAAGTATCAAGCCACTAGACGCCAGTAGCGCTAGCTCCAGCTGGTGACTCCACTCTTGTTTTATTCCGGATGAGCTTCCAGGTTGTCAGGGGACATGGCATGGTATCACATAGCATCTGTTATAGCATCCGCATCCGCATTGCATTGCATTGCAGGCAAGAAGAGGGGCCAATAAGATCATTCCCCTCTCGTTTTTCTCCTCTTCATCTTTCTCTTCGACCTGTGAACCATGCCCTTGGACCAGCTGTCCCCCAACAGCTGGAGTACTTTGAGTTGTAACGGTGATACTCGCTATTGTCTGTCCACGTTCACTCACATCCGTCTATACACCTTATAAACATATACACGTGGCTATCACTGTACACTTGTCCAACACAGAGCAAAACAATAGTCAAGTAGTCAGGTTGGGCAGGTACCTAGGTAGCCAAATAAAATTAATAATTGCTCGATCCCCTCCACCAAAACAAACCGTCTGCTGCACCAAGCGCACAGATTCATGGATCAGTAATTCAATCGTAGATCAGTTCCACATCAGGTTCAGCTTCGGCAGGCCTCCAGTTCCCAGCTGCCGAGATCTACAGGATCTCTCGGCCAAATAAACAATCTGGGGCTAATTCTTGATTTTCTAGGCATTGTGATTGCCATTGAGGAGCTGGCCCACCCAGGCATTAGGTATCCGTCTGGGTGTGCAAAAGTTCCAGCAACTTCCTCTCTTCTAAAGTTTATATAAGATGATATAAATTTTCACAAACTGTCAGATTTTATATTTATATAATCTTGTGGTAACATTATATCTAAACGATTATAATTATTGTTAATGTTCCTAGTTAGCTTATCGGAAATTTTGCCAGGGACTGTACCTAACCTGGAGCCAACGCATTTTCATACATATAGGCAAGTAAGTATACAGGTATCGTTGTGTTATGTGTAAGTGGATGAACTTCACATAGACATTTCCTTCGTCCGTCCATACGACAATGGGTGTTACGGCCATGTTTCTATTTATTTTACATCGACAACCCTTGGAGTTATTGCTCTCACCCGCTTGCCCAAATGCCCCATTTTGCCGCATAATTAGATCAAACCCACGTACAGTCCCAGCTGAACTAAGGCCTCTCTGACGTCAGTATGTAGCTCACATTAGACTGTTTCACTTGCAGTCAGCTTTCATGCAATTTCGAAGCCCCCAGATACGTCAACATGGTTGAGATAGATAGCAAGGAGTGGCCATGAAAGCGTTTAAGGCTAGGGTAGCAATCCTACTAGGCGTTATGACCATTTGTTTCGCTACTTGCATACATATGCTACAGTGGCATAAATGCTGCCACATTCCTGCGCCTAAAGCAAAGGTTGCTCTCGTAACTGAACCGCCTCCCCACCGAGGGGCTCAGTCTTCTGGCAACCCATAGAGTTCCTCCAAGAAAGTGAAAGAGGAGAGTGATTCATAACAAGTCGGGCCTCCGTTTTCCCCAAGGTGGTAGAAAGCAACTCCAAGTGCTCCAGTCTCTGTGTTATCGAGATGTCGTATTTCTGACCATGAGGGTACCACTGAGCTCTTGATCTTCAAAAGCGCAATATCCATTGCTCATATCTTGGTTAATCGAAACCCGACTAAGCCACCGAGACCAAAAGAAGTGCAAGACTACTACCGGGGCAATATGTTTCCTGAATCATGCAGCTGGAAAGCTAGGAAATCGATCCTTCAACCGGTATGTCTGGTCCAGTCCTGTCTCCTGGCGAATTCGGGTATCCGTCTTCGTCCTCTTCTTCTGACTGAACAACATGGTCGTGGTTCATGTCGGATGTGACGCCTGGTTCCTGAGCTGGATTCTGTGTAACACCGTGGTCTTTGGACGTGCTTTTGCCACTCTTTTCCCCTTTCTGCTCTTGGCTTTAGCCTTTTCAAGAAGTCGCTTGCGATCAGCTTCTTCCTGTCGGCGTTTGCGATCTTTCATTTCATACTTTCGGATTAATGCTCGAGGTGGTTCCCCAAAAATACTTTCGTACTCGCAGAACTCGCAGATCCAGCCATCGGATGCCTTTTCGGGATTGGCTCGTCGGGCCTCCGTAGCAAGTTGACGACGGCGCCGTGCGGCCCTATCGAGCGACCTGTCCAGACGTCGCTTACTGTCTTGACGAGAACTTCCCGAGCCTCGACTAGCGGCGACGGAGGAGCCATCATGATGAGCAACACTGCCAGGTGGCAAGGACCCAGGACCACCCAAGGTCGACATGCTGTGCTTACTCGTATGACCTGACACGGGAGTCAGCAAACCAACATTTGCGTCATTTGATACGTACTTACCAGGCCACTGAATGGTACCAGGAACCTGAGAATCACAGGTGAAGGTAAATTGAGTCGACGCTGGGGCTGTCTTCGTAGCGATGGTGTGTTGCTGGAGCAAGCTCACGTTCTCTTGTCCCTGAGGTCGTAGTCTCTCGGCATTCGCAATAGCGTTAGATATAATACCGCTGCCCTCTTGTTCTAGAGTCATGTTAGAAGCTTATAAGAAATGAATGATAAGGCAGAGCGAGGACAAGTAGCAAGAAATTGTGGATGAACAGAAAGATATGGAAAAGGGTGGACTGCATGTATAAGATCAATGGGGTAAGCGAGAATGATTGTCATTAGCATGGATATCGTATGCAAGGTCCCGTTCCATTGTACGCCTGTCCGAAACCAACGGTTGGCGCGGAGGCAAAATATCAGACTGGAGTATATTGTTCAGATCTATAGACCATTTGACAATAAGACGGGAACACTTGTTGAATCTGAATGCCAGATCGTTGGTAGCGCACCCGCACGGCAACGCAATAATGCAAGCAACATATGAAAAGAAAAGCGAAGTAATGAACTTACCACTTGATGCCCATTGTGAAGACACGACTTTAGACGCTCGTCCGACCCATGAATTGTTGCCATCAGGTAACGCTCGTAGTGGACTTCTGCCGTTCCTTGCACGCCCAAGCCTGCCCCGCCCGGGTCCTGAGATTCCCTGACTGGTTGTTAATGTTCCAGCACTTGGGTATGTGCCCGAGTGTGAGTACGCTCTGTCATTGTGCAGTTCACTAGTCGGAGAATGCCCTGTGCCTGCAGAAATAGCAAGGGACCCTATCTCGTGGTGCAGGCCATGCGTGCCGTTGAGCGTAGCATCTCCTGCAGAGGGGATCTTGCGCTTCTTCTTGTTGTTTGTGTTCTCGAATAGATCATAGCCATCCAAGGAGGACGTCGCGGAGAGAGGCGGTTGCGGATTCGGCCGAGCTTGGTCTTGCTTTGAAGCCTGCTGAGTGCTACGGGTTAGAATCTCTGGGGGCGACCTAGTGACCAGAGTACTTCGCAAAACCGCCTCTTCATCCTCGCCATCGAGCAGTCCAGCGCCGGTGCGTCGAGGGGTGTAGTTGCGCCCCACCTCCGTCCTTCGATTTGGTAGAGTTGGGCCTGTAGAACCTGCTCTCGGCGGGCTTGCCTCATCTTTGAGAGTGTAAGACGGGTAACAGAAGAGGGGAGCAGTTTCGTGAGTTGAAGGAGGATATTTTATCGTATCTGCGACATCGGGGGAGAGCTTCTCCCGAAGTCGACGTTTCGGCAACGGCCGAATCGGTCGATCTGGAAACAGCGACGATACGGTATCTGGCGACATGTTGGGACTATGACCTACGTGCGAAGAAAGAAAATTTCTCGTTAGCAGGTATTTCATAAGGAGGACACCAAGGGAAGCTGTCACGGCCAGGGCGAAATCTAACATGGCGGCGGATTCGTGATATAAATCGTTATGGCGCGCCGTTGTTAAGCCCCGCTGGCCGTTGAAGTAGTTGCAACATCATATCCAGCTAAGATTCGCGAGTGAAGGCGCAGATATAAAGCAAACAGAAAGCATACCCATCAAACATTGTATAGATTCTGATCCAGGCAACAAACGAAGAACAGTCGAACGGCAACCTAAAGCCAAACGAGGGGTCGTGATTTGTACAATCTATTGATGACAAACAGATCCGACAACGTATTGTCGAGCATACAATTCGAAGGAGGTTTCAAAATCGCGATTTATCAAACACCTTGGGCTCTCCAGAGCTTAGAGGGGTAATGTTGGTTCGGTCGGGCTCTAAAACGTTCTGTGTGCGGGTCAGAACATATCGTCGATACAAGGCATATCACGACTGAGTGCCCGGCACCGGCACCGGGACGAGTACCAGCTTGCACCAGTTCGGCCTCGTCTCGTCCTTCAGGTTGATTTTTGTAGCAGGTATACGAAATGTCGCCGCCGGGCTCGCTCTCGGTCGTTCAGGATCGGGGTTCGCTTACCCAGTCACAGGCGGGCGACCTATGGAGGGGGCCTTGGAGGGCACGAGGGACGCCTCAATCGAAGCGCGGGCGCCGTCGGAGACGCAAAATAAAAAGCAATTTGACAACAAGAATCCTGAAAGAAGATAGCCAGAATAAAGACAATGCGAAGTCCGATAACGCCTACGATGTTGCTGTAGCTGAGTGTGCTTGAATCAACATCTGTGGAGTTGTGACAGCCAGCCAGGGCCGTTGGAAGGGTGGTGGCGGTTAGGTAAGCGGGTTGGCGCCTAGGTACCTATCTAAATGTACGTAGCGACATATTTGCAATTCCATCCGACTGACAGCAGCACCCACACAAGAAACAACAGGATTATTACGATTGGTGTTAATGGCCATTTTATTTAAGCTTCAGAATTGATTAAATAATCCTTCAGTCTGTCACGCCAATCTGCATCACTTTAACAAGTTCCATCAGCTTGGTGAGGATGGTTTACTGCCAACTCGAGGTGTCGTCAGCTATTGCATGGTTGTTTGCAATATTTACCTGATGTCACTTTCATTAAACTGCAGGGCATGGTAGGGCAATTAATATGGAAACAGCATCAAGATGAAGCGGAATCAAACCGCTTTGTGAAAACCAGCACCAATGGATCGTTTCTAGTTTGTAGCCGGCCATTAACCGCCTAATCAATAACAGAATAATTATGGAGGTCCATGCCCTGGTGCAGTAGGTAGTATGGAAGGTAAGGCAAGTATTCACTTGTTCCAGCCTGGGGTGCACCTACCTAGGTGCTTCTGTCTCGTAGGCGGATAGCACTCCATTATGAACCCCCAAAAGACCCCTGTTCCCAGAGCTCCATCGGCCACTAAACTCAGTCGCAGCCAAGTGCCAAGTGCCCTGCAAGTGGTGCCGCAGTGGTGCTGCAGTGGTTCTACATATCGGCTTTGCTCTGATTCTCTGCAACCAGGCAAGTGAGACCCGCGCCCACCTTCCTGCCCACTTTCCCATTACCCGCGCCTCCTCTGCTCCTCCTCCTCCTCGTCTTCCGAAGAAAGCTTCCACCCACTCTTCTCTCGCACATACTCATTCTTACGGTATCTTTCCGTACCATTACCACGGCGTTTCTGTTCACCCTCGATATGCTTGTTTTCCAACCCCGTCTTCGATACCATCGCCCTTACTCGACAATCTTGTTCCAGTAGTCGCAGTTGCAGTTGCAGTCGCAGTCGCAGTCGTCGCTAGTCGCTACTCAGCTCCCGCGACCTTTACTACTATCTCATCATACTCAATTCTGACGACCTGACCTTGTTTCAACTGGTCCTTCAACGTGGGGAAAGAGGCCATCTGCTCTACAGTGCTACACGCGCCGCTACTCTCATACCGACCTCCCTTTCGCATACTCCCTCCTTCGTTTTCTTCCACCTCACCAACTCCCTCAATGGCACCACCTTCGCCGCGACGGTCATCAAGGGCCCGCGCCACAAATTCACAATCCCAGCAGTCCTCTGTATCCTCAAGTACATCGGGCCGAGTCGAGCGGAACACGAGATCGGTCGTCAAACCCTCTTCCAACAAATCTACCCCTAGCGCCTCATTGTCCTCGGAACCGTTTGAGGACCCTGACGACACTCTTCTTGGTAGAAGGCGAAAGCGCAATCACGAGGACGAGAACGAGAAGACCTCCAAACCTGAAAACTTTGATATGGCGAATGGAAGTGACGACCTCCAGGAAGAAGAAGACGAAGCAGTTCGGTGCATTTGTAATGCTGAGGATTACCCAGGTCGCCCGCCTGTAGAAGGCGTAGACCTGGAGTTTTTCAATGCCATTGAATTTACTGAAGAAGTTACCGGCTTCTTCGTCCAATGCGATGTTTGCAAAGTCTGGCAGCATGGTGCCTGTGTAGGCATTTTTAGCGCCGAAAGCTCACCCGATGAATATTTTTGTGAGCAATGCCGGAAAGATCTTCATAAGATCTATACTGCAAGCAATGGGTAAGTTAACTTCTATTATTCTTTCGTCTGTTGTTTTCTAGCTGGATTCGCGAAAACTGGTTTATACAATTCTTGACCCCTGTGTTTCCCTGATCATCTTCCTCCCTTAGTTGCGCTCCCCTTTCAATTGCCGGTATTGACAGTTCTACTGCAGTCAGAAATGGTCCAAATATGTCCCTCATAACCGTCCATCACGCGCAACCTCCCGAGCCACCTCGATTGCAAAGGAAGGCAACCGTTCGCCAAAGCCGGGGACAAGCAAGAACTCCCGCCCTACCTCCGCTTCGCAAACCTCTAAACGACGATCTACAATGAATAGCCGCGACCGGGCATATGAAGATGAACAATTGTTGCGCGCTATCGAGGCAAGCAAAGAGGATGTGCCCCAGGATGGAGAAATCCTGACCCGGCGAGCCAAACGAGGCCGTAGCGACAGCGAGGAGTCAGTGGCTGTCAATGCTCGGCCACGAGACGAGAAATTGGCATCACTCAGAAACCCGACCAGCGTTAAGCGACAGAGGACCAGCTCTAGGTCGCCTTCGCCACCTACCGAACCGACCGAAGAACCAAGCCACAATGAATCAGATGACGAAATAAACACACGCAACGGAGTAAAGAAAGTTCGCAACAACAAGAATCAACGGCCCAAATCGGAGAAGGAAGACAAAGAACGCCAGAGGCAAGAGGCGGCAGATAAACGCAAAGGTCGCGCGGAAAGGCGACGAGGAGATGGTAAGCTCAGCAGCCTTGCACTCCAAAACATCAGAACTGACGATACAGTAGACTCAGATCCCCCAGAAGAAACTCCTCCTGCTGTCACTAAACCTCCAGCTGCCAAGAGCGCCGAAACACCCGTCATCATGGAAACCCCTGTGCCAGTGCAACCTGTCCCGGACACGCCCCCCACGAACAACCAACCCATTTCAAGTACCCATAAGCGTAGTGGGAGAACCATCCAGAAAAAGGGTAAAGGGAGGAATCAATACACCAGAGATCGCGACGCGGATGGCGAGTCACCCGCACGATCAATGTCGCGAGATCTACAGAAGAATGGCGATGAGCCTACCCCAAGTCACCCAAAACCGATCAGCGAACATCGATATGGGAAGTCTAAGCCAGCCATGCATCACAAGCTGAACATGGTGGATATGAAGCGACGTGTTGGCGCCATTCTGGATTTTATTTCGAGGACTCAAGTAGACCTTGCAGCCGAAGCCCTCCCAGTGCCAAACGGAGATGCAAATATTGGGGAAGCGCCACCCCTGAAAATCTCGGTTCCAGAGCCCTCAGAGAGTGGGCGCACAAGGGAGTCTTCCGAGGGTAAAGAATTCAAAGACTTGAACTGCATGGAGATGATGGATGTTCTTACGCGGGATATGGTCAAGTGGCAGAACCAGTATACCTGATGGAGTCGTTGTATTTCGAGCGCCGCCAATAAGAGATTGGCGCTCTAGTGTTATTTCAGGCGTTTGCGGTTAGGTGCATTTAAGGCGTCACCAGCATCCAACAAAGATGCGGCAGGCAAGGCCAATTCGGTCTGTTACGAGCTTCATCGTTGTTAACATTGGACTGAAGCACCCCACGAGGCACAAGAACCATGGGTGTTCTGGCTACCATTCTATATATACCCTGGTACGCCCTGAGAATTCGGTTATTGGCGTCTTTGTACAGTTTGAACAGAGGACATGTTATAGTCAAAGGACGACTTGAACAAGTTTGGCATGGAATAACAGAATATGCTTAGGTAGATAGTGTACATGGGAAAAGCATGCCCTCGTTTACAAAGATTATTGTACATATATCGTATCGAGTCGTGATTGTATTACGCACCCGCCCTCTCTTGTGCACGTGCCAGCTTCTGCTGCTTCTTTGCCTGGTTCATACTCAGAGCAGGATTGATCAACCGAAGCTGGTAGTCTTCGATGGCTCTATCCGATAAATCATCGAGCACAAACTTGCCCAAGTTCCCGTTTCGCCATTGGGAAAGTACTCTGGTAGCGGCTGAGCGCAGGTCGGGCACGCCGCCGGCCTTTATCCTGCCCTCTTTTACAGCCACGGCCTTTAGAAAATCATTTACTTCGTTGGTGGGGGTGCAGTATCGCTCATAGATGGCCGGGTCGAATAGGTTGAGCCGGTAGAGGAGGTAATCTACCAAAACCTCGTCTGGTATTAGCCCCTGCTTTATACCCTGAGCGAGTGCAATCTTGACCATGGTCTCTCCATCTTCGACATAGGGCTGGAATATACCAGGGGTATCCAAGACCATGACGCCTTCACCAACACCCCCTTTTGCATCTGTCTCTATAATCCGGACATTTGTGCCAATCTTGCGCGTGATACCCGGCTGACCTCCCGTCTTGGCGGCTTTGGCGGCTTTGTGAATTATTCCATTGGCCCGCAGCGCATTGAGTAGCGTACTCTTTCCTACGTTGGGCATTCCCACGATCATTGCGCGCATACCAGTCAGTGAATCAACAGCGCGCGCAACATCTTTGATCTTTTTGAGTAGATTCTTTGTCGTCGTGGGTCTCGATTTGTCGAAGAAGACGAGCCGATCACCGTAGAGCTTGCGGAGAGCGTTGGGAGCATGTGTACTGCTGGTAGCAAGATCGGATTTCGTATAGACGATGAGGCGTTCGCGGCCGGCTAAGGTGTTTTCGAGTTGAGGATTGTGTGTAGATAGTGGGAGGCGAAAGTCGCGGCATTCGAGGATGAGATGAATGTTCGATATTTGCTTGATCATGCTAGCTTGACCAACAGCATGATGACCGAGGTAGTATGTTTTTGGGATTGAGTTCGGTATAGCAAATGTTTGCCGAGGGATAAATTGTGCCATTGTATATGATAGAATCAGCTTTTCGATCTGTAGTTTTATTTATCATATCGTGAAAGATATGCTGAAGTCGGTAGCGAGTAGTTGCGGATATTGCGATTCGATATGATCATGGGGCAAATATGAGAGGACCCTGCAAAAGAGGGCATGATGTAAATCTGATCTTCAGCCTTGTCGCGATGCCCCACAGTGACTCAGCCTCGCCCCTCGACACGTGCAGATAAGGTAGACTGATAACTGGCGTGACGTCATTTTAACGTTTAAGCTACATGAACCTGTCAGCCTGTCTAGCCAATTGCTCTTCCAGAATTGACCACGCGGTTCAAGATGAACGACGTTTAAGACAAAAAGCCAAGGAAACTATCAAAGGCCAAGAAAGAGCCAAGACCAGGCTGTTCACCGAAGCAAAAGGCATAGCGAGAATGAGAGAATAATAAGTTGACTCAGGGCCCCCAGAATCATGAGTAATTTCAACATGTGTGCTACCGAACTTTCACATAAAGACCTTTGTGCTGTCTTTCACATCAAAATTGACGTGAGCAATGGCTGAATCTGAGCATGTCAAAGACTCAATCAAGGTCGAGAAGACGCCTGCTTATGAATCTGGTGATACCGTCACATCCAATACTCGAGATGCCTCGGGCGTTGAGGGCGATCCTACGAATCTACCCAATCAAGACAGTCGATCATCTCGGTATTTCGGCAAAGAGGGCAAACTGCGTCCTTTTCGACTGTTAAAGCAAGATGTGGTCAATCTCAAAAGTCGATATGCTTCAGATTGGCAGGTCTTTAACCAGCAGATAATTGCAAGTGCAGTTTACATCTTCTTCACCAATCTGTTACCCGGCATCACCTTTGCGAGTGACCTGTATACTTTGACCGGCAAGTCATGGGGAACTATCGAGGTTGTGTTTAGTACTGGCCTTTGCGGCCTCATCTTTTCTCTGTAAGGGACACATAAAGACAATTGGGCCAGAGAAATGCTAATAAGAGTGCCCAAGGTTCTCGGGTCAACCCCTTACAATTCTCGGTGTCACAGGCCCATTCTCAGTTCTGGCCGAGAATATTTACGAGTTATGCGAGACACACTTTCATGTAAGTCAGCAAAAGGCAATATGTTCCACCCATGTCCTATTCTCTAACGCCAATCAGATCAAGTTCCTGCCAGTCATGGCATGGTCACTCATCCACGCCGGATGGATGCATTATCTCCTTGCCATCTTCAATGCCCATGACTGGACAATGCAATATGTCACCCACTTCAGCGCCGACATATTCTCCCTCCTCAACAGTGTCATCTATTTTCACAAGGCTGCCATGGAGTTGAAGCGAACCCATGCCCGAGTATCACTTGCGGCTTTTCTATACGCAGTTCTGGGAGCAGTTGGGACCTGTCTCCTAGCTATCCTCCTATCGACAGCTAACTCCTGGAAGCCCATGCTTCACCGCTACGTCCGACTCGGGCTCACAGAGTATGCGGCTGCTATTTCCATCATTATATGGATCGGAATTCCGTATATCGGTGAGCTGGCGTCGTTGGATCATATCCGCCTTGAGGTACAAACTAGCTTTCGGCCTACAAACCCTGACAGATCGACATTCTTTGTTCGTTTTTGGGAGGTTCCCATTGAATGGGTATTCCTGTCTATGATTCCGGGTGCCATTATTACAGTCTTGTTTTATTTCGACCACGAAATCAGCAGCATCATATGCACTGTGGATCGATATGGGATCAAGAAGCCAGGTGGATATGCTTGGGATGTTGCTCTCCTGGGAACGACTACTATCATCTGTGGTATCCTGGGCATCCCTCCGGCAAATGGCCTGCTTCCTCAAGCACCGCTTCACTCCGAATCTTTGATGCATTATGTCCTTGAAACCCCCCCTGCTGAAGAAGGCGAACAGCCGGACTCACCTCGCCCCGTTGCAAGGACATATGAGCAGAGATACTCACATTTTATCCAAGCGGCACTCATTCTCATATTTGTGTCACCGCCGCTGCAAAAGCTATTGGGTCTCACTCAGACGTCGGTACTCGCCGGTCTCTTCCTCTTCATGGGCTACCAGTCTCTTTCAGTCAACCCAATTCTTGAAAGAGTCGTGAACCTTCTCACTCCACCATCTGATCTCCCTGAGCTCCCTGACGGAGTCAGCTGGCTCGGCATTCACATGTATACCGTCACGCAGATTGTCATGACCGGCATCGTTTTCGGGGTGACATTGACAGTTGCGGCGCCTGCATTCCCTCTGATCATCATAGCTCTGGTTCCAGTCCGGTTGTCGCTCATGAACCGGGTATGGAGCCGTGAGACCTTACGGCTAGTAGATGGATGGGCATGCAGGGAAGGGAAACCGGAGGACCCGGCGACAGTGCAAGGATTCGACGATGAGGAGAAGGCTAGGGTCTGAATGCAGTAGGGAGGTGAGACAACCGGTAACATACAGAGTATGAGATTTAGCTTTCGGTCAAACTATATACAAGTGACTTCATTAGTTCTAGTCTCTCTTATAGTTATTACCCCGCAGACTTGTCATTCAACTCGCTCTTTCAACCATTGATCTTGCTATCGCATACAAACGAGGTGTATCATACAGGTAATTCTACTATATCTTTACAGGATATTGCGTCACCAAATTAGTCTTGGAGTGAGACACCCAATCAAGGCAGGATGGCAGCATACACACAAACCAGATATGCACTCGTCACCGGCGGCGGCTCTGGTAAGCAAATGTACAGAAGAACAATGCCAATCTGGTTCAAGACTAACCACGATATCTAGGCATCAATCTTTGCTTTGCTCGACTACTCTTAGAAAACGGGTGCTCAGTCCTAATAGCCGACCTCAAGCTACGACCAGAAGCTAAAGAGCTTCTACAACAGTACCCATTCCCAAACTCTGAGGGCAAAGCAGGAGCATTCTTCCATGAGACCAATGTAGCATCCTGGCCTCAACTGACAGCCGCGTGGAACGCGGCCTTGGATAAGTTTCCAAGAGTCGATGTCGTCGTTCCAGGCGCAGGTCTTTTCGAACCCAAGTGGTCTTCGTTCTGGGAAGCGCCTAGAACAGGGAGCAACCAAGAGAGTGTTTCTCAAGATGCTGCCGACGCGGATCCAGGACACTATGCTGTATTGGATGTGAATCTAGTGTCTCCCATTCGGCTCAGTCAGTTAGCTATTGGGCATTGGATCAAAATGAACCAGAAAGGGTGTCTTGTTCATGTGGGAAGCATGGCCGGCTACGGAGCAGGAATAACAACCCCGTTGTACTTCGCAAGTAAGCACGGTTTGCATGGGTTCGTGCGATCATTGGGAGGGCTTCGTGATGAGCTTGGAATTCGCGTTGGATGCATAGCTCCTGGTGCAGTAGCAGTAAGCTTGCGAGAAGTTCTATTCGTAGTGAGGACCACGATGAATGCTGACATCGGTGTTAGACTCCTCTCTGGTATGACGACCCTACCAAAGCAGTGATGCTGGAAGAGAACACAGTTCTCATCAGCCCCGAAGAAGTCGCTCAAGGCATGTGGCAGCTTGTAGTCAACCCAGAGTTTGGTGATGGCACAATCCTCGAAGTGACCAAGGGCGCGACGAGAGTTGTTCCTCTTTTTAATGCGCCAGTACCTACCGGTGGGGGTATCTCTGTGCCTGGATATGAATCCTCCAAGGCTGATTTGTATGAGAAGCTGAGAAATGAAGGCTTTAATGTTTGAGAGTCACTGTTGGTATCATCAGTCTGTGGCCTCGACTGTTCAACACTTACAATACCTACACGAATAAGTGAGATGCAGGTCTTTCCACATCCTCAAACAACGGGTCACTGTATTTTTAGAAAAGGTGACGTAGATTTACCTTTGCCTCACATTGCGACACGCAAGCAAAGTCATGGTTTGTTACAAGACCCGAGTCAGTCTCCATTGCGCATGGGTCAGGTTGAGCACCGTGAAAGAAAGGATCTTGGCTTCAATTCAATAGAGCCTCGTATCCAGTTGTAAATCTGACCTGTATCTTGGCACTTTCTTGCTTTTCAACTCTCTGTTTTCTCCTCAACACAGAATCACGTATCTGTACAAGGCCCTCGCTGGAAATAAACACATACACAGTGGAGTTGCTACGCAAGACTCCCTGTAACTCTCACAAACAAATAATATTCCCGACAATATTCTCCGACAAGCAATAACATGGGGCCGTTAAGGTAATGGTGACAGATAATAAATGGCAAAAAATGACATGAAACTCGTCACACGAATATGCATTCTAGTGCATTATCATGGCGAACATCGGAGACAACTAAAGAAGTGCCAAAGAAGAAGAAAACAAATCCATAATCGCGCACTGGATAAGTGAGCTCGCAAAACGAGTTGGGTATCTTGATGAGCTGCCTTCATCACTGCACTGCTCTTCATGTCCTTCCCTTCTACATCCCCTGGTCTACCATAGACGTCCTTCCCCCGAGACACAGGCCAAAAACATCCGCCTCGCTGCTCCCAAATGGCCGCGGTGAAAGAAAACGTATTTTCAAAAAAATAAATAAGGTTGTTGAACTGGCTCGTTTGGTGTTGCTGCGAGCCGGGTCGATAATAAGAATAGGTGTAACGCGTTGTCTTGGTGTCTCTCAATTTCTGGTCTTTGAATATGTAAATAGTTGAAAGGGAAATGCCTTCTGACTGTTCAGCAACCATTGATGTCGAAGCATGGTAGGCGCTGGTCAGCTTTCAGAGTCGAGAAATAACACCGGTCTACTTGATGTTCTTGAAAAGGTCAGAGCCCAGGCTTCCGTTATCTTTCTGGAGGTCACCCAATTCGGGTATCATGGGAGGCGGCGGGCCCGGCTGCTTCTTAGGGGTGGGCGAGAGAGGAGGCTCCTCCAAAAACATGGTACTGGCTCGTTTGTTGGGAACACTTTCTCCAGTTCTCATACGTCTGAACCAGCCGCTAGTTCTTCTCGACTTGCGCTCGTCGAGAAAGCTTGCGCCGCCTTGGCTGCCAGGTCGAGCAAGGCCGCCGGCGCCGGTAGCTGCGGCCGGAGTCGCGGTTGGGACACTTCCATTCGATGATATCTGGCCTTCTGCGTAACTGTTATTCAACATGGTTCTACTGAAGAGGCGACGGATGCTGCCTTGGCGGCTTGAAGCAGCCGGACTCAAAGGAGCATCATCGTCGGCGTAGCGCTTCGTTCCAGCGAGATTACCATTAGATGAAGCCGTGATGCTTGGCTGAGGTGTGCTTTTGCTGGCGTCCTCGGTGACACTGCTGTATGTATCCTGTACTGGTTGCTTGTTGGATTCGTCCTTGGCTTCGTTGTCAGGTGGCGGTGTCTGTGGGGGAGTTGGGACCTTCTGAACAGGTGAATCCGGAGGCGGTGGGATGTTGGTTCCATCTGTAATGCTGCCAAAGTTGAGATTGAGAGCGGGCAGTTGGAATCGTGAGCTTCCGGTGCTCTTGCCAAAAAGAGACGACATGATGGAGATTTAGTCGTTGTTTCGTGCACGATAGGATACGATACGACAGGATACGATACGGATTGGGCGGGATGTGCAAGAAGACAGGTCGATAACTAGGCCCGAGTTCGGAAAGGAGTACCTGACGAAGTAAAATAGGCGAAACGAGGGTCAAGAGGCTTCAGAGATGGCGGAACTGGCAATTGAGACTCCCAATGAAGTTATAATCGATAACTAGGATCCAACAGGCGGGATGGATGACGAAGCAGAGTTACAACTCCCCGCAAGAACAAGGCGACGAGACGAGAAAGGAGAGGTCTGATCAACAGCTCAGGACAGACCCAGTTGTATAGGTACTGCAGAATAACGAAGCAGAGCAGTGGAAAATTGGAACCAGGGTCGGGTGGCTTGTCGTTGACTGTAAGTTGCAGGGATTCCCAACGAGGCGTGGCGTGCTTTTTTGTGTTTTTATACTAGGACAATGATCCCGGTCGTATGAAGCAATTGAGGCGGTAGAAGCTATTGATGATGATGTTTGGGGATCATGAGGTTGCAATTATGGAGGAGATAGTTGAAGAGGAGATTTTGAGTGTGTACGCAAGAAAGAATTGGTACAAGATGGGGGAAGTTGGAGGGATTGGAAGGAACGAACCCAAAGTCAACCAAAGTCAAGTAACCTTGGTGAGGTAAGTGGAGAATGCCATGGCTGGCATCGAAGCCAATGAGGGCAGGTACATCAGAGATACAGAGACACAAGATTTCCTCTTCTGGGCTTGCCCCTGAGTGACTGCAGCGAACCCGCTCTCTTTCCTTTGGACCCTGCTGGAGCCACGCGGGTCGGGCGAGCTTTAGGGTTGCACCAAGTACCGCTTAGTACCCGAGAGGCCTGGAGCATGATTGGCCTAGGCGATATGGGGATTAGCGGTTTCTTGCACAACATGTGGCTATCGACACGGGACAGGTACCTCTCAGGTACTGTACTGTTGGACTGTCCATCAACCTGCGAGCTGCCATGCAATCACTTCAAGGAGCACGGGATGGGCTTGGACTATCGATTAATCCCACGGGAATATGAAGGGTTTCTTTCTTTCTTTCTTTTCTTTTCAGTTCGTCAACAGGGTTTTTAGCACTTGAAGATACCGTTACTGGTACAAGTGCTAGAGCAAAGACCACTCATTTTACCTACGCGGTAGCTCCCATATTTTCTTTTTTTCTTTCTTTTTCTTCTCTCCCTTACAAGGACTGAAGAACACCCTTTTTACGCCACAGACGTTGTCTGTCAAGAATCCCATGAACCCCCGTTGGCAAAGTAAAAAAGAAACCATGGCGCCCGGATGTTTCGACTAGATTATATGATATCTATATCAAACGGTCCATATCAATACGACGAGTCTCTACGAAGTATCATGTCATGCTATAGCTCGAAAAACAATGTTGATCCCGTCCAAAACGCGTCTTCTGCCGAGATTGGACTCTCGGATAGCTCGTATATTATATCGCTGCAAAGACCTTGGCATTTAAGGCCGCGGCGCAGTACTACACAGGGCAACATCAACAAATGAAACGATGTGACTGGATTGCGTTTCCACGGGAGACCAGGAACCGGAAAAACAAAGTGCATTTTAGCTAAAACATGTTTCAACATCAAATGTCTCCTTTCCAACTTTCCTCCCTCCCTGAACGGTCCCTGAACGGTCCCTGAACCGAGGAGCAGCGGAGGAAACCAGCTTGTGGGATCACCAAAGACTAGAGCTAAATAGATTGTAGATTTTTCTTTGGCACTGATCTCTTTGGCTGGGTCCAACGGATCATGGCCGCCATCTCTTCTTCTGCGAGTCATGGGCTCTAATGTATCGTCAAGTATAGTACCTGGTTTTGCGAGAGCAGTCCCAAGCTAACGCAGTCAGACTGTAGACACACAAGTCTTATTCCCCTTCCAGCCTTCTCCCAAGCTCTTCTCGTCCACTGTTCCCGATCTAGGAAGGCCCCCGCGTCCCACAACCCACAATCGTGGGATCCGTTATCCCACATTGAGATTGGATTCTGGACCCCGATATTGAGTTTCTTCCTCTTTTCGATGGGGACTTGCGGCCCCGGTTAATCGCATCCTGTGATTGGCTCGTTGATCCTTCGCTAAAGTTCGCTTGAACCCAACGTCATAGAGCTTTTATCAACTTTGAGCCGAGCTCGGCTGAATGAACTTGTTTCGTCCAATGTTGGATTCCACATCATATCGTCCAACTTCAACGTCCAGGAAAATTCAATTCAATTCATTAATTAACTTAATCCTTTCTACCATGGCCATCTCACACTGTCTGCGCCTCAAGCCCCTCGCTTCAGGCCTAGCTCGGCCTTCGGCAAAGCTCAGCGCCCAGCAAACGACCCGGCTTCCTATTACTGCAGCACGATATAAGTCAGGTCCTTATGGCTACACACAAGCTAAGGCTCTTGTTTTCTCAAAGCCTGGCGAGCCCTCTGATGTTCTCAGGTATATACTATACATCTCTATTTTCCTCACTACCTAGCAAGCAAACCAAACTAACAGATCTCTAGTCTACATACTCACTCTATCTCCCCCTCCATTCCCTCAAACTCGGTCCTCGTCCGATCCCTCGCCGCGCCCATCAACCCCGCTGATATCAACACCGTTCAGGGCACTTATGGCTCTAAACCTCCATTCACATCCTTAATCGGAACATCTGAGCCCTCCGCCATCCCCGGCAACGAAGGTGTTTTCGAAGTCGTCTCTACCGGTTCATCCTCCTCGTCGCTGCAGAAGGGCGACTGGGTCATCCCCGCCGTCGGCCAGTTCGGTACTTGGAGAACACATGCCGTCGACGAGGCTGAAAAGTTCCTCAAGATCGACAAGGAGGGCTTAACTCCTACGCAGGTTGCGACCGTCAGCGTCAACCCTTCCACAGCCTATCGCATCCTGCGACATTACGGCCCCAATGCCGGTCTTCAGGCTGGCTTGGGCATGCGCCCCCTCGAAGTCGGCAGCGGACAGTGGTTCATTCAAAATGGTGCCAACTCAGGCGTTGGACGCGCCGCCATCCAGTTCGGTAAGCTCTGGGGTTTGAGGAGCATCAACGTCATTCGTGAGCGCGATACACCAGAGGCTACAGACGTTCTCAAGAAGGAACTCCAGGACCTAGGTGCAGATGTTGTTGTGACTGAGTCTCAGTTCCTTTCCCGTGAATGGAGAGACCAACTTGCCGAAATCACTCGCAAGGGGCGTGAGGAGATTGGTCTCGGTCTCAACTGTGTCGGAGGCAAGTCAGCAACTGCCATCGCTCGTTCTCTCGGCCAAGGAGCGACTCTGGTCTCTTACGGTGGCATGGCCAAGCAGCCCGTTCAACTACCCCTTGGTCTCCTTATCTTTAAGGACATCCGCTTCACTGGTTTCTGGCTGAGCCGTTTGAATGAGCAGGATCCTACTGGAAGAAAGCATGCGATCAATGATATTCTGCAAATCATCCGTTCAGGCCAGTTCCGTGACGTCCCTATAGAGGAGGTCAAGTGGGACTGGGATACGGAGGAAGAAACCCTGCGCAATGCTGTGCAACAGGGTCTACAAGGATTCCGCAAGGGCAAGGGTGTCTTTACGTTCGGAGAGACATGAGTAATAATATGAAGAGTATATAGTAAATGGACATAACATATCAGTCCGTATGGATCTAACACATGTTGGGTACTTCTTCACAAACAAAGTAGCTGGAACAAACAACAAGTCATATTTTGCAGACATTAAAATCAACTTGGGCTGATTAACTATATTATCTTGCATAGTTTCACAGACATAAAAAGAGGCGCAAGTAGTTAAGCTGTTGATTGAGTCTAGTTCGGACTAAGTACGCATATATCGCAACACCCCAACTCCTTTGTCAGAGATAAAACCATCCATTGTCCTACGCCCGGAAAGCCTGCGCCCACTCGTGCAACTTGTCAATGACGACAGGTGCATACGCTGTTAGGGTATCCTCAATAACCCGATCAAAGTATCTCAGCGCTTCCTCCTCGCTCAATTCCAGATGGAAACGCTCTCGGACCTTGAGTACGGCCTTGTCTGGCTCAAGTTTGATATCGGGAATGTTGGCATCAACCATGAGGCTAAAAAGATTTAGAATCAGATTTGACGATTTCCGTAGCGCTGTATACGACAGGAAGCAGTACTGCTTGAACTGCTTATAGTGCTCCGACTGCACGCCGCCCATGCAGTCCACCATTTCCTTGGAGAGCTTCATCAAAGGCGCAAAGGGTTTGGGGTCTCGACCGAGGATGAAACCAAAGTCAGCGTGGAAGAAATGCCCATCTGGAGCGAGGAGAAGGTTTTCCAGATGGCGATCGCCAACACCCAGAATGTAGGTTATGACACAGTAGCCTGCACATGACCTTACGTATGTATCGAGTGTTTCTTGTCGAACACCAAGTGGTTGTCTGTCATCCGGGTTATGATATTTGAGGTACGCCAGAGCTGGGTTGTTCTTGAATTTGTTGACGATACTTGACAGACTGGCAGACTGAACAAACTGTGAGGCACCAGCGGAAGTACTTGTAGCCAGGATTTTGTACGGTGATAGCTTGAGGTCGAGGTTCTCCTTTTGTAGAAGCTGGTCCATGAGGGTGATGATCTGGATGACAAGCTGGTCTTGTCTAAGATCATCACCCAGCTTGAAAATGATAGAATATGCGCTTCCGGTCGTAGTCTTGAAGGTGCATTTGAAAGGATTCAGTGAGGATTTGAACACCACTGTTTGGTCCGGGATAATACTCGTGATCAGTACTGATGGATCGAGTGGCAGCGGTAGAGGCGGATCGAAGGTCAAAAGCTCGTTCTTGGGATCAGCCAAGAAATGTTTTACACGATCAACCTTCTTCGCGATTGATTCGCTTGACGCTTTAACATCTTGCGCGATCCGTGAGAGAATGGCAACTAGCTCTGCTTGGCGAAGCAGAGTCTTGCGTGTCTCTTGGCCATCTGGTTGTTTGACAAGCTCAGCCATAAAGTCATAAGCGACCTTGCGATAAATATTGCGGTTATCGACACCTTGCTCAGGGCTACGGTCATCGCACTCAACCATTAGGTACCAATGGAAATAGTTACCAAGGAGGAAGTTGGCCGCTGCGCGCTGTATCAGGAATCGAGCAAGAGATGAATCGTTACCACTTTCGTCTTCCGTGTCTGTTTTAATATGCTCATATTTAAGTGCTTGGACTAGTTGGAGAAGATAAAGCAGCAACTCCTCATCGTCAGCTTTGCGCAACCGCTCTACGGCGTAGGACCGTACAGCAGAGTTGTCAAAGGAGGGACCAAGAAGTTCAAGAGCGTCATCTACATCAATCGAAGTCCAACGACCAAGCACTTGTATAGCTTGCCTCGATTCACTTTGATCTCGCCAGTTGACTGATTTGACAAACTTGGTCAAAGCCCTCTTGTCTCTGGTTAAATGGTAGCGGAACTTCCAGACCAAATCTGTCTCCTCGGGTGTGAGGACATGGGTGGGAGAGTATGACATGATAAGGTTAAGCTCATCTCGAACCTTTGCGTTCGGTTTCAAATCTTTGTCAAGAATTCCGTGCCGGTGTGAGCTTCTGAAAAGTCTTCGATGTTTGGCCTCTGCAGGGTTGTCTCTATGACCTGCTTCGGGATCATAAGCTTTAATAAGTCGTCCACCGAGCGCTGCGGAGCTCTCGCCTAGAGCATTGATGCCAGGGCCATACTGAACCTGTGGCTGGCGATGAGCGACACTAGCCTGTGAGACTGAAAGATTCTGTAGAGAAGAAATAGGGGGAGGGCCGTATTCATGGTCTGCGAAAACGACTGGGAAGTCGAAACGTGGTAGCTCGACGTTGAGTAAGAACGTCGACTGGCCAGGACGTCCATCCTCGTTTTCGTCTTCGCTGTCCCGGTCATTCGTCCCATTTAAAGCTCTTTGCCTCTGGAGCATTTTCATTGACGACTTCGCAGCTTGCAGGCCGCGCTTTTCGAAGCTTCGAAATACCATTTGGTCCAGCCAATCGACTCGTGGAATTTCGCCCATTTCATGCTTCTTGAATAGAGTCTCCATCCGGTCTAACTCCTCCGCGTCCTTATCCAGTGGAGGAACCTGGCCTTTTCGAGACGATTTCTTCTTTGTCGAAAGCAACGCGGGTGTTGTCGTGCCGTCAGTGCCATCTCCGTGTTTATGTCGGTGGACAAGACACTTCTGTCGTCCCTTCTGTACTTGATTATCCTCGTCGAACATAGGCAGTGTTGTGCCGCCAAAAGGTATGGCATGGCCAAGAGCTCCTTTCCCGCCGATGGGCGACAGATCCCATACGGTTATGGCTAAGCATGAGTTGGCGGGTAAAGAGTCGTATGTAATAGGCAGCTGGAGCCATTCGTTCCATCTAATATCTCGATCAACATGTGTCCCTTCACGTGCTGGGGATATCGTACTTTCGCTCGGATCGGAAGGGCTTGTAAGCAGTCTGAACAGGAACCGTCAACGGTTTTGAGCCAGCCCATACTTGTACTGTGACATAAAGATCGGAGGAGGGGCTGAGCAGATGTTAGTATGGCGTAAAGGCGATCAGAGGTAATGTCGCGCACCTCATGTTAGAGCCAATATGGCGCAAGTCGGCTCGCTCGAGGAGTGTTGAGGACTTGTAAGGGGGCTCTTCACCCTCAAGATTCATTCTGCACCAGAGTTAGCTCCAGTCTAATACATGTCGAAGGGGTCTCTTACATGCGAATGCTCACAGGGTGCTGGACATCCCTGGAGCCTGCAAAGGAGAACGGGTCCATGCGCCCGTACTCAGACATGATGCGCTATGTCATTCTGTGTAGGCCGATGAAATGCGGTGGAGGCGCAAACAAATGCGACAGTGTAGGATGTGGTGGTAAAGCTGGAGGATAAGATAAGTTGCGACATGAGCCTGGGAATGATTGTGTATGTACGTAGTGGTGAGTGGTTGGAGAGTCGAGGTACGATAAGATAAGAGCATCCACTCTTACATCCCTAGTAGTGACGTCTACTGAACTTTAGGTACCTAGCTTCCACTGTGGGGAGCATCACATGGGGGGCTATCACAAGAGATTCAATATGGATGAAAAATATCGTACCTAGCTTGCTTTCCAAAAGCCTGGGAAATCAGCCAGGGAGGGAGTTGAGCGATTGCTCGATTGATTGTATGCATTAATGAATAAATGTCTCTAGATTCACAACTCTCTCTGTTGGTTCTTGACAATACAGGCCATATAACAGGTATCTCTTGGCTTGTCTATGAATTTCCTTTCGTGGTTAGGTAGCGTAACCTTACATTGGACAGCCTCAGCTATTACACGGCAACTTACACCCCTTGATGATGATCTTTCCAGCCTTGAGGAAATGATTGTCTTGGTAACATAACGTGGCTACTACTAGGCTTTGTTAGGATTGCTCTCTCATTGTGCTTTCTTTTTCTATTTCTTCTTTTCTTTTGGTTGTACGAAGGACAGGCTAAACGTTGCTATTTGCCCTATCATCCGTCTATACCAGTAGCAGTCGGCAACTATAACACAGAGTACTAAGTTAAGTTGGGCTATATGTGTGCGAGCCCCTGATCAACGACAAGGACTGTACGGAGTACATTCCTTGTTTCATACTACCCCAACTTCTTTCTTCCTTCTTATTCACTGCCGTGTCTACCTCATTTCCTCTCTATAGCGGCAGTTGACCCTCGATCCCCATCCTTAATGGACGAGAGGCTTGCTTCTGCTGTTGAACACGAGGTCAAATCATATGCACCTAGTACCTGCTAACTTACCTACGGCCTACTTACCTACAGCCTACGTCTTAACCCCCAAACCTAAAGCGTACGGAGTAGTCCAAACCTAGAAGCCACACCGTCAATCCCATCAATCAATGAGTTTTCACCAGAGACATCCGCCAAATTTTAGGCCTCATTATCCTTGCCTAGAGGCTTATTTTCTCTTCAGCTGCTGGCTAAAATACCCTAGCACCCGCGGGCGGTTGGCCCGTCCTAATTAATCTCCTTCACCTTCTATTCAAGTCTTGCAACTTCAACTGCAAATATATGAGCTACGTCTGCAGATTTCGGATTCCGCAGCGCCTGATGCTTCGCTTTTAAGAGGGCCTGCGCTCTGCTGCCGAGGCCTCTCCACGCCCCCAGAGCAACCAGAGATGTCATTCTCGAGACACATCGATCATATGCACCAGATCACAAATAACGGGAGATATACTCCAGAGGCCATAGTAGTTATTGTACGACCGACCCCTTCGAAATTGGCACATGGACAATCGTTTAACATGCTCCTGACAGATATGCGCTACTATCTCGCTTTATAATGGAATCGAGTTGCTTGCTCTGATCTTGACGTCTTCGAGGCGCCGCAATGACCTCTACTCATGGAGCCTCGCCGTGGCCTCGTTCGGCGTGTTGCCGTATGCGACGGGTTGGTTGATCCGCTATCTTAACATCATTGGAGATGTTCCAGATATGCTCATCAACGACATTGGGTGGATCCTCTTGACTACCGGTCAAGCTCTTGTTCTGTACTCCCGACTCGACCTTCTCGTCAAAAGCACCACCGTCCTGAAGATAGCGAAATGGATGATAATTATTAATGGTGTTATCTGGCATAGCACAGTCACGGTTTTGCTCTTTGCCATCAGCACGCACCAGAAACTCGATCACAACGGGGTCTTCTTAAAAATCCAAAAGGTTCAATTGACCTTTTTCTGCGTACAAAACTTTGTTCTATCTGGGCTTTACCTATGGAGGACTACCGACATCATCAAGGGGAAGGAAGCCGAAATCCAGATCCCCCGTATCATATGGCAACTCTTCGCCATCAACGTCATGATCGTGGTTATCGATATCTGTTTACTCGCAATGGGGTTTACCGACAACCTCCTGTGGCAGCAAGGCGTCAAGGCAGTGGCGTACTCAGTGAAACTCAAGGCCGAGTTTGCTGTCCTGGGGCAACTTGGCGATTATGTCCACAGGGGAGGAGAACTGATCTGTTCTGAGTGTCCCATGTTTGGGTTTGTGGAAATGGAACCTGAGCCTCCGCCCAAGACGAAACCACCCCAGCGGACAGTGTCGTCAGAGGCGACCCATGTTGAAAGGGTGAGGCAACAGTCGACTGTTTCTGCTGCAGAGTCATCGCGTGCCCGAGAGGGTATGTCTCAAGAGATAGCGGATGACAGTAATGGTGTAAAA
This sequence comes from Fusarium avenaceum, assembly GCA_025948275.1. Lineage (NCBI taxonomy): Eukaryota > Fungi > Ascomycota > Sordariomycetes > Hypocreales > Nectriaceae > Fusarium > Fusarium avenaceum. The sequence continues at coordinate 2,721,773 of CP109669.1, forward strand.
AAGCGTGTTTTGGATAAAGGGAAAAGCAAATGCAACGATGGTTGCTGTAACGAGGGCGCTCAGGTGTCAGGATAACATATACCCAGTTTTTAATTAATATTTCAAGTTCTACTGTTGATGTCATCGTGAGACTATCAACTGATGTCACGGCTATAATGTTATCATGACTACAACCCTTCAGCTTCAGGAGGAAGCTTGAGACTATTCAACCAGTTTTTTTGTACAAGTAATCAAACTTATTTACATTAGTATTACGAGCCTCTCAAGCACTAATCCTCAACTCCTCATTGCCCTATTTGTATATCGTCATCGTATCACCTTGCCATGCCACACATCTATTTGTGTCCCTGGAGATGCCATTCAAACACCTTCATAAACACTTCCTTGCCATCACCCTCCAAGACATCTCCGTGGCAGGGAATCATTGTAGTAAAGTCCCACTCTGCAATACGGGCCATACTATCGTTGAAGCTGTCCCGATTCTTGGCGAGAACATACCAATTGAACCGCTGTAGCCACTTGGTGTCACCACGAGGGTTCTGGACGCAGGAAAAGAGCTTGCCGACAGCTCCATCGCCGGGTACTTCTGCTTCAGGGACCTTGCTGTACTGCTCGGTGGGTGGCAGGTTGAAGAGCAGGTCAGCCTGGATAAGGACACGCTCAGGCTTGTAGAGAAAGACAATCTCAAGGTTGGCGTGGCCGTCGACGTACTCGTAGTCGAAATCGGCATCGAAATCAGGATCAATCTTGATTTCCTGCTTGTTCTCCTTCTTGAAGACGACAGCGAACTCCTCATTGCCAATCTTGGGGTCATCGGTCGCCTTGGCGCGCTTCTCAGGCAGACCCTCTGGGCCAATGATCTTTGCTGAAGGGTATTCCTTTGCCCAATCGCTGATAAAGATGTGATGCTCATAGTCGAGGGCAACAATGTAGCGGACATCACCGCCCATTTCCATGACCTTAGTCTGAGAGGCTTTGGTCAATGCCACTGGCGAGAAGACGGCGAGGCCTCCAGAAGTGAGCTTGACTGTTGAATTGAGTCAGTAAAATGCGCATCTTTACCATCATATATAGAGATTGGCATACCTAGAGTGCCTCGGCCACCAATCTTGACCTTTCCGAATCGTGAGAAAGGCACGGAGAAAGTTGCAATGTTGGGTGTGACATTGCGAATGACCATGACATTATCGGGATCGGAAGGGATGAGTTTGTCTGACATGATTATGGAATTGGGTTGATTTGATTGTGAACTGAAGTTGTGTTTCTGGGTTGGGAGGCTGAATGAAGTTGGTGTTGTGAGTTTGGGTCTTGGTACAAGATGAGAATGTATGACGTTGAAGTCGTGTGTTGCCTTTCTTAGTAGTGAAAATGAAAATGCACGGGAATGTATGGAGAGCGTCTGTGACAGTCTGGGCGATTGGTTGCTTAAGTACACAACTCGGGCCATAGAACGTATCATTTCAATACCAGTGTAGAAAGGTCGTCAATGGATGGGGTCACAATAGCAACTTAATTGAGGCGGAGCTTGGCCTTGAATTGGTAATTGGTAGTGGCTATGGAGTGTTCCAGTTCCTCAATGACATCAACATTCATTCGTTCACTTTCGGCCGAAAAAGCTTGTCCCGATTTCCAGGGTCTCGTCGATTTCCAATTTTCCATTATTAGGAGCGTTTAAAGTGGGTACTGTCTTTAAGTACCTACTGAGCATGTGAATGTGAAAGTGAATGCCAACCCTAGACTTTGAGTCCTTGACTATCAATATTCAAATGCGGCTCTGCTCATGGATAGACTTGGTCTGATTGCAAAAAACTACCTTGTTATGAAGCTGAGTAATTAATATTACTAGCTTATTATATGGATAGTAATGATTCCACACCATATCCCAGCTGAATCCGCCCGGTACGCTACGACAACCCGAAAACCCGTCATATCAACCTCGGCTCTATTGACGATCTGTGTATCTCGTCGCGGAATAATCCAGTTACGAATTATTTCCACCTCGGCACAAATGCTGTATTATTCAGCACTATAGCAAGCTTAATATTTGTCTATTTGAGTTCGCAGAGAAGGCTTGCTCCGATGATGAAAAAGACGATAAAATGTGTACATTTTAAACAGCAAAGTTCCCTTGGTCAATGGCAAAAGATACTACTCCATCAAAAAAAGTAAAACACTTCTATAAACTAAAACATTAATACAACTATATACAGAAACAACAGCTCCGTACTCCCATCAGAAAAATTTACTAAATCTACGGTATTCCTCGAGAATACCCTTGAATCCAGGGCTTTGAAGCGATGAAAAACAATATCCAGCGCCGTCGTCACCTCGGATGCCCAGATAGCAGCAGTACAAGAAATCCTTGAGCTCGTAAAGAAGCCACAGAAGATCCCCCAAGAATCGTGGCAATTGGTAAACCCCAAGCAGATGCAGCATACAATCCACAATGTTCCAAAGGCCGGAGGGAATAGACGTCAACCACACCAGGAATGTGTAAAATGGAAGCCATAGAGCATAAATGAAATATCCTCCAAGTTTCAAAACTCTGTCGACGCCCAAGAAGGAGGACCACGATTGCGGGTTAGCGATTCGCGCCAGCATCATATTCCTAGTAATGCCGTTGGCATCGTACCACTGATTTCTTTCCCGTTGCAAATCCAAATAGAGATGGAGAGTCATCGCAAACAGAACCTGGTTGGCAATGGACCGTACATCCTGAGCCCGAGGCAAATTGAAGGTTGTGGTGCTTCCATTTGCTGCCCGAAAAGGATACGCCACTATTTGGTAAACAAACTTCAAGAAGTGTGCCCAAGCTTCGAATTGAGAAACCACGTGAATCAAAACATATATGAGAAGTATCCATAGTTTATGATACAACCACCTAAAAATGTCGATGAATTGATCTTCTCTTGGTGTCAGATCATCTTCCGGATAATCTGAATCATCATCGTCTTCGCCACGGGCTGACGTTGATAACCTGCTTGTCTTCGAGGGATTAGAGCCGAGAGCATCATCTTCCTTCGGGGACTCGTCTTTTTCCAGGTTCTCTCCATCCTCAGAAGAATTCTCCTTCTCCTGAGAATCCCCTTGATTGGAAGAATCCCCCTTTCTGGGAGAGTCAGACTTCTTGGGAGAGTCAGACTTCTCCGGGGGATATTCCGAGGAGATCCTTCATCCTTAGGAGAGTATGGCTTCTTAGGGGATATTCCTTTAGGTGAATCATCTTCCTCAGAGTAATCAGGCTTCTTCGGAGAGTCCGGGCTTTTAACCATCTGAACCAGAGAGTCTCCTGCCTTCGAGCTGACCACTGACTTGGAACCGTCAGACTTGATGGCTGCAGGCGTCGATGGAACCTGTGACTCAGTAATATCATCCTTAGAGTTCGATGCGTTATCAAGCTCTGAATCCTCAGCAATTGCTGAGTCTACAGAATTAGAGCGACTTCTAATTGTCTCTGCCCGCGAGATAAGAGAGGGCATGGCCACCGGCAGAAGGACTTCAGACTTGGAACGCATTCGTCCTGGTCTGGTAGGTTGGAACGTGCGATTGGATGTTCCTGAATTCGGGACTTGTGATGAAGTGCTCGGGATCGTCATACTCAGTGGAGTATCCCCTATCTCGTCCGCGAGATTCAAAGAGCCTGGGTTTGTCCTGGCGTCCTTGATTACCCCGTTGAAGAACTCAACAGTTAGGGAAAAGTCATCGCGGTGTGCCGTTAACGTATTCAACCAATGTTGGAGAGTGTCCCAAACAAGAGGGTCGAGTCTGCTTTGTGCATTTGACATTTTACTTTCCAAGTCAACTTGCTCATCATCGCAGCGTTTGATGGCGATCTCCAGGCGTTTTTGGTGCGAGTCAAGAAGTTTGGCGAAACGATCTCTCATAGACGGCAAAATCACCGTACTATCAGGCACCGATGTTTGGGTTTGGTTTCCAGATTGTGTTGCAGGCGAAAAGGTCATGGTGGTGTCAACTGCAGGGGGAGCAGATCCCTCAGCGGTTTCATTGGGTTCTGTGGATTCCTGCTTTCTTTCCAGCAAGAACTGACATGCGGTCCAAACGTCGTCCTTCTGTCGGCGAAGCTCGAAGATTTCCGATTTCGCTTTTACCAGAAGATTCTTCTTCCGGTTGAGCTTGCTTCGAAGGTCCTCGACTTGCTGCAGCAGCTGGTCTTCACCCCATTCTTCTTTTCCTTCTCCTTCGCCATCTTCGTCTTCAGTCTCCCACTCAGGTTCTTTAGAATCGATGGCTATTAGTCCTTCCTCGTACTCAAGGTTGAGTATGGCTCCATACTGAAGCAGGTCCCCCATTACAGGATGTATGCCCTCGAAGTCCTTATTCTCAAGTACTTCTCCTTGATTAAGCAGCTCACTAAGGGTTAGGGACTGATGGTTCGATGAGCCTTCAGGATCAGCCGGAACACGTCTCAAGGCTGCGGGGCTTTTCTTCGTTTGAAGAGAAGACACCATACTTAGCCAAGAAGACCCCATGCTTGGTGAACCCGTGGAGAAAAGAGATTCCCGACTCCGGGACGATGAGCCGCTGGATCTACGAGAACGCGGGTTTGTTACAGAGGCTACTGGCGTAGGCGACTCATCAAATGAATCAGTCCTAAAAAGGGACGATTCGACCGTAGATGAGTCCCGAGTTTGATTTTTGGCCGAGTTCTGAGAGTTCCAAGGAGTGGTGGATGCTGATCGAGAGCGCGTCTTCCTATTTCTCTTCTTACCGAGTAGCACATTATTGTGAGCCCTCTCGAAAGACAGACCAGCGCTTGCAGGAGAAGACTTGTTGGTTTTCGTCTTGCCCTCTTCGATCCTAGTTGCTCCAGGCTCAGTACTCGATAGGTCCTGGCTGGGATTTCCCGCGACACGCAACATTTCCATTTGATGTTCGAGGGCATCCGCGTAGTTACTGTTGCGTTGGAAATAATGAGCCTTGGCATCTTCCGCGAGGCGGCCCGTTGCGACTCGGATGGCCTTGATGTCAGTTCGATGCGTGGCACAAATGTTGTCGAACAAGAATCTGATGCCGTCTTTGACCATTGCGTGATACTGTTCTAGAGGTGCCAAAACCGTCTTTGAAAGCTCATTGTTCCCGTTCAGGCAATTGTGTTGGTAAAACTGCTCCAAGTTTGCCAAAAGACTGGACTTATGTTTCTCCCAGGCCTGGATATTTTTGTTTGTTCGAGCTTCTATTAGATGCACAAACTTGTTGAAAAGCAGGACGTCGCCGTTTTCAGACATGTTGTCTGCCTGACAGTGAACAGAGAGAAGGGTTGTGGGAGCTCGAGTATTCGATGTAGAACAGATGGTAAGAAAGGTTTGATGATTGCTGAACAGTGGTCTTGGAACAAATGGAAAAGACAAGAGAATAAGGGGCAGTTATGAAGTGGTCAGACTTGCGTCGTCGAGTTTCGAGGACGTCTTTGTCTATTCATGTTCTTTGATGTGAGTCCCTTCTTTGACCTTTTGCCTGACGAGTCCAAAATAATCGATGCGACACCCTCTTGCTACGCACAGGCATATACTCTCACAAAGACGCAATGCCACTAACCACCCGACCATCCAACCATCCAACCATCCAACCATCCTCGTCCTAGATTTGCTGGGGACAGTCAAGGGATGAGGAAGAACAAAGAAGACATCGTTTTATCATCGGCCCGTGCACAAGACCATGTTTGCCATCACCGACATTGCACCCAACATGTGCAAACAAGAGTATCTCTTGAGGTTGCAAGACAATGAGTCGAGGGTATGAAAGACTTGATATTCTTTTTCTTTCTTTTCTTCAGCTGTTACACTGTGGGCAATGTCTATCTACCCTCAGCTGTACCAACCCCGTGCGCCGGGTCCTGAACTTGTCGCTTCTCTTCTATGTGCAATCATCGGCTCTGTGAGACCAAATGTATCTATAATGTCTTGCCATGTCTCCATATCCATAGAAAGGATAGCCTGGTGTTTTGCTGCCCCGTGGCGCGTCGGTTCTTCATCTTCGGCTTCGGCCTCTCTGTCCACGGGAGCTGAAGGTTCAGTTAACTACAGGCAGATGAACTCAATAATGATTGACTTACCTAGTGCCGGAAGACCATAGTCGTCAAAATCAATCTCAACTCGGCCATCCCGAATGAGAAAACTGACGTAAAACATATTCTCTATTGTTTGACCGAAGGATTTGGGATTCACAACGAAGCGCATCAGGTCTATACCACCAGTACTCCGTAAGCCGTGTTGATGCATAATTTTGTTCTTCTCCTCGTCTTCCATATCGTCTTCAATGCTATCCATCACCGTTTGTTGTACATCTGCCTGAATACTTTGCAGTTGGTGAAGGATCTTGCCGCAGATTGCGGTAAGATCATTCTCCCTCTTGGCTAGATCCTCAACATTGAGCACTTCGGGACGAGTCTCAGTCAGATTGTTCGGCCTAAAAGGGGCGGTTCGCTTTGTGATCTTGCGGGCTTTCTTCTCAACTGAGAGGGGGCCAAGAAGGAAGCCCGGGAGTGCAGGGCGGCGGATATAAGGGAGACAAGCAAAACGGCCTAGATGGGGCCAGTTCATCATGTCACCCTCATCACCGATGTCGTCTTCCCCATCCTCGTCACCTCTCGTGGTCCTTCTTCTTTGACGCTGGGTACTTGAAAGCTCTGGTGCGTCATCGTCCATAATCCCTCGGCCATGTCTCATGTATGTAATGCATTTTGATACAAACTCGTCAACATCGAGGCCCTGTGAGAGACTTCCCTGGGTGAGTCTCAAAGTCTTTCGGTATGATAGGTCGGTAGTGCTAACAAGCAACCGTGAGTCGATTGTTGCTTCTGTGGTCTGTCGCACTTTTTTGGATAGTTCATCGGCGCGGAGGATAGCTTCGTGAAGTCCTCGGGAGTCGGCTTGTAAATACTCTTCCGTATTCTCGGTTACTTCACGAAGCAGGTCTCTGAATCCCTGCTGGACTTTGCGGCGCTCCTCTACCGGCTGATCAGGATCGTACACATCGTCACCGTCGTCATCGCTTTCCGCTGCAGGCTCAACAGTCCGTCTTCGATGGTTCGAAGACTCGCCATTTCTTGTATCTGCACGCTTCCTCTTAGATCCCGACCCTGAGCGACTCGTCTCTCGTTCTCTGACGGCCAGATTTCGATGCGCTGGTGTCGTTCGTGACGGAGGCGATTGCGACTCCTCGTCTGAGTCTTGCGTTCGAGTAGGCATTGGTTCTATAGATATGTCTGCAGATAGAGTGCAGTTTTAGGCCAAGTTTCGTTATCCCGTACTCTTTAACTGGTAAGAAATGTTGCTTCGGGCGCAGTGCTATATATCGTGTTGGAACAAAGAATCGCGTCTTTGTGAAGGAGACGCGACTGCGGTACGTACCTTCCTTCAATTAAACGTGGGTGGGTTTGCGGATGGCGGGGCACAGCAAGACTATTCACTACCTACGTGGGTGCCTTCTTCCCTAGGCCCAGCCCCAGATGTATCCTCCAAGGCATCATAGCTTTAGACAGATAGGAACAGATTTTGTGATCAAGCTACAGGATTTAGATCGCCCAAGTTATAGCAGGAGCTGTTTAGATGATGCAAGTACTACTTCAAATTCTAAACATCACTGAGACATAATCAATCACTTGAACGATAGGGGAGGATGGGCTCTGAGAATGGTTCTCTAAGACCTCTAGTAATATCATTGCCTTATGGAAACGCTTTGACGCTATGATCGCTCTTGTCATATATCTCTCCGAGACATAACCCCCTGCCTTATGAATATATACACTTTGAATTGAATCCTTATTACTTGCTTCCACAGCCAAGGTCATAATTTACCATGTAAAGCTCTCCTCGACGAAGTCCACTACGGTCGACCCTTGCACTGCCCGGGCGGCACCGCGAACATCATCTGCCAGAGCGCCAGGGCCACAAACTGTGACACACATGGCACCCATCTGCTCTCCAACCTCTCTTGCCAGAATGAGGGGAACGTTTGGCCGTCCAGGGAACATGCGCACTGTGGCGCTAGCACTGACAATATCGCGTGGGTTCTGAGGACGGGTTACGAAGATCTGGATGCGGAGGAGCTCCTTTCGGTTCGGGATGCGGAGGATGGTGTCCATGTACGGACGCACCCACTCAAGAGACTCATACTCGCGGATGATCCAGACGAGTGTGATACGTCGAGTAGCAGTTGTACCACTGTTGTGCCCTTCGAGGAGATGGCGGATGTAGGAAAGCTGGTGAGTAATTCCAGTTGACCCAGCAAAGAGGACTGCGTGGCCGTATGAGTCGAGACTGTTGTGGCCGGCGTAAGGTCCTTCTAGAGCAGCCTTGACGCGGATGCCTCGGGGACACCGAGAAGAACGGTCGAAAAGCTTCTTGGTGAAGCCAGTCTGGGCAGCAATAAGGAAAGACACAGAAGTGGTCATGGTTGACTTGTCGACTGCGTGGAGAGGTTCCTTTTCAACGATTGGTAGGCTGCTGTCCCGAACATGGTTTACCCAGCAAATCGAGAAAGGGTGGCTCTCCCAAGCATTGATGCCCCAGAAGCGCAGGTAAGCGTGGGTGCCAGGCTCAATGTCCTTGTATCGTGGCAGGTGAAGAGTAACTCGGGTGACGTTACCAGGCATAGCCTCACAAGTCGCTTCAGTCCAACCCTTAGACGACCAGTTGACACTGAGAATTCGAATCATGCGGCCAAGGCGGTCACAGAACCAGAGGCCCATGATGCCCATGATCCATGAGAGCTGGGGAAGACCTCCGGGGAGTGCGGAGGAGGCACAATGAGCCCAAGTAGCGACGAAGGCAATGAAAGCCAGTACGATGTGGACGTTAAGAAAGGTTTCGTAAAAGGCGTGGCGTACAGGCGAAAGGGAAAGCAGGAGTAGGAGGGTCATAGCAACCGTACCAACCGCCCCTGAGCCGTAAAAGAGGATATGAGTGACTTGGTGGTTGACACCAGCCCAGCCCAGATCGTGCACAGCAACAATGAGCCAGGCAATGGTGTGAATAATGGACTCAAGGACGACAATGCGACCCATCCAGCGATGGAGAAGATTGTAGGTGTCGAAGCTAATCTTGAGAAGGCCGATAAGAGGGTTGTTGCGCCCGGCGAATATGATCAAGGGGACCATGTTAACAAGGGCCAAGGTTCCTGAGCGACCTCGTAGCTCGGCACAAAAGGCAAACTTGTTTTCGTTGGCCCAGTTTAAAACAAACATGTAGGCGAAGTTGCTGCCCAAGTAGATAAAGAGGATCGTAAAATGAAGTCGCGAAGGGAGAGTGCCCATGCTGATAGCAGAGGAAAGCTTGAACTCTCGGTTATGGCGCTTGTTCCACAGGGGAGCGTAGATGAGGTTCTTCTTCATGTTAGGCATCCAGCTCCATTGAGATATCCTCCAGTATCCTTGCTTCTGGCCAGGGACGTTCATGGCCGAGACCTGGCGGAGTCTTGCCCATAAGATCTCAACAGTTCTGATGGATAGAATGATAAGGGCCATAATACCCAGGGTCCACCACAAAACATCTCGGAAAAGTAGATTCATAGGCTGGTTGACACCGTCGAGATTTGAGTGATAGTTTGGAGTTGCTTCAGCACCTGCGTGAGCTGCTTCGGCACGAGATTTGAGAGTTGATGTAGGTATATACGAGTTGATATCGGCGATCCGGCGCCGTGTGAAATCCATCTTGTCGGTAGAAGCTCTCTAGGAGCGAGCAGGGAATGAGTGGGGGGTATAGTTGCTTTTAACTGGGAGTCCTCGGACGAAGAATGAATGAATGAATGATCACTGTTCGCAGTGAATGAGTGATGAAACAATGTCGATTGTGCGACAAATAAAGAGGTCCAGACAAGCACACAGAGGTCAGTGATGGTTTTAAAGAAAGTGAAATGTATGCTGGTCCTCCTTGTGTTCGTTCTTTGGTGTCAGAACATGGCCGTGATCAGATAGTTGAATTGGCTGTTGTGATGATAAATCGTGATCGACGGACAGGCTGTTCAGTAGCGAGTTTGATAATTTGGTGCAGGTGAGAGCGTGTTCAACACACAATGTGACGTAGCACGAAGCCAAGAGCGAAGAAACAATGAGGGGCAATAAAAAAGTCCGTGAAGAACAAAGGCGACTGCGACTTATTGATCACTGTTCTGGCAGTGTTTGATGACGTCGGAAAGTCTTGGGCCTTGTTCACCTCGTCCACGAGGTGATGTTCTTAGTTGAGGTGAGGTGCAAGTGGGAGAAAGCAGAACTAGCTGGCGATCTCCAACTTTGGACGGATTTCGATCTGCGGTAAAGAACGGGTCAACGTCGACTGCCGCGAGTAACGTCAAGTGATGCTTCCTTGGGTAAGGGCGGCTGGTAGATAGACAATCCGGAAGGGCAGGCGTTTAGACGATCGACGTTTGGGCGCGTGCGTGCGTGCGTGCGGTGAGCGAAGAATAGAATAGGAAATTGTACGATGTTAGGAATCGAGGCGCTTATCGCAAGACACTGAACTGAAAATGATCGACGGGAAGAAACAATAACGAGCCGTGGGAGAAACGGGCTGTTTTTGAATGTTTCAAGACGTTCTGAGACCCAAACCCTTGGTAGAGAGCAAACAATAGGACCAACAGTGGCAAGCAGTTGTTGAAAGTGACGAAAGCAGTCAAGTCAGGCGGAATGACAGGGAGTGGCCAGCCTCAGTGAAAAATGCCTTAAAAGGTCCAGAAGACAGAGGAAGGAGAAGAAGGAGAAAACAAGGAATAATTTACCGTGAACGGCACGAAACGAAACCAAGAGGAATGGAAAGATGCACTTGGGAGCGGACGTTGTGATAATATGTAAATGGGCCTCCGTTGGCTCCGTTGGCCTACTCCGCCTCTTCCACAGCAAACAGCCCGGTATCCAGTATCAGTCTTGGCGCTGGAAGAATTTACTCCTAGGTACTCTCAAGGCCTAGAAAGCGTGGCCTGGCATGGATGGCATTTGCTTTGCTTCTGCTGCGGACGGGACTACGGTTAGGATCCCCTCCTTGCCCTGTCCTCCCTCCACTGTATCCATACACAGGGAGCCCCTTACATAGTACAGATTCTCCTTGTCCAACGAGAAGTACGAGTCAAGTTTGCGCGTCGATGCGAGTGGCCACGGCTGTGTAGAGCCTGGACGGATTTGATCGGGACCCCTGTAGGGCGTTCCGTAAACCCGAGAAATTGAGAATTCGATTCATTGCAGTCGTCTGGTTGGACAGCTCTTTGCACTATATCTTCCGACGTCTTACACGAGGAGAGCTGGAAGAGTCATGGTACAACGAACCACGGGCATTAAGCGCCTCTACAACGAGAACTTGACGACGTTAGCAAGTACCTTAAAAAAGGTCTCGATCAGCTCCCTCCGGCAGGGGCACTCCCTCCAACGGCGTGGCTATCCGCCAGGTGACCAATTGGATGAGAGATGTTGTTAGCAGATCTCAGATTTGGACTTTGGCGGAAAATGGACAGCTTTCAGTGGTTAAACGGTGGCCAATCCTGGGACACCCATGATTCTGAAACCAGCCACAAGCTGGCCCTGGCTCAGGGGATTCCCGCGCTAGCCAGACTCCTTTTGGAATGAATGGAAACTTCAAGTTTTCCTGGCTGCACTTCCAAGGGTGACTGGCTGTCAAAGGTCAGACCTGCTGCAAGGATTTAGAACCACAGGGCCGTTGCAGCGCTTGCTAGCCACTCAATGCCCTGTAAGAGTTGCCCGAGTGCCGCCAAGGGACGCTTCCAACCTCCCAGAGGCATCCGGCTACAACTGCTCGCGACTCTTGTATCACCAGCTGATCATTATCACTCCACGTTTCCGGTTTCCAGTTTCTGGATGATGTTTCTGTTTTACATTCGGATAAACACATTGGTTTCCTTTCTTTCGTCCCATGGTTCTTCTGACGCAATACCGGCTATAGCGGATTGAAATGGGCTGACTGAAACAATCCACGGCGAAAATATCCGGCGAGCGACGGCGAACTTGAGGGGCTCTGTCATGCGATGAATCATGGCTAGCATGGCTACCCACGATTGATATGCTTGACCAAGACTTTTTCATCTCAACACTTGGAGGTTCGCTTAAACAACATGTCAGATGCCAACAAAGTTCGAGCCGCAGAAGACAAGGTTGTTAAGATAGATCCTGACAAACATCATTGCCAAGGGTCAGAGGCGGCCCGCAATCTTATGATTCCCGTGCTGTGGTTGATGGAATTCAATTTCGACGTCAGTTTCGATACTGCGGCCCAGCTCACCGTACAGCACGCCGGACTAGCATGATAACGGAAGAATGCCCGCTGTCCACTACCTACTCTGGACATTCTTCATCTCCACGAGGCTCTTGATCCTTTGCAAGCCTTGTCAAGCCTCTTGGCGTCACAGTTAAATGACTTATTGCCCGATGATTCGCTTCCGCCACCTTGGGAAGCTACCATGGCCCCACGAATGGGCGCTATCTTGGTTCTAGAATAGGAAATCTTGGAGCCCCTTGAAGGGATTGACCTGAACCTGATGCTGGTCAAATCCTTGAGATCCGTCTGATTTCCAAGCGACATGATAAGAGTAAGACGCCGTAAGATGGACCACTGTGGCATTCTCTCTCAACAATGGCTGGCATTGGCCACTGTGAAACAGTTTGCTTGTGGAAGTTAGAATTGCCCATCTTACCCCGAGAGATCTTGATACGCGCGGAATTGGTCAATGTTTTGAACAAGACAAACAAAGAAAAAGAGATTACCGATTAAGGCATATCTTGCTTGAATCGAAATCGAGCAGCACGGACGCAGTCTTGATTCATCTTGTGTCAAGTTAAGGTTGGCTCTAATTGCCCATCCATGCAAATCGTGTAAGAGGCTCGGTGAATAATCAAGAGCCTCGATCTGTGGTGGAGCGCCACAATCAAACGCCACATGAGGCGCTGCATAGGAAAAATGACTTGACGTAGTAGCAACCTGAGGCAGACACGGATCGCCGCTCCGTGAGGCTCCCGAACCACGCCGGAAATTTCCAGGAAGGCTATCACGAGCTGGGTATTGAATATTCGTTGCATAGCCATTGCGGTCGACACAATGGGTTCCAGCGAGTCGAAACCAATCTCCTCACATGTGTGGAAGGCGTATGTTATCCCAAACCCGTGAACCATTTTAGCCAGCATGAAACAGCGACTGACAGCTTGTCAATAAACAGCTCAGCGCCTAACGGCATTTCACAAGATCTCGTCGATTCACTACAGTCTAGCAACGAGGTACATTTGATCCGCAATGATAACTACTAGCGCAGCTAGTCCTTGACCGAAGCTGACACGCAATTCTTCCTCCCTTAATAGACAGATGCCTCTCGATCCAAGATAATCGAGCTCCAGATCCAGGCCCGCGTGGCCGAGGAGCTCAAGAAGCTTCAGCAGAAAGAAGCCGAAGCTCTCAAGGCCGCACACGAGAAGCTTGCCAACGCCGAATTCAAGGACGACAACAGCACAAGCCAGCACACCGTCAGCAAGGAGATTGAGGCTATGCGTCAGAAGCTCGAGTCACGCAAGCAAGTGCGCGATCTGCCCGAGAACGTCGAAGGTGCGCGCAACGAGGTCATCCGATGTCTACGGGAGCACGACCGACGGCCTCTCGACTGTTGGCAGGAGGTTGAGAGCTTCAAGGCCGAGGTCAAGAAGCTGGAGAAGACCTGGGTTGAGAAGGTTATCTCGTAGGCGCAGGGTCGTGGGGAAAACTTGTAATGGAAATGGGGAACGATTCTATAGAGATATAGAGATGATGGACTCCGGCATGTCCAGACAGGTACGCACGTGTACAATACGGCATTGGTAGCGGTAAAAGCTATGTTGAGGAATTTAAGTGTACAACTCCAACTTAAGTCTCAAAGAGCAGCCCTGCCTGTTCTTGCTCTCCTACGTTTGTGAGGCCATCGTCTTCTTTACTTGTGTCTGCTTCTTGCTTAGCCTTCATCTCAGCTTTCTTCCGTAGGCCCTCAGCTCGTTTCCTCTCCCGTCTGGCGGCAGCATCCTCCCACTCCTGTCCCTCTGGGTTTCGACGTGGTGCTGGCGCAGAAACAGCATCTCTGAAGGCGTTCTGGAATCGCTCAATGCGTTTCTTATTCTCAGCAAAACGCTCATTGGCGATCTGCACGAGTGTCTGAAGATATTCAGGTGAGACTATACGTTGGCGATGACCGTCGACCTGTTGTCCGATGAGAGACTCAAAGGCAAGGCCCATTGTCCGTATAGCCACCATGGGAGTAACGGCATCTTTGCCGCTGGGTATGATGTTGAGGGCCCCAGACTCGCGGAAGCCTGCTTGTAGACCACATCGCAGAAGTATTTGAGCATGCTCGGGAGATGCAGTAAGAACGTGAAGAATCTACGTGATATCTCAGCATGTGCTTGTACTTGTATTCTAATACTGTCTCCCATCTTATACGACGAAGCTCTTCTGTTTCTTACCATTGCTTCGAACTTGAAATGAACAAGTCTCCTCTCCTTGACTACTCCGATTGTCTCCTGAGCCAATTTAGAGTCCTCAAGTCCAAACATACTGCTCCAGTCTGTGTTCTTATCGCCTGTATCAGGCACTGGGTCATGGGAGACGAACAACCAAGCCCCTCCAGCGCCTTTTCCACCAACGCCTGCTATCTGCTCATCTTCTCCCTCAACCTCAGCAACCCTTCGGCCCTCAAGAAAGACACTGACACGACCTGCACAGCTGCTGGTAGTAACGAATCCGGATTGTTGGTTAATCTCATCAATAAGATCACGGATCCCCTCATCTACAGACCCTTTGGGTGAGGCATCTGTGTATTCTGTATCTGGAATTGCAAGTTGTTCGAGAATCTTTTTCTTCCTCTCGACAAAAGCGGACGGACAGGAAGCGAGATCCTGCATCATGTGTGTGAGGCAAGACTCTTTATTTGTTAGTGCTAACGCGAGGCTGAGATTGGTCACGATGGACAGTAAAGGGTAAGTCAAAGTGAAGGGGCTCAGGTACCTAATAAGGTGGTAATGAAATTTCACAGTGGGGAGGCGATGGCTGGCTTGGAAAATGATAGGCGCGGGGTAGGTAGCTTATCGTGGCGGCTCCAATCTCCAATCTCGTGATCCTGATTACCCTTGACATTCAACTTCATTTCTCACGTCTAATGTCCCAAATCTCACTGGTCATCACTATTCTAGGCACCTATAAGGATATTGGTTGATTCGTTTCATTTCTTATCCTGTCTGTGGCCTACGACAGATCTATCTACTTGGTTGTGTGCTTGTTGTTCCTCCGTTGCACCAAGCTTCCCATATTTTACCCAACGCCATTCGATGATTTCAAAATACCAAAAGTCCCCGATGGTTCAGTCACGACTGACTGCTGAACCAGTTTAATCCCTAAAACGCCCTACAAAATGCTTCAATCATTAAGTCATCAAAGATAAGTGGTCATCTGGGTGCGAGTGCACTCAGACAGTGGGCAGAGCCACCTTTTCCAGAGCAGCAGCGAGCTTTTCCTCTTGCTGCTTGCGCTCCATCATGGCAACAAAATCAGCGTATCGAGATTGCTTGTTGTGAATCCCGCACTCGGTCTTGTCCTGGCCCTTCCATCGGCCAGCACGCTCATCCTCTCCCTCCTTGACGGGAACAGTGGAGTGCCAGTCGCCGATGGACTTGTAGCCCTGGTCGAGAAGAGCGTTATAGGGGACGTTGTTCTCCTTTATGTAGTTGTTGACTTGCTTGAAGGACCAAGTGGCCAGAGGGTTGATCTTGATGACACCACGCTCATCATCTACCTCGATGATGGGAATGGAGCCGCGAGCGGCACCCTGAGATCGTCGACGGCCGTTGAGCACGGCAGCGACCTTGAGTTCGTCATATGCTCGCTGGAGAGGCTCGACCTTGGCAATCCAATCGTACATCTCACTGGAGGTGTTCCACATCTCCTTGCCGTACATCTCCTCGAATTCTTCGGTAGTGTTGACACCGTCAGGCTTGAAGATGTGAACAGGAACGTTGGGGTATCGGGCCTTGACTCGGTCGACCAGGTCGTGTGTCTCCTTAAAGTGATACAAGGTATCCAGGAAGATGAGATCAACGGTGGGTGTGTTGGGGTGCTCCTTCTGGATTTTGGAAAGCATGTCCATGGTGACGAGGCCGGTCAGACCAAAGGCAGTCGATTGGTACAGGTTAGGGAACATGACCTTGCAGAACCGGAGGATATCCATGGGGTGCATGTCCTCGAGCACATCGTTGAGATGGTTGATGTGGGCCTTGGTCAGAGAGACCTTGGGGAGAGTGGTTGATGATGATGGCGATGAGTATTCTGAGTTTTGCCCAGAGACATAGCCTGATTCGCACTCAAGCTTGATGTCGGTGAGAGACACCTGGGAGGATGTCTGAGAGATGAAGGCAGGCATGTTGAAAACGCGGGGAAGATGGTTGGACGAGAGTCTGTTGTCTGAACTTGTTGAAAGCTGGGATATGTGACGAGCGTGTCCCAGTTATATCTAGTAGGGAGTTCAAAGGTAAGGTGTGAGGCTATGGTATGGTTGGTAATGACGCTGACTCGGATATAGAACAAGATTTCAAAGCACTGGAAAAGGGGAAGCAAGACAGCTAGATGACGAACA
The DNA here is from genome assembly GCA_025948275.1 of Fusarium avenaceum. Lineage (NCBI taxonomy): Eukaryota > Fungi > Ascomycota > Sordariomycetes > Hypocreales > Nectriaceae > Fusarium > Fusarium avenaceum. Next base: position 2,738,372 of record CP109669.1, read on the forward strand.
CACGACAATGAACGAGGACAGTCAAATTCTTAAAGAGAGGGAGAGAGATGAGATGCACTGCAGTGGGTTTACATGCTACGTCCGGGCGACCGCCCGCAGGGCCCCGATCAAAGGAATCCTTAGTAATTCACAAGGACAACGTCCGAACCCGAGCGTATGCTACCTGTGATGAGCTCAGGACTTGCAAAAAGATGGGGAGCTGTAATTGCGCAATCGCCGCCATCAATATTCTTGTCTCTAAGTCGCAACAGAGACTGATCACGACATCGACGCTATACCTTTCGCGATGGTGGGCGCCACGTCCAGGGCAAAGCGTGATTGGCCTAGGGACCAAAGCCCTGAAATGGCGGCTACATAGCCAGGCGATGGGTCCTGTTTTGCCTCACGGTTTTCACCTCGGACAAGGACAGAATTGTCGATGCAGCCGCCGAGCCGGAGATCCATCTGGTAGCAGGCAGCTTCTGGAACCTCTAATTCGGTGGAGTTACAGCGTACAACGGCAACTCCGGAGGTTGATATGCTTTTTTTTCATGGTGCAAGCAGATGGATTATAAATGAAGGCAGAACGCATCTGGTTTATCTCACATACGAGTACCATGTAATCTAGATGCCAAGGTGAATTGGCGAGAAGCATGGTATCCATCCCAAGGATAACAACTACGCCAGGGTTATTGCATGCGCACGCGGGCAGTTTCCCCGCGATCATGCCATTTTAGCTAAGGATTGCGATACCATGTACTATCCTAAAACAACGACTCTTTTCCCTTTCTGATGACGATTTGCTGTTGTATCAGTGTCGCAAGAATGAACCACGATATCGTCACAACCTCCGATCGACGACGTTGATATCGTTGACCTGGGATCAAATACCAGTATGTCTCGACGGGGCGATCGTCCTTGAGCAAAACAACAAAACCGGAGGAAACTCCAATTATAAACCTTGTGTTGTCGTCTTGCAGGTTACGACGTAAGGTTAAAGAAAGGCGTGCTGTCGAAGACGCAATTACAACTACCAACTACCGGGCAGTCGGTGCGGTACTCGGTCTTGTCTATGTAATATCGGAGCATCGGGCACCGAGGAACCGATGACACCGGAGCGACTGCCGTTATTTCTTCGGCCCCAGCTTCAGCAATTTTTTCTTCAACTTCAGCCGCTAGGCATGGATAAAGGTCAGCCCGGAGCCGGATTCTCTTGTGCTCAAGTTTAGAAATCTCTCAAAGTTGCTGACTTATCATTCTTACCCTAACCTTGCTTTGTGACTGGGATACGTCATAACTAGTGCTAACTCGCTATTTGCGTCATGGCTATATCAATGTGACAATACTTTATAATCCCGTTAACCTTCGCATTGATGAGCCAAGCGTTTACAATCTCGTTCTTCTCTGATATGAGCATTGACATGTGGTACCTATTATATGGGGCTATTGAACATTATGCTTTGATTTTGGAGGTAACTATGGAGGATAACTAGTGTTTGAAGAAAAGCATTCGATGCTTTCAAAACTCACGAATATAGGTTATTCCAACGATTTTTCAACAACGTTTACCTATGACTATCACATGCACGTGATGTTCCCAGTTCCAGTTCCAGGCTTTATGACTTCCATGGTCAAAACCTGTCAAGTTTGCGGGCTTATTTGCGCCAATCATACCCTAGACCAGCCTGGTAAGGTCACAAGGAGCCGCAGAAGCCGTAGACCAACAGTCGCACGAGCCAATTGGCGGGGCTGGACAAGGAGCAAGACATCCGCCTCATGGAAACTCACCCTCAAGTTCCCCAACCTCTAGAGATTGAGTCAATCTTTTGGGTTCGTAGCTATACAATAACGCAGGCGGTTACGCGTCACAAACCCCAACCTGAGCATCTGTTACTTTAGCCATTTTTTATAGCTTTCCTTCTCAGCTCTTCCGCGCTACCATCAGCAGTCAGATCCAGTCAGACGTAGCAAATCTCACCCCGCGCGCACAACACGGAAAGGAATACAGCTACTGTACAATGGCAGACCAAACCCAAACAAGCCCCGCCAAACAGAATGTTACACGGCCACAGCTGGGCTCTATGAGGAGTAGCTCATATCTCAGTGATCATCAGGAATACCGCCCTCCTCGATCCGAATCAGCTCGACAGGATCAGCACTTCCATGGCATTGACACGGTCATAGAGGACACGGCTAACTCACCTGTTCCTCAAACAAGGCCCATTCTGCCCTTCAATGGCATCCCATCTGAAGACAACCCTGTGACTGTCGTTGACAGCGGACTGAGTCACTCGTACTCTCATCCCAACTGCGCTCCTCGATCTGGCGAGAAGTCGGATCGCCTCATTGCGACTCTGTTCTACAAGCCAAGAGGCGAGGACCAGGGTTCTCGATCTCCTATCAAGACAACTTTTGCAGATAGCAATGAGTCTCTGCCCGCCAATTTGGCCCCTACGAACGATCCTAATGAGTATCCTCTTGAGCCTCCCACTCAGGAGTCTGAGCAGCTGGACCACATCTACGGTTCTTATATCTCACCTCTTTGCATCACCTCATTCCTCCATCTCATGTCTTCTTTCCCTCTTCCCCAAGATGCCGATGAGCCTCATTCTTCTCACCGATGTTTGGACAACCAAGAGCAACCGCGCATTGTCGAGCTGACGCTTTCTCCTACACCATCGCCCGATTACCTCAGCTTGAACGACTTGAGGAAGCACGAGATGATCTACCGATTCGAGCAAGAGTGGAACGTGGATGTGGTCCTCCAGCGGGATACCGTATGGAGGCGCCACCCTAGACTGGTGGTGTTCGACATGGACAGCACTCTCATCACTCAGGAAGTTATCGACCTTTTGGCCGATCATATTAAGGATCCTCCGGATCTGGCTGCGCGAGTCGCCGAAATCACGCACCGCGCTATGATGGGCGAGCTAGAGTTTGAGGCTTCTTTCCGTGAGCGTGTTGCTCTCCTAAAGGGTTTACCTGCTACTCTCTTCGAGGACCTGCGACCGGTATTGAACGTCACCAAGGGTGTGCCAGAGTTGACCAAAGCTTTCAAGCGACTGGGAATCAAGACAGCAGTACTCTCTGGCGGTTTCCAGCCTTTGACAGGATGGCTTGCTGCGCAATTGGGCATTGACCATGCTCATGCCAACCATGTTGTCATCGACAATGGCAAGTTTACGGGTGAGGTTGCGGGTGTTATTGTCGGCAAGGAGCGCAAGAGGGATCTCCTTCTTGAGATTGCTGCCAAAGAGGGTGTTGATCTTTCTCAGGTCATTGCTGTTGGCGATGGTGCCAACGACTTGCTCATGTTGGCAAAGGCAGGTTTGGGAGTTGCCTGGAACGCAAAGCCTCGAGTGCAGATGGAGGCGAACGCTCGCCTGAATGGAGAGAGTCTGCTCGATCTCTTGTATCTTCTTGGCTTCACTGCTGAGGAGATTGAGGCGCTGACCGTATAGGTTGTTGGTATTGGGTAGAGAGAGTTGTCGCATGACTGGTGAAGACAGGAGTTCAGGATATCATATGTAAAGCTGGGTGTTGTGTTGGATTACTGAGATACCAAGCAGCAAAAATAAGCACGAATTCTTTTGTGATGTATTTCAAGTGTGAGACGTGAAATCGCATGAGTAAACTACTGGATTTGCAGCTCATGTGAACGTTCTAAAGACCAGCCGTTCGTCCGATTAATTCCGGAAGCCCAGAGATGATGCAGGTAGACGTGAGATGAGCCACGGACAAGACAAATTATAGTTAAAGACACAATGCTAAGAAAAGTCACGGCGCGTCGTATGTGAACTATGGGTGGTTGCTAAACTCGATCCCACTCCGTCCTTCATCTTTCTACACAGGGTGAGAGATCTGACTGATCCAATTCATAGTCCCCCTCATCCCCCTACAATACACGTTTTTGTGTAGCCAATTTCAACATCATCTCAAATTCCTGGTTTAAGGGTAGCCGTCCTTACCCCACTTGTTGTACTTGTCGTGAAGCTCGGCAGGAAGGGTAACGTTGGGAACAACGACAACGTTGAGGGCGCTGGGAGCGTCCTTGGGAGCCTGGTTGGGGTCACCACCGGGATGGTACTGGTACTTGCCAGAGCTGGAGCTGCCGCTCTCCCAAGGGTGAGTAGCGATGGAGACGGGAGACTCGGAGGTAGCGCCAGTAGGAGATCGGCCTGAAGTTGAAGATGTCAGCAATTGCTTCATTATCGTAACATCAATTGGTCTCCATACCAAGGTAGTAACCAGCTCCGCCAAGAGCGCAAACCATAACACCACCGAGAATCTACAATTTGCCAGACTACGTTAGCAATCTCACTTCCTGGTTCGACGTCCTGGCTCATTGTTTTGACCAGGCATAAAAGTCGAGGGGTGGGCCGAGGCATTATGACGCACCAGAATCTCGGGGTTGCGACGAGACTCCTTCTTGAGCTCAGCCTTCTGGTGCTCCTGGAAGCGGCGGGCGGTGGTGGAGAGAAATCGGCGAGAGATGCGAGAGGCCATTGTGACGGTGGTCTTTTGCGGCTAAGGGTGGTTGGAGAATGGGTTACTTCGTAGGGGCTTTGGTGGTTGAAGCTTTGAAGTTCTCGTATGATTTCGGAGGCATTCGCTACCATGAATGCAAGCACAACCATTGGTCAATGCCGGGGAGCACTGAAGGTCACGTGGATGATCAATCGATATGACGTCTGGAGCTTTCAGCTCATCACGGATTTGTTGGTGCCTAAGAATCAAGGCCTCAATGTGAATTGGGTCTCCACGTCTCGTCCCTGGCTAGAGCCGAAAGATTCGCTCATTGTGATGCGACGACGATCATTTCGACCTCTTGAACCCAAGACTAACAGAGTCTAGTCGAGCATGCTGCATGCTGGGCTCGCCAAGGTAGTAAGGAATGCAATCACACTTGCCCTATTGATATTGGCATGATGGATATCTTTTTGTCATTCGTGTAGCCTATCAAGCCAACAACGTTCTTCCTGGACGGCTGTCAAACGTCAACGAAACGGGTCGCTGCAGAAAGTTTCCACAGTCTGTTCAAAGTGACGTCTGCAGACATGATTTGTGCATGAGATATGCGATAGCTGTCCGTACCTGGACTATAGTAATTACAATGCTTTCAGCCAAACCAATCTCTTCTTTCCGTGATCAGTTCTCGTATGGAGTTCTCGTCCTGTTGCAGTCAACCAGTCTCTACAGCAGCGCCGCTAGCAGGGGCTTCAGTGACCTGAGGGCAGCCCCTGGCCCCTTGCTAAGGGGGCCCAAGAGCAGCTGAGCAGAGCGCGCGCAGTGGGAACGTCCAATTACCTAAGGGACCTCGACCAAGGAAAAAGAAAGAAACCAGATCCAGACCCAGGTCCAAAGCCGAATCCAAGCAAGTCCAAACCCAAGCCGGAAGTAGGAAAAGGAACCTCCTCTTCTCTTCTCATCACCTTTCTTTTTCGTTGCTGGCCGCCCTTTACGTTCTCTTTACTGAGTTAATTCTCGTTGCGCACTCTCTACTTATCTTATTCACCACTTGCTGCGGCCATTTCTCCTAATTCCTATTCTTCTGTGACTCTAACTCAATCTCCTACCCCTGTCCATCCCTTTGGTTCCTTTGTACAGTACTGCGTAACGCGAACCAACCTGCCGACCGTGCCGGTATCACAGTACTTTTGGATATAACAACCTCTCGACTACGATTCATTGGCCAAGGCGGTGTTTACGACAGGATTCTGAACGGCTGCTTGAGCCTGGAGCCACCGCGCAACCGTTACCTTTAATTCCGAAAACGAACCGTAATTAAGCCGTCTCGGGGTGGACGACTATCGACGACAACATTGCTGAGCAGCGCCATGGCGACAAACACCGATGACGATGGGTTTTCAGCGCCACCAGTTTCCCGTTCTTTGGCTCCGAGGCCACCGAGCATCATATCTTCTCGAATGACGGACATCGCAAGTGAAGACGGCGACGAACCCGAGGCGCAAAAGAATCGAATGAGTCTTCCCGGAGTACAGACTTGGGCTCGCGGCCTGACACTGCACGAACTGGAGCATCCTCTCGGGGCCCATGGCCGAGCCAGTCGTTGCGAAACAAGACATATCTCTCCGGAGTACAAGCCAAGAGAGGGAGCGTCGAGAGTTCGACTGCTGGTTCGACCAGTCAGGCACCAAGTTTGTCAAGCCGAAGCCATGCCCCATCGTTGACGTCGCATGCTTTCTTCCGCCCTATGAGCTCGCAGAAACTCCAGGCGCAAAGAGGAGGAACTCATCGTCCGTCAACGATGACCCAAATGTCTCCCGCATCACCTACGTCACCAACGTCACCAACGTCTCCAACGTCCCCAATATCACTAACGTTCGATGAACATGGTGAGGCTAGCGGTAGCCAAACGCGACAGAGTATCATATCGAATCCGATTGCGCAACTGCAGCGACAAACAAGCCTCGACGAAAACATGCGATCCCCACCATCCCGCGGCACCGAAATGACCGAGCAAGAAACTTTGGATAGAATAACGGCGAATACAAGCCCAAGCCATGGCCATTATCCCGCCGGAAGTTTGACGGATAGTGTCCGTCCCCTTCAGGGCAAATCTTCAGATATGGGGCATTTTCAGCACAGTATCAATATAGACAAGAGCTACAAGGATCTTTCCAATCTGCCCAGCCCGATTAAATCACCACGGTCGTTCCGCTCGAGTTTTCTCATGCCTGGCCGAAGTAATGATGGACAGTTGAGCCAGAACCGAAGTACCGAAGGAGCCGAGAAACTCTCATCGGCCGCATCATCGCCGCAATTCAGGCCTATAGACTCTCACAACAGTCAACATCCGCGCGTTCCCCACAAGCCAAGCCAAAAGTCAGACCTCGGGCGTGTTCACCAATATTTTGATGGAAACACGGTATTCTGTCTAGGTGGTCGCTGGCAAAACACGAGAGGGAGACCTATCAATGTTGCGACTGGTGTCTTTATCGTTATCCCTTGTGCCCTGTTCTTTGGGTTTGAGGCGCCTTGGTTATGGAAGAATGTATCACCCACGATACCTATTGTGTTTGCATACCTTGCGTATATATGCTTTTCTTCCTTCGTCCACGCCTCTGTTACTGACCCTGGTGTAAGTGCCTACTACCTCATTGAAGCAAATTGCATGACAGCTGACCTTTAAATAGATTCTGCCTCGAAACCTTCACCAATTCCCCCCGTAGATGACAATGACGATCCCCTTCAACTCAGCCCCCCGACGACAGACTGGGCACTGATAAAATCTGCTGAATCTTCAACGGCCGCGATGGAAGTTCCTGTTAAGCACTGTAGAACCTGCAACATCTGGCGACCACCGCGTGCTCACCACTGTCGCTTATGCGATAACTGCATCGAGACACACGATCATCACTGCGTGTGGCTAAATAACTGTGTCGGAAAACGCAACTACCGATATTTCTTTACTTTTGTTACCTCTGCGACCATCCTCGCTGCTTACCTCATTGCCACTTCTCTTACACAAATTCTCCTTTACAAAAACCGCGAGGGTGTGTCATTCGGCAAAGCCATCGATCATTTCCGAGTCCCCTTTGCCCTCGTTTTCCTTGGCTTTATGACCTTCCTCTACCCTGCTGCTCTTATGGGATACCACATCTTCCTTATGGCACGAGGCGAAACAACCAGAGAGTACATGAACTCGCACAAGTTTGCTAAGAAGGAGCGTTTCCGAGCATTCTCTCAAGCCAGTGTTATCAAGAACTTCCTTATTGTTCTTTGCCGCCCACGACAACCTACGTACTATCAGTTTAAGGCTCATTATCACGAAGGCGATCAGCGTCTGGGAATTCGAAGAGACATGCGACCACGATCAAGCTCTCAGGGATTGGAGATGCACGACGTCAACCCTGCAGGATCCAGTTTTCAGGGTCCAGTGTCTCTGAGAAACGAAAGCAACCATTAGTAAAAAAAAAAACCGAAACGGAATTTACTCTCGAGTTATCATATTTTGCTTTGGGACGGCGCAGCTTCTGGGAAGTATTCCTCCCTCATTTGGAGGCGGTGAGGACGATATTATGCCTGTTTCTTTCTTCTTTTATTATACCCTACCTATGTTAACTAGTTGACCACACTCATGTATCCCCTTTTATTACCAAAGACTCTGGAAAAGTCGGTATAGCTATCAAGCAAGCAAGGGCGGGCGTTGGACCGTGGGAAGACGAGCCTTGGCTCTGGTGTACATCTAAGATTTATTTAGACTCCACAGTACAAGTTAAATTCTACTATTCTTCGACATGAAACTCATTTCCGGAAAAAGAGTGACGGCATTAAACCTTCAACTTACAGACTAGGTAGGAAAATATAGAATTTGCCTCTTCCCTTTCTTTGGTTGGTAGAAAGGACAGATAATCTCACGAGTCCACTTAAAGAGTCCCCGGAATGCACGTGGAAATGGCAAGGGGCAGAGGGGTAGGCGCAGTGGGGCGGAGTGCCCGACGGTGGGGGCGATAAGGCAGCCGCCCCTAGCGATAAGAAAAAAATTCGAAATTTCCCATGTCCCATTAGTTAGTGCGCCCAACCTATGAAATCGGCTTTGTTCTACCTAACATCGTAAGCAGCGCTTTTTCTACGCTCGCTCTTTTTTTCCCTCAAGGGCCTTTGGTTTTTGTTGGTTTTCTTTCTTTTTACCGCTGTCGTCCTCGATCGGAACAGCTTCTTAATACATACACAGAGGCCCCTTTTCTATCGTATTTACTCTTTTGTTTGTCTACAGCAAACGACCGCAAATACGATGCCTCATCCCGTTACGCCGCCGTCGCAGGACCCGACGATGGTATCCAGCGACGCCCCGCCCCCGCCATCTCAAGAAACCATCAACGACCTCCTCAACACAATCTTCACTGCAAAGACCTCATCCGCTTCGATCGATGCTTGCTACGGCCTTTGCGAGATCATTCTCACTTCGGTCGGTGTCATCGGCTTGAACAACTACGGTGTTGTCGCCGAGATCAAGAAGGCCGCTGCTGATAAGAAGTCTGGTCTCCGTCGCGAGTCCAGCCAGAACCTACTCGGTGCTGTCTTTGAGCGCTTCCTCCCCCGCCAGCCTGCCAGCGAGGTTGTCCTCTTCCTCCAGGATGGCGGTCTTATCAGCTGTGCTCTCGACGCACTCTCCGATAAGGGCGCTGTCGTTCGCGATGCTGCCCAGTATGGTCTCGACGCCGTCTTTGGCGCTCTTAGCCCCGAGGCCCTTGTTGCTGGTCTTCTTCCTGCTCTCAACGAGTACCTCGGCAAAAAGACCGGAAAGTGGCAGGGAACCGTTGGCGCCTATAAGCTGATGCAGAGAATGGCTGATAAGGCCCAGGTCTCTCTCGGAGGCACAAAGGAGGAGGCTGTTGAGAAGGATCTTCTCCGCGAGGCCATGGGTGCCAGACTTGCTGGCCTTATTCCCATTGTTGAGGGCGGCATGCACGACTTGAAGTCTGAAGTCGAGAAGCAGGCTGTTCTGACTATGAACTCTCTCACTACTCTTCTCTCCAACGACGATGTCGCTCCCCGCATTCCCCTCCTCGTCGACACCATGCAGCACCCTTCATCCCAAACTCTCCAGAAGGCTATCCACGCCCTGTCTCAAACTACCTTTGTCGCCATTGTCACCTCACCTGTCCTGGCGCTCCTGACTCCTTTCCTGGAGCGGTCTCTTAACAGCCCAACCACTGCCCAGGAAGTTCTCCGACAGACTGTTGTCATTGTCGAGAACTTGACCAAGCTGGTCCACGACCCCATCGAGGCCCGAACTTTCTTGCCCAAGTTGATTCCCGGTGTCAAGAGTGTTTGCGACCGAGCCTCCCTCCCCGAGGTTCGTGAGATCGCCGAGCGCGCCCTTGCTACCATGGAGAAGGCCATGGGTGACGATAAGGATGTCGTCGCTCGTACTTCTGGAGAAGATGTCGCCAAGGTCCTTGACGAGCAGATCAAGGCCAACGGTGGCCTTGCTGGACAGGCGGATCTTTACAAGCTGGCCCGTCCCTACATTTCTGACATGGTCGCTATCGATATCAACTTCCGTTTCGTCAACCGTATCTCTGGCCGAATTGCCCCTTACCTCAAGGGTATGACCAAGGATGCTGAGGCTTCTCAAAAGATCGCCGATGCTGTTCAGAAGCACTACGTCGATGAGGACGAGCGCAAGTACGGTGTCCCTGAGAAAGAGGATGATGGTGAGGTTGAGATTGTCAACGCCGACTTCTCCCTCGCTTACGGTGGCATGCTTCTGTTGTCGCACACCAACCTGCGACTCCTCAAGGGTCACCGTTATGGTCTCTGTGGCCGAAACGGCGCTGGAAAGTCCACCCTCATGCGAAGCATTGCTAACGGCAAGCTCGAGGGTTTCCCTCCTCAGGATGTTCTCCGCACATGCTACGTTGAGCACAACCAGGGTGAGGATGCTGATATCAGCATTCTTGAATTCGTTGCAAAAGACCCCGAGATCGCTACTCAGGGCCTTGAGCGTATCTCTGAGGTTCTCGCTGAGTTCGGTTTTACGGCTGGTCCTGAGGGCCGACAGTCCGAGAGAGTTGGATCTCTTTCTGGTGGTTGGAAAATGAAGCTGGCTCTAGCCCGAGCTATGTTGCAGCGTGCCGATGTTCTCCTCTTGGACGAACCTACTAACCATCTTGATGTTGCCAACATCGCATGGCTCGAGACCTATCTCAAGTCTCACACCGATATCACCAGTCTTATTGTTTCTCACGACTCCGGATTCTTGGACAACGTTACCACTGATATCTACCACTACGAGCCCAACAAGAAGCTGGCTTGTTACAAGGGCAACCTGAACGCTTTCGTTCAGATACGCCCTGAGGCCAAGAGTTACTACACCCTGTCCGCCTCCACTGTTCAGTTCAAGTTCCCTCCTCCTGGTATCTTGACCGGTGTCAAGTCTCAAACTCGTGCTATTATCCGCATGTCCAACGTCTCATACGCCTACCCTAATGCACCAAAGCCTTCTCTCGAGGAGGTCTCCTGTCAACTGACTCTTTCCTCTCGTGTTGCCATCATTGGCCCCAACGGTGCTGGCAAGTCGACACTTATCAAGCTGCTTACTGGCGAGACCATTCCCTCTACCGGAAAGGTTGAGAAGCACCCTAACCTCCGTATTGGTTACATTAAGCAGCACGCCCTGGAGCACGTTGAGATGCACTTGGAGAAAACACCTAACCAGTACCTTCAGTGGCGTTACCAGCACGGTGATGACCGAGAGGTTCACATGAAGCAGACTCGTGTCCTCTCAGACGCCGACAAGGAGCAGATGGACAAGTGGATTGACCTGAAGGACGGAAAGTCTTCTCGCCAGATCGAGTCCCTGGTTGGTCGTCAGAAGTACAAGAAGACCTTCCAATATGAAGTGTAAGCCCCCCCCTCTATCTATACCTCGATATAACGCAGTACTAATACCCAATAGTAAGTGGCGTGGTCTCCTTCCCAAGAACAACACCATGATCTCTCGTGAGACTCTTACATCGCTTGGATTTGACAAGCTTGTCCAAGAGTTCGATGATCACGAGGCTTCGCGAGAGGGTCTCGGTTACCGTGAGCTTCAGCCCAAGGTCATTTCCAAGCATTTTGAGGATCTCGGACTCGACCCTGAGATTGCAAACCACAACGAGATCGGCTCTCTTTCTGGTGGTCAGAAGGTCAAGGTCGTCATTGCCGGAGCCATGTGGAACAACCCCCATCTTCTGGTTCTTGACGAGCCTACTAACTTCTTGGACCGAGACTCTCTCGGTGGTCTTGCCGTTGCTATTCGCGAATTCAAGGGTGGTGTTATCCTGATTTCTCATAACGAAGAGTTCGTCGGCGCTCTCTGCTCTGAGCAGTGGCACGTCCGCGACGGCCGTGTTGCCCTTCGCGGTAACGCCGCTATCAGCCTCGACCGCTTCGAGGACAGCCGTCCTAGCAGTGGCGTCAACAGCACCGCCGCCAGCTCTGCTGTGAGCAGCGCTTACAACAGCGCTTACAACAGTGGCATGGAGGACAATCAAGATATGAAGTTCAAGGCCAAGAAGAAGAAGAAGATGACCAAGAAGGAGGTCAAGGAGCGTGAGGTCCGTCGCAGACTCCGTCACATCGAGTGGCTCAACAGTCCCAAGGGTACCCCTCACCCTCCCGACACTGATGATGAGGACGCCTAAAAAGTTTTCTGTTTTTTATTTGCTTTGTTGTTTTTATGAGTCTTCTGCTTTGGAAAATCTGCGGATATGAACAAGTTTTCATGTTGGGCGGCATATGGCGGCTGTTTGCAAAAGAAAAGAGAATGAAGACATCGCGTAACCTCCATGATGCGTTATCACGCTATGAAGAATGAATGGTACTCAACTAGATAGACCTGACAAGGACATGATGGTATAGAGGCGTTGGTTTGGGTTATAGACGGCTTTGAATCAAATCAAACTTTCTACATACGTTTTTTTGCCATATTGTGACACATACCACTCTACTAACACACGCTTAGTATCCCAAGTCCATGTCATAATGATAAAGGCTTTACATCAAGACTTTGTAGCCGCGTGTGGCCAGGCTACGGGATGCGTGGACCATAATAACTTCGAATCTACAAGATGAAGTTATGCTTGGCATACAAGTGGAATCAGTTTGTTTAGGCGAAGCTCCTTCGCTAATATCGGTAGTTTCCCCGTCAAGAGTTATTTGTCGTAAAGCAATGTATTGACTATTATACGGGACTAAGTTTCCGTAACTTGGCCATCAAAACGAAAGGACTGTGACTAGAATGCTTCTATACTCCCACCACTTAAACTTTGATATCATAACAAGACAAAAATAAGATAAACATATATGCTTTTGGGTCGTCCGCAAACCCGTTTACCAAGAGAAGGTCATCAGGGCAGGGTTGAGTGCCAATGGCAACAGGAGATGGCTTCCAGCTACAGTAGCCATGGGCAGAATTGCGACAAAGTCATTGATTTGCCAATCATGAGGAATAAAGTCCGCAGTGGCCATAATGATTAGGCCCACAATGGCCAGTAAAGACAACGTCATAGAGACTCGGAACTAGTATTACATGTTAGCAAGTGTTCCGCGATTGTGCTGGATGTAGAAAATATACCTTCTTCAAGACCTTGGGAACTTCGATGAAAAAGTTGGAGAACTCGGCCTCCTTGGAGGTGGAGCCCCAACTCATATCAATCTCGAACATATGAGCCAACAAAGCCTGGCTGACGTGCAGAGAAAGACCACCGAGGAAAAGAGCCAACATGAGAGTCCACTTAAAGTTCTCATAAAGAGCATAACCCAAAGTACGCTCACCTGAGCGGTATCGCATAATGGCAAGTGCAAGGTTACCCAGACCGTTGAAAACAAGGATGATAGAGAACCACACCTGCCACGAGTCAAGGTAATATTTGTCGAGATATCCGTTGAACCAACCCATCAAGAAATAATTGGCAGTAGTCATAATCCAGGCAGCCCCGATAGCATAATAGGTGCCGATGTACGAAAGGATGGTGATCTTGGAAGTGAAACGAATGTTGGAAAAAAGGAAACGGCGAAAAAGGGGAGTGAAAGGGCCGCGCCAAAGCCAAGTGCGAATAGGGTTGAATAGCAGCTCGTTGCATCCAAAAGCATACTTTTCCCATCGAGCAAGTTCATCGTATACGGTCAATGACACACCCTCCTTGAAGCCATCACCGGCCCAAGCTGAAAGTCGGATGATATAGCCACTGCACTGAAGACGAAGAGACATGTCGAAGTCCTCAGAGACGTGGCTCTCGGACCAGAATTTGTCATAACCATCCTCGTCTTGGTAAGCGACTTGTTGAATAGCAGACCAGCGAAGGATAGCGTTGTGTCCGACAAAGGGAGCAACATCACCGTTGGAAACCGTGAAGCGAATGGCAGTGTAGATAAGATCAGTAAAGAAAGTGATACCATTCTCGAAATAGGTGTGTACAACTTGCATGACACCAGACGAGAACTGCATAATACCAACTTCAGGTGACTGCTCCATCTCGGAGACTGAGTCAAGAAGACAATCAGTTGGTACACGGGTATCAGAGTCAATGAGGAGAATATAGTCGCCAACACGGATGTTTCCATCAGCCCAAGCTCGGCCGTTCTCCTCAAGAACATCCTTGAGAGCCTGCTCGTAAGCAAGAGCCTCATCGGCCTGGCTCCAGTCGGCAGGGCGCTGGAGGAGCTGTAAGCGCTCTTCAACCTTGCAAGAAATCATGAGGCCAAAGTTCATGTTTGAAGCCTTCTTGAACTTGCCCTTTCTTACAAAGCCATCCTCACCATGCTTAGGTCGTGCAACCCATCCGATGCTGTTATCGGCATAGAAGTCGATACGGGCGTCACGCTCTTCCTCACTGACGAGCTGAAGGCCATCGTCGTTGATGAACATGTTGGCAGAACCACCCTGGAGTTCATAGGTTGACATGGCTTGTTTGATGGATTTGACGGTAGGTAGAATAACAGCGTTCAGACCCTCTTTGTAGACGGGGCATTGAATAGTGATATGAGGTAGAGTTGCACCCTGGAGTCTTCGAGGTGGACGAGCCGAATAGAACTTGGAGTTGATGGTTAATTGGCGGATGGGGCCGAAGATCTGTGCCAAACAACCAACGATAACTTGAGCAAAGAAAAGAGAGAAAAAGACTTGGATGGGGGAAAGTGCAACGAGGCCAAGGCGCTTGTAGTCACCATCAATAGCTATCTCGACGGCGAGCTGTCTCCAGGCGGCACCAAGAGAAGCCATGACGATGAGGAGAGTGAGAGACACAAGGACAGCATTTTGCAGGTGGACTGGTCGAGCCTCAGGTTTGATCTCGCCGCTCTCCTCATCAATCTCGTACTCAACCTCGGTGGCGGAATCCTTCTCGTCCTCGTCTATTGCTTGACCCGAGTTCCATACAAGCTCCATGAGCTCTGACTCGATGATTTTAGCACGAGCCATCAAGTTAAGGGCATCGTCATCCCAGACCACTAGAAGCCCATCTGAAGCAATGAAAGCCGCAAACTGATGTTTGCGAGCTCGCGGTAAATCATTGACTGTAGGTAGAATCTGTACACGAAGCCCGTTCATAAGTGGAACATCGACGGCGTCGGGAGACCATTGAAGGAAGGTCTTGATGACACGAGAGTTAACCGTCATCGCACACTAAGAAATAAGTTAGCGATGTTCGAAATCACTGTTTATCAGAATGGAACATACCTGGACATTGAGTGCTGTGCAGGCGATAGCGAATGGAGATTGTCCCAGCTGAGGTGGGCAGGCCATATACTGGCCACGAGATTTGCGAAGAAGAACACCTTCGATTTCACCAGAACCATCTCCGACCCAGAGTTGAGAGCACTGTTGCTGGTACAGATAATTGACCATGACCTCGTGTTTTATGTCATCGAGAAGGTTACTGTTGCCTGATTTGCTTGAAACTGCAATAGATGGAGGGCCTGCTGTGAACTTGGGTCCAGCTGCGGAGTGTAGCTCCACGGCAGCCGCGGGAGGAATCTTCTCCTCGATGGGTGCATGAAGAGAGACCGAAGGCCGGTGACTGGGCCTTCTGGGGACCGGTCCCACGGACATGGGAGGCGGAACATCCGCTTTGAAGTAGCTGCCAATACCCATCTTGACAACGGTTCTTTGAACTTTCAAGTGCAAGGATGGTATTGATGATGCTGTGATGTTTGTAGTCTAGGGACAGGGCCCTTTTTGAAGGAATGGAAGAGTCTTATTGTTCAATAGTAGGACGTATGTTATGGTGTTGTTTTCTAATCAGAGATAGCAGTGCCTCAAAGAGTGTGGATTGAGTTGGAAGACTGGAAGGCCTTAGATGATCATGACCATGGGTACCTTAGAAGGAAGAAATGATGAAAGAATGACAGGAAGTTGGACTGAATGAATGAATGAGTGGTCGAGAGAATGAATGAGTGGTCGAGAGAATGAATGAGTAAATGAATGAATGAGTGAATGAATGAAGAGAGTGAACAGTCGTAGTGAGTGAAGATCGAAGGTAAAGGAATCGGGCCTAGCAATGCGCAGCAGCCAGCTCAATTAAACAAACCAGTGAAGTTTCTGCTTCCCATTTAGCAAACACACTGGAAGCAACTGGATTAAAGTTTTCTTGCCCTGAGACTCAACAGTATGCGGCAACAGCGCCACATCGGATAAAGATCATGACCATGAGGTCGGACACAGCGATGGAAGTCAGGAGAAGCGAATCACCAGCGTTTGAGAGTAAAGGGCATCCACTTGGATGGCCATGACTAGACCCCGGCCAAGCCTCGAGACCACCATCGAGCCGAAATGCCTTGAATCTGGATTGCCATAACTTACAAGGAAGCAAAGGGGTGACGATAACTTGATTGCTCATTCTAGGTAGAGGTCTCCGGTGGTCTCGTAGTCATGTAGGTGTGTCTCTGTAAATGTAACGAACGATTCTGGCTAACTGGTCGAGGCAAGGCGGTGCTCGCAAGAGAGGGCAACCCGGGTGGCTGGAAGCGAGGAAGATCCAAGCAGGTACTGATACCCATTGTTGGTGCTTTACTAGTCTTGAGCCACTTGATCAAGGCTTCAGCCGGTCGAAGCCAACAAGCTGAGTGAACCCTAGAAGAGCTGAGTCAAGCCGCAAGACTCCTCGCCTTCAAAGAGGTGCTCAATAGCAACTCATCACAAGGGAACCACAATAAGAATGCGGCAAAGACTCCGCCCATTCTTTTCCATGTTCTCGGAAGCTAGGGACTTGCAACAGGTTCACCGACGGCCAATTCTGCGAACTGATCAAGGGTGGAGTATGGACTCGGGACGTGAGGACACCATCATACTGTTGGATTACATGGCAAGAAACCATCAATCTGTAAGCTGAAGTTGAACGGATACACCTTGAAGGCTTTCTCCTAAACACCTTGTTTTTGCTTGATTTGCATTGCGACGATAATGATCTGTTGTCTACCTTATTCAGAGGTCTTGGTGTTGATGTGAAGTGGAAGTGGAAGTGTGGACAAGGCGAGGTCCGCATCAAGACTAGATAGATCTTGCTTGCCTCGAACCAATGGAATTCCTGTATTCCGGGACTGTTACGCAAATGAGGCAAGCGGATCAGATATACTCCTCCTCTAGTCCCACTTTGACAGTTTCCAGCTTCGATCAGGTAGCGTGTGGCGTGTGGCTGACTTGTGACCTCCGGGAAAGGGAAGGCACGACCCCAGAGGAAACCCAGTTTGACATCGGCAGATGCAGGAACGAGCCAGTATGGACCTGCGTGAGATGTGGGACCGGACACCAATGCAGGAACGATGTTGTATTATCTTACTGTGCTAGGTACCTTCCATGTCTTAGGTAGGTACTAGGTATAACTCAACATAGAACTCCAGGTACATACAACTCAACATCAACATATATACCCATCCATTATCTTACTTCAAACGTTCAAAGACGGACAAGACGAGCAAACACTGTTTGCTACGTGAGTTGACCTACTCGCATCTATTGCTGTTTGGCATTCCTCTCAAATACCAGAACTAGCTATTACAAAGTCTAATATCGTCGTTTGACTCCGATGGCTTCAAACTTCGCGCCGTCCCGAGAGTGAATGCACGACAGAGACAGAGGAGGGTCTATACCGCTCTAGCCGTGGAAGAGGGCACTTGATGGAGTGCATTTACCTTTTCATTTGGCCTAAAGCGGTCAATCATCCAACCAACAGATCGGCTTGACGGCCTAGACCGCCAAGATTTCCACAGCATTCATGCCGATTCATGCTTCTACTCGCTGTAAATCCTATGATTCTCCATACAGAAGTACGGCTAACACGCACGTAAGCCAGTTTGCTGCGTGGGGAAGGCTTCAGAGTTACCATTCCTCGCTTTAGGTGGGTACTGTTTCTCAGTTCGCCATTATGTTGTTGGCTGCCGATGTATGTCGGGAACAGGACAGTATCAAGTGCATTCGATACCCCTCAGCCCAAGAACTACACCCCAGGGTATTTCCAATCATATAGTCATACTTTGTCTCATATGCCCGATGTCCTTCAGATTCATGGAGACTTGAGATTTGGATCTGGTTTCCACATTTCTCCATAACCAAGATCCCAATCTTTTATCAATACATGGCCACAGATGAAGCACAGGTCATGGCCCAGCACTAATATCCATATCATGAATCGTGCTGTTGCGTATCCTTCTTCTTTGATGCTTGATATGAATTCTTGTGCGCTCAAAACCATGGCTATCACATCATACTTGGTATTCTGTTCCACTTCCACGCTTTAGTGATGCTCCTTGGTGTCTCTGGATGTGTTTTTAGAATCAAAAGCCCCAAGATCGATGCATGAGTCACAAGTGACTGCGTATACCAAGAAGCTAAGTCGACATTTTTGGTGTGTTCAGCTATTGGTATCATCTATGTCACTATGCATCTAACGTACCATGCACGTGTGTTCTTACGATTGACGACCGTTGAGACTTTGATGGTCTTAGGTCGAGCAGCAGGGTCTCAACTGTCCGTCGTACCTGAAGCTATACGTTCTCTCACCATTCATTTGTCTCTTGGTGAAGTCGTGTGTACCTTTTACAGTTCTGATATTGTAGATCTCTTCTGATTCCTTGAGCTAAACATCATAATAAGCACAATGTAACGGCCTTTTCTCCGGGTTAGGCTTGGCTCATCCCATTGAAGTGAAGCTCACTGGAATTCTCGCCATCGGAACTCCAAGGTACCGACTACAATAGACTAGCCTCTTCTATTGACTTATGGATATGGCGTTTATCTGTGCTTCTCGAAGTTCGGCGCCTCCGCTATCCACATGTTTAGCGAAACCACGTCCCGCAAACTCGGCTCAAAGGCGATCAACCGACCATGACAAATATCCATCTTCGTATAGACTTGGCATATGATGCTTTTCTATGCTCATGAATACCCTAGAAACCATGGCCAAAGCTTGGTGGCTATTAACTTCCGGGCTGGAGGGGCAGTGTTGTGGTTATGACCAGCTTTTGTGCGTAGGCTCTTTCGAAGCGTGAAGTTATTCACAGATGACGATGAAATGCGAAACACTGTTTGCTCAGATACCGGCTACCCACTCAGAAACATCGTGTTGTTTTTTAATGTTGTTATTTTCGAATGGCTCAAGTAAACTAATTTAAGCACTTTCATAATAGTCGATATCTTACTCAATTTTCGTCATACCTCTATAGGGTACTTCTGAATAGTTGCTTAGAGGAATTTTTCAATCAACGGCATAACTGGAATTACGTTATGTAAATGTTTACGTGGTAAGACAGCTCAAGATTGAAGTTCAATTCGATGGATCGAAACCGTTGAATGATACGTCAGATATTATAATAAATTGCAAAAAGACAGAAAAACACAAATTTTCGATCTATGCCCAATCCACCGCGAGACGTTTTCTGTGGCACAATGCTCGTCTCTTGATAATCCTTATAAATCCTCATTACCGTTGCACTGCTGCATCATAACAACTCGGCTTACCTCGAGCTGTGGTTGTTTCCAAGTAGGATACCACTGTTCTCGAGCATCCCAAAAGTCCTTCTTGGCTGTAGGAGAAGCATCGTACCAAGGCTTGCCTGACTTACCATCCTCAAACCAACCGTTTGTACCACCAACAGCCACATTGAGGATGAGGTAAAACTCCTGATCGAAAGGTGCGTTTACATCTTTGGCGTTGAGCCAAGGATCAGTGAGTCGAGTACCATTCTGGTCCACGTCAGGAAATCCGCCTCGCTTGTACATAGGCTTCTTAAAGTTGGTGTATGTGACTTGAAGGAGGCGGGTGTTGACATAGGTGAAGAGGTATTTTTCTGACCACTCCAAGCCGAACATATTGAAGCCAGCACTGTAAGTAGTGTGCAAAGCCTTTCGCTTGTTGTTGGTCTTCCACCAACCATCGTTGGCAGAGTTGGGACCCCAGTGAAGGGCGGAGGATACGATATCATTTCCGCCCTGTTTGTAGGTCCAGTTGTTTCCGCGGGATTCGATGATGTCGATTTCTCCAGATCTGGGCCAAGTTCCGTATACGCTCTGCCTAGGAAGCATCCAAATAGCGGGCCAGAGCCAGTCACCCTCGGGAAGCTTTGCAGTGACCTCAATACGACCATACTTGATGTTGGCTCCTTTTTTGGTGTTGATACGACCTGACCTGGCAGGGGGGACCACAGTGTTGTTCCCTACGGTCACGTTGGTGGCAGCAACACAGTTGGACCAGGTTTTAGAGGTACAGGTGCCGGCCTTGAGAAGATTGATGACGTTGTTCTTCTGCATCAACTTTGGATCTTGCATAGTCGCCTTGATGATAAGATTCCCATTCTCAATAAAAACATTGTCGTCCCCACCGGTTGTCTGCTCGAACTGGCCATTTCTATAGGAGTTAGCATGTCTGAACAGGTAGCAAGTGGTAGGGTATAACATACCCATATCCGCCGACTTCGACTTCTTTAGTCCAAATGTTCGGGTTCAGACCCTGGCTGAAGTCCTCGTCAAGAACAGGACAATACTTGTTCTTGACCACACTTCTTATGCCGTCCCAGACGAGGAAACCAGAGCCAACGAGGCCGAAGAGAATCGCGAGAATGGGAAGGATTGAGACCCATTTTTCTTTGGGATTGGTCTTCTCCAACCACGGTTTCTCAACCTCGCCGATCTTGACTCTCCTGGAGTGAAAGTATCGGTTTTGCCCGTTAACATGGGTTCCTGACCCAGCTGAAGAGTTGTACTCTGATGGAGGACTCGAGTATTCAGGGATACTGAACATACCCCCGTGACCTCCAGAGCCTGAGCCTCGCCCGGGATCAATGCTATGACGGTACCCAGTAGAAGCTGCGTCGATAGGGTTGCCATTGGAGTCCATAGATCGCCGTGGCATATCCGTTGAGCCAGCGCCGTCGTTCCCACCATAGCTGCTTTTGCGATACGGGTTATTCATCGTAAAATAGATGCGGAATATGAAATCTGGGTATCAAAGGAAAAGACCACAAGAATGAGAATAGAGTAATTGAAGCTGGAGCAGCCGGTTTTGTTTAGAGGACGATCTTGATAAGGTTCAACGCATGAATATTTGAGGCGAGAATACTAGTCAGGAACCAGTTCAAGGAATGCATGGTTAGCCACACAGAGGCCGAACCAAGAAGTCTACTCCCCGGGCCTCGTAGAACACATTCAAGAGTCAAATCCACTGGATGAATCGAGAGTCTAGCCGATGATGGAAGTTGGTAGCACTGAGAGACCAGAGGACTAAGCCGAGTCGGGAAAGGCATAATAAGTATGTTGCGATATCCGTATTCGTAGGTAGGTTTTTAGCTGATTCTGTTAATGGAGTCTTTTATTCATTGAGAATGAGGCTGCTTTGATGTGTTCTTGGCAAGACGAAGATGACTGGAAACGGATCCGCGTGTAAGTCGGAGTAGGTGTGGCTACAGTGCGTATGTGGTTCAAAGCTGCTGCACAAGGGCACTGGAACCTACTGTGCGAAGCACTACTAGCACTATACATATGGCTGTTTTAGTTCCACACACTACAGCCACTACATTCCATCCTCTTTCACGTTTCCATCATCGCCGTGGCCGTCTCAAATCTTCTCTTGCAAACACCGATAACAAAACTTTTAGTTCTCAGCTTGAATTTCACGCGTGCTGTACTCATTTACCCGAATAGAATACCATCGCTCCCTTTGTCAAAACCATCTTTCCTCTCCACAATACAGGCAGGACTATCTACGTCGTTCCAAACCTCCGAATCATCCGGAAATATCTTCGATCTAACGCTAGTGTCTTACGGAGTCCTTCCGTCATCTGCCAGCCGGACTTGAAGAGTTAGCAAGCATGGTAAAGCGGCAAAAAAAAAAGCGAGATAATATGCTCCTCTTGGGGAAGACGCCACAATCGCGCCCCTACGCCCGCTTCTGCAAGGTCACCAACTCTGTTTCGACCTAAAAACACTCCCTGTCCTGTTGATCAGGAACCACGTCTAAGTGGACACCGAGTTCAGCTTACACTCCTAGACTCCCTCACACACCCAAATGCCCAAGAACTTAGCAGCCTTGCGGCACCTCACTGCCTGGATACTCGGCAACGAAGTATGAGAAGTATGATATTCCTGAGACCCGTGTGATGTGTTCGCGGCATGGGGAATATCTTCCAGAGACCGATCCAAAACACAACCTACATATCTCACTACCAGTAAAGACTTTGAGGAAGTCATCATGGCCGATA
This sequence comes from Fusarium avenaceum, assembly GCA_025948275.1. Lineage (NCBI taxonomy): Eukaryota > Fungi > Ascomycota > Sordariomycetes > Hypocreales > Nectriaceae > Fusarium > Fusarium avenaceum. The sequence goes on from CP109669.1 coordinate 2,760,554, forward strand.
TTGTAAGCCACAGGAGTTTAGGATCAGAGAAAACGCAAACCCGAGAAAGCTGTATAAGGCCAGACATGCTTCCCGGTGTTAAGGATCCCACTACCACATTACTATGTACCAACCTGGCCATTGGTCGAAGACCAGTAAGCCGGCAACCGTTTTGACCTCATCCTCAACATGGGAGTGGATATTGAGTTCGCCGAGTAGTACATGGAAGGCAAACGTTCAGTTACCCGTATTGAATACTACCTTTGTTGGCTCTAGAACAATAGTTCGGTCCGCAAAACTCTCTTTGGGACAACCAGATTGCCCACTCGCCCACATTCTACCCGATCCGGAACTTTCTGATCACCCAGAGGTAGAATCACGCTTGTACCGCTAGTGTTGAGTAGAAATATCGATTCCAAGCAAAGATTGCTTCTACTTGCATCTTTGGCGGAAAGCAGATGTGCTAGAAGAGAACACTATGCGGTCCGAAATCTTGCCAGTTGATGCTGCAGACGGTACCCTTGATACAAACCGATATGGTGCCGATCTAGGACGCCCTCTCTGCATGGATATATTACAACTCATGCCGTTCTTCAGTCTCGAGATAAGCTACAGTCACCACCCGTGAACTCCGCGATTTGGATCATACAGCCCCAGAGAGGATATCTTGAAACACAGATGTGGGGTAGCTGTTGCCAATACTGACCAAACATTGAAATGGTCGGCGGTCGTTTCGCTTAGATCTGTTGAAGCACACCCACTGCGATTACCACTAAGTCCTCGGATCGGCGGTTCTACCAATACTCTTATTCAAAGAGAAGATAAGTGTCTCGGCCTGGACAGATGATCTGTGGTTCAATCTCATGATATTCAAGTGAGCATGAAGCTATGCTATTGGACGAGATAGTGACTCGTGCCAGGCAGCTGGTCCCAATCCGGAGATCTGGACCCTAACACCCTTGCCACGCAGGGCTGCCAGCAGGGTTCAGGGGTATTGTTTCGGAATCTCCGCCGATCTGACAGCTACTCCCGTACCGTACACGCGGTAATGGTCCTCAGCGAGTCCAGATGCTTGGCGATATTTTGGGTTTACTCGTTGGATACTGAACTTGTTTGGCTGCCCCTACTGAGGCTTCAGTTTGCGCACCTCGCCTTACCCGTTATGCGGTTCCAGTAAAGGTCTAAGATTCCTACGGCAACGGAGCAGCCGGATGGGTTGTTTGAGCCCATTTTCTGGAAGAGTCCTCAAGACCTTGCCCCCTGGGAGGCTTTATTAAAGTCCGGTTGAGTAACCATTTTTTGGGGCATGTCAGATTCATGAATTTCTTCGTTCTGTTTCCAGCCGGATTTCACTCCTTCACGTATTGATCACGCTCCCTTTTGCTAATTTCACTCATTCATTACCCAACAAACAGCTCTGGTGGATTCTGAACAGCTTGCCCTGCTCATATACTACCTTGAAGATATAAGACATCAGTTCATCAAATCACTTGTGTCATTGTATCACTCCATCGAAGCTTTTACAGTCTACTAAGTCGTGTAGATCTTCACAACATTCTTTTTTATAGCACCACTTGCACAATGCTCTGGTCTAGAGTAGTTGCTGGTTTGGCCAGCTTGGTGGCATTATCAGAAGCCGTGTCGAACGAAAATCTTCCAATGGACTTGGGCAGTGTCCTGGGGAGACATCCCAAGCTTTCTACATATTACAAGTTGATCAAGGTATGTCGAACGGCGCGTTATTAAATACCTAGCACTGACAAAGGCATGGCAGAAATACCCCGACATCTTGTTGCAATTGCCTAGCTACAAGGGTGTCACAGTAAGTCAATGATTGACCTCTTGAATATCACGGTTCTTGGTAGAATTCATCTAACATTTATCAGATCGTTGCACCATCCAACGATGCCTTTGAACAGATCCCCTACTCACCCCTTTCTGGCATCTGGGATCCTACCGATGCAAAGATAACAGTTCCGCTTCTCCAATACCATATCCTTCAAGGAACTATAAGTGCCATGAAGCTCAAGGCTGGTCCTGCCTACGTTAAGCCGACACTTCTTCTGAATCCCAAATGGAGTAACGTTACTGCAGGCCAGAACATCCTCATTAACAAACAGCCCGACGATGTTATATTCAGCACCAGACTTGGCAACCGTGCTACGGTCACCAACTATGACATCGAGTTCCAAGGCGGTCTCATTCAAATCGTAGATAGCCTTTTGATTCCGCCTTCTGGTATTGTTCAAGTGTTGATGGCAAGTAAGGTGGAGTCGTTTCTTGGTGGTCTTTTCAAGTCTGGCATCATGCCTGATCTTGGCGATCGACAAGACATCACTGTTTTTGCTCCGAGGGATCAAGCTATGGAGAGGGTTGGATCTGCACTGGGCGGTTTGACCCCTAAAGACCTGGCCCGCGTTATGGGCTACCACATTGTGCCTGGAAAGGTCCTGGTCTCGACTGATCTTGACAATGCCACATCTCTCAAGACGCTGTCCGGTGAAGAAACCATGATTCGTCAGATTGGCAATGAGAAGTACGTCAACTCGGCCAAGATCATCACAACTGACATTCTCATATCCAACGGAATACTGCACATCATCTCAAATGTCAACAATCCACAGGACGCTGACGCTGCTCCCAACCCCAGCCTCTGGCTTCAACCGCCTGTCTTCAAGTCTGCTGAGGTCGACAATGTCTTTCAGTCGGCTATCCCATGTACTACAAGCTGTCCGGTGACCAACACGCCGGCGCCTACACCGGATGAAGCAGCAAACAATGCCGTTGAGACGCCATGGTTTACCACTAGGTCTAGCAAGGGAGTTGCCGCTGCCCGGGCCACAGGACACATCGCCGGTGCTGCACTAGGAATCATGGGTATAGGAGCAGGGGTGGCACTCTTGTGATGTGAAAGGTCTTATCCTGATTTACGTGCTTAGACGTTTTGAGCTTTGGGGCCTCGGTCCGATACCTTGTTTCTTTGTGGTAGCTTAGATCCATACACCTCGCACAATACCCAACAGTCGTTAACGGAAATACATACCCTGGGCGCGCTGAATCCTCATTTCAGGCCCCAGGCTTATCAGTCAGTTCTTGAGATCATTATGATGACACTTATGGTGGTCAAGCAATATTTGGTCAGCGTAACGCAGATCCACCAACAATCTTTGCAGTTGACATCTCGACCGCCCGGAGGATCCCTGTTAGTCAAGTTTTCAGGGTTTGATATTATAGTCCAATCATCGAGACAAGAACTCATTCAGGGCGGAAATCGTTTTCCCATAGTCAGTGTAAAACGATTGGTGAGCTCAAATGTTGGTGTCTCATCGTCTCATGGCCAAGGAAGATATGCCCCGGATAGAAATAAAGCTGACTTCTTAATCGCTACAATACGAAGGACATCCTTGTCCTTACGACATCACCTTTGACTTGCCGTTTTCAGCGTCCAAAGTTAGTGACTTTGGTTTGTGAAACATAACTAGGTCGCAAACGTCACAGCGCCACGGAAGAAGCCGCTATCCAATCCCAGGTCTAGGGTAGGACCCTGTCAATGAGATGGATGAAACCTGGTTCGTGGGGTAAAGAAGCAGGGAAGACAATGTGAGGATGATTACCCTGTTAAGGATCTTGACCGGAAGCCTTGTCTAGTAAAGTCCGACTAGCTGTGGCCTGTAGGAAGGGGAATAGGACGGGCTTATGCCGGTTGCTGTGCAGGCAAACTAGTGTCAGGGCAGAGAGAGGGTCTTTGTTGTCGTAAGTTAAGCGATGAGTTGAAGATATCGTGCTAGATCATAGAGGGGGCGAACTCCATTTGTCTCGGAGACGTAATTGTTAACATGCACAAAACTTCAACAAGTCAGTAGTAGAACTGGGAAAGATCCACCACTTAGTAACTGACTCATTATCCCAACCAAGTCCACCCACATAGTCGAGGCATCATAGTATACGACGAATGAACAGGCCTGAACAGACCTGGAACCACAGCCACAGCCGACCCGCTATAGGCCTGGCCTTTGAACGTACCGCTCGGCGAAATGCTAAAAAACTCTAGTTCGACCGCGGTTGAAACAAGTCTACCATAGAGACTGTGAACAGGAAAGGACATGGATCAATATCATAGTCCACTATTGATATCTCAAGTCATGCTCCCCCACCCCCAAATTCCGTCTCAAAGCAACGCCAAGCAGTCATAGCCGTTCTATCCTTCTGGAGGGCAAAGAAACAGGCCTCAAAAGTGATGGAGCGGTATCTCTCTTTCGTTCGTGCGCCAATCCGCTTCATCGGACAGCTGCTCATCTACCTACCCATCCGTTGTCCCCGGTAAGCCGCGCCCCTCGGTCAGATTTATGCATCACCTCTGACAGCATGCTCCGGAGCATCCCTGGGCCGTACTGTGATGTGATGTACCGTGCCATGCAGGGCAGGGCAGGGCCAGCTGGCATGACCTGTACCCTCCCTTCTCTTCGTCACCCCCCATCCTCCTCCAAAGAATGTAGATATGAGCCTTCATGCTAGAATTGCCGTTGTCATATGGCTTGCCTGTTTCTCCTTCTTCTTCAGCCGGTGACTGGCTTATTTTGGCACGACATCTTCCCTTCTGTTGTGATAGAACACGAGACGTGGACAGCTGCAGTTTTAAATATATCCAACTGCACATAGAGTGATCTGACAGCTGCTTCCAGAATTCCTTGTCCACAGGGTGCATATCTCCAAGACATGAACTCTAGGTGGCATACAGGGGGACCGTTCTTTCAAAGGAAGATTATGGCAATGACAAAGCCAGAGCCCTAGTCATTCCGATATATTCGAATGAGGCTCGATCGACGGAACATAACTAGGCGAATATTACAAATGCTGGAAGCCAAGACGCCCGAGTTTATGATGATGTCCAAGTATGAGGAGGTGATGGCGGCGGGTCTGGTTGAGGAGGAGGGACACGAGGGCCCCCTGGAGGTGTTGGCGGAGGATCTGGAATTTCTGGCTCGTGAGAGTTTGGGTATTGGGCCATACATCGGATGCAAGTGTGAGTATGCTTGTAGATATAAACAAGAGGGATCATTGTTGAGTGCGAGATTGAGGGGATTGACTCTAGAATTATTCAGCAAACGATAAAGATGCTCGAAATCTTCCACAAGTTCTGTTTGGAATGGTGAAGAGTCTGACGAAGGTTGTCTAGGCTTGAGGTTTATGTTATATTCTTCAGCATCAAGGCTACCCCCAGTGGCCTAATGAGGCTCACGTTTCGCCTTTGAACGACATGGCATGACAATGTGGATAGTCTGCTTGTCAGAGCAACTAGTAGCTCCTCAATATCCACGTTTCCAAGCATGATCAGCTGCGCAAGGTGTATTCGACGGCATCGAGATCCGCTCCCGCGCGCCCCAGGATCAGGCTTCAAGAATCAGAGGTTCTCTTGTTATTTCCCAAAAGGCCACCAGTGCCGCTTCCAATACTGCAATTCACAATAACACGTCGACCATGTCGAGCCCATCATGTGGCCATACCGATGAGGGGTGATCAAGCGGGCATTACGAGCATATTGCCCAGGAGAGCAAACTCTGGGTGGCCGAAAAGGGTCCAAAACTCAAGAGTCAAGCAAGGTGAACAAAGAACATGCGCCAATGGGGAACAGTATAGCTATAGCACAGCCAACCAGTATCCTCATCGGCGATTTGAGCCTCAACCACATATCTCTGAAGAGTGGTCATCTGTGGCAGGGCTGGGTCGATGTACGGTTGTGGGGAGTTCGTACGAGCAGTGAGTAATCAGTCAAAGAAAAGGTTCCGAGATAACAGGTAGGGGCATTGATGATGTGCGTCGTCTTGGCCGTAGGCTCACCACATTCGGTGTGGTTCATTCAACTTAGATGAAATCCAAGTTGTACTCTATAATGGCGGCAACTCAAAAGGAATAGCTAGGAACCCAAAGAGATCGGTGGGGTCCCAATGTGGTTCCCAATGTGACTGCAAAGCATATGATTGCCAGAGTGATTGGAGAGTTGACAGCGAAGCCATGAGAGCTCGGTAGTACAGCCGACTTGAACCCTGTATACGCACCACACCCATGTTAGAGACAACCCCCTCGTTGGGATCTGGGCCCATGACAGCTGCCGGAATCAACAGACTTCAGCCAGCGCCCCGAAACGCAAATGATGAGCCACACATCCACCTGCCTCTGTCGTGCCATGCCATGCTGGCCATGCAAGGATCCTAATGTGGCAATGGGAGAAAGGGGGTTTGGCTTCCGAGCACCAGCCGAGGTGCTGTCTATCGGGCCTCAGAATCGGGTTTTTTACGAGCGTGGGCTTTCCATCTCATTAGGGCAAGTCTCCTGCCACGGGCATCCGGCAAAGAATATAGCCATACCCGGCACCAGGGTCTTGTAGTTGGCGTCATGCAGATGAATCACACGCTGGTACGTACTCTCTGAGTTATGATGCTCTTTGAGGGCCAATGTACGTCGTAATGACTGCTAAACGTAAATTACGGCTGCGCATCGGCCGTTACAGTGTTAGATGCAGACGTGTGCATAATGGGATCTCCTTCCAATCTTAAAGAGTGTACGTGTATGCCCTTGGTACAATACACTGTGTACGATATCTCAGCATGTGCCACCATCCTTGCTCTTCTGGGCAGCGGGCCAGTGATAGCGATGGTGTCAGATCTGCTAGCTGTCAATACTTGACTTTACACTTCATGTGCTACGATGTGTACTGGATAGAGTGTTGAAAATTCAACCACGACTCGGGTTTCCTATCCTATCCTGTCCCGGATAAGGTATGACAGATCATTGCAGCACGAGTGGTGCGAACTGACAGCGGCAGAGCGGCCCCTCTTCAACGGTGGCCCCATCCAAACGCAAGCACTAGAACAGGCCCTTGCTGACAGGATCATGGATCTTGCTTGCGACAACTGCGGTGCAGGATCGGACCTCTCAGCCCTATAGGAGAAGCCACCGTTATTGTTCTAGGTGGGAAGACGCCGGGGTCATATCATGATTCCAGCTGTTGAGCATGATGTACTGCCCACGTTGCTAGCTATTTGTACCATAGTTACAGCAGTACGGCAACTGTGCATCGGTGATTTCGATGCATCATGGCCCGAGTGTCTTGGTCTGAGCAAGCTATCGTAAGGGCGTTGAGGCTTGCCAAGACTTAGTCTACTAAACATGGGGCCCCTTATCCCCATACAAGTTCCCATGCCTAGTTGAGCTTGAGTGGGGACAGCGTGACAAATGGTAGATGAGATCTAGTGACCAAGGATCTCTGAATGGTCAACATCTGTTCGGACAAAAGCAGTAGCTGCAGCTGTTAGTAGCACAACGTTCCAAAGTATATTCCACATCCCGGCACAGGAAAGCAGGCACCATGAGAATCCACGAGAATTCTGGAGCCAATATCCGTATAACGTGGAGGGGTAGCGGGCAGCCCCTGCTCGCTCGTCCGCAGTAGACACCCTGGAAACGCTAGGGCTAGAAAGTGACCAAGGACTTAACATTGGCGGCCGAAGCCGACTTATGGGCGTGTGGCTGGTGATTGAAAGATAGCGGAAGGCATCTCCGCAGTAGAAATGAGATAATAGGCTGAATTACGAAAGTGTTTGACCAGCACCTTCATCAGGTTTTGTCGGATCAACATATTGATCTGGTCAGATGTCAGTTTGCAAACCACGAACATGGATGGGCTGCAAATGACCAACTTGCTCTTGGGAGCTAATTAAGACCCGTGGTCCTTCTCCCATCTACTTCGTCCCGTTCTTTTCCCTGGTAACGCCATTCGAAAACCAATTAATTTACACCTTGAGACTCGTCTTTCACTTGGGACCGTGCCCCCGGCTGCGAGACCGGCTTCGGCCTTGGTAACTGTCGACACTGCCACGGCGTCTTGACTCGTGGTCATCGTGATGACCGGCTCCTTTGCGTCGGGGAGCTGGGGATCTTGATCGTGACCTAGACGAGTAGGAATCGTTTGACCGACTGCGATATCGACTTCCACCACCACGGGCAGGAGGTCCGACCGGAGACCTTGATGGTGAGCGCGATCCTGGACGGTATACATCAGACCGTGGCCCGAACCGACTTCCTGGAGACGTGCGACGTCGGCCACCTCCACCACCCGTACCATTGTTTCCTTGGATACCCGCACCAGGAGGGCCCCCGCGCCCGCCCACAAAAGGAACTCTGGGATCGATGTTGGCTCCACGTCGAGCTGTTGGCGGAGCAGGAGAGAGCTTGCGACGGGGGAGCACTATTGAAACATTAATGGCCGAGCCATCCACTTGCGCTTCATGCATATGAGCTATAGCGCTCTCGGCATCGCCCGCGTAATCGTAAAGTATGTAGGCTGTGCCACGATTGGTTCCGACTATTGTGCAATTAGTTGATGTTTAGAAAAAGTGAGTTCGACGACCTTACAAGTTCTGTTGATTGGAAGATCAAGATCCTTGATGCGCCCATATTGCCCAAAAATCTCATAGAGATGTTGCTCGTTGATGTTCTTGGAGAGACGTTCAACCACGATCTGTTTGCCAAATGTCAGCATCTGAGACAAGAGAATGGGTATTCGAGACAATGAATGCCACATACTTTTGTACTCTTGGCAGGCGGGGAGCCAGTCCTATCTCTATCGTTACGCTCACGAGCTCCGCGGCTCCGGCTACGGCTTCGACTGTTACTCTGGCTACGACTACGGCTTCTGTAGCGACCGTTACGACGCTGTGGGGATAATGAGCGGGCAGGTGATCGTGAATCGTGCTGAGGTCGACGCTCAGGTGAACGGGAGGCGTCGGAACGTGGGGTCGGTGAGCGCGTACGCGACCTGTAGCGGCCTCGAGATGGCGATCGAGAAGCCATTAAGTGATAGGGGATGTTAAGTCTGCGCGTATGTGTGTTATCGTGTGTTATCGTGTGTTATCGCGTATTGAAGTTGAAGGATGAAACTCGAAACGCGGGATGTGGCGGTTGATAAGCAGGTGAACCGCTTGAAGCTTCTTGACAGGTGATCACGTGAGGCTACCAGTTACGCGACAGCTTTTTCTTGATTGGGGCAGCACCACCTGCACACCTCTAGGTACCTAGGCACTTAAGTGAAAGCTCTCTTGATACTAGAGAACCAATTTTATCTCAAAAACCAACTTTTGCTAAAGAAATGTTTTACACAGCTTGTGGATAAATTTATTCATGTGATACCAGTCTTATTACTACCTCCTAGGTAATTATAAACTGGCAAGCATATGTACATATGTACCTTGTGAACTCCGTATCATGTACAGCACAGCATATCACATCACATCATATCAGAGCTTCCCGCTCCAAAGTTCCGACCAAAATGGATACCGCCTAGAAACAACAAATAACAAACAACATGGCATGCATTGTCGATCATGGGTGGAACTGGGTCGATGGGCCACCTTGCCTTGCCTTGCCAATTAAGCTGTCGAGAGCTGTCCAAGTCCCCATCTCCAAGAAGTACCGGCTACACCGGCTTTGATGATGACCCTGCAAGCAATCTGAGCCTTTAAAGGTCATGTCCCGTCCCGTCCACCATTCATTTAGCCGTCCACCCATGTAGCTAACCATGCATGCCCTGCCCAATACCACGTCGGCTATATTCAATCAAAGACCATGCACGCCACGTTGCCGCTGCAGGTTGTAGATCGCAGACTGCAGTTGCTCGCTTACATTGCCGTTCCCATTGTCGTTTGCATCCTTCGGCTGCGTTATCTCGGCTGGTATCATCCTGATACCCTCCTAGTTTGTCTGGCCAGCCTTGGTGTTGGATGAGGCCTCTGGGGCGTTTCCGACCTTCTCTTGGTTGGCTCTTAGGCGATACAGATAGGCTACCCATGTCATAAGCGGTTGTCAATCATGCATAACGTTGCTTGCACTCGCTCTTCAGATTGGCCCCTACTTTTCCCCAGAGGTGGTGCTTGGCAGCTTCGTGCTGGTCTGGTCCTGGCATGTCGTCTTCCTGGGAGGTCTGGGATTCACCCTTGACCCCCGGGTTGCCCTCTTCAGCTCGTCGCAGCATTTCTTTGATTCGACGGCGCTGGTCGAGACCTCGCACGATAAAGATTGAGGAAATCAAAACGACGAAAAAAACGATGGAGCCCGCCATGAGGCCAATCTCGAGGCCGCCCATGGGTTGAGAACCAGGAATCTGAGTCCCGGGCTGAGAAGAGGTCACGGGGTTTGCCACAGGCATGATGCGTTTCTCTTGGAGGGTTGAGATTGTGCTTGGTAATGAAAGAGACTGATGCAAAAGAAAGAACGTTTTCCTGAAATGAAGCAAATCCAGAGCTCACAAGATAGCAAGACGCAAAGTGTTGTAGATAAAAAAAGAAGCTCGTTTCAACAGATCAAAAAGTAAGAGTGAAGCAAGTGCAAGTTGTGCAGGATGGAAGAGAATATCGTTTGTATCAATAGCAACAATAGGATCACAGGTTGTTTGTTGTTCAAGAGGTGCATTCACCGCGTCAACAATGAAGACCAAATCGGTGCTATATGAAGTGCCAGCAGCTGCTGCCAGCTGCCAACCTACCTAACCGACTGATCTCGTGAACTCCTCCAGACCCTTGAGATATGCGCAACCATAGCACTGCTATCTAGTGCTTCACACTGCCAATAATACTTCTACTTACCTGTAGGTATGGGTAGCTACCGGGCTGAAGTGGACTAAATGCTCATGACAAGCTCAGAGGCAAAGCTCACTCTCCGCAGAACAGTTTTATTATCTCCCGCCTGTTACTTTCATGGACTACTAAGTATTAATTCGCTACATAACACTTGTTTAAGAGCAGATTGCTGGTCGATATTGATGTGTGGTATACCCTGAAAACAGATAATCCCGTATATATTCAAGTCAGCTCCGTGCATATCGATTGCCGAGATATCCTTCCGCAGATAGGAACTATATGCTCACTATCGAAAATTCTTGCTTGTGGTGATGAAGAGTGGTGATTGCCTATTTTTACCCATATTTATGGCCGAAATGCTCTCGAATAATATGGATGGTAATAGAGGCTCACTCTCTTTCAACATCATGATAGGGCATTCCGACTCTTCCGAGTCTCATAGAAACTACACGATGCGGCTGATCCCTGAATCCTCCTTATAAATTCTTGAAACCGCCATCTACCACAGCTGTCGCTGTTCCTTCACTGAAGGAACCCTATTAACACAGATCAATAACTTGTCGAAGGCGGTCTTCAAACAGCCTAGTAGGCATCAACAGGGCGACTTAGTTTGTCCAGGAGAGTTTCATTCGAGAGGGCTTTGGAATGAAAACTCATCGTCTCGTTACATGGACTTGGTATCTTCTTCATGCAGTTCTCATTATGCACCTACTCTAGTAAAAGTCTCGTAATACTATGGACAGCTAAATTGTCTAATAATCCATGCTTTTCACCCTGTGCCATACAAACAGGCCATTTCATGAAGGCGTAAAAGATAACTCCCCTATCTCTGATACGTTCATCCTGTTCAGTTTGCCTCTATGTCTTCGTGGACACCATTGATACAGTTTCCATGTACGTCATGGTCTGCCATACCAACTTTAGATTGGGTACAATAGATGTGGAAAGGTATTGATTCTGTTTCTATCATGGATTGTTGGTTTGAGGGATGTGACGTGCATAAATGCATCTCGATAATATGTTCCAACCCAGACGGTGTCAAAATGGATCTGTCTATGTGCTTTCAAGGATCAGGTATTAATGAATGCTTGTAACATGCGAGTGAAAGGTTTACATCACAGTGTGAGCTGTGGGATTACGTATAGGCTCTCTAATAATCCCATGCAAGCCCGCAAGAATAATGACATTGAGGGCGGAAGACTAAATAGTGGGAGTACAAGTGTGAGTAAGCCAATATTTCTTGAGAACCAGGCTATAAAGAAGGTAGAGTTTCTAGCAATCATATTAATTGTCATATCTTTGGTAAGATTTTATCATAGAGCGAACCTAGACTTCTATCCCTTGCCTTCACATCCCACTATGGCTTCTCTAGGAGCGGCTCTGCGCATTTAGCTTCTCGCTTGTGGTCTTAGCAGCGCTGCGAAGTCTAGCTTCGAGGTTAGAGTCACCGAGCATAGCTCGGCCATGGGCCTTGAAGTCCTCATATACAGGGACAAGTGCTTCGGAGCGGAGGTCGCATCCGTAGTAAAACAGAACGTTACCGTCCCTGTTGAAGGTACCTTCGGCCTTCTCGAAGAACCAAGTAAGATTCTCGTCCTCTTCACTGACAGTCCAGACCAGGCTGGAGTGGTCCTTCTTGATGGCAGCAAAGACGTTCTCGGCGATGTTGCTGAGCCAGCCAGACTTGGTGATGTTCAGGGTAGCAAGTGTGGCGATGGGTTGCTCCTCACTGGCAGGCAAAACGACAGCCAAACACTGCATGCCATCGTCATAGTAAGCGTTGAAATCCTTCTTTTTGAGCAGATCAACGAAGCGCTCAACAATGGCCTCGGCATCTATACCCTCACGGTCACGGACCAGAGTCTGCTTGAACTTGTCGAGATCCTCAACCTCGTCGAGAGGAGATCTTCCGGACCTTGTCTCCTCGACGGATAAGAGTACCGGCACCGGAATCAGTGAATAGCTCTTTTTGCAAGTCACTAGGGTGAATAATAGCGACGGAGGAGCTACGAGGTAGAGTATCAAGCAATTCCTTAATCTCCTTGATCTTTAGTCTGGTTCCGTATCGACACCAGGGCTGGCTCATCAGGTTGTCGAATTCAGCATCCAGGTTGATGGCTGAAATCTTCTCGCCATCGCCGTCGTACAAACCACCCTTCTCCGACAAGTAGACGACCTTCAAGGGCTCAAGGGCTCGTGCGAGCTCAGCGGCGGCTACGTCAGCGTTGACATTAAGCAGACGACCATCCTCAGATTCGGCCATAGAAGTGAGAACAGGGACGTAGCCAGCTTCGATGGATTTCTCAATCGCTTCCTTGTTGACCTTTGTGATCTTTCCGACGTATTGCCACTTCTCCTTGTCGAGGTAATCGGCCATAAAAGCACCGCTAATAGATCGAGTAGCAACACCTAGCTCGTCAAGACGGTCAATAAGCTTCAAGTTCTCCTCGAGGAAAAGCTTGCGAGCCACTCCAAGAGTCTTGGCATCGGTGACTCGGATACCCTCTTCGAATTGAGGCTCAACGCCGGCCTCCTCCAAGAGCCGGTTCAGTTGAGGGCCAGCACCGTGGACTATCACCGGGTATAGGCCGAGTTCGTAAAGGAAGAGCATGCTACGGCAAAGCTCATCGAGGTATTCGGTAAGAATGGCACCGCCGACCTTGATAACAGCAAACTTTTGGGACTCAACCGAGGTGAAGAGCTTGAGGTATTGCTCGCCCTCCCGCTTGCTGCCAATGCTGTTGATAGTCTGCGCAACAATCTCCCGAGTTCTATCCCTGCCAGGCGACGAGGCCAGAGCTCGCGATGTGGTTGAGATAGCTCGGGCGTTGATGGATCGGAGCGTGGTCGGAGCGGCGATTTTGACACTGGCATTGGCGCGAGCAGCAGCAACACGGGGAGCGGCTCGTCGGGCACCGGCCCGGAAGGCCTGAGAAGTGGCGGGCAGCATCTTGCTCGAGGTTGGGAGATTGTGAGCGTGCAATTGACGGAGGGGAGGGTCGAAAGATGGAAGGGAGAATTGATGATGAGGGCTGGTGACTCTTTTTTATTGGAGAAGAGACGGGCACAGCACGGCAAGATAAAGGCAAGTCAGTCAAAGCGGGAAGGATCTGGGGTTTAAATGGCGGGGCTAGTTTCCCAGATACCTACGTCAAGAAAAGTAATTCAGTATCAGTATCTTCCTTCAACTTAGTACAAATACACCTATTAATTAATTATCTACATTGGTATACTGTATTTCTAACCCAAGTTTTGGAGTCGAGAGGAAATTATGTTCTACCACAAACAAAATGTATCGCTACTGAGGAATTCCTTCCAATGAGTTAATAATGGGAGAGCATATCTACTACCGTCGTTGCTAACCTTTGAGTGCGCCGACACCGCTCGGCAGATGACTCCATCCATTGCTAGGTAGTATGGAGTCCTCAGAGTTATGTGATGCTGGGTTTGCCCTGCAGGTATCATGGAGAGAATTTTTCGTTGACATCCATTGATCATGAGAAGTACAGCATGGCTTATGCCGTTCAATTGTTTGTTTTCCATTCCTGCAGAACTCGATGCGCCTGAACCTTCAAAATCGCATATATAATTAATTAACAGACCTGAAACTCTGAAGCATCAGTATTCCATTCAAAATTTCCATTGAAATACAGCCGAACTCGCAGAGTCACCGGTCCCACCGTTACCATCGCTACCTGATCCAAGAAAAGACGTAGGTGGTTATGAGGCATTATCAATCAGTAGGCGTTATCAATCTATCCACTTGCTGCACATCTACATGCCACTACCTGACAAGCCCACTCCGGAATGACGCCAACCGAGGACCCATGGGTACGGTACTTGAAGGGCTACAAGACCTTTGTCATTGCTCTTCAACAGGCCTATCATCGTGTGCGTATGAAGGTCCCACTCCTTCGGGGGAACTGCTGGTCGGCACCTTGTTTGATTCATTGAAATACTAACTGATTCATCTCGAGAATGTCGATCACCTTCATACTTGCTACAATGCAAAACTCATGTGTCATATGATACAATTCGTGCCATTAAGAGAATTAAGAACCATTTGCGTAAAAAGAGGTCACTCCCGACTCCAAGCCATATTACAGCGCAGTTCCCTGCTCCAACTTTGGCAAGCGGGCTGCTTCGTCGGTACCATCAATACAAACGATAACGAAGAACTGCGGAAAGGTATTTATCTTAATTAATCGGGGAACGCCTAATCTCATACATCCAGCCCGCCCTGGCGTGCCAGAAGCAATACCGAGACTGCGTCATCAGCAAGAAGCTTCAGGGGCAAAGGTCGCCAGCATAGCAGGACTGGGACCCAACGTGAACAAACTCCACCGTGCTCAAATCATATTTCATTGTAATGATGGCCAGTTGCCCAAAAGTTCCATTTCCCATGGTCGTAGCTTGCAGTATTCGACGTCGTCATGTCCTAGCGTGTGCATCGTTCGTGAGGACCAAGTAGCCAAAGCATTCATTGGGCTATTAGCGGGTAGCCATAACTAGATGGAGTTAGTCTGAGTTGCACGCAAATGACTGGAGAGGATTCGTACCGGAGGGAACAATGATGATAACCAGTAGAATGATGATGCCGACAATCAGACACATTCGCATCTTCATATCCTTCCACCACATCTGTTTGCGGACTCTGTTGGCTCCTCGGCGGAAACCTTGCGCCGAGACAGCCAAGTTGTCGGTCTTATCCTGAAGAGCATCAAGGCGCTCACCACGTTGAGAGACCTTGTTGATGTTGTCACGCATCACACCCACGGTGTCATCGATTTGCTGTTTATCATATTAGCATGTGCTCAAGTATTCAAGCGCATAAGGCATTCTGGAGCTGGTGTTTCTGCAACCAACGACGCAAAAGTTGGTCAGGGGCATGGAATTGATGACAAGCTGGCTGGGGGCCCATATAGCCTCATAATGCATTGACGAGGCGAAACAAGTACCGCTTGACTTTGTTGCTCGCAAATTCACGGCGTAATGTCGTCAGGTCAACCAGCAACCGTAAAGAATTGTCAGATTGGATGATCCATGGCTCGCAAACGTTGAGCAATTTTATTGCTCGCTGTTCTTGGAAGATCCAAAGAGACGTCATCAGTCGTCAATAGGCTTTGTCGCCAGGCGTCGCAACCCGTACCCGTCCAAAAAAAACACCAGCGCATCACAGAAACCATCAAAAACAACTTACAGCTTGAAGCGCCTGCGTCCTGGCATTGCCGCCGGCGCCCTGTTGCTGGGCTCCAGCTTGGCCGCCGCTGGGGATGTAGGGGTCGTAGGGGGCTTCCTGCTCAGGCATTTTGGCTGTATTTGAGGACTATTGAGTCGCTAGAAAATAGCAAATGGGTATCGATCGTATGGCGCGAAAAGTTGACGGTGAACGAGAATAATTTCGGAATCAAAAGGTCGTCGTGTCGTGTCGTGTCGTGTCGTTGTGATATGCGAAAGGAGGAGGCTGGCGTAGCGAGAGGTTGGAGGAGGGAAGTTGATGGTGAGACGTTACGCTGGTTCAGGCGAAACGAGTAATGAATGACCAGGTTGCAGGTGAAGGGCGGAGCTTGGTTTTGGGGCGCTGCACAGGCTGACGAGGCCCGCCGGGGGGACCGGGCTTCAGAATGGACGTTCAGCCTACAGTGCTGCACCTGAATATGAAGGTGATTGGCTTCCTGGCTAATAAGTATGTTGTACATCTACTTAATGCTAACCCGAAGAGCCGACGGAGTGATTAGTTCTTTTCTTTATTCTTTTGCTCGGAACGTCTCGCGTGCTCTCATGCGAATAATTATGCTTGTTTATTTCTTCTTTTGCAGTTTCTATTTTTGGCATTGTCAGATATTACTAGTCAAGCCCTGACAAGTGTTGTAAATGTCATACACGATGGGTTGGTAGGTAGCAAAATTCATTTTTGCCATCCTCCGTAATGTCTAAGTAATCCGTAACCGTGGTACGTTATGGCTCAGTACTGTACTTTAGCCGTACCACGGTAGACAACACGGAGGCACTGGACCGGATGATGGCATGAAGACTCATGTGATGCTGTCCCCAGTGTTGTTTTAAAAAACGGGGACAGAGATTGGTTGACCGTATTCGTGTTGCCACCGCAGCCACAACCATAATCACGCCACATTATTGCCACAATTGAAACACAGCCACTGCTCCACAGATGATGGCGTCCATGAGCAAGCGGCCTGGAAATGGATCTCCAGTTCTCTACCTTCGTAGTCAATCAACCAGGTTATATTTTGAAATGTATTAGTCAAATGAAATACTTCATCTGGGTACTTATGTAGTCGAAGAGCGTGAAGGATATATTCAGGCAACGCGTCATAGCTGTGGTGCGATAAGCCATGCCCGTATCTGTGTTGCTGGGTTAACGTTTCTGGAACAAGTAGTATCCATGTGCTCTTGGAAATCGTTTGTATAGCTAGGTATTAGATATAATTCTCGTAATTACAGAATTCAATTCACCAAGCACCGGTAGTCATAAGGCCAGGGGAACAGCAAGTATTGTTGTGAGAAAACGCAGAAAGCCTCAGATTGAAAGCTTCGTAACCTATCTTATCAAATACTCCCTTGATCTCTTCTCCCAAAGAGCGCATCCTTATTCAGAAGCTCATGCGTCTATATGACGATATTCAAGTTCCTGGCGATATGAGGTTGGCTTTGAAATCGGAAGTGAAGCGTCGCTAGAAAAGTCGGCCAAGAGGTTCAAGGTACGGGGTGGTCCACGAGAAATGCGAACTGCGTAGAGTTGCCATCTGTGATTAAAATAGTTGTCGATTATGCCACTAACACTTTGTCTGTGATCCGATGTGACTGAATGGCGGAAAGAGAAACATGTTAGATGTCAAGTACCTTTGGTGTTTGTTGAAGCATATCGTATGTCGTTGAAATGGTTAGTCAGGCAATTAGGGGCTGCTGAAACATTTGCATTTATGGATGGACAAGAGCAAACAGAATCTGGGGAAAGCAATCATTGTGTTGTCATAATGATGATGATGGAGGGGCCAGTAGCATATGGGCGAGGTAGCTTGGGTAGCTCCTAGCAATGCCGACACACTGGGGACCCTTGAACTAAATATATTGTGACAGAAATGGATCACGATGGCTATTTCAATCTAGCCAATCGTTCGCTTCGGAGCTCCCGCCGAACATGATTTGCTACAGCTCCTGAACATGGCACAATAAGGGCCCAAATCAGTGGGGGAAGAGCTCCAAAGCTTAGTTGATTGGCTCAGGGAGAGGCAAAAGTCGAGTGACTCGAGTGTTTCAATATCGGGTCTTCAGTTGGAAGATCGAGGATCGAAGACCTTCAGTTTGACGAGCATGTAGGTCCACGTGGAAGGGATAGACAGCTATTCTGTAACATAATGTAACTTAGAGCACCAATTAGTTCTATCTATCTATTGTCCAGTATTACGACCTTTGTTTGATCAATGCCTTCAGGAGACTTCCGCTTTCCCCAAAGCTGACTCTTGTCGGCAACTCGCCCCCACAATGTCCAAGAGATATCGCCAACTCCTACCCGTGCCCCCTAGCGAAAGTTCACCTCCCAACTCACAACCTTCTGCCTCCTCGAGCGACGAGCCTCTTAAGCGACAACGAATCGGTACACAGCTCGCGTGCAACTCGTGCCGCAAGAGGAAGATTCGTGTAAGCTTTCTGAGTAATCAACCAGCCCCATTGACTCTCTCGTTGATTTGTTGTACAGTGCAATGGAAGAAAGCCACTCTGCGAAGCTTGCTCGCGACGAGGCGAGAAGGAACCATGCGTCTACGTGGAGAATCGAATCATTGGCCAGACAAGCAAAGAGACAGAGCAGGTTCTCGAATTATTCGACATGATGAAAACAAGATCCGAATCACAAGCCATCGACATTCTCCGAGTTTTACGATGCCACAGCGACCTTGATACAGCCATGGCAATAATCCAGCCACGAATAGCACAGCGTATGATCGGTCAGGAACAGACCCTTAGACACACTCGGTATTTGAGCCTTGAGTCTGAACTCATGGCAAGACACTCCCTTGCCTTCCCAGTACTCCAGTCTGCCGAGTCCAGTATCCTAAAGTAAGTAGCTTGCCAACACCCTGTCACTTATTATCTGGCGAAATAGCCGGCGATACACTCAGTTTTTTTCTTCCTTATTCTTTTTTCTTTTTCTTCTTTTCGCTGTAGCTTCAACTAACATGTGATAGAAAAATATTCAACGCCGGCCGGGCATCGAGTATGGACAGCGACAACGACACGCCAATGCCAAGCGAATCACCCAATCCATTCCCAGCGTACAATATCACACGAAGCCCTGGGCCCGAGTTAAGTTCCTGCGACGAGCGACTAGAAGAGTTGAATATTGAATTTTGGTCATCCGTACCTATTCCTTCCGACTTGGCTGCCAGGATCATATCCTTATATCTAGAGACGGATCATCCTCTCCTAGGCTCCTTCGATCCAACTCTATTTGTGGAAGATCTGGTTCGCTGCCGGACTCGCTACTGCAGTAAACTGCTAGTTAATGCCCTTCTGTACTGGAGTTGTGTAAGTAACCTGGACCCAGATCGTACTCGAAAATTCGCTTAGACAACAACAGCAGATGTACACTTCGATCGATTCTACTGCTAAGGAGTTTACACAACAGTTCTGTAAAGTAGCGGAGGAACTCTGGGCGGTGGAAAAATCCACGGATTCTCTGCTGACCCTTGCCGCAACACAGTTACTGGGTCTGGCATATCTGGGAAACGGAAAGGATCATTATGTCTTAACGTTCGTCTCTGAAGTCAACTCTATGGGCACTCGACTGGGACTTTTTGGCGTCGAAACAAGCGTCGCAATTTCAAAGGCAAAACAAGTGAGTCTCGAGCTGCAGAGTGCAACATCCTACGCTGCCTGGGGCACCTTCAACTGGATAGTGTAAGCCCACCTATAAATAATCCATTCAGGAACACACAGTACTAATACTCTTAGATTCATGGCTTTGTTTTATCAACAACCTGGCCTCTCGTATCCTGAATATCCGCCTGCATTGCCAATACCGGGGCATGCATGGAATCACACCCCCGACGACAGCTCCGAGTCTGCTCACCAAACTTTACAACAAACGTACATGGGCGACACATTTCCAGTTCTCTGTCGATTTTGGAAAATAATGCATGAGGTGACTTTGAAATATTATCGCGATCAGCCTCTCCCCCTTGAGGGCCTCAGCGGCCACATTACCCTGGCATTTGCCGAATACAAATATCGAGAGCTCATAGCTTGGGCAGAGACGCTGCCTTCATCCATGGTGCGCTCAGAGCAAAGTCCGCATCATGTTTTGGTGTTTCAGTACGTCTCAAAGTTTTGGTCCAATTCTTAACTTCGACTTGTGGAGGCCTAATTTGAAACTAGTATATGGTTCCACGTCGCCATCCTTTGCATATTACGTCCGTTTACAGCTCGAGCGAGAGACTCTCATAAACCATTGCGACTAAAGACGTTTCCTTGCAAGCGAAGCTCGCCTGATGCTGCTTATAAAGCATCAGTGAATCAACTCAAGCGTCTTGTGGTGGTGTATCGGGAGAGCCACACGTGTTCATCTTACACGATGTTATGGCACACTGCCTTGATCCACATTGCGAATGCAATCCTTGGCGACGCAAAAGATCCTGCCTGGCGCTTCTACTTATTCTTTTGTGTCCAAACTTATGGAGAACTGCGACGGTCTTTCATTTTTGCTGAAACCATTGGTCGAAGTATATTGTCCATGGCACTCGAGCAAGGAGATTTGTCAACGGATGAAGCTCGAAAACTAATGGAGCAATACGAGGAAAACAGGTTAAGTAACCCGGCGGAAGACATCAGGGCAACATTTATGGCTGATTTGAATCTTGCCATGACAGACCCCGGAACAGCGAGTGTGGAGAGCTTATCTGGCCGGTTTGAGGATATAGCATTGTTCCGGGAGTTCACGAATACAGGTGAAGCGGGCGAAGACGAGCCAATGGAATCGGATGATAACGCTTGGGATGCGTTATGAGGGGTGAGTCTGGTTATATGGCGTGTCTCGTCATGGTCGTTAGCAACCTAAAATCTCTTGTGACGGAGTTGAGGACGGCGGACTGACATTTCAAGCTGGGCTATGAGAACATATTTAAGCCGACTAAGCCAAAGCATATATAGCGATTATCAATATCGATCAAGTCGGCTGTATAGTCATGGGTTCATTTTTCTATTCTCTCAACGATAACATTCGGCAACAATGATGTCAGTATTACGGTTGGGCAACTTGGGGAAACTGATGGATTCCATGCTATATAAAGATATGTCGTAGCAATAGTAAATTGTTCCGAAGCATTTGGTCCTTGGGCATCTCTTAATGTAGTGTCTGGTGGGAATCGCGTATATATGCTAGACATGAATCATCCGAGAGGAGAAGAGGCGTGAGAAATTAGACAAGATTTTTGTCTTAGAAGGGTGCTGATTTCGATAAAATTATTCCGGATGTCTCATAGTATGGTAGTTCGTGGATAAGACCGATATAATGAATGATACTATTCCCTATCACGACTATATCGCATTGAAGTCGTCAAAATCAGGAATGAATTGGATTGACATTTCGTCTGATGTTTATCCGCGACTTGGCAGGTACATGGCCTGACCCGGGGCTGGGAGCTTCCATCGTTTAGCCGTCGCCTTATCCACTTTATAACCTACCTAAGTAGGTAGGAAGCTTCTGGCTTGAGGCCCACCTAAGCAGCTTAACCCAATCAACAATATTCTACATATCTCACAATCACTGTTATTTCAGGCCCGTGCGGAACAGCTTGCAGCTGCCTACCACGGCAAACAGCCGCGTGGCGTAGTCAGAGATCCATATTAAGACATCGTCCTTTTGTGTCATCTTGAAGCATCTCTGTCAATGACAATCTGGTAGAGTGAGTCCCTCTAGAAACAAGGATTAAGTCGACACTTCAAGCACGGTTTTGTCAAATCATGAGAACAGCTTGAGACTATGCGTCTAAGTAAATAAATACGAATCTCACGGACTACCCTGTTCAACTAATTGATGTCAGCTCATACTGGGCTGGGCTAAAAGTCTTGCAATTATCAAGTGCAATATCAATGCATATCTCTCAAACCGCTTCCTCATAATTGAAGCCGTCCTTTGTTGTCTTTTGTAAGTAAATGTCATGGGTCAACCGTGCTCGGCTCCCGAGTTACCGAGACCATCTTCGCCTTAGGATCATTGTCTTATTATCCGTACATGCCATTCGCATTCAGGTACGAAGTGAACTTAGCCTGTCTAGGTTTGGTAACTATGGATATTACCCACACTAGCTGGGTCGTATTGATGGAGCCTGGAGAGAGTGGGGTTTGGGGCGGCCGTCCCAGTGGATCGGGAGTCTGTCGAGGTCATCATAGCCTCGTATTTGGGAACTGAAGGGGGAATTATTCCAGCTACAAGGCGTCTTGCTATTTGGCATCCGTATCCTGGTCATAACTATGGCCGAAAGGATGGCTGACAAGAGCTTGTTTCAACGGATATGGTTGTTTGAAACCTTTTTCCGCAGTGGTTAAAAGTACCACCCGATCTTAGGTACTAACTAAGATTACTTCTCCAAGGTAAGGTAGGCTGCTACGCGAGCGAGCCGTTCATTGTCTTGCTGTGATTCGAACTCCTTTATAAGGATGCGTCTTCTTCTGCTCATGGTCTTACTATACTTCTTCTCCCTCAGACTCGACTTGATCAATTGATTCGACATGTGCATATCCGTATTCGATTCATCATCCACTTAGTCATATGCCCGACCTCCAGCTTTTAAAGTTCCACCCATTACGCTACAGCAAACACACCTAAATTCTCTTTAGCTCCATCCCGCCTCCATCCAACCCCTGCTTCCTGCTGCCGTTCCTTCCATTCTTGGCGAGAGCCATCCCATTCATTCCCCGTGGAAGCAGGTAATATTATCCGCTCACGCCTTTGTCTTTCCTCCACTTCTCATCGTCATTTTCTCGTTTCTTCCTTTTTATTGACATCTCCTCATGAAGCACGATACGCTTTTTTGTCGCCGTATTTGAGCTCATTGTCGCTCACGCTTCACCGTCGGCATGCGTCTCACTTCGACACCAGGGCCGAGGCCTGGCGCAGGTGGCATCATATCTACGCTGCTATTGATGCTTCATCCCTTGGTCTCTGCTCTCCAACTGGATCCTAATTCGACAAGTGAGTTACACCATGGAATAATCGTGGGGCCGCTTTTTAATGCGACGCATGCTGACACTCGAAACTCAATTCAGGTTCGATTAAATCCGTTGCTAAAACAATCGCCAAGGATATGGTCGGCATGTACCATGGCAATGAGCCCGGAGGTACCCCAGGTCTACTACCCGACCCTTACTACTGTACGAAAGACCCGACGACCTTTTCTACATCTTCGATACTAATCCCGCTGTAGGGTGGTACGCCGGTGCCTTTATGGGAACGTTAGTTGATTATTGGGCATATACGGGCGATGATCAATATGTCGACCTTACCAAGCAGGCACTTTTATTCCAAGTTGGCGACCATGATGATTATATGCCTATCAACCAGACGAGAACCGAGGGAAACGACGACCAGGGCTTCTGGGCACTCACTGTCATGTCAGCCGCCGAATTCAATTTTCCCCATCCCGATCCAGACCAGCCTCAATGGCTGGGACTCGCCCAGGCCGTTTTCAATACCCAAGCAGCTCGTTGGGACACAGAACATTGTAACGGTGGTCTGAGGTGGCAAATTTTCCAGGTAAGCCTTTCTACTATCTAAATAACCCCCCTGAGCTCTATCACCTGTCAAGGTCCCTGGCTCCGCTCAGGTGTCTCCGGCTTTAGTTCGTCCTGACGACTTTAAAGCACCAGACAAGGATACTAACAATTGTTCATAGTGGAATAAAGGCTACGACTATAAAAACTCGATTTCCCAGGCTTGTTTCTTTGCTCTTGGCGCGCGTCTCGCCCTCTTCACTGGCAATGACAGTTACGCCGACTGGGCCGACAAAACGTGGGATTGGATGGAAGGGACCAAATTCATTGACCCGGAGTCTTACTACGTTTATGACGGTGGCCACATTGGTAACAACTGTACCAAACTGGTGCCTTACCAGTTCTCTTACAATGCAGGCGGCATGATTCTCGGCGCTGCGGCTATGTACAACTTCACCGAAAGCCCAGTCTGGAAGACTCGTCTTGACAATCTACTCGAGGGTGCGAAAATCTTCTTCCAGGGTCCTCAAAAGAACATCATGTCGGAAGTCGCTTGCGAGCCCGTCAAGCTGTGTAACCTTGATCAGACATCCTTCAAAGCATATCTGAGTCGCTGGCTTGCTGTAACGACGCAATGGGCTCCTCATACTCGCGAATTGATCATGCCACTTTTGCGAGCTTCAGCCGTTGCGGCCACGGACAAATGTGTGGGAGGCGAGAATGGCCAAATGTGTGGCCTCTACTGGACTAAGGATAAGTTCGAAGGGCAAATAACCGTGGGCCAACAAATGGCGGCATTGGAAGTCACCCTTTCGTGTATGATCCAAGACCGACCTGCACCATTGACGAAAAATACTGGAGGAACCAGCAAGGCCAATCCTGGCGGTGGCGGTGAAGATATTGGACGAACAACTCCTGATCTAGACTACAAACCCTTACCAGCAGGAGATAAAGCTGGTGCCGCCATTCTCACTCTACTCATCATCACTGGTCTCCTCGCCGGTATGCTCTGGATATTCTTTGATGAAACATCACCCAGTGGTCCTGTCGATCAAATGCGGAGTTTCGGGTCGTCAACGACTGCTACGTTTGCCGCTCTGGCTGCTGGCGGCGGCGCAGCCGCAATACTGGGACATAAGAAGAAGGAGAATGTCAATGAAAAGAATCACGGTGTGTTCCCGGCATCAGGAAAAGGGAGCTCCCAAGTAAGCGCCGAGAAGCAAGCCGCAAACGATGTGCCGGATGGTGGTGTCGATGACCAAATCACTGGGCACCACCGTCGAGTGTCCAGTATGCCGATGGGATGGCCACAAAATCCAGTGATGAGAGGAAGTAATGCATATGATTCTGATGGAATATATCCTGCGTCGGCTTCAGCACGACACTCCCGAGGCGACTGGGCTGTCGGTGGGATAGGTGAATCCAGTAGTGGTCTAGGCAGCTTGGCTAGTGGTAACAGGAGCTACATCCAACAGGAGACAACGACTGGTGAAACCACACCAGGCACCGAGGAGCTTAGCCTCTCACAAGAGAGAAACAACAAGAATGCTGCCCAGCCAACCGAAGAGTTTGAGCCTGTATCAGGGGATCAGCGAGGACCTTCGGGGACTATCGGGGTAGCACAATGATTGTTTGGTCTATCTGGTTATCACTATCCCTCGATGGGGACGTTTTGGGATTTATAATTTTCTTGGCGATATACGCTCAACTAGGGTTTTAACGAATGGTTAATGCATTTTAGGGGGGCGTTCTGACGGTCATGGCGTATATGTACTGGGTAACCTGTATTGGGCTTTTAGGGATTCCTATACAAATTGGAGTGCCTTGTGGAATAAAGGCCCCATAGTTACAACAATAGAGCGACATCGTGCTCACTTGCATATCAAATTCACGATTTTTGTCTTATCCACCCTGAATCTGATTAAATAAAACACATTCAAGTAAGTCGAATTGAATGAGGAGCAAGCTAAACTGAGTCAAAGAGAATAGTTTTTTGTGTACATCACCCGTGGCCACGATGATGCCCGCAAGAGGCACTAAATTACATTATCATTTCCCGGCTTCCTGATTAATTTACGCATTCGTCTCACTCGGTCTTTAGATAAGTCTCCCTGATAGCTTTGCTCTTCCGTTCCAAGAACGCATCGAACGTGCTCAGAGGTATTCCCCATGCTTGGACTTCCTCCTTGGTTGCAAACTTGGCCATTTCTCGCATCAAGAGCTGTCCAGAAATGAAGGGGTTTGTTACCTTCTGATCATTAATCTCCTCCTCAGAAAGATACTCGGCTTTCAATCCCCGTCCCACTACTTTGGAGAGCTTTTGCAGAACAATCTCTACCTCAAGCCACTCATCAGCGTATGTGATCTCCTTTTCGTGGAAACGCTCTGGGTTCAGGAAAGCTTCGCCACCGAACTTGCCGATCGTAACAGTATCAGTCATTGGCAGAACAGTTGTGGGCATAAGGGCAGTCGTCCAGACACCCTTTTCGACGAGGCCGGGATACATCCTGACGAACGGTTCCAGATAGTTGGCCATGAAGTTCCCAGGGCGCAAGATGGTCCAATACTCGAAACCTGCATTCCGAAGCTGGTTCTCAATACCATGCTTGTTGCGCATAATCGTGTCCAGGAAGGTTCCTGGCTCAAGAGCAGTCAACTGATCAGGATCTCCAGCGCTGAAGCCGCTCGAGAAGATGGCATGCTTAACACCGGCTGCTTTGCCAGCGTCGAAAATGCCGGTAGCCCATCGTCTTTCGGCAGTGAGATCTGTAAAATCAGGCATAAGCACAAGGAAAAGGGCCGTACAGCCTTCCATGGCCTCTTTGAGTGCTTCTTTGTTATCGTAGTCGCCGGGCGTAAGTTTGACTGCAATTGCCTCCAAGGCCTTGGCCTTCTCAGAAGCTGGGTCTCGAGCGAGGGCTTGCACAGGGATATCTTTGGAGCGGAGGTAACGAGTGACGGCACCTCCTTGGCACCCGGTAGCGCCACTAACGAATACTGTAGGCGTATACATACTTAAGAACGTGAATCGGTCTGGATTTAGAATATTGGAGTTGAAATAAGCTATTGTGATAGATGGCTGCGTAAACAAAACAGGAGTGTGCTAATTGACCACTGTTAAGTATAAACCAACGTCCTCTCATATCAGTCATGCAATAGTTTGCGGAGATGATCCATAATTAGCCTATCGCCGGAGATCCGCTTCCTTCTAACTGCAACCCCCCCGAGTCCGGGTCCGGGGCTGTTACACCGGGCGGAGTTCCGCCCAGTCCCACTCTTCTCCGGCACCTTTCTCATTTCTGCTTTAGCTCTCTTTGGTTGTTGGTCTTACCTTCGTCTTTCACTATCACGTCCACTGTCCTCTGCGTTAGCACATCGACTTCCGTACATTTTAGATATCAAAACGAATTTTTGCGGAACTCCCTTCTCTCATCATGTCTCTCACCGCTAGAGAACGCCGCAACCCTCCCAGTCGGCGGAAGTCATGCACTGCTTGCACCAAGGCCAAGCGACGTTGTGACTTTGCTCTACCAGCGTGCCTCCGATGTTCACAGAGAAATATCTCCTGTCAATATCCTGCTCGCGCTTTGCAAGGATACTTGACTCCTCAATCCGAATCGCCAGAGACTGTACCGACTGGCCTGCTTACCAATGATGGCTCGTCCCCTGAAAGATCAGAAACCATTTCCATTAGTGGATCTATGATTGAGGACTTCAACGCTGTTATCTCGAGCATTGATGCTAGCTCGAATGACCTAGGAACCTTTGATATCCCGCCAGAGGATGTATCACCGGACCTTGTTCAACAACCATACTCATTGACCGCGCCCTCGACGCAGGAGTTTGGGAACATCCCAGCTATCGTTCTAAACCGCCTTCAGTGGGCAGTTGATGAGATCAAAGAGGCCCCCAAGAAGATGGTCCTTGAGAATCAAACACCTTGGTGTCATCCGTTGCTCTATAAAGATGGGATGCCTCGATCTATGCAAGGTAAACACATAACCTAACGATTTCATCACCTGGCCTCACTAACCTAGCTAAGATGCTCATGCTTCTTGTGCACTGTATATGGCAAAGAATCGCGTCAACTCACCCATCATATTTCGTAGTATAGAATCTCGGGTCAACGATCTCCTGTCGGCACCGCCGCCTATAACGTCTATGGATTGTTTGGCTCACACTCAAGCTCTTATCCTTTACCAAATCATTCTATTATATGATGGCGATATTGGCGCTCGTGCATCAGCAGAGCGTATAATTCCAGTCATCGAATCTTCTGCAATATCGCTCTTCTCCCATGCCCAGTTTGACATCAGCGAAAAAGCCGGTGCGCTGCCTCTATTTCCCATAGCCCCTACAAAGACCTTTTGGCAGGACTGGATTCTCCAAGAGTCTTTACGTCGCACCCTCCTGTTTTCTTTCTACTTTGTACAGACCTATCGCATTATGGTCGGCTGCAAGATCCTGCAATGTGATGGGAGACTTGGACTATGTCACTCTTGGACATTATCAGCGCACTTGTGGAATGCCATGACCCCGTTGAGCTTCGCCGGGGCCTGGAAGGAGAAGAATCACTATGTAGTAACGAACGCTATCTTTGATGATGTACTTGATGAAGCAAAAGCAGACGACATAGACATTTTTGGAAAGATCATGATCTCAAGCTTGTTGGGACGAGACGAGGCAGATGGGTGGTTCGCAAGTAAGGGCGGAAAGTTATAAGCATTGGCAGAAAAGGGTCAATACAGTGTTTGTGTTTCCCATTGATCAACCTGGCGCACATGTATATCTGGGCAACCCTCGAGTCTACTTAACTTATTTTCCTTTTTTTGGTAAACCTTGAGTATATGTTACTCACATGCCTAGTTCTGCTCCCTTGGAGACATCACAGCTACCAAAGCTTCTTAGCTACCTAGTAGCGAACAGATTAGCCAACACAGTTTCTTATATCAGAAGCAGTTGAGACGTGAGATGGGGTTCAAGTTTCAAAAAGACATATGGCAGGAATTAAATCAGTCGCAGTCGATATTCAAACTAGTTTTTGAAAGTAATTCACTAAAGAGTATGCTCCAGCTTGTTCCCTATGTAGACAGCATAGACAATGTTCCAAGGATTATATTTTGTAATGTTGACTTGACTCACAAGCAACAGCGGGTTTAGCTCAGTTGGGAGAGCGTCAGACTGAAGTCAAACTTCGGGATATTGATATCTGAAGGTCATGTGTTCGATCCACATAAACCGCATCCTCTTTTGCTTCGCGCATGTGACGGAGCATTTCTCATTTTTAGTCTTTGAGCTAAGATCCAGGTGGGCTCATTCAGGAACGATAATATCCCAGCAAAGTTAGTACGTGCCTCTATGTCTGTCTGTCCGTTCGGTATTTACTATATACCCTACAGTATCAATGAAACACACTTAAATACGGTTCATACTTCTATCTCCCCGTATGATCTTAATAAAGACGAAACTATCTAATTGTGATTTAACTTCAAATTCTGAAGCAAGGTCGCCACGGCATTTACCATTTCATATTGAATGAACCCGCCAATGAAACTGTCATTTAACAAAGATCGCGCGATTCACGGCGATGCGTGCTGTAAAGTGGATATAAACGGAGCCCGGTGGAAGTCAAACCCCGATCTCATTCGCGGCATTGGGCAAGGCCAATCCAAGGGTCCATGTCTTACATCCCCTTAAATAGGATTCCTCCATATTAATAAATGCGACAACGGGCAACGTAACAGATGTAACAAGACTCATATTCTTAATACCCAATTTTGAGGTCCTGCTATCATGTCCTCTCACCGTTTAAATACGACCCCTTCTAGGGCAGACCGCGACAATGCTTCCTTTCTCTCTCCGGTCGCATACGACGACGATGCTTCATCGCTCCACTCCCGTAGCGATCAAGATACCGATACCGACGATGACGAGCTTATATCGCGTGCCAGAAATAGCAGAGAGCTGCGCGCCCACGATCGCATTGTCTTGGTGGAAGAGGATGATATCGATCGACTTGTTACCGATTCGCGACAGAAGCAAGAACGGGAACGCCGAGGCTCAGGACTTGCTGTACCCAAGCTGGGCAAAATCTTTAGTCGACGAGGAAGTGGTTCGGGAAATCGTTCAGTCAACAGTTCGACAGAAAATCTCGTAATTGAGAAACGCAATACTCGGCGTCAGCGAAGACAGAAGAAGCGCAATACACTCGTGGAGCATGCGCAGCATGGAGAAGATGGCGAGTTGATGTACGAGATGGAGGAGGGAGGGATGAAAGAAGGGAGCTCCACTGGCGAGAGTAGCGAGAGGGACGATAGTGACGAAATGGATCGGCATCATCTAAACTTGATCGCCGAAGCAAAGGCCCAGCGACGTCGTAGCTGGCGTCGATGGGTTTTTATTCATTCTCTTATCGCCATTGGTTTCGCGATCCTGATTCTGTTGGCCTGGAAGCTGTCCAAGAACCGAAAGAGCAGGTACATCAAGGTGAACCAGAAGCTCGTCAGCAATGGAACTGCGCTTTTCGCGCCAACATCCCTTATCATCAGCCTGGACGGATTTCGCGCCGACTTCCTTCAGCGTGGGCTTACGCCCACCTTGAACTCGTTCGTCGCTGAAGGAGTATCGCCAAAATGGATGCACCCATCGTTTCCATCAGTTACTTTTCCGAACCACTACACGCTCGCAACCGGTCTGTACCCCGAGAGCCACGGCATCGTCAGTAACACTTTCTGGGACCCTGAGCTTCAATCACAATTCTACTACACCCATCCCGGTCAAAGTCTGGATCCCAAGTGGTGGGGAGGGGAGCCTTTCTGGGTAACGGCAGAGAAACAGGGAGTTCGAAGCGCTATCCACATG
Organism: Fusarium avenaceum; assembly: GCA_025948275.1. NCBI lineage: Eukaryota > Fungi > Ascomycota > Sordariomycetes > Hypocreales > Nectriaceae > Fusarium > Fusarium avenaceum. Next base: position 2,790,754 of record CP109669.1, read on the forward strand.
TGGCCGGGAAGCGAGGCTCATGTTCTGCACACTGAACCAAGCTTGATGGATAAATTCAACGGCAAGGAAACACTCGACAACAAGGTCTCTAGAATCATGGAGTTTCTCGACATGCCCGGCCTGGAGGACAAGACAGTGGATGTCAGCGACATGCGACCTCAGTTGATAGCCGCCTATGTTCCTCACGTCGATAGTGATGGTCATAAATTTGGACCCAACTCGACTGAAATTCGCCAGACCATTCAGAAAGTGGACGGAATGCTGGGAAAGATCTTCCACGGTCTCGAAGAACGCAATCTGACAAACATTGTCAACGTGATTGTTGTCTCGGACCACGGCATGGCAACAACAGATATCTCACGCCTGATTCAACTTGAAGACCTTATCGACATGGATAAAATCGAGCACATCGACGGCTGGCCTCTCTATGGTCTTCGCCCCAAAAACCCAGATGATCTCCGACCGCTTTATGATCAGCTGAAAAAGAAGGCTCAGTCGAACCCGAATTTTGAAGTCTATCTACGGGATGTAGACATGCCTGAGCGATACCATTTCTCCAAGCATCCTCGCATTGCTCCTCTATGGGTGGTGCCTGAGACAGGATGGGCCATTGTCACCAAGGAAGAGTTTGATGTGGAAGAAGGAAAGAAGAACAATCTCGTCTATCACCCTCGAGGTCTTCATGGTTATGATCACGAACACCCACTTATGCGGGCTATTTTTATTGCCCGTGGCCCTGCCTTTCCCCATCCGGCAAACAGTCAAATTGATGTCTTTCGTAAGTTTTGATCCTTTTTGAAAAGGAATAATGTGTCACTAACATTGCTGAATAGAAAACATCGAAGTGTACAACATGCTGTGCGACTCAGTCGGCTTGACACCGAGCCCCAACAACGGAACATTGCGGTTACCACTGAAACCGATCGGTGTTCACAAGCCCGAGGATACACCTGAGGAGCCGGAAGACCCCCGACCGCCTCCAAGGAGTCGGCTCGTCCAACTGTGGGGGAGAAGCCTACTCACCCCGAACGACCGACAGTTCCTCAAAAGCCTAGTCAGCCTGGCCGACCAACAGTCCCGATTGCTCTTTCGGAATCAGCCAAGACTACCACAGTATCGCTCAAGAAGCCAGCGAAACCATCCAAGTCAGCAGCTCCATCTAAGGAGAGTGGTGGCAAGGATGAGGATGGTGATAGCGATAGCGATAGCGATAGCGATAGTGACAATGATGATGATGATAAAGACGAGAACATCTGGGACTGGTTTACACATAAGGTGGAAAAGGTCTGGCATAAGATTACTAGCGATGATTAAATGTTGTGAAAGGGACGAGGTATTGTACTTCTTTTTCACGGTCATGATGGCGTTTGAGGCGGATAGCGACACTATGATAGGCTTGGCGGGCCTGGCGTTTGTTATTATGGAGGACACGGCTTAGAATTGCGCCTCGTCCACGCATCGTTGGCTTAAATATGATATTGTTCTTTTCTCCTTTCAACTGTGCTTGAAAATGAGGCGATGTGTTGAGGGGCTATGCTGTTGCCTGTTGTTACACACATTCTTTCAAGAGCCTAGTTTCTTCCATTGCCGCCACGTATAATGCATGAAGGGCTACTTGAAAGAGAATTCGCACTTTCAAGCACTTGTCCGTGCATTCATTCAGCGGGCAATTGGAAAAAGATACCTACCTAGTATGCAAGCAACAGAATAAAGAATATAGACGAAATGGATGCGCACGAGAGTTTGAACAAAGAAACCAAGGCTTGCGCAATTCCAAGTTTGCTTAGGTAGAGAGAATAAATCTCATAACCAAAGTCTTCTTATCTGTCGTATGTATTCATTGCTGTAGAGAAATGATGTAATGGTCTGCTTGTACGTAGTAGATGGAAGTAATAATATCGATGATTCCATGATAGCCCAGGCTGGAAAGCGCCCGTCCACATCAAGGTGGATACCTGACTGTACCTGCCCGTGAAATCACAGAGCCGCCCCGACATTGTGAGTTGCCCCTCCCCCACTACCCACTCCACTACCCACCTACCCACTGCCTTACAGCCTCTAGCCTGGAGCTGCTACTGCTGCCTGCAGGTGCATTGGCTCATCCTCCACCGTGAATGGCTACGCGTGACACGGCGTGGCTCCTTCCTTCCACACTGTCGGATACCAACACCTAACACCTGGTTATTGTAGGTACCTAACTAACCTCTTTAACGAGTTAACCTACACTCCACCTTCAACACCTTCAACACCTTCAACCTGGCATTTTCAAAGTACTTCCAACCTCACTCAGCCTCAACTTCACCCTCGCCTTCCACATCGTAAGATTAAGAACAGCAGCGGCCGTGCTCAGGAGCCAACAAATACTATCACGACTCACAAACTTTTGTCTGCCCAAACACCGAACATTCATCACGGTCGTTTAAGTCTCTCTGTGTTCCCAACTATCTTTGATGGATGGACCCTTGCCCCTGGTCTTTTCTCCCTGTCGCTGACCGAGAACTCTCGGGTACTGCTGCGCTTGTGCGCTGTCTCGTCGGCTGCAGCTCAGAATGTCTGACCACGACACTGCCTCCATAATGAGCAGGCACGAGCTTGGCGAGGAGCTGACAGTACAAAATGTTGTGCTCAGGTCCCTCGCCGATGCGACGTATGATGGAGCTGAGGAAATGCGACAAGATGCCCACCTCGAGATTGCTCGCCTCAAAGAGCTTCTTCACAACCTTAACCAGAAGGAACTCCTCCTAACAGAAGAAGTCTTTGAAGACAGACGAGACAGTCGTCTCAATACAGCTTCTGCCTCAGGTATGATGACATCTGTTCTGACACTTCCCTGTAAATTTCCACCAAAACTGTACATTTCGGGAGCCATCGCCATCTCATATTGAGAAACTTAGAATTGGTTGCTTGTGAGACAACTTCTTTAGCTCGTTGGTTTCTCACAGACCTCTGCGCTGCTCGCTCGACTACCCCTCAAGCAGCGTACGCGCGCACAGCAGTTCCAACACTCAAAACCCTCTTGACACACGGTCTCACTACATGCTTTTTTTCCCTACTCTAGGCTGACTCTTTGTTTCCAGATGATCGACAGTCTGATATACCAAACACCATGAATCCCCCACGGCAAGGCAGCTTCTCCTTGCCCAGCCGGAAAAGGGGCGCAGAGTCAGCTCGTCTAACTGCTCATAACAATTCTTCAAAAACCCGACGAGTCTCCCCTTTACCCAGAGATGATGTCTTCTCTACCACCTTTCCTAACGGCAGCTTGAATGAAGAATCCATCGATTTTGTCGACCTTACTGGGTAAATTTCCACTGAATCATGTTGTTCTTGGATTGAAAGCTGACGGAATCATATTAGGGATGACGATGATATGGGCTCCGACTTCATTGCACAGCAGATTAAGGCTGAGGACAGACAACAGCAAGAATGGCGAGATCGACAACTTGCAAAGCAGCTTTCTAGTCAAGAGCCTCCTGGTCAGGTAGCAGGATCGCAGTCTCATCATACTAACGCCTTCACTCGTCTCATGAGCAGCCAGCCTCCTGCCCCAACCATACTTGATGACGAAGAGAGCTTGTTTGGCATCCCTGGTGCTTACGATGAGCGATGGGATGATTCACTGGGGGCCGGGCCATCTTTCAACATCCCTCAGAGACGACTAGACCCTCAATATATACCCGCGTCAAGTTCTACAAACCGTCCTGCCATCAGGGAAGATCCAGACATTATCTTTGCTGGATCTATTGTTAAGCGCTCGCCAGCTCGTATGGAGCGTCCAGGTCCAGGGTTGACCATGGGTTACCCTGATTTGACAAGACGCAGCCAGTTTATGCAACCCCATCCTGGGTTTAGGCCACCGCCTTCATATGTCCCGGGTTCATATTCATCCCCGTCATCTCTGAGCGATCTCATCGGGCGCACTAACGGTCTTGACCCTATCAACGGTACATACCAAAATGGTGATCCAATCCCTCCGTATATACTGGACAGGATGGAGACTCCTTATGACCATGGCCCGGGACTGGACGAATCGGAGCTACAGGAGCTGTTGAAGAATATCTCTGCTGACATGGATCTTCCAAAATTGGATCCTAATGATGCGCCTGCTGGTTTGAAACGACCGCTATATCCGCATCAGGATATCGCTCTTGCTTGGATGAAAAAAATGGAGGAAGGGACAAGCAAGGGTGGTATTTTGGCTGACGACATGGGATTGGGGAAGACGATCTCAACACTCGCGCTTCTTCTGGCCCGCCCAGCGACAACCCGGCCTAAGGTATGTGATTATAAATCGTTAGTAAGTCAAAGACTGACCGGACAGACAAATTTGATCATCGCTCCTCTCGCTCTCCTTCGCCAGTGGGAGGAAGAGATTGCTACTAAGACCAAGCCCTCCCATCGGCTTTCGGTATACGTACACCACGGCAGGAAGACCACAACGGATGAATTGCTTAAATATGACGTGGTATTGACTACCTATGGCTCACTCGCACAAGAGCTCAAACGATTTGACAAGTTGGTGGAGGAGCACCAGGGCCAGGTCATTGACTGGAGTGACAGAACTGTAAACCTCAAATTTCCACTTCTGCATCCGCACAAGGCTAAGTTTTACCGTATCATTCTGGATGAGGCGCAGTGCATCAAGAATGAAAAGACCAAGTCTGCCAAAGCGTGTAGCCAGCTTGCCGCGACCTATCGGTGGTGTCTAACTGGAACACCCATGATGAATGGAGTTTTGGAGCTCTATTCTCTTATCAAGTTCCTCAGGATCAGGCCCTACTGCAAGTGGGAAGACTTCCGCCAGGTAAGCCAGTTGGTCCATGATGATAATTTTCTTCTAATTTTCGACTCTTTAGGGATTTGGTAGACTTTTTGGTCGCAATGGCGACCCTAAGAGCACTGCTATGAGAAAGCTACAAGCGCTTCTCAAAGCCATAATGCTTCGGCGCAAAAAGAACTCGCAGCTTAATGGCAAGCCTATCCTCAGGTTACCTGAGAAGACCGAAGAAATTGTGTATGCCGAAATGTCTTCTGACGAGCGTGACTTTTACACTCAGCTTGAAAAGCAATCGCAGGTCCTGGTAAACAAGTATCTTCGGGAAGGCACTGTGAGCAAGAACTATTCAAATATTCTTGTCCTTCTGCTTCGTTTACGCCAAGCATGTTGTCATCCACATCTCAACCTTGACGTGGATGATGCGGGGTCATCTTCTATCTCTGACGAGGACAAGAAAAGGTTTGTGAAAGAGTTGGATGCAGCTATAGTGGAAAGGATCAAAGAGATCGACAGTTTCGAGTGTCCTATTTGCTACGACGCTGTCCAATGCCCCAGCTTTTTCATCCCTTGCGGACACGACAGCTGTGGTGAATGTCTGGTCCGCATTGCAGAAAACGCCTCCACAGTCAACATACAAGAAGGCAGCGAAAGCAACCGGGCTAAGTGCCCGGTCTGTCGCGGCCAATTTGACCCTGCCAAATGCTTTTCCTATGATATTTTCAGACAGGTGCATATGCCTGAAACCATTGAGCAAGGACCTGAACAGACAAAAGTTGAGGATGAGTTTGGTTCGGATACAGACTCGGATACAGACTCCGAGTACGCGTCAGACGATGAGGTCGATACCAAGGGAAATCTCAAGGGCTTCATCGTTAACGACGAGCTTTCCGACGAGGAGGGCATGAAGATGATCAAAAAGAAGCGCAAAGAAAAAGGCAAGGGGAAAAAGAAGGCACTGGATGTCAAACCCTCGATGCTCAAAACATTGCGCAAGGAGGCTTACAAGAATCGCGATGCATTCAAAAGGTACATGCGTTACCTGAGGAAAACTTGGGAACCTGCTGCCAAAGTGACAGAATGTATGAACCTTCTCAAGCAGATTGAGGAAACAGGCGAGAAGACAATCGTCTTTTCTCAGTGGACTCTATTACTTGATCTTCTGCAGGTGGCAATGTCGCATGAGAAGATGGCAAAGCCCCAAAGATATGACGGTTCCATGTCGGCAACAAATCGCAACATCGCGGCTCACAATTTCCGTGACCGTAGAGAGACCAAAGTAATGCTGGTCTCTCTTAAAGCAGGGAACGCGGGTCTCAATTTAACTGCTGCTTCTCGTGTTATTATCATGGACCCTTTTTGGAATCCGTACATCGAAATGCAAGCTGTTGATCGGGCTTATCGCATTGGCCAACAGAAGGAAGTCAAAGTGTATCGTATCCTCACGAAGGACACTGTCGAAGACCGCATCATCGAACTGCAGAACAAGAAGAAGGAGATGGTTGAGGCAGCGTTAGACGAGAATGAGGGCGGCAAGATTGGACGACTGGGGGTGAACGAACTTCGACGCCTTTTCAGGCTTGAAGGTTAGCAGGAGGTTGACCGTTGTACTCAACCTCGCTGTTGTAATGCCAGTATTTTTTACTGTCAATATGGTATTGAGATTTTAATTTGCTTTTTTAGACTCTAGCGAAGTTGACGGTTGGAGCACGGCCATTATTTGAGTTAACATTATATCTCCAAGCCGTCGACTTAGCTATTAGTTTGTTCACGGAATGTATGGCACATGGAATAGGGACAATGGTACGGAAGGTTTTTTTAGTGATCCGAGAGGAACAAATCTTAGGGAATGACGATTGCAGCTAGTGTTAGATACCCGTAGAGGTGCAGGTGTCCTGCATTGTTATACTGACAGCAAAAGTCTGATTGAGATAAATGCACATGTCGAAAAAAGGGGTTTCAGTAAGTATGACATGGCTTTGCAATAAGTAAAAACTCATTTGAATCCTTTCAACTTCGTAGTCTCACATCTCTACTTTAACACCCATATTCCATTCCCCCCTTTCTATGCCGTTGACGAGCTTGGCGTTCTTCTAAGCGCTCTTGAGCTCGGTTAACAAAACCGACCTCCCTGTTCAGCCTATATCTGGCTAGCTTACAGCACCACTCTTCTAAGAAGACATCTTCTGAGTCTCGCGGTTGACTATATCCTGCACAGGATCCTTTGTGGTGTCATCTGACCAGGTCCACTCCTGACGCATCATCTTTCCGTCGGCTAACGCCGTGCTCCTCACCTGCAAGGCCGGCGTTTCCGTGATCGCGAAAGACAGCTCAAATTCTTCGTTCTCGAGGTTCCGGATGGAGTTGCCTTGAATACTCTTGATCCAAGGAGAGGAAAGACTAGAGAGATAGTGCTCGACAAGTAGGCGTGTGGTCGCAGTGCCGAGATAGTCAGCCAGGGCATCAGGGTCTGGATATCCGTCTCGGTAGGGAGCGCAGACGGATGACAGAGGTGAGTTAGGAGGCGTGATTACATAATAGTATGTTGCGGTAACAGGGAAGTGGAATGTTCGGCCACGAACAGTAAATGTGGTGTTTGGAAGGATAGTGAGCTTGATGTTGAACTCGATTGGCTGGAGCATGTTTCGGATCATGGTTTGTGAAGATGCAAGCTGATTAGGACCTTGGCTCGCAGGATCAGAGTCGGAGAGGGAGGTTGTGGCTGTATGGAGGACAAAGCGAGAGGGGAGACCGGCGCGCTTCAGTGACTGGACAAGGGCACCGATGTGCTTGGTAACGAGCTGGACGTTGTGGAGGTGCATGAGGCGAGCAATAATAGGTCGAAGGAGGGCGTTGGTTTGTTGACCTCGAGATCGCGGGATGTGCGGTGGCATAGGGCGTGTCCTTGTAAGCTCGTTTTGTCTGTGAGCGTAGCCAAGGAGGATGTGTAAAGCGAGCGATATCGTCTCAGCGGCGTGACTGTCGGGAAGAGTCTCATCCGATGAAGCCTGAGAACTTAGCGGCACCAACTCTAGAATAATCCTTGATTTAGACGCAGGATCAATGTCGCAGATTAACCTCGGACCATCTAGCTTAACATCGTAGGCTGCTAGGGTGCGGGCTTCACGTGTAAGCTCGTGCCAAAGTTCTTGTGAAAATATAGTGTTGCGAGCTTCAAGAACTCTCTGCTCGAGGGGGGCGTCGTCGGCAGTCTCCGCTGGTAGAGCAGAGCGGCCGGTGATTTGGCCTTCCTTCTCATAGGTGACCACGACTCGTTCTGACACTCCTCCCAGCCGGCCACAGTCAAGTTGAACTGCACCGTCGTCACCTCGTCTCATAGGTGCAAGGCTATTTCTATACTCAGGTGCAGCTATTGGATATGTTAGCAAGAACGTGATCTAGTGTATATGGTGATATATGATATACCTTCTGAAAAGCCGAACCGGACACCCAGGATATGTCTCTCTTGGGGAACCCTGGATATAGACCAGCCAGTCTTTTGAACAGCCAAGATTTCCTCCCAATATTTCCCCTCGGCCGTAACCTCCTTTTCTAAGAAGGAGCTAGCAGCCTCAGCAGCATCTCGTGCCTTGTCGGTCTGCATTAGCGTCAATCCTAAAGCGATATTCTCCTGCTCTTGCGCCTTGGTTGGGGTAATGGGCGGGTTATCCAGCTTATCAGCGCCCAATGTGCCTATGCCGACCATTTCTCGAAGGCCCTGCGATAGAGTTGCTCCGGCTTGTGTGGGGTTCTGCTTCGATATGAGGAGGGAGAGGAAGTCGAGGGTAAGGAGGGCCGTGTTTGCTGCGACGCTGATAGATATTAGCATAACAAGTTTGTACGAATCGTCCGGTGTACATGAAAACGAAGGGTTTACGTACTCGAGGTTCTTCAGCATTTCCATGCGCACTTCCTGGGGGTCGCTCATGGCATCCTGATCGTCGTCGTCGTCTTCGTCACCATCCGCCATGTCGGCGTCTTTGTCCTGCGCATCTCCGTTGGCCGCATTCTCTTGTGCAATCTCCTCTCTTAGCTTAGCCTCTGATAGAGCTCTGAATCCTCCGGGCTCCGCGTTGACGCGAGCAATGAACTCGGCAATATTTTGAGGTTTGCGATCAGCGACGGGATTTGGTCGGAGAGACAGCGGTTGGTCGCTGTCGCCGTCGCCTGCTGCCATGATAAGTCGTTTCTGGTGCTTCTTATTGTGTGTTTGATTTTCGGTAGGATATTGGTATCGATGTCGAGCGCGCGATCGCGATTAGAATAACCGTCTTTAATTGTTCTTGTTCAAGGAAATAATCTTTGTTGACTTTGTTGTCGCTATTGGACTTTCCGCCTACATTAGCTCCCGCGGCATGAAGGCGGGGCCAACAGCTTGGGTGGATCTTACCTATTGATTAAAGCTCTGTAATGAACCTAGGTACGCTATCAGACTTACTACGTAGTATGGTCATTGGCTTTAAAGATGTTGAAATTCGTATAAGCTCTCAGGTTCTAGTGTGGAATTGATTTCTTTTCTTCAATTGTTCAAAAGTTGGAGAATTCAAAAAGTAAGGAGGACGGACTTCCATGAGCCTACATAAAGCAAATCATCCCATTATAAATACATCTTGCCATGTCCCGCCTTCGAAATAAAATCACGACTCCAAATTATATATAAGTATGCTGTAAAAAGAACCCACCCAGTTTCGCCAGTGCAATGCTATATAATTTATATTCGTCAATACGATGCTATTCATCCTTCAAGCTGGCTGAGCTGCTCCACGCATCATTGTTCTCTGTTCGCCGATGCCCCTCGCGCTGCAACATTCTCCATCTTCTGAGCTTGGACTGGGGGTTGTCGCCCGCCATTGTAGGCATAAGATCGTCCTCTAGGATTGGGACATCCCCCAATGGATCGAGCTGGTCGATTATGTCAGATATCTCGGTAGGAGGAACCGACTTGAAGACGGCTTGAACATCGTTGTGAGGCGACAAGGAAGAGAACTGCCACTTGGATCTCTTTCCAGCAGCGCGTCTGGACTGCATCCAGAGACGACGTCGCTCCACAAAGCTGATAAGAAGAAGAGTGGGCATGTTGAGAGTTCGGATCAGAGCCACGTTGACAATGTGGAAAACCCGAGCTGAGGTGATAAGCTTGAGGGGCAAAAGTGTCATAAGAGCGAGAATGTTGAAAGGTGGAGGATAGGAGAAGATGGAGTCGCTCTTGACACCCTCAAAAGTCAAAACAGCACGTCGGAACTGAATCTCGGCGGTTTCGTCGGCAACGATCTTGGAGAAGGTGTTGGTGAGCATCGCAATGAGAATGGTCAAGAAGAGCGTGTTGCCAAGGAACGCGAAGGCGATCATGAGCGCAGGACCTAGGACGATGTGAAAGCGCACCGACTCCTCAATTCCTTCACCATCCAGGCCAAACCAAATCCAGAGCATCCACTTGCCCACGACATACCAACTGAACTCTTCGTTGTCATCATTGCTAGCACTCACGAGCCATTGCAAGGCAAGTAGAAAGCCAGTGAAGCACCAAGTGGCAAGAAACGTTAGCACCGTAAAGTCCTTCATCATGGCGTGGACAGATATGAAGACAAGATTGTTGGGCAATATGTTGAAAGCAACTCGAGTCATCATAACAGGTGCTGCGATACATAGAACCGGTAGACCGTAACCGGAATGAAGCTGGTCGAGCAGAAAGTCGTAGATTCGGAGGATAAGATAGGCGCCAAAGATGGAAGCGAATGTGATGTCGAGAAATGCCCACAGATTCTGTGCGTGAACAGCCCAGCCGTGTTCGATAATAGCAGCCATCTTCTCAAGAAGCCAGCCAAATGTGTATATACAGAAGGCATATTCCCACATGTTCACTTGGGAATGACGAGAGACCATGGTCATGATGTAAAGACCTAGAAGAATGACGAAGTGAACAAGCTCGATGAGATTTCGATTACGAGGGACGATAAGACGGTGGTGATTGAGAAGAGGCGCCGTCCGAGGGTCGTAAAGGGAGACAGGGCGTCGCTTATAGTGATCCGGCAGGAAATCCATGAACGAAAGCGGCGTATAAATAATCTGTCCATTGTGAACTGCATCGACAGCTCGTTGACAGGCTGCGGAGCTGATGAAGAACTTGCTCTCAGAAACAATGGCCAGTTCCAGCGCGGTGAGTTTTCTCTCCGAACCAGGGCTGTCCTGAGAAGCCCCAGGCCATTGTGATCGGTTAGCTGGACGTTCCATATGACTGGGTGCGCCTTGGAACGGGTCGAAACCCTCAACAAGGATATGGGCAAGGAGCAAGAGACCTTGTGGTCCTGGGTTGTCCTCGTGGAACCGACGGAGGACTCGACTGGCGAGCAGCTCACAAAGAATTGCGCGTGCTTGGTTGACACTCTGGTGAACTTCAGTGGATTGGTCCCTCAGAAAAGAGACACGATTTGCCAACAGACAATAAACTGCATGATTGTAAGTTGACAGCCCAGGATGAAATCTTGCGCTTGTACTTTTACTCACCAACTGAGATGTCATCTGGGTTGTAAAGTCTTTCAACTAGAGGTCTTACAACCAGAGCGTTCATCTTGGGATCTCTGAAGTGCTCCATAGTATAAGGATCATCTTTGTAATGGGTAAGATTTCATCTTCATGACTACACTACACTGAGGATGACTTACCAATACTTGCAAGAACTAATCGACGGACTCTAGACTCAAGGAGAGTTAGCACGCTGAGTCTCCTTGCCAGGAACAATGCAATTCCATGGCAGTGCAAGGATCGGGACAAGTTTACCGGTGAATAGTCATGTATACGGGCAACTCAGTTGTCGTCAAATTGAGGGTCGATCTGTTTCCTTGGACGAGACATCCTGTGGCCTCGGCATCCTCAGCCACGGCGAGGAAACCCTCATCTTCGTCGTCGTCGACAGGCTTGAGCCAGTCGTTGGAGCGCTCAGTGCTTGGGTGGACCACCATGATGAGGCTGAGAGCTGAGAGCTTAGAGAAGATGTTGGAGTATCAATTGACTCCTACAATTGTCTTGTTTTCTTTCTTTTGTCCTTCAAGTACAACTCGAGGCAGACCCAGAAGCGTTGGAGAAAGTAGGAGGAAAGTTCCAGACGCTTTATGCGTTATTCAAAGTCAAAAGTGAAGCCCCGTCCCAGTGGTAATTTGGGTCATTCCGTAGTCCGTACCCCTGAGCGTCCATTCCGAAATGACTGCAGCCAATGGGCGCTCACTAAGCCCATCGTGGACCCGCCTGGCAGGTACGCGTCTTTGTAGGCGAAATATTGATTGGATTGCAACTGTTTACATGGATAAGCGAGTAGTGTATCTAAGCATTACGAGCTCTACTATAAAAGGCTCCAGTGGTGATCTATTTTCTGTCAAAGTCTCAACAGTTCACGGACAATACCGTGGAGGATAGATACCTAGTAGATAGTTCGTCCCCCTGTAATGGGTTCAACTCAATTCGTGGCTGGCCTGCGTTTGAATGAGAGACGCCAATTCTCATTGGAAGCCGTGGCTGATACCCCTGAATCCCCTTCACAGTCGCAGATCTGCAACGCTAAATCCAGGGTCCAAGTCCCAAGTCAAGTAATACAATTCTGGAACCTGGAGTTATCAGATATCCTACATACCTGTGACACGGCATCAAAAGAGCCAGTATTCAGCCTTCAGCTTTCAGCCTTCAAGTCCCTCTTTCTCAAGTCAAATAACATAACAGGTTGTCATAACTAAAGTATATCACCGCCTGCCTGTTACATCATCGCAGCGTTACTCTCATTCACGAAATAGCTGCGCCATTAAACTATATCTGCCATTGGCTTTATCGGGGCTTACCTTTCTAGCACGGAATTTACCTCGACCAAATTATCTCATTCTAGAATTGGCGGCGGACGGAATGGCTTGGACCAAAGATGCGTATAATGAACCCCCTGATGGGCTGCAAACATCCAGCCCTGTACTCCGTAAACCCCCCGCTTCCCTTGCATCAATCACCATAACACTCCCGAGGCATGTTCTAGTGTTTGAAGCACGCCAAGATACTTCAAATAATGCTTTGAGTATGGTCTTGTCACAGATTGCTCGTCTCCTCCCTCAAGAAGTACTTATGTCGCTGGGTCACTCACTCCAAAGCCTGGTATTGTTCATCCCCGATTTTGTTAGGAAGGCTGTCACATTCTCGGCATAACCATTTGATAATAGTCTTGGGAAGTGGCTTTTTGAACTCTGGCCCGTGAGTTGACGGACATGTCACTGATATAATACATCTCGGCTCGCATCGTCAATAGCCGTGGCACTCGGCAAAACCCACCAGTATGTAAAAAGTGTGTCTACCTGAAAGGGCAGGGGTTATCAAACGCTGTCTGTTCGTACCCAGGTGAAATATTATACATTCTTACTGTGTATTTAACAGTCACAGCTGTCCCCTTCCCCCCTCACCAGTAACACATGACCATCGCCTGGCCTTGGTCACAGACAAGTTTGGATATGGGGTAACCCAGTAATGGCCTAGCGAATGCTTGGCTCTCAAATGGTGGCGTTTCTATGCATACAAAATCACTCGCCAAGATGCACCAGAGTGGCAGTGCTTGAAGACAACCAAGGCGAAGGAAACAGAGATGTGAGGAGAAACTTTTTGTTTTGTACGCCGCATCCATAGGGCAAGGGCAATTGTCCACTGACACATGCCACGCGACTTGCGGATTGCGAAGTATGACCTAGGAGCACCTCGGTTGCTTCAGGTCAGCGGAACATTACACAGCTGATCGACCAGCATCAGAGAGGAGACTCAGTACGACAACCAATGTCGAGTCGGCGATTGATCGTGTTTGCCAGGCACTCCCTGGACCTATTAACTCTTTGCCCAGCCTTGGAGAGTCCGGGGGAGCAACGGTGGAGATCCGGCTGGCCGGGGTTGTTGACGGTGGATCTGATATGCGTCTTGATGAATCTGAATTTCAAGAAATGATTGTAGCGTGTAAAGAATGGTATAAGCAATCAATATTCAAGAGGCGGGAGTTGACATGTCAGTGAGGAGACGACGTGTAAGTAAGGTAAGTACCCGCCCCGTTCCGTTGGGGAGGATGTGTCAAAGACAGACTTGATGAATTGTAACACACAAACATATTAACTTTTTTGGGTGGTTGCATGAGTGACACAGGTCCCCCTGGGTTAAGGCAACTAGTCGAGCTCTCCATAAGGCGGCAAAACATTAGTTGAGTGTGGCGTCAAATGTTTAAGCAGTTTAAGGCAGGCCATCCTGTGGCTCATTGCTCATCCTTGTTGGGGGAGAATTTGCATCAATATTGAGAGGTCAGCCTTGACATCAGGACTATGATCTTCTCTTGCACCATAAACCCACGGATTTTGAAACGGCCTTTAACTCCGTATTCCGTACGTCGGCAAGCTAAATATAAAGTGCTGACCACTGCTGACGATGGAGGATCCGGATGGGACGGGTATTTACTTTGTAAGCCTCCTAGATTTGAAGTTGGAGATGGAGATGGAAATGGAATGGGGAACCAGGGCACGCGCCAACCAGTACCAAGACAAGCCAAGACCAAACATGAACCTCAACGTAACGGCCAAGCTGTGGGCTAAGTAACTTATGGAAGGGGGGAGTCCAAAAAATCCATACCCAGAAATAACCCCAGGGACATGTCACTCGCGGCATCATGTCCTATCCTACGGATGTTATCCAATGACGGATAGACTAATGGCTATGCCAAAGAGGTCGGAAGCACTCGCTATGATGACGACCCATAGCCCAAGGCATAAAAGTCTTGTCGTCGCTGTCTTGAATTTCTGTGGTCGCAAACCTGCCAGCGTAATTTTTGGAGGATCCATTTGTGACGCAATCAAGACGTCCGCCCGCTGAATCCCCCCAGTGGCCCATAGCGTCTTGGAGCTTCCCTGTAGCTATCCGGGCTAGAGCCTGAAAGGGTATACTGCTATGAGCTCCCCATATGTATTTACGAGTATCTTTTGTGGTTTCGTATGAGGGGAGATTGCTACGAGACTTTGATCCTCTATGAATTATATCACTTGCTGGTTCTCCTATGGTAATAACTCGAGTACCTACCACAAGTTAGCCTATCTTGTCAAAAAATCTTATTACTCGTTTTCACAAGCAAAGTCTCGGTGTAAACGTGAGGGCCATCATGTACCCAGCCCTTATCAACCAGGGTGGCTGCTGTCACTGTAGACAACAAAGTCTGATCCCACCAGGGGCTGTTGTGGTTACTCTACTATGTTTACGCGAGTGACTGCAATTTATTAACGGCACATATGTAGTACTGATCAAAACTTCCGAGTCCCGAGAACAAGGTGTCGTGAAGGTCCCTTCTCGGTGTTGTTGAGTATTCCCTGTCGTCAGGGCGGGACTCTAGCTCAAGGGTAAGGTGTCCACGCCCGTGATAACAAAACGTCAGTACTGCCTACCAGGTAGTATCTTAGTACGTATGTTCTAGTTCAAAGGCCCTCTTGCGGAGTCGTCTAAAGGGAAACTTAGTAGGGTAAAGCCAAGACGAACTTGAGAGTAGAGTGATCCAATACCCCTACAATCCTTACTTTAGCCAAGCCTTTGCCCGAACAAGGTGCTGTAGATGGTTGGATGTCAAGATAACCTACCGCATCTGATGGACTAATTAAAAATTGACCGTGCAGGGGTACTTTGAGGTACTTTGCGGCGCTGGAGCCCTGTACGTTCCCCACCTTTCAGTTGGTCCGGGCGCTGTTGGCACCGTACCTTTCTGCTGTGCCGTGTCTGTCCTGCAGTCTTGCAGTCCTGCAGCGCACCTCAGGCTTCTTTTTGCTTAGCAGCCCTTACCTTAGTTTAGTTCACTTTGCTTGGAGCCAGCTGCAGCTCCCGTCCTTCTCCACGGCCACTCTTTCTCCTACGTCGTTTCCGTGGCTTCGCTTGCCGTTGCCGTGCCTTCCCTTTCTCGCATTAATTGAACCAGCCTCCCCCTTCGTCCTCTTTCCCTTTTCCTCCTCTCACTTCGTGATACCCTCATCCTCATACTCGCACCCATCCCCCACTGTCGTCATCGCAGACCACTCTGTAAAGTCGGCTGTCCTCGCTCATACTCAGTGTCACCATCACTGTCACCGTCACAGTCACCAGCTACCTCATCTACCCTCTACCTCTACGCACCCGCTGCTCCGTAGCTCCCATCACTCTTCCAAGATGGCGACTGACTGGACAACGGGCATTATGCCTCTGCACCAAGTGCACAAGCCTCCTTTCACCATCGAGGCCCCAGGCTACGAGAAGGTCCCCGGCGAGACCATTCCCCGACGTCATCCCAAGGCCAAGGATGGTCTCGTCAACTATTCTGCCCCCGACGCCAGAACTGTCTTCCAAATTGTTGAGCGCAGCGCTCGACTCTACCCCAACCACCATGCTGTTGGTGATCGCAAGCTCATCAACATGCACGTTGAGAAGAAGAAGGTCAAGAAGAATGTTGATGGCGAGGTCCAGGAGGTTGAGAAGGAGTGGTCCTACTTCGAGCTGACTGGCTTCGAATACTTGACTTACCAGCAGTATCACGAGCGCGTTCTTCAGATCGGTTCTGGTCTACGAAACCTTGGTTTGACTAGCAACGACAAGCTTCACGTTTTTGGCTCCACTAGGTATGTGCAGAGTTGCTGGGTTCTGCCATTGTGTTCAAGTTTCTGACTTCTTGGTGTACAGTATCGGTTGGATCTCTACTTCCCACGCGGCTGCTTCCCAGTCTATCTCGATTGTCACCGCATATGATACACTCGGCCCCAGCGGCGTTGAGCACTCTCTCGTTCAAACCGAATGTACCGCCATGTATGTCGACGCGCATCTCCTCAAGACCGCTTCAGGACCCATTAAGAAGTCTTCTGTGAAGACCGTCATTGTCAACAACCGAACCATGTTTGCCAAGGGAGGTGAACTCGAAGCCTTTAAGGCGGAAAACCCTGATTTGAAGATCGTCACTCTGGAGGAACTTCGCCAGCTGGGCGAGCAAAACCCCGTCGAGCCAAACCCAGCCAAGCCAACCGACCTTTACTGTATCATGTACACTTCTGGTTCGACCGGTCTACCCAAGGGCGCTTGCATCACCCATGAGGCTCTTGTCGCTGGAAGTAAGTTGATTCTGCGCCTGTTGACACTCATAGAACTAACTTGTGTCTAGTCACCAGTTTGTACACCTGTGTAGAGGAAAGCGTAAGCGACAAGGAGTGCATCCTTGCCTACCTGCCTCTTGCCCATATCTTCGAAATGGCTCTCGAAAACCTTGTGATGTTCATTGGAGGAACACTAGGATACGGTAACCCTCGAACGCTTTCTGACGCATCTATGAAGAACTGTGCTGGTGACATGCGCGAGTTCAAGCCAACCGTGATGGTTGGCGTTCCCCAGATTTGGGAAACCGTCAGGAAGGGTATTACTTCCAAGCTCGAGGCTGCCAGCCCTCTCCTCAAGAACCTCTTCTGGGGCGCATATAACTGGAAGGCGTTTGCTTCCAAGAACAAGCTGCCCCTGGCTGGTCTATTCGATAGCCTTGTATTCGGCAAGGTCCGTGAACTGACGGGTGGCCGTATGCGCTTCACTATGAACGGCGCTAGTGGTATCTCTGATGGCACAAAGAACTTCATTTCGCTCGTCGTCGCACCTATGTTGGCTGGTTATGGTCTCACTGAGACCTGTGCCAACGGTGCTTTGGGCTGCCCGCTTGAGTTCTCTCCTGATGCTATTGGTCCTACTCCTTGCTCTTGCGATGTCAAGCTCGTTGCGCTCCCCGAGCTTGGTTACTCAACCGAGGCAGCGGTCCCTCAGGGTGAGATCTGGATCAGAGGTCTACCTGTCATGAGCAAATACTGGAATGACCCCGAGGAAACAGCAAAGGCCCTTACCCCTGATGGGTGGTTCAAGACTGGTGATAT
Source organism: Fusarium avenaceum (assembly GCA_025948275.1). Classification (NCBI taxonomy): domain Eukaryota; kingdom Fungi; phylum Ascomycota; class Sordariomycetes; order Hypocreales; family Nectriaceae; genus Fusarium; species Fusarium avenaceum. The sequence continues at coordinate 2,808,436 of CP109669.1, forward strand.
CGGAGAATTCAATGCTGATGGTCACCTGCGAGTCTTTGATCGTGTCAAGAATCTCGTCAAGATGCAGGGCGGTGAGTACATTGCCCTTGAGAAGCTCGAGGCTGTGTACCGTGGTGTCCAATCAGTGGGCAACGTCATGGTTCACGCTGATCCAGAGCACTCACGCCCTATTGCCGTCATCATGCCGAACGAGAAGGTCGTGCAAGAGAAGGCCAAGGAGCTGGGTCTTAACGAAAATGATCTCCATACTCTCCACACCAACCCCAAATTGGTCAGCTTTATTCTCAAGGATCTCCAGGGCGCTTCAAAGCGTGCCGGCTTGAGTGGTATGGAGACTGTTTCTGGTGTTTTGATCACAGATGAAGAATGGACATCTGACAATGTAAGAAGCCCCCGCTTTCCCTATTTGTCAATAGACCACATACTAATATGCTGTTCACAATAGGGACTCCTCACCGCTACTCAGAAGCTTAACCGCCGTAAGATCACCGAGCACTTCAAGAAGCAGATCCAGGAGACTCTCAAGAAGAGTTCATAAACAACGATGAAATCGGATATATGACAGAATGGTTGAACGTCGGATTTTGAAGTTGAAACAATGGATACCAAGAGCGGAAGTGGGACGAGAAAGTGTACCGATCTTTCTTAGGTTTTGTTTTCAGTGTCTGTAATGTATTGTCACGGCGTTGGCTCCATGATATCTTGAAGAGAAATTTTATAATGGCATTGGAACTATGCTCAGGCCATGTTATGGTTATCCCTTGGTCCGAACCTACCGCATCAAAATTTGTTTTGATGTTCGTTGGTGTTAGCTTGCATTGAGAGAATGCTAACCAGCAGCCATTCTGTGTGTCCTGCCAGCCTGGACTCAATCAGTGTTTAGCTACTGTCAGTACTTGGAGTAGAGTATTGGACGTGCAGAGGTTTTCAGCTATTGCAATATGTGGTGCTGCTAAAACGATCAATTATTCCAGCTCATGTCAATTAAAACATTTGTTGGTATATATGGATATAAGTAGTGCTAAACAAACAAGTGCCCCCGTTCTCCGAATCATGATCGCAGACGCCCCAAGCAGACTTGATGAAGAGATACACGCTTCCCACTCCATACCATGCCATGCGATGCAAGCTTGCTAGATACAACACATAGTTAAATGAAGACCAAGGTCCAAAAACAACACCCAGTTTCAGGCGGCAGCGAAACTAATTCAGACCAAACAAAAGCTTGCGCTAAAAATTAAAATAAAAAAAAGACACCCATTTCAAAAAGGTTAGGGTAAGCGACGGCAAGAGCAATAATTGGCTCATCGCTGAGCCTTGCGGCGAAGGAAAACCATATAGGGAACGCGATCTCGTCCAGACTTGAATACCTCCTCCTGAGCATCATCACGGTCTCCAGTACCAACGCGAACCTTTGTTACTTGTGTATCATTGCAGCAATACCAAGCATACGGATCGTGAGACGACGAATCGCGCACATATGCCAAGTAATGTCCGTTGTTGACACGGCTACCGGAATGAACAATAACAGCGTAAGTCTCATAGTGGAACCTGCCCGTGAAGCCAGGATCCATGAGATCGGCCTCGGAAGCATCCTGGGCGCTACGGGGGAGGAAGTAGCGTGTAAGGTCGATGTGGTTGAGGTCCCATTTGACGGTCGCAGTCGACTTGACAACATCTTGTTCTGCCTGTATATAGTGGAAGCGGCGAAAGGAGATGCAAAGAAGATCAGGAAGGCGGGCAAAAGAGATTATCTGTTGAGCTTGTGTCTTGTGGCGGCAGTGATCGCAGTCGAAGCCGCTGATTAACGATGGAGCTGTATATCCGTCGAGGACTTCCGTAAGAGTCATACCACGACCAACATCCACCGAGACAGGGAATGTTTCGAACATGGTATACCTGTAGGTACGAGTCTGACACTCGGAGCACTTAACTGTTGACAACTCCAGGCCACGCCAGAAGCGGTCGATGATAGATTGATTGAATTCGATATAGCTGTTCCAAACGTCAACAGCGGCTCGCAAGAGGCTCTGACGGGTAGTATCAGGCTGGACCTCCTTGCCCGTTCGATCTCGGCGCGTATTGGTCTCATCATGAAGGTGAGTGAACAAGAACGACATGAACTCCTGAGCATCTTGTTGTTGAGGACCACCAAAAAGTTCGAAATTCCGGCCCTGGGTGCAAAGATGACGTGAGTAGTCCTGCAAGTGAGTTAGCTTGATCTCTTTGAAATTGTCATAGTTGAACTTACCATGAGTGTCTGAGCTTTCATGGCCTGGAATTTGCCCGAATTCATCCAGTGGAACAAGTTCGAAACGATTCGGATCATAAGCTGGGGATGATCACTCTTCTCATTATCCTTTCTCGGTGCCTTGTATTTGCTAGCCCATTCTGAGTTTGCCAGTTCTCTGCCGAATTCAGGTGAAGCGAGAAGACTTTGGAGCATACTGTTGGCATAGCACCAATTGTGTGGATTGTTAAGCCCAGTGTAGAACCTGGTAGAGTCGCCTGTAGATTGGTGCTCCACGGCCTTCATAGTGGGTGCCCTTGAAGGGCGTCCTGGCACGACTGTATTGTTATTTCCATAGAGCTCATTCTCGTCCCGACCCTCCGTGAGACCACTGTAGCTACGCCGCGGTAGAGCGGGAGCTGGCCTTGTGGGGGGCGAAGGCAAATCTGTGTAGAGATCAACCTTGTGAGATGACCCATAAACCAGGCGCTTTGGTGGTTTGTCGTCTGGAGAAGTCATCGACTGCTGTTCTAACGACACAGGTGGGAATCTCCGCAAAAAGTCCTCAGTAGTACGAGTGAAGTTAGGCGATGATGCCGTTTGTATGTCCTCGTTCTTGAGTGCCTCTTGCCACGCTTTGACTTCGTCCGGCTTTAGAGGTTTGACGATATATTTGGACCTTCGTCGCTCAATAGCCGAAGACCTGTTCCGACTCCCCTCCAGGTTCGCTGGTCTACTTGTTGATGAAGTGGTAGACCCCAAGGATGCTGGGCCCATCAGATCGATCCAAGCGTCCAGTCCTCCCTTCAGAATTTTGGGTGTGTTTTTGAGCTCTTTTAAATAGTTGAAGTGAAGCAAAGCTCGATGGAGTGAGATGATAACTAAATCATCTGAACTCCGTGGGTGTTGTGGGATATCCTCAGAGTCTTGGTCATAGAAAATTACCAAATCGTAGAGGTTACGTTGCTCGAAAAGTAATTGCTCTTGATTAGGCGAGAGAATTAGGCTTTCAGATATGTCATCCGCAGAAAGGCTATCCCTAAGCAAGATACTGGGCTCGATGCAGATTGTCGAAGATGATAGGATATGACCCTCATTGAAATCATCCCTCATTCGAATATCTATTATCAGGATGCTCCCCTTGGCTTTCATGGCCTGATATAATTCATCCGGGGTAATGGTGTTTCCATCTGGGATTCTGATAGAGCCTGTAAGGTTGGTGGGGGGTACTGGAGGAATAGAGTTATTCGAGTAACTTTGCGTCGGTTGGAAATAGTCCGGCTGCACTTGCGATGAAGCAGTAGGAGTCCCAGGTATAGGGACTGTGGAAGCTGTACGGTTATACATGCTACGTGGCGTACTGGCGGGTGGTCTTGTTACTTCCCCTGAGATACTACCACGAGCAGGACTGTAGATGGCATCTGGCATCTTGGGCAGAGTCGGCACATTGGTATCGATACCAACCTTGGGCGGCCGAGGAGGAGGCATATCTCTAGGTCCATTCGGCTTCGGAAGGGTTATCTGGTGTGTCTTAATCCGGGGGTCCTGTCCTGGTGATGCTTGGGGGCCTCTCAAGTTGGCAAATCTGGCAGCAAGATCTTGAGAAGTACTTTTCGGTGCCCCAGCCCCTCCTTGAATGCCTGGTTTGATGGCGTTTCCATGGAGAGATTGGGGCTTCGGTTGAATCATTGGTTTTGATCGAGCTGGAGAACCATTGATGCCAGCACCATCAAATCGAGGTTTCAGAGGCGACATAGTCCCATCAATAGCCGGCTTCGACGGGGTTTGGGGCCGGCTGCTCCCCTGGGAGGAGCTTGAGCGAACTGACTGAGGCTGTACACCGGACCGTTTGTTGTCCTCAACAATATCGTGCTTGATTTTGGCGTAGATAGGATCCTGTTGGCTGATCTTGGTGAGCAGATTGGTATGCGACCTTACAAAATCTCTATGGGTTGCTTTGAGATCAATGTAGTCCGGATGTTTGGTAATGGTCTGAACTGCAATGATGGATGCTCGTATGTATTCTTGGAGAGCAACAGTTGGTCTGCGAAAATCCCGAGCCATCTCAGCCTGTCGTAGCGATGTTTCGGCCGTCTCGAGTAACTTCCTAATAGACATATTCGGGTCAAGGTCGCGGGGGGAGCGATAACATCTTCGATGTGTGGAAATGGAGCTTTTGACGGAGAATCGCCTCCTCTACTACCACCCGGTCTCGAGCCATGATTGAAAGCACCTGGGCTGCCCAAAGAGTGTGAGCCTACGGTGGCTACACTACTTGCGCGCGAATGACCCAATGAAGCCATGATGGCTTGCCTGGTATCCGAAACGTATTATTCAATAGACTCGGCCGAGGGGTTCGATCCTGATGATTTTGGGTAGGTATGTATGGTGTCGAATAGTGGGAAAGGACCTCGAAGGTAAAGTTATGATATATATATCAACAATGACAGAACCGCAGAGTGGCGGAGTTGCTATTAAGGGTCAACGTCTCTCGACCTTCTATAGATGGCATGAACGTGCAGCATCTCCGAGAACTATTCAGAACAACATGACAAAAGAAGCCTCCTCCCATGGAAGCATCGTCGGGACGCTGGAGGAGGGTGTCGAGGAGCGTAATGGAGACAAAGAAGTTGGTATAAAGGAACCTGGAACTATTCATGGGTGCCATGGGCATGAGGTGAGGTCTTAGTACTTCGCGGGGGACAGGGTACACCACAGAGCATGTGAGGTACCTGCTGGGCCACCAGATTGGCCGAGAGACGAGTGTATCGTTTACCGCTCATTGGTACCCTCCACTCCATGTTCCAGTTGGGTGCTCATGCCCACGCTAAGCCACGTACGCCACAGAGGCTGTCGTCATTTTCCCACAGAGCAAGAGCTTCCAGTAGCTCGACCGCGTGCCCGCGCTGACGACGGGGCAGTCCAGGCCTTGCTACAGCCAGACTGAGCCAGTGGGGTTTATTTAGGCTTCCTCCAGGTGCCCTGCTGTGGAATCATTGCCTGATCTCGGCCAATCCAAATCCACGTAAGCTAACTTGATGAGGTTCCTCTCTAGGTACCTACGTAAGTTCCAATAGCACCTCAATCGCCGCTACCAGACAGAGGCTGGGGTTAACGAGAGCATCTATCCAGCAAGCCACCACCTAAACCTCCATCAGACACCAGCGACAGCATTTGCACCATCATCGTGCATCGTCATTTCCGAAACGCTACATATATACTCGCTGCCCATTCTGATTTCTTTGGTTTCCACGGCGCAACACCCCTCTTATTGATCGCCTAGCTCAAGCCAAGATGATGAGTTGGTGGTCGTCCTCCGCCAACACGGCCCTGGACGAGCAGATTGAGAAGGCCACCAGCAGTAGTCTGTATGTTGCCAATAAGCTTTCGTCACAGTAGCATCAGCTAACCCGCAGAAACAGTGAAGATATTGCCCTCAACCTCGAAATCTCCGATGTTATTAGATCCAAGACGGTCGCGCCGAAAGAGGCGATGCGCTCCCTCAAGAGGCGCATTGGCAACAAGAACCCCAACACTCAGCTGAGCGCCCTGAACGTATGGATTCCGTCACCATCCTGAAAATAACAAAGGCTGACCTCTATCAGCTTAGCGATACTTGCGTCAAAAACGGCGGATCGCACTTCCTTGCCGAAGTCGCATCGCGAGAGTTTATGGACAACCTCGTGTCGCTTCTTCAAGCAGTAGGAGGTGCTGCTGTTAATGCTGACGTGAAATCAAAAATCCTCGAGCTTATACAATCTTGGGCGGGCGCTACTGAGGGCCGATACGAGCTTTCATACATCGGCGAGGTATACCGAACATTGCAGCGTGACGGGTATCAGTTCCCTCCCAAAACATCAGTGGCTAGCAGCATGATTGACAGCAGCGCGGTAAACATGACCATCCACCCCCATCCTGGAGACTAGCTAACAGTATTCCAGCCCCCGGAGTGGACTGACTCCGACGTATGTATGAGATGCCGAACTCCCTTCACCTTTACGAACCGAAAGCATCATTGCCGAAACTGCGGCAACTGTTTTGACCAGCAGTGCTCAGCCAAGGTGGTCGCTCTGCCCCATTTGGGAATTATGACACCTGTACGAGTCGACGATGGCTGTTATGCGAAGCTCACTAGCAAGGGTCACAAACCCCCCAATCCCTCTCTTGATCGATCACCAACATACCCTCATAAGACGCGCAGTACATCAGCCATGCAACCGCGAAACGCTCGGGTCGATGACGGTTTTGACGAAGATTTGAAGAAAGCGTTGGCAATGAGTTTGGAGGAGGTCAAGACCCATAACAATAACTATGCTGCACCTGCTCCGACTTCCTATACCACGAACGGAGACGCCTCGGCAGTGAAGCAAGCAGAGGAGGAGGATGACGATCTCAAAGCTGCCATCGCTGCCTCCCTAGCTGATATGGAGGAGCAGAAGAAAAGGCATGCTGCGGTACTGAAGGAGCAGACTTCCAGCTCTGTGGATAATTCTACCACCACTAACTTTGTTCTTCCCAAGAACGATTATGAATTGACTCCTGTGGAGGCGGAGAACATTAACTTGTTCTCAACATTGGTGGATCGCCTTCAGACACAGCCTCCAGGAACTATTCTTCGCGAACCACAGATCCAGGAGCTCTATGATAGCATCGGTACATTGCGACCCAAGTTGGCAAGGACTTATGGAGAGACCATGAGCAAGCACGGTCAGTAATGATTTCTTCAGTTTGCAAACGACAGTAACTAACGCAATATAGACACACTTCTTGATCTCCATGCCAAGCTCTCTACAGTTGTTCGATATTACGACCGCATGCTAGAGGATCGACTTTCCAAGGCCTACAGCCAGCAGAACCTGGGAGGATACACCTTGCCCCCTCCTCGCCAGCCGGCCGGGCCTTATCCTTCAATCCCTTCTCAGATGCCCAGTAACCCCGCAGGTGCAGAGAGTTTCTATACTGGACAACAACGGCCCAGTTACCAAGCGCCTCCTCAACACCAGCACTACCAACAACCACCACACGCAACACCTCAGCCACAATATCCTTCTTACGGATCTGTGCCGCCTGAACCACAGCCCGGCCAATACCCTCATCCTCAACAGGTGCAGAGGACAGATAGCTGGCAAAACAGGGCACCTTCGGCACCTCTGGATCCCTACCAACAGCAACAGCAACCCCAAGATCCGAACCAGCAACCCCAAAACCCCCAACAGCCACAGGGGGTAATCACCAATGACCCTAACACTTCTTACTACTTTACACCTCAGCAATCTCAGCAGCCACAGCAGGCCCCTCTAGGACCGTCAGCGCCAGGGCCCGCTCCCGATGCTAGCCAGTCACCTTACCCTAATTTACAGTCATCGCAATATCCAGGAGGATCAGTATCTGCCCCCTCGCAGCCTACACCTGGTCAAACACCTGCTCAACCTGCGCAGACACAGCAGCCTATTCAGTCCCCCAATATCCAGCACGCGCAACCACCTCAGCCGTCGCAACCTCATCCTTCTCAGCCTGGTCAGCAAGCACCTCCACCACAGCAGCAAGCGTACTGGCAACCTTCTATGCCTCAGCAACAGCAGCAACCACCCGTTGCACCGCAGAACTGGGCGTATGGCGGTTACACGCAAGACTCCTTCCCGTCTGTACCGCAACAAGAACCTGTCAAAGAACCCATCAAGGAGGAGGCCCTAATTGAGTTCTAGACTTGTGCTGTAGTAGCAGCATAAGCCTTGTGTTCGCGTATTTGGGGCTTGGCTTACATGATTGATCAAGCGTTGGCGTTGAACGGATGGTCAGTTGTAGAAGTTGAGAATGAATGTATTCGAGAGCACATGAACGGCATGGCCATGTGTGCCAGTAGCTAAGATTTGTATAACTGTAATACCTTTACCTCCTCTGTCGAATTGTTCGACCCATTCTTGTGACACACTCGTATTTTCACGATGCTTGATAATATTCTCGAACGGTGAGTTGTGGCTGATCGTGCATACCTTGTATGTAGCTCGATAAATGATCAGGGTCTAAAAAAGGGGCGGGATAGTAAAGGCATATCCTGTGTGTCATGGCTCATGTTAGGCCAGGATTGACTCGGTTATACTCGTTGCCTTGTCATGTTCCAAATCTCCCCTCACCTTTTGATATTTATTCATCAACGCACCATTTGAGGCAGCAAGCCGAGTCGGAGATACTAATCAGGCAATCAAGGCGATCCGACAGCCTGGCACAGGACGACTATGTGAGCTAATGCACATCGGAACGCCCAACGCGGACCAATCGGCGGTTAGCGGCCGCGCACGCCGCTCACCCAGCATGGTAGCTCCGCTTACGCAGCCCGGACCCGGAGCTCATGACATCGGCTTTGGCGGGGCTGAACGGGAGGGGCTTTGAGTCATATGTCATATGTTGTTGGATGCAAGTTTTCGTTTTCTTACTTGGTCTTTATAAAACATCGTCAGAATAATTGAGTAGAGAATTTCTCGATAAACCTCTCATTAGACATCACTCTTATCACTACTCTGACTGATATTTGCCGTATCAATCCCATCTTTTTGAAACATCGTCTTTATCATCATGGCGCCAACAATCCACTTCGTCCGCCACGCTCAGGGTTTCCACAACCTCTCCATTGAGAATGAGCAGATGCAGGACCCAGACCTGACTCCCCTTGGCGAGAAGCAATGCGCTGCCCTCCGCGAAGAGTTCCCTTACCACGACAAGCTTACCAAGCTTTTTGCCTCACCTATGCGTCGCACAGTTTACACTTGCCTCCACGCTTTTGGCACCGAAGAGCTAAAGCCCATCACCGCTCTTCCTGTTTTCCAAGAAGTCTCTGCCAACCCTTGCGATACTGGTTCGCCTGTGGCCAAGGTGCAGGCTGAGTTCCAGGGCATTGCTGATTACTCGAAAGTTGAGGAGTCGTGGACCGATAAGGGTCCTCAGAGCGAGTATGAGCCTACCCTGGAGAAGCTAACGGCTCGTGGCCTGAAGGCCAGGAAAACGCTGAGGGATTGTGTGATTGGTGACGAGCACATTGTTGTTGTATCCCACGGAGGATTCTTGCACTTCATGACGGATGACTGGTACGGTGTGCCTGAAGGAACAGGTAAGTCGTGGCAGTATACTGTTCACTTATAGATTTATGCATGGGTTCTGACTTGGATCACACAGCTACCGGATGGGCAAACTGTGAGTATCGCTCATACCAGTTTGCCGACCCCACTGGTGAGGATGAAGATGCTGCCCTTCTCGAGACCAAGGAGAGCTGGCAGCGACGTCAGGGCGATGCCAAGCCTCTTACTATAACAGAGCAGCGTCAACTGAGACCGGTGGCTCAAAAGCAGATGGCTCCGTTGTTGAACCTTACTATGCCCAACTAAAAGTCTAGAAAGGTCTTAAAGAAGAGTGACTTTAGGCTGCGGATATAGATAAATTACCTGACAAGGTAATAAATGCTCTCAAAACTGGATAGCAAAAACAAGCGCACACTTGACCTAGAGGTCCATCTTTAGAGTAGAAGTGTCTTGAGGGTGCTGTGCCCTTGAGTTGAGTTTAAGTACGCGGTAGCTTCAGGGTATGCTGCATATTTTCCATAGCCTGAATCTGTTGATAGACTTTCCATAGAGTCAAGCAGACAAATAAAGAGGTAGATAATAGAATGATGATTGGTACACTCCTTCTCAGAACACGTGGTTGGGCTATGTAGCAAGAGGACAAGCTAGCGACGTCTATCTCATAAAATGGAAAATCATTTCAACAGCAAACTCCGCCATATATCCCGTTAAGTTCCAGGTGAATTTCCAGGCTCATCAAGATCTTTCCTCCCAAGTATGTCCATTGCCCCCTGAATTTCCTTCCATGTTGTTGTGCGGATCTCAAGCACGGTGATGCCCCAGCCGATCTCTGACTTGGGATCCGATCGCAACTTACATCGACAAAAGCATTTCATACGTGATGATTGCTTCTTCAGTAGCTCTTGAGCCGCGCAGTCAAGTGGACTCCCAGCTTCCTAGCCAAGAAGAGCCCCGTTTATATGAGGCGGGTTATCATTGAGCAAACTTTGAAATAGAAAATACTGTTTCTTGTGAAAGTTTTCACGGCTTGAGTTGAGGACTCGAGCGAAGAGCTCAAAGATAATCCCAGGTTGGTTCCGGTACATCTCTGCTTTGGCGTCTAATAATTCTTCAATATTGAAGAACGTTTTGAACGGCTTCAGTAATGCTTGCCCAACAAGTATTGCTGGATTCGGGCTTTTTGTGGGTGCTGACGATCGAGATTGCGAAGGTATCCCATTTTTTTGTGTAGCAGGTTGTGATCCATATTCGGGGGTTTTGCTCCTATTCGCAACAGAGCGTCCAATTGCCGGTCCGGGCTTTGCGGTATGGCGTATGTGCTCTTCAATATTACTCCAGTCAATTCCTTCAGGCAAAGGTGTATATCCGGAGTTGCTATCAGGGATATCTAAGTTGGACTGCGGTGAAGAGTATTGCAATCGCTGGTCATACTCGTCCGCCGATCTCGAGTTTCGGCTCCATGTGCGCAGAACGCTTGATGGTGGCTGTTGAGGCTCTTCCTATGATTCCTCCCTCAGAAGTTCCGCCAAAGCATCCTGGTCCGACTGTTTCAAAGCAAATTCATCTATGGTGTTACCCAAATGCGGTGACGTTCCTGACTTGTCAAGAGAAACGGGCCCAGTTTGGCTCTCGAATAATTGGTCTAACTCGTGATCATCGTAAGGGTCGTCATAAGGGTCTGGGGGTCTTGGAGAGGGGTCCAAAGAGCTCTGAGATTCGACAGTGTCGGCATTGGTTGAATCATGAAGGATTTCAGTGAGGGTGAAACTGGACCCTGGAGTTTGCGCAACGTCACAAACGTTATCGGGCGTTAGTGATTTGTCGAATATTGTCCGTTGACGTTTGACATTGCCCATGAAGGGGTCTTGACTCTCATAGGAGTGACGTTTTGATGACTGTGGCTGGGTCTGCGCCGGATAGTTGGATCTGATCGACATATGTAAGTACTAGGAATGAAATCATACAGCCGGGTCGATCATTTAACTCACATTGGCAATTGAGGATTGTCGTTTGGTTGCATATTGACTGGAGTCAGTCCCGCCTTTGAACGAAACCGTGTAACGTCATTGGGTTTATGTGCTAAAGCGTTGTGTCATAGCCACGTCCACGAGTGGGTTGCTGAAATGTGGACTCTGGAGAAGGATAGCGATCTCTCAGAGGCTGCAGCCTTACAAGTGACGTTAAGAAGTGACGTTAGAAGGAAATGTCCATGATGTTGTTGAAATTTCTCGAATCTCGATGCACTTGTGATCTTCAAATGATTACATCGAGACCGCATCGAGCCTTCCTTCCCCTAGTTTCCGTCGATCAGCCACATCCCCCCTGCGGCTCAACTCGCACTTGCCTCAACTGTGACGTTGAACGCCACTGTTTTCAAAACCGGTTTAATCCCACGGGCGATTATGTCCGGAAGAAGGAGTGAAAGAAGAATGGCACTTGTTGTAATGAATGCGGAGAGCCCGTTCTAGGGCCAGCGAATAAGTGAAATGCAGTGAAGAAAAATGGATTTCTAATGGCAGTCTCACATTTGTATGCTTTTCTGATGCCCAAATGTGTCTCGGCTTGTCAGAGCGAAGCCGGGCCTGACGGGTCTTGATCGCTTAACCCTTTTAGGAAGGCCATGCAGCAGCTCATTGGTCTAGACGCTATACCAGGCCAGATCTGTCGTTGCATCCCATATCCCATGCATTCGCAAAGACTTTTGCTGGTGGGCTCAGGAACGAACCCAGCCTTTTGGAATTAGCATTGCCGGTGACAAACAGACATAAACATCCCGTCCCCCAATATTAAAAATTAGAGTAGCGACACCTAAAAGAAGCCAATTGGGGGTGGCAGCAGTACTCATTGGGGGCGGGTACAGAAAGTCCACCAACCAGGGGGGGTTCCATCCAACAACCATCATTCAATTGAGTCTGCAGCACGCGTCAACCCGACGCCCCTGCAACCCTCCCAGAGTCTGGACTCTGCGGGTCCACCCCTTAAAAAAGGTTTCCGGGAGTCATTAATGAATGAAAGAATGTTTACCGGATTACTACTTTGGTTAAGGATCGTGCAGCCTGGGCTATTTTCGGATTAAGAATGAGACAAGTAGTTCGCTAGATAGCCTCGAGTGTGTCCTACCTTTCGGTAAGCTTAATCTCACTCTGCCCTCATGATATGAGGCTCAATTTCCCCGTGTGGACTCGCAGACGTGGACGTTATTTCCTTCGGTGTCCCGCTGGATAAACAGTGGGATGGGCCCCCGAAGCCGGGGCTCCGCATGGAGTTCAACTGTCCGCCTGACCTGCAAAGTGGGGTTGGGGTATGAGAAGCACGAGCCTGCTAGCCCGCTTTACTGCTGTACAGTAATTATTTTGGCACTAGTTGGGTGAAAATCAAACCTGCTTTTGGATTTTGGATTTTGGATTTCGACCCAGCGATCGATCTCCCCCAGCAAGAGTCTCAGTCTCCAGAATTCAGAGCGAGGCACAGCAGGCATCCCCAACAACTAACACCCCGCTCTCCTTCCATATTCGGCTCTGGGCGTGGGCGTTGCAAGTCGTTAGCACTCTAGGCACTGCACCCAAAGTCGCTGAGCTACACCACTTGTCAGTTGCATCTACCCTCCCCTTCGACTTCCACTCCAGCCGTTTGGCACTCCTTCCCCGTGTCTAACTCACAATGGTCATCCGAGGCGGAAGCCATGCCTTCCCCCACCCTTCATCCCCTTGTTTCCCCTCGATCTTGAAGCATTTATCAAGGCCGACTTCCTCCCCTCAAAGTCCATTATCTTCATCTCACATTGTACAATCTCCATCATCTATCAAACATCTTTATCATAACTCTATATCAACAACTACTTCCCCCATCTTTCGATATAAACATAATCCTAAACTCAAACACAACTATAAACCCCCATCTTTACGACTTACACCACCACCTATCACTTCCAAACACCAACAACACTCAAACTTTACAACACCCCCTTTGCAGAAGCACAACTATACTTGCTAGGGACGGTTCCCTTGCCACGATATCAGAAACTACAAACTCATAAACTCCTTCTCAACCACATCGTGTGCAAGGATGCAATTCACAACACTCGACGCACAGCCTCGTCTGGCCCAAGACAGCTTCGATGACATAAATCCCAAGGACTTCTTTGACCAACAACCCAAGTCTAAGCGTCCACGAACCGCTGATATCCTCCTTGGTGAGCAGCTTCCACAAGGTCTTATCAGCCCTGGTGAGTCAGCAGACCTCGCAGGAGACTTCTTCTCAGTCAAGGGGGAGCTTGACTCAGACCATGACTCTCTTCCCGAGGACATCGATGAGACCGAAGAGGAGAGGCGCAAACACTGGTACGTTGGTAGTATCGACCAGGGCACAACATCAACTCGATTCCTTATCTTCAATGGCCATGGCGAGCCTGTTGCTAGCCATCAGATGGAATTCAAGAACCATTACCCTAACTCCGGGTGGCACGAGCATGACCCTATGGAGCTCCTTGAGTCTGTAGAGACATGTATCGAGAAGGCCACAGAGAAGTTCATCGCCCAGGGTCACTCTGCTGACGACATTCGCTCTATTGGACTCACCAACCAGCGTGAAACCACCATCCTCTGGGACAGTACCACTGGCGAGGCCCTATACAATGCCGTCGTCTGGCCCGACACTCGCACTTCTGCCCTTGTCCGTGAGCTCAAGAACAAGCCTGGCGCTGAGAAGCTCCAGGAGACATGCGGCCTGCCACTGTCTACCTACCCCTCCAGTGTCAAGCTTCTCTGGGTCCTCCAGAATGTGGACTCCGTCCGACAGGCCTATGATGAAGGCCGACTATGTTTCGGCACTGTTGACTCATGGCTCATCTACAAGCTCAATGGTGGAAAGGATCGTGAGGGTGGACCCATCTTCGTCACTGATGCAACCAACGCCAGCCGCACTATGTTCATGAACATCAAGACCCTCAACTACGACGATGAGCTTCTCAAGTTCTTCGATGTTGACCGCAGCAAGATTGCTTTGCCCAAGATTGTTCCTTCTTCTGACCCTACTGCTTACGGGTCTCTCGCTCGTGGAATTCTCAAGGGTAAACCTATCGCCGGTTGCTTGGGCGATCAGTCATCTGCCCTTGTCGGCCAGTGTGGTTTCCAACCTGGCCAGGCCAAGAGCACATACGGCACCGGCTGCTTCCTCCTTTACAACGTTGGCAATGAGCCAGTCATCTCCAAGACTGGTCTCCTCGCGACCGTTGCATACGACTTTGGAAAGGGTCGCAAGCCCGTCTACGCTCTTGAGGGTAGTGTCGCTGTTGCTGGCTCCGGTGTCACATTCCTTCAGAACAACCTGGGCATTATCAACTCTCCCACAGAAGTGGATACTGTTGCGCGATCTGTCCCTGACAACGGTGGTGTTACATTTGTGACAGCTTTCAGTGGCCTCTTCGCCCCCTACTGGATTGACGACGCAAAGGGCACCCTTTTCGGAGTCACTCAGCACACCAATAAGGGGCACATTGTGCGAGCCACTCTCGAAGCAACCTGCCATCAAACTGCCGCCATTCTCGACGCCATGGCATCCGACTCTGGACATGATTTGGACATTCTCGCAGTTGATGGTGGCCTCTCCAACTCAGACCTTTGCATGCAGACACAGGCCGACCTCAGCGGCGTGCCAGTCGACCGTCCAGCCATGCGCGAGACAACGGCACTGGGCGCTGCTATCGCAGCAGGTCTCGCTACTGGAGTATGGGACGAGCTTGAGGATCTTCGCGAAGTCAACCGAAAGAACCGCACCGTCTTCCGCCCCCAGGCTGATCAAAAGTCAGTCCGCCGATCACGAAAGAGGTGGGAGCGAGCTGTGGAGATGAGCCGAGGATGGCTCCAGGAGGATGAAGATGATGAATAAATAATGTTGAGGGGATGTTCACAAGAGCCGCAAAGCTTTTGTATAATGATTGATTTCTGGCGTTGACTTGGCATAGCACGTCTTGAGCATGGGAGCTCGGCGTATGACTTTTTTTGAATTTTAGTATAGCACAAAAGCCTACATCTATTTACATAATATCACAACCATTAAAAATTAAGACTGTCTCTACCACTCAATGCACAGTGATTGAAATTTTTCTGATCTTGATAAAGCTAAAGGCCTCTCCAGACCTTTTAACTTGAGTACACAGGGAGTTTGGATGTGAAAAGGGCTTTGATTATAATTATACAGTACAAACTCTGAAGCGCGGTTTAGATATTGAAAGAAAATACAAAAATACAAGAATGCTAACAAATTGACAGTAGTAAATGACTTATATTGTGCATATTTATTATTACAAACTGTTGCAATTGAGCGATCAAACTAGAAGGACTGTTACCGATTATGAAGGGTGTCACGTTAAGGTGAAGAGCCTGACTAAGCTAGGTTTTTGTGCTGAGTGAACAGTCAAGAATCAAGACCAAGACAGTTGAGGGGTAGCAATGCCCAAGACCCAACAGCAACAACAAGCAGGGTAAGAAAAATTGGCATTTGGAAAAGAAACAGACGTGGGTGCTTGGGGTTGCCAAAACGGAGTAGGTAGCAAGACAAAACAAAGAGTCAAACAGTATCGGCATGCCTTGATGGGTTAGTTAGATTCGTAAGTTCGTGGCAATAGAATTGGAAGGCGACTTTTGCTTTTGCTTTTGCAGTTGCAGTTGCAGTAGATTCTAGCTTGTCTGGCCCTGGCCCTGGTTCCTAATTTAGATCCTGGTGCTCCGTACGGAGTACTCCAGACTCCATATTACATACTCCATACTCCGGGCTGCAGCCGGGATTGCAAAACATCACGCGGGACGAAAGAAAAAGACAGAAAAAAAGGGAAGTCAGAAGTGCAAGGGGGAAGAGAAGAAAGTGGGGGTAGTTTATCCCGGATATCCAGCACGGCCCATGCATATACGTGTTCGGATCCGAGCGAGCCAGGAAGATTTAAGACATTTCTTTTGCAAAAGGAAGATTTGTGTGGGCTGTCAGTTTTAGTCCAAGTTATTAGATTGTGCTTGTGCTTAAGCGAGGAGACAGCAGAGCCGCAACGCAACGCAACGCAGCCCAGCGCTCCCGGGTGTTTCTCCCCGCTCACCCACGCTCAGGCACGAAATGGGGAGAGCTAGGCCGATTAAGGGAATGCCGGACCTGCCCTCTACATACATAGATTTTTCTCCTTCATGAGACGGGAGCACTAAGATTGCGGGAGAAGACGAGACGAGTGGGTTACAGATGTGAGATGGGGTTAGAAATGGAGATGGGAAATGGCAGATGGAGATGGAGGTCGGGAGTTCCGAGAGCGGAGAGTGGAGAGCTAGAGACGGTGAAGAAACTGTAGATGGTAGTTGCAGCTCCAACTCGAGGTTGAGCTCGGTTTTGGAACTGAAGCTAAAGTGAGAGCTAGAGCTAGAGCTACTGTAAGGAACAAGAACTGTTGACTTTTCTTACTTTTGCTGCTTTTGCTGCTTTTGCTGCTCAAGCTGACCTTTCTTTGTGTATGTCTACCTACCTACCTAGGTGTTGTGAAGCGGAGTCAACTTAATCAAACCCCTTAAACTTGGGCCCCCCTTCTATTCCTATCCACAACACCAAGGAACCACTTGCTCACATGCTCACGATGATCACCTAGCTATGCCTGACACCTCATGCTTACATATCGATCAGATTACCGTTGACTCACCTTGGGCTGTGATAGATACACTACCCAAGCTATCTATCATATTCACCCCTCTCAACATTTCCTCCCGGTCAGGGTTTTCAACCACCCCCCTTGGCCAGCCCCCGGCTCAGCAGCTTCTTTCTCTTAATTGATGTACGACACTAGAAAGTCTTGTTTCTTCTCTCATCCTTGAACGTCGCATGGTCTGCAATCCATATCCACAATAAATGCTTGGGCTGCTAGCGGTGACTCTTGATGAACTCGAGGATTTAATTGAGTACAACCTTGATGGCAATGCAATGCCGGCCCTGCACTTAGAGCCTTGGACATGTCAAAGAATCCCGTTACATTTTTGCTTGTTATACGGCACTGGAATGTTCGATATTGGGGGCACGTCATGCGCCCCAATCAGATTGACCTATGTGTGCATGCTATGTCTGATTTCGAGATGTTTCGACGCTTCTCTTACCATCGGCTATCCCTATTACTTCTCTCGTGATACCATTGGCAGAAAGAGGACATCCGAAGTCTCCGGGCCTCAACGGTGACTACCGAATATTCAAGCCCACCCCTGCCCTACTCTTCAATTTCCACTTCTACCGTAGGCTGTTAGCTCATACAACGTGCCCTGCGATTCCGTCAAGCTCACTAATGAGTCAATGACTCGATGCAGCAACGGTTATTCCTTCGTTAGCTCACCCCATTTCAATCGAACAGGAAACAGAAAACGCACTTTGATCACTCTTGGCAGAGAGCATGTTCGGATGCTTATCTCTACATATCCTCAAGTAGATCGGCGATCAGTACGTCTTTTATTTCTATCAGCTGCAGCGATGGCGATGGCTTGCTTCAAGTCATGAAACCGCACTTACAAAGTACCATGCGTACTCTTGATCCTGGTTCGAATTGTTTATGACTGTACATCACTTTTCGTTGTTGCGCATTGAGTTGATTATAGCCCAATTCCATCCATGACCATGATATCAAGCTCTGAGGCTCAGGAATGTCTATTCGAAAGAGTTTACAACATCTCAGAAATCTGTCATAAGAAATCTCGAGCTGCAGAAATAGTACTGTGTCTCTAAGCCAGCATAATTCCCAACTGTTTGTTACAGTCACAGGACTTCGAGCATCAGTTACTGAACGCGACATACATCGCAGACATCGTGCCATTACAACAACTCTATCACAGTAAATAGTGAAACTGAACACTGATACATACCTGTTTGAATACCTTTAATGCCACATCGTAGGGCTTTCGCGTTTTGAGAGTGGGGTGGGCAGCCTTGAGGTAGATGTATCAAAGAGACTTAAACAATATTCCTGCTAAATGCACTGCAGTTTCTATAACGTAGTAGTAGAAGAGATGATCTGTCAACCTTCTAATAATTGCCTCGCTAGGGCAATCCCAATACTGATACCAATCAGCAAGAAAGCTCTGCTGTCGTGTCAAAGTGTCAGACAACTTGGACAATATGGCTGAGGCGAGTGCCTTAATTGCTTACGATATTCGCTGATAAGAGACAGTACGGTTCGGGTTAATTATATGAAATAGTGTTGCACTTACAATCTGGCAGTTCAACGACATTTTGCTCCTTCAATCTTTGTTACACATGAGACACGTTTGGCCCGTTTTGATTGTTGATTCCTACTTACAGCAAGAGGTTTTAACGACTGCGATACTACCAAGGAAACCGAAATTCAGTAGTTATATCTGGTGATCTAGCCAGCCTTTGTGGCAGTCCTAGTCAAATTGAATATCAGGGTACGAGGGAAACCCTATTCGTGGTGAGTCCAGGGGATGGCAGTTAACAGTCTTGTCTGCTGTGATGAGCGATAGTATTATCTGCATTTGGTCTAGCCATCAACGGCCAAAGAATGAGTGTCAGCGATATGAATACGTTTCTTCATTCATATTATTGATCAATATTATTCAACAAGTTCCAGGTGCCTGTCATACTCAGCAAGTGCTAAATGTTGCTTCATGCCGTCTCAGATGGTGCATAATGACAGATCAAAGCCAGTAGAATCAGCCATTCAATCTTTTACAGGGCAGGCCACCGATATCTTCTAGTCGAACGAGTAGTCCATAAGAATAATGCAAGTTATTTAAGGCTTCATACAGTTACATATTAGTTATACGTACTAACACGCTCAGCAACCCCGAGTACGCTCAGTAGCTTCTCACACGTTCATATATCAGCAATACATTTATCTCATATCTATGAAGCAGTTAAAAACACGACGTTGTAACTCTTGGTAAGAAATTTTAAGAAAGCACAGATTTCAAGTACACGCATGACCAGTGACGGCTCTGTTGGGTAGATAATGTCAAACCTTGCCTAAAAGTAGGACCCAATGTGTTACCAAAACTTTCAAATGTCTAACAAATATCCTCTATCGTCAAATAGCATTGCTATTATCAGGCCATGCTCTCCGGCCATATTTCGTCTCCATGGCTAAGTCCATTGACATCTTTGGCAACCTTGTAATTGAACTCCCGATCATCTCTGCCCCAACCAAACCGGTTCATTGGCACCCGATACTGTACAAATATATACTCCGTCGAATATGGATGCTCAATAGTGATTATATATATTCACACTTGAGATGTTTCTGTAGCAATCTAGTCGTCGAGACCAAGTGCGAGTGACCCAAGGATTGACGATATATATATATTTCGTAAGTCTCGTTTCTCGTCGGGCACTTGTGGACGGACTAGCCATATTCCTAGCATTGTATCAAGCTTGGCTATTTAACTCAGGACACGTGTGTAACAAACATGCGTCACGATAGCCCACGATCAAATTGGATGCGTATCTGGATCCAGATTCTGTATAAAACACGAACTCAAGTACAGCATTAGCTATGAGAGTTTGAATGGAAAGGGTTTTCCCAATTGTTTTTCTTGGCTAGTAACGCATCACTAGCTAGAATTATTGACGCAACATCTTTGGAATGGAATTGCTTGAGCGGAAGTAAGGAAGTTCTGATATCGAAAGCCATTATGGCCGCAAGAGAATTTGGAGAGCTTTGATACAGAAGTTGTCTTGAATGTTCACAACTTTTCAGTCAGGCAAGTTCCAGGAACATAAATCTGCAGTTAGATTGCGTGAAAGATGTCCTCTCTAATGAGCTTACTCAAACATCCTCGAATATACTATACGACTCGTAAGCGAATTGATACTTCATGATGCAGCGTTGCAGCTCCGCTGGCTCATATGTGTCAACCTGTGACTGAACTCGCTGGTGTTCAGTGATACAATTATCACTTGGTTTCATATCTTCCTATATAAGTAGATAGATCTAGACTCACAAAACTATTGTACATAGGTATTGAAAATTAATTGATTAGCAGTATGTGTAAATCCAGTAATCACCTTAGGCGAGAGCTTGTATGATAATCATAAGTAGCTAATGCGTTGCCCCTGATGGCTCTTTGCACTCTGAGATTCTCAAAATCCACGGATCCATCGAGAGACCTAATCGTAACTGGTACAATCAGCTCAATGAATCGAATGATGGAGGATTACGAAGTTCCCTGGAGCATTCATGATAGCTATGGCTTAATAGAGCGTTACTACAACCCTCAAGATTGTATATACCATACATCTAGACAATCACATCTGCAGCAAACTAAAAGCTGGGCGTCTACCTGGGTGGAATGGTTTACTCGTTTCCAATTGTATCGAACTCGTGGCATTCATTCAGACGTGTTTATATGTCATTCTGGGCGTAATACAGGTTTATATGATGCTATCAGACTCTTACTGAGTACTCGCTCATTGGACAGGCCTCTATAGCGATGGTCTTCACGTCTCGGCAGAGGAGCTCTCAAGCAAAGGTTTCTTCTTAACAACATATGTGTGCCTCTTTGAGCAATGGCGGCATCAGGGATGAAAGACAGATGTTGCTGACTGTGAGAGGGAATGAACAGCCAACCAGACGGAGCAAATAAAGAAGTTGTTCCATAAAAAGTCCTACCAAGTCCTGAACTAAAATCCAGGGCCCTGCATTTGTCCTACCCCAATCGTAACGAGCGTGGCACGGCCTGAGCCTAAGCCTGTGCCTTGGGCAAAAGCGGCTGAAGGTTGTGAAGAGAATTGGCACGTGGTATCAGGCTCGCACCCGTTAGTCTCTTTGACACTGACATTGATATCCAAGGTCTGGGGCAGTTGACTTTAATCGTCACTTGAAAAGCAAATTCATAGTTAAAGCATTGAGGGAGCCGGTACGTCATTGCCAACGTCAACATGGTCATTCTCTTTCTCGGCAGATTCAAGATTCGTCATCGTTTAGAAGGCTCGTGTTCAGCATCTTCCCCACTATCCATCCTCGTAATGGAGGTCATGATCAATGGTTCGGTTATCTCAACGTTGAGCCAAAGACTAATACGAGAGAAAGTGGCTTCCGTCTTAGACTTCTATCATTGTCCTAAAGATCGACGTCTATCTTTATCAGTAAGAATGGCAATGACACAAGTAATGTCTAGGAAAGGAACATTTTATCTCTAACTAATTGATGGATTGGAATTAGAGGACGAGCCTCCACCTCACTCACAGCCACAATAGGAAAGACACCCTCAACCAGTCATATCGTATCCTGTCAGCAAACACCTGGCGGGCTGTTCTTTTTTGAAACCTACTATTACGAGGCAGATTGGTCTGGGAACTTGACAATTGGTAATGGTCAAGCTTACGCCCAGCAGCACAAAAACAATTCAAAAGTTCAATCTAATTCGGGCCACAACACACAGATGTTCCAGGAATCACATTAGTCAAATATCAATACGTGGGATCATGAACTTTGCACTGAAGCGGAGAATCGGTGAGAAATAGCCTGCAAATGCTGTACTGTGACTCGATAGTGCAGTAAATGCACCTGGCATGCCCCTGGGGTTCTGGGTCTCTGGGCGACCCCTGCACTCAGCCTTAAACCGCTGGAAATATCCTAGCGCCGTCAGCTGCGTCCTGGTTATGTCTCCGCTGGAGGCGGTCGGGCTCTGTTACCTCACTCAATTGGATAGGTTGCGAGCCAGGAGCGCCTACAAAGTAACCCAGCTTGCAGCGCCTCGTTCAGCCACCTCAGCCTGCCTTAGAAGAACGACCTTAGCTGCTTAGGTCCTCAGGTCATGGATCCTCATCGTTCCTCTCTTGCAAGCAATAACCATACGATCAAGCAATACGGAGTGCAGACAAAACCAAAGCCTTCATAAGTAAGCATTTTGTTTCGCTAAACTGACCAAGCCCGTCATCTACATCTACCGCGTCCTCGGTCAAGCCGTTCCTCTACTCAAACTGCGCCTCTTTGTTCAATCGTCTCTCGAAACGGTAATAGCGTATCGACGCCAGTCAAAGAAGCCCACTTCGAATCTCACAACCCGCCTTGTTACGACCCTACGACCCTTCAGAAAGCGGCCAGAATCACTGTTAAAGCTACAGATGCCCATATCTGTATATTGGACACTGGAAACCACTCCCCAGACCCGGCGACCACCGTCAATATCTGCGCCAGCATTACGCCAGCATTAAAATCAGGAAACTTTGAGCAATAGAGAGTGCATTCAGCTTCAAGCCAGCTTCAGCCCGAGCTGAGCCCGAGTTCAATAATAATAGCCAACTAGCCAGCAAAGACTTCAAAACTCACACACCCCTCTTTGTTGCTTTTCACACTCCCGCGATATCAAGGACGGACACGATAACGGAGGACTGCCAGCTCGAGACAGTGAAAAAAGAGACGAAACAGCACATGATAGCTGCATAGCACCAGGAACCAGCCCCGCCAGGACCGTTGACAGTTGCACTTTAATTGCCTTTACTCAACTCAAGCAGTTTACGACTCCCGCCTCTGGATGTCCTCTTAGAAAAGGGAAAATAACACCCGGTTCGACCTATTGTTATTACCACTGCGACTGCAACTGCAAACTCAACTGCTCCAGCTGCTTGTCACTCTGCTACTGTACTGTACCACTGTCAAGGCCCCCTCCCCACCCCCCGTGCTAATTTCTGACCCGAGCCCAAGCCTGACCCTCCACTCCTCCTCTCAAATCCCCCTCCCCCTCTCACGCCCAATCCTAACCCGCCTTCATTGAAACCCCCCCTCGTCCTGTCCGTCCTGCCCCCGTCCTACTGCGGCGCCTCGCTCGCCGCTCTCTGTGCCTGTGCTTCTGTCTTTTGACCTCTTGGGTCCGACTCCTTATCCTTTTCTCCCCTTTGCTCCTCTTCCTTCTTTCCATATGAGTTCTATGAACTCCCGCTTCAAAAGCCTTGGCTTCGGAAAACGCAAGTCAACTGCGAGCATACAGACCTCTGAAGGTCTGACACCGAGCCCAACCCCTCCTCCGGGCCAAATACCGCAGCCTCCCCAACATCAGCATCAGCATCAACACCAGCAGCTCAACGCTCCCCCGCTTGCCCATTCGTCTTCGACGACGAGTCTTCCGATGAATCACCCGGGTCCCGGCAACCGTCCGCCCAGCTATACCGCAAACTTTCCTCCCGGCCAAGCTCCTCTTGGTCGTACCAGTCCTCTTACCCAACAACCTAACCGCACTCCTCCCACCCAAATGGTCGGCGGTCCTCCCCCGATCAACACCGGAGCCCCCATGGGCTACCCGCCCGGTATGGCTCCCATGGGTCAGGGTCCTCCACCGATGGGAGGTCCTCCTGGTTTCGGACAACAACCACCTCCTCCTCAAGGATATCCTCCTCCCGGACCTCCAGGCGGTCCCATGAACCAGCAATTCCAGCGCCCCGGCCCCGGCCCTGCTGCCGAAGTCGAGGGTGCCAGCAAGAGCAAAGCTCAGCTGATTGTCGGCATTGATTTCGTAAGGCTTTCGGCTTGCTATTGGAACAAGAAGCAATGTGGCTAACAGACAACTCTTAGGGTACTACCTTCTCTGGTGTCGCTTTTGCTTTCGCAACCAACAACGAGGCCAAGGAAGATATTATCACTGAGTGGCCAGGTGCTGGCTCATATACTAAGCAAAAGGTATGTCAGCATGAGAACAAACAAGGGAGATGGAAGATTCAGGCAACTAACAATGATACTTCATAGATTCCCACGGTACTCTACTACGACCAATATCAAAAGGTGGTAGGATGGGGACCTGATATTGCTGACGCCCTTGCCCCCACTGGTTACCCCAAGCCTGGTGTGCAGAAGGTCGAGTGGTTCAAGCTGCAACTGATGCTTAGCGGTAACACATACATCGACCCTATCAACCTCCCTCCTCTGCCCCCAGGAAAGTCCGAGATCGATGTCGCCGCCGACTACCTCTTTAAGCTTCGACAGGCTATGCGGTCAGCTCTGCAAAAGGCGTTGGGTGAAGTCTTTAACCGAGAAGAACGCAACATCCGATACTATCTGACCGTCCCCGCCATTTGGAACGATGCCGGAAAGGCCGCCACTCGAGCTGCTGCGATCCAGGCTGGCTTCCTTCGTGACGAGAACGACAACCGTCTGACCCTCGTTTCAGAGCCTGAGGCCGCTGCTCTATTCTGTTCCAAGACCGGTCTCTTGGACCTCAAGGTGCACGATGCGGTCCTGATTGTTGATTGTGGAGGTGGTACCGTTGATTTGATCGCTTACGAGGTCGAGGAGGAAAACCCTTTTACTGTTGCCGAGTGTACGGCTGGTTCTGGTGACTCCTGTGGTTCAACAGCTCTGAACCGCAACTTCAGCAATATCCTCCGCACAAAGATCCGCAAGATGAAGTTGCCCGACGGCTCCAAGACCGCTGGCCGTGTTTACGCCAAATGTATCATGGACTTTGAGAACCGAATCAAGGCTGATTTCCGAAACAATGGCCAGAAGTGGGCTGTCGATGTTGGTATCGAGGCTGAGTTTCCTGAGGCTGGTATTGAAGAGGGTTACATGACCTTCACCAACGAGGAGATTCTCCAGTGCTTCGAGCCCGTCGTCAACCGTATTTTGGAGCTTGTGAGAAACCAGATCATTGCCATTCAGGCTCAGAACCGCACCCTTCAAAATATCCTAGTCGTCGGTGGTTTCGGTGCCTCAGAATACCTCTTCCAGCAAATCAAGCTCCACGTTCCTCCTCAGTTCCAATCCAAGGTGGTCCGACCCATGGACTCAGTCGCCGCCATCGTCAAGGGTGCTGTCACTGCCGGTATCACAGAGCGAATCGTTACTCACCGTGTCGCCCGTCGTCACTACCTCATGGCGACTCTTCAGCCTTTCAAGGAGGGTTACCATCCCGAAGCCTACCGTGTTCCCTCTCTGGATGGAAAAGACCGCTGCAAGTTCACTCGCCAGATTTTCGTCCAGAAGGGCCAAAAGGTCAAGAACGGCGAGCCTGTCAAGGTCTCTTTCTTCCGGCAAGTCGCTCCAGGTGCCACCCTCATGTACGAGGATGTTCTTTACGCCTGTGACGACGATGTTTGCCCTGAATACACCAAGGATCCTCGTAAGTTTGAACAGTTTCTTTGTTCACGACAACACAGTACTAACAGTTTTCAGGCATCAAGGAGGTTGTTACTCTTACCTCAGATCTGTCTCGCAAGAACCTTGAGAAGGACTTTGAACGAATGGACACTCCTCAAGGCACATTTTACCGCGTTTACTTCGATATTTACCTGACACTGGACGGTTCAGAATTCAGTGCCGAGCTTGTCTGCCAAGGCGAGGTCATGGGTCGCTGCCGCTCCCGCTTCAGATAAACGTGGCCGACACCGGGAGAAAAAGCGAAAGTCGATAAGTTTAAGGTTCACTTTGAAACCACATGATACCTAGGAAAATGCAGACCCGAGGGTGAGGCTTAATCAGCGCACAAGGGGAAATTATTTCAAGACTGCCTCAAGAGGATTTGAAGAGGCCGTACAACATGTCGAGCGAAAGTGTTGGATTTAGTATTGAGAAGTTAAACAACGGAGCGTGGTAAATACACCAGCGTGTCTGAGCCTGGTGCTGCGTTCCGGGATAAAGAGGGACAGAGTTACATGCATGAACGACAGACATGATGATTACTCGTATATAGACGACGAATTCTAGTTGAATGAACACAACCGCGGAAGCATCTTTGGAGTGACTATTCATACGTTTAATCGGTCAAAGTATTCGCTTAAAAATCTCCCCAGATTTCGCGCGATGTAGGTAGATAAGAGGTATCCTTCCTTCTTCAATCCATGATTCATACTGAAGCTGAGTTCTTGATATTGAAATTGCCCGATACCTAGTAGCTTGGTGGGGCAAAGAAGCACGTGGGACAAACATGTTTAGTTTAAGGTTGATACTGATATTGGTATGAACTTGACATATGCGATGCCTTCATTGGTTCATATTCTTAGGGAAGCATATGGAGCAATATTCATCCTTTTCTTAATCGCAATTCCTTGGGGTATTAGTTTGCACGGTATGTAGGTATTTTATGCCAGGTTGAGAGAGTTCATCAAGTCTTGATTCGCGACTACCCTGACGTCATCTTCAACCTGCCATGTTAGCCAACATCAAGGCACGGTATGAACACCAGCCATAGCCCCTTCCCCGAGCACAGGAATCATGGAATACCATGTTGCTGTGACCGTTTTCAGTCATTTCTCATTTGTCCTCTCTCTTGTTCTCGGCCTTCTTGTTGTTTTATGATTCTCTCCCTAACTCTGGACAGGTTCTTGAGCTTGTCTCCATCCTTTTCCTGTCCTTTGAATTGCTTTCCTCTATTTATCTTTGGACGATTAATCGCCAAAAATAGTCATTACAGCATCATATCTATCACCCCTGGTTGTTTCATCTCCTCACCTCCTCCTCGCACCGCCGCTCTTTGACGATAACCTAGCCCTATCTCGTGTCCCTAGGCTGGTCTACCCTTGCTCGTTGGGCCAATTATCCAAGAGTTGCAGATCAATTGGACAAGGGTGATCAAGAAACCGTTTCTGGGCATCAAACAAGCAGTCCCTATTCGCAGATTCGTCCTCGCCTATACGTCACTTTCGTCCCTGGACCCTGGTGACATACCAACACTATCACTCGTCTTATATCTGCTCGCTTGCTGCTGCTTGAATATTCATTCGGACGTTATGATCACAACTTGCTGACACTCGCTACATTTTTGGACTTGGATCTGAAGTTACTTCATTCAACAATCTTATCAGATCCGATCCCAGTAACCTCTGTTCGACATACTCGCTCTTCGACCTAAACTGAGCTTCTGCTGTCGTGAGATGGTATCCTCGTCAAATCACAGAAGCGCTAGTAGCGTTCTCTCAATATGTCGAGTATTGGTGCCTGCTCTTGCCGCCGGATTCTTTCTGCAGGTTGCTGAAGCCAAAGGCACTTATTCCGCCACCAAGGACTCAGACAGAGACTTTACACACTTCCCAGGACGAATTAGATCTCCGGATCGAGAGGAGCCAAAAGACTCTGAAAGAACCATACCCTTGACTATTACGAATAAATGCGACTCAACCATTTGGCCGGGCATTGCAACACAGGCTGGTAAAGGTCCAGGAACCGGAGGGTTCGAACTCTCGCAGGGAAAGAGCAAAGACCTTTGGGTCTCCTGGGATTGGCAAGGTCGAGTTTGGGGTCGTACAAATTGTACTGTGAAGGATGATTCGTGCTCCTGCAAAACAGGAGACTGTTCCGGGCAGTTGGATTGCGAAGCCAGTGTAAGTGCTCTGCGTCGATAAGGTTTTGTGTATCCGTAACTCTAACCAGCAACAGGGTTCAACACCAGCAACACTCGCCGAATTCACCTTGGCTGGTGGCATGCATGGGAAACAAACCTTTTATGATATCTCGTTGGTAGATGGATACAATCTCCCGATGGGTCTCAACTACATACCTTCGAAGAACACGACCTTCATCCCACCCAACCTGACCAACTGCGCCTGCATTGCATCGCCTAGTTGGATCTATGCCAGCAGTGATACCGGTACCTACTACACGAACTCGACATATCCTATTCCACTGGAGACTCGAGTCAGCAGCGACAATGCCCGTAACTGGTGTCCATGGAAGTACCTTGCTTTCCCACCCACTAAGCCTGGGGATGGCGTCTATCCTTACCCAGACGATGATATCCAACGGCCAGAGTTCTCCCCCTGCAACAGCGCATGCGCTGCATACGGGACCGACAAGGACTGCTGTGTTGGAAAATATCATGACCCAGATGTTTGCAAGCCGTCTTCTTACAGCAAGAGAGCCAAAATCATATGCCCTGACGCATATAGCTTTGCCTTTGATGATCAGGCGTCCACTTTCATTATTCCTACGGGTGGAGGGTTTGAAGTGATCATGTGTCCCAAAGGTCGCTCAACTAACATTCTGAGACAACTTGGAGATGAAATGAACGAGCTAGCAGAATCTGGCAGTTTATCAGAGGTGACACAGAAGAAGCTCAAAGACGTCACTTATATTGTATCTGAAAAGAGCCTCGGAAACCATGTGTCGCCAAGAGGACTGATGATGGCTTCTGCAATGTTGGCAACTGCACTATGGCTGGCAGCCTAAGAGTTCTAGGTTGGCAATCGCAAGAGCTGCCCATAGTTTCTTTGTTGAGGATCAGGCTGGTTCCTGATCATTGGTACTGTCCTTGAGCGATCGCACTGCAGAATACACGTATACGACGGCACGATAGACGAGGAGGAAACAGCATCATTTTCCTTATTAGAACGATTATACCCCTTTTTCGATAACCTTGAATAAAAAAAATACTTATTCTTGCACCTTTGCGTAAGCTACCTAGGTTCTATCGCTCCGAGATGCCATATGTATGTCCATCCATGTATTGGTCTACTTCTTCTTAATGTGAAGCAGCCTCTATATTCGAATTTGTCGTAAGCCCCATCTCGCTAATCTATTTGCCTTGCTTCTCCTTCCGCCTCCTCTCCCACTCGGCGCGCTCCTCATCATCACTGCCGCTGAACTCAGCGTCATCGTCGCTATCGTCTTGTGCATCCAGCACCGCACCGTCGTGGCTAGCTGAGTTGTTCACGTTGATAAAGTCTCCCGCATTTTGATTTGCGTACTCATGCTTTTGGATAAGCTCACGAAGTTCTGTGTTTGTGGGGTCGACAAGCTGATAGGGAGTTAGGCGGGCCTTGTTCTTGACGCGCGTGCTAGAGCCGGCCTCAAGCATCATTTCGACGAGAGCGTTGCCGAAAGGTCGCTGGGCCGGAGGCTCTGAGTTTATCCAACGGATGACGGTGTGAAGAGGTGTGTCGCCTTCCATGCGATTGATAGGATCGCATTCGAACTCGGGCTGGTCGAGGAGGTGGTCGATGATTTCGTCTAAGGCGGTGGGTTAGCTCGTCTGAATCATGCGTACGTATGGATACATGTGAGGCGCACAGTTTCCTCGGGAGGCGGCTTCGTGGTAGAGATGGTTGCCCATAACAGTTGTAGTCTCGTTGAGGAGCTTTGAGATCTCTGCATCGGATTTATCCTCGAGGCATTCGTCGAGAAGTTCGGTGTTGTTGCCGCGGCAGGCTGCGATCAAGATTTCCTTGACGGAGGCGCCCTAACGTAAGATATGCAGTTAGTGTGACGATCTATAAAATTGTAGTTGGAGCGAATCATGGCTTACATCGTGCTCATCGTCGCCGGCCATTTTGAGGTCCCTCAATATTCAAATTCAAACTCAAGTCGCAGGGAGCGGGGTATTAATCCCAGGGTTGACGATGACGAAAGTCGGTGTTAGAGAATCTGACGTCCTTCTCTGGTGAGTTCGTGGGAGTTGGTGCTGGCTCTGGTAGAGATTTGTTAAACTTCACAGGTTAAATGAGAAGTCGTCGTGGTCGGTGTGGCTCAAGGGAGGTGGCAGTGAATACCAAAAATCAAAAATCATGTACAGGCTGGGTTTGAGTGTTTCGTCGCTGTTTGGAGGGGCGCTGAGGGCTGAGGCTCAGATGCCCAGCCCAGTCCAGGGAGCTTCCATTAGGCGGAAATGGCGGGGAGGATGGCGCTAAAAACATGGAACCGGGCCAGTCGTGCCCCACCAGCCGATCAAAGCATCAGTTTCCAGTTCATCGCCGTCGGCAAAAATAAAATAAAAAATAGTCATACTTCAGGATTGTCTATTCAACAGCGCAAATCCTACAATCGCGACGTCCATTACTAAAACACAAGAAAGCGAAGCGGCGTCCCTCCAGATACTTTGCCTGCCCCATACAACGAAACCGGCATCATGTTACTCTGTAGGAATCACCTCCCAAAATCCATGCGCCTGTTCCAAACTAACCCAACCTCCACTCCAGTCTGCCCCCATTGCGCAAACATCCTCACCGTCTCCCTCACGAGCACACGAACCAACCGCCTCGAGTGCCGCACATGCCCCTTCGAGCACCACATCACCGAGCCCGTCTTCTCGCGACGAATGTACGAGCGCGTCGAGAGGGAAGATGTCTTTGGAGGTCCCGGCGCCTGGGACAATGCGCAGAAGGGCCAAGTCCAATGCCCCAATGACGGATGCGATGGCGACGAGGCCGCGTTCTTCCAGGTCCAGATCCGCAGTGCCGATGAACCTATGACAAGCTTCTACAAGTGCATGACCTGCGGTCACCGATGGAGAGAAAACTGAGCTCGGAGAACGATTGTGTTTGGGTTTCGAGTTGGTGGGCTTTTTTCTTTGTGCGAGGAGAACCGGAGTTGGGCCATGGTATGCTTGTGTTTTTAAAAGAGTAGGCAGTCAAGAATATCCGTCCTCGAGGGATCGTGATTAAGTTGGGTTTGCAGGAATGGTTTTGTTATTCCCACGTAGACCTTTACGCTTTCGCTTCGTCTTTTTTGGGAACTTGCTTATTATCCGTGGTGTCGTGACCTATCTTCGTATCGTTTGTGTGATTCGTACTGCCCTGCGCAGAATGCTTCGACTTCACAGGGACCTTCTAGCTCTCACGATGCCAGTCGACAGAGGCCTTCATGCCCTCATCCATGAGTGCCATCACCACATTAGGGCTAATGATCTGCTGACGGAATGTTTCTTGCTGGAGGAGCTCCAAATGTCGCAGTGTCGGGCCAGGATAGGTAAGGTATTTGAGATACGGCGGCTTGCTCCAGTATTGGAGATATGCAAGATATGCAACAAAGGCGGGTTGGCTGAGGAGCTTCTGGGATGCAAGATGGTTGAGGTAGGCTGGGTTTGCAAGGGACTGTACAAACTGCGTAATTTAGTATTAGCTATGGATAAACTGCACTAGTAAAAAGAATGAAGACAAACCTCAAGCTCAATCTCGAATCGTGAGTAGCCGCCATACTTGGGTTCCTGATCTGTTGGGGCGGGTGCAGGTGGAGGTGACCTCATTGAAACATCCTGCGAAGATTCGGTAGCCATATTTAAAGGCTTTTATCGATGTTGAAGGTGCCGTTATAGTATATTATAATATACGGGTCGCGACTGTTGGGTGTTGCGTGCGAAGATGCTGAGTCTAGTTTCACAGGCGAGGAGTGCAGTTGGAGTAGGGGTCCGCGTAGGAATTACTTTATGCTCAGGGCTGAAGGCCCACTTTGCACAGCTGTAGACGTCAGTCAGCGTGAATGTTGAGACACATGGATCTCATAACGTCAACTTATACTCAAACATTGTCGTTTGCTGTTGTATTAACATTTTTGTTCTTTTTTATTTTTCTTAGAAGCTATTTCAAAATCAAACCAAACACGCTACATAGATTTTGGTCAGCAAGCAGCATACTCACTCCCGGTACTGTCTCTACCTACTTCGATTAAGCTCTCAGGTGGTTGTTTGAGCGCTCGATAAACAATAATTATTGTTGCAACTATTATTAATCCTTCGACACGAAGGAGGACTTTTTACCAAAATGCCCGAGCCATCTGTTTCAACATCCATCAAAACTCGTTTTCTCATCATATCTGACACGCATGGATCCAAGCCAAAGCCCAAGAACAAAGGTGAACCCAGCACTGAGGATGAACTCAACGGGAAAGATGTTATGCGGGTAACTACAGGATGGAGAGAGCCTTTACCAGAAGCAGATGTCGTTCTCCATTGCGGCGACCTCACGAAGCGTACTACGATCCCCGAGTTTGAGAATACTTTCTCAGTGTTGCGGTCTATCAGAGCCCCTCTGAAACTAGCCATTGCAGGCAACCACGATACTGCACTCGATGATAACTACTGGATCAACAAGTACGGGGGATCGGAGGAGACTCTTGAAAAGGTCAAGAAGATTGTTAAGAGTGCCGAGGAGGATGGTGTTCGGTACTTGACAGAGGGCGTTCACGAGTTTACTCTGAAGAACGGTGCCTTACTGAACGTATATGCAAGTCCGTGGACTCCTGCCTACGGTGGCTGGGCGTTTCAGTATGAGTATGGTCACGACTTCAGCATTCCTACAGGGATCGACGTCGCTATCACTCACGGCCCTCCGCATGGTATCTGCGACTTTGCGGGCAGGTCGGGAACCCACGCTGGCTGCCCAGAC
Source organism: Fusarium avenaceum (assembly GCA_025948275.1). NCBI lineage: Eukaryota > Fungi > Ascomycota > Sordariomycetes > Hypocreales > Nectriaceae > Fusarium > Fusarium avenaceum. The sequence goes on from CP109669.1 coordinate 2,840,788, forward strand.
CTCCTTGCGGCTGTCGCCCGCGCAAAGCCCAAAATCCACTGTTTTGGACATATCCACGAAGCCTGGGGGATGCACCATGTGACTTGGGATGGCGATAATATTGATGAGGAGCGATCACGAAAAGTTGGGCTTAAGGGGCTACGACCGAACCCCACAACGCAGAAGAAAGAGGTGGTCCAGACGACAAAGACAAAACTCATTGAAATGAGCAAGCGGAGGGCTAAGCATCTAGACCTCACTCAAGGCGATGATTGCTTAGCGCAGGGGGAACAGACACTATTTGTCAACGCAGCTGTAATGGACATAAGATACAGGCCTATACAACTACCGTGGCTGATCGACGTTGATTTGGCTCGGGCTGACGAGTTAGCATCAACACAAAATAGAGCATTTGCGATCAGACCTCTATAGAATATAATCATTATCACGAGCTATGAGAACCAAATCTTTGAAGGCGTATATGTATTACTAGCTAGTGTGGTATCTATTACTACTTTTCCCATTGTTCAAAATGGTAAGTCAAGATTGTTGTCCCCAAAAGCAGCTCTTGTACTGTCGCCATGGGACAGCAGATTATTAATTCCCTGTACGGCATAACCTGAGGTATGTTCCGAGATGCAGTTATATTATATTAGGTGCAAGAAAATCGAAATCAAGGCTCTTACAGAGCAACAAAAGCAGCGATAGCGGCGAGGAGACCGAAGGCAGGGCCAGCAACAGCGGCAGAGCTACCAGCATCGGTAGGAACGCTGGTAGCACTGCCAGAGCCGCCGGAGCCTCCAGAACCGCCGGAGCCAGTTCCGGTGGGAGTGGTAGCCTCAGTCTTGGTTGTGGTTCCGTTGTGGGGACGGGGAGTGACAGGAGGAATGGGCTTCTCTTCGGGGATGCTGGAGAAGATGGCGGGGACGGTGGCGGAGCCGGTCACGGAGGTGTCGATGCTCACGCTGGTGACGGGAGCAGCGGTAGTGGCGGCGGCAGATCCGGCACCGGCGGTCTTGGCGTAGGCCTCACAGGCTGCTGCAGCGGCGGACTGGGCCTTGACGAGATCGGTAACGTCGCAGGCCTTGGTGAGGCAGGGAGTGATGATGGGGAGAAGCTTCTCTTGGAAGCTGGCGTCACATTGGCAGGCGGTGTCGTCGAGCTTGCAGCCGGCCTTGGGGATGTTCTCCTGGAGACACTTGAGCTGCGCATTGTTAGTTGTTGGGTTTGTATAAGTGGGAGACGGTGTGGTGAACTTACAGCGCACTCGGGCTGACCACTGAGGTTCTGAGCGGCAGCAAGGCCAGCAGCAGCGAAGAAGAGAGCAGCCTTCATTTTGAATGCGAGTTGAGTGATTGATTGATACTGAAACGATTGGTATAAAAGCAAATGAGCTTATAGTAGACTTGATCAAACAGCAATTCAAACAATGATTCAAACGAAGGGGTTACTGGACACAGTAGTAAACAGAAAGCCTGGTAGGATGGGCTCCGGCGTCTTATATACTGAAAGGGGCAATACGTTGACACTCCCGCAAGCCTCCATAATCAATTATCAATCCAATGAAAACCTTCTCGATCCTATGGTCGATCCCATTGGGCCCTTCGGATTAGTCTAGTGGCTGGTTTCTTAGCACACATTGACTGACCTGATACTTTAGCTGCACGCTATGAGCTTTGAGCTACAGGCTACTACAACAGTATTGAGTAATTATCGAGTGTCGACCATCGGCAGGGCATGGAGGTCTCACTTAGACCTTTTGCCCCTGGACCCCTGGTTCAAACAACCCCTGGGGCCAATCACTGGGCACATCGGGGACTAGGCGCTGACCTTTTTAGGTGGGTCTGCAGGTCTGTCAGAGTTCTAATGGCCTGTCCATCACCATATTCTTTGCCCGCTGTAGTGTTGTATCCTCTCAACTCCCGTAATTATCAGGTGTCATCGCCTGAGAGTTACTCTTTCATTCTCATCTCTTGATTACGGTATCACCAAAGGGCGCATCGCTGTGCTCGGCACCAGGCCTCGGGAGAAAATTGAGTTTTATTATATGACTTGTGTCTATTTAGCTTTTCTGTCGCGGGTGCCGGGTGCCGTTTGGGGGCTGCGCCATGGCGTTTTCTTGGTATGCATTGCCCGCATGTTCCAAACAAGAGAAGAGGGGGGGTGTTACCTGTGCTTGGGCTTGGTCTAGGGATTTACTGTATTGCCCCAGACAACAAGAGAACTGTCGATCGAGAAGGTCCTATTTGTGTTGGGACACGGGACTTTGGGGAAAACTTGAGTTTTGGGTAACCTTAAACTGTTAAGGTTTTCTCGTTGCTGTTCCAAAGTTGCTCGTTTCGTTTGTTTACTCTCGACAGATCTTGAAATTTGTTTCCTCACGGGGATACTGGGCTTACATTTGACCGCAAACAGAATAGAGGGAAGTAAATCGATCATGGAAGGGCTGATTATCTATCCATAATAACGGGCTGCAAATACATACTCAACTCAACTCAACAGTAGCCGCGCTACGCCACGATCAGGGATGGTATGCTACACGCCAACAGTCTCTAGCTGATACTCGGTACATCTAATCTACCTGCTCTATTCGTAAATTAACTCCCAGATTAACTTGTCAAACTCAGCTTCTGTAAAGACTTCTCACTCAAGCTGGCTGAGCTTACGGCGTTTCTCCCATAAAACACACAACACAACACAACACAACACAACACAACAAATGACATATTTCCTCTAATAGCAACGTCGTCAGCTTATAAGCCCCCTCCTGCATGCGTATGCATATGCGTTGCAGTTTGCGACGTGATGTAGCGAAAGCTTGACGTGCACTTACGCGTCAAAGTGCCTCACTAAGACTTTTGCGGCTTGATGTGATGGATGTGATGGCAGATGCACATTTACGCGCACTGCCTTGTATCCCTCTCTCTCATCGCCCTCTTTTTTCGCCCCTCCTCTTCCAGAGATCGGGCAAAGATCCAACACTTTCCTCTCCATTCATTGGTGGAACACTTGTTTCTAAATCTGGTTTAAATGCTTTGGTTGTTTGGCTGAAATGGCTGAAGCCAGAGTGCAACACCACGAAACACGGTGATGCTTAAACGAATAACCCTCTCCTAGCCATCCTAGCGGCTGCATTCTGTGGTGCAGGGTCAGATCAATACTGCAACAGGCAGCTATCGCAAAGATCAGCAAGTGCATTTCGTATCCGGAGTAACAGACGGACAGGCTCTGACCTGAGGAGTGAAGACCTGCATTGCATCAGGTGACTGACTATTGGATGGTTGGTATCCGTACATAGCCTCATGTCACCATGACACATAATCCAAATGCGAATTCCATGTATGCGCCAGCCCTCCACGTTTCGAGGAACATAAGCTGATGTTATGAACCAGCGTTTCTAGCCCTTCCTTCGCATCATATCTCCCTCTACGTCAATAGTGATTGTGTGGATATCTAAGTACGTATGTACTACACCTTGGACATGTCCATGGATGTATGGAGTAATATCCTTTAAATTACACGCATGCCACACCATTTACATTATTCCGATCGCGATCATCTTTGAACCTTGGTCGAGGTGACTTCTCGGCCTCGAATGTTAGTTTAGTAACATATATTCAACCTCATTCTTCATATGTACTCCATACTCCATAAAACAATTATCTTATCTCGGATCCTAGTGCCGATGGGTAACATACGCTTGGCCTACCAAGGTTCATGTAGCATTGGCAATTGCTTATACAGCGGAACCTCGAGACGACAATTGTCGTTGTAAATGCACATTTCGTGCGACAGTTTTTCGTCACTGGTTTGACAGACTTGAAATATTATTTCACACATGCAGTTGCGTGTCCATTATTAACAAGAAAACGTAAATTATAATCAACATCTATCATTATCCATCAAGCAATCCCACCTCATGATTCATCATCCCATCGAGGCCTGTTCATGATGATAGGTCTAGCTGGGTCCCACGGGCCTCGTATCTCGTTCTTGTATTTTTGAAGCCCGATCAGCCACCAACTGCAGCCTCCTGTAGCCAGTATGGCAATTATTACTCCCACAATCATGCCCACCAGTCCGCTCTTCCAAGGCCATCCATTCGTATTTTTGGGATCAGGCAGTATGAGGCCTACTCCGAAGCTGGCCCCCAGCACCAGCAGAATCGCTGAAAGGATGTGGAAACGCCAGCTTCGGTGACGTACATAGCGTCGAAATACTGGGAATAACCCAAAGACCTCGATGCTGAAGAGTGTCAGGCTGAACACCTGCTTAGTGGAGGGTAGTCGACTGGCCAGTACGGTCGATGCCATCAGGGCGGCGTTTGTAGACAGTGATGCTGGGAACTTGGCACCCACGCCGCCCGAGTAGTCGAAGAAGAAGATATTAATTGCGAGAAGCCAAAACGACATGGCCCAAATGCTATCGCTCGATGTTGATCGTGTGAGCGATTTGAGGATCGGACTCAATCCAAGTAGAGTGCAGTAAATAAGTATCGCAGACTTGACCGTCTCAATTCGTTGTCGGTATCGATTTTCTTCTGCCAGGAGCGGAGGAGGTAGTTCAGGGAGATGTTCCTGGCTGGCTCGCGGTGTGTGGGCAATACCGCTAGCTAGCGAGACAGACGAAGCATACGTTGGTCGTTGTAACGCGGCGGGCGCATGGAGGTTGGTCGTCGAGCTTGCAGCAGAGGCGGCAGCAGATGGTGCGGCAGTCGACGGCGCCGATTCGATCCGGAGCGGAGTCGGACGCCGGATGCTCCCTGTACGGGTTGAACGTCTCAAGCTGCCGGTGCGGCCGGCCCTCCCCATAACGTTCGCTGCCACACCAAGACTCGGGTCGTCGGGTTCCTCAATCTCGGAGAGCCAACGTTCCCATAAAATCCATCCCACAAATGTCGCGAAGCTGCTCCAACTTGTAACAGCAACAGGAGACACGCGCTCTTGGAATATGCCAACAAAGCAGACGACGAAGATTATTACCGAGCACACATGCTGCAGAATCACTGTAGAATCGGCAACGAGAGGCCAGAAATCGTAGGGTTTGAGGCGGGGGTTACGCTGGAGATTTTCGAGGAAGGTGGCTTGATCGGTATAGTTATCAGGGTCTATCGACTCAATGTGTTAGCAGTCGCGTTCAGTTGCGCACAAGGCAACAAGTATATACACACACGATTGCTTTACCCACATCAGCTTCTTCCAGGGACGTTTACGCCTTCGACTCCGGCCCCGCGGCCCACGAGGAGGCGACACAAAAGCATCGTCGGGGGAGAGGTGAGAACGGCCGAACGCATGGAGCGTTGAGTGCTCTAATGATGGGAACGGCGTCTCTTCATCGGTAGGAGGTGGCATGCTATTGACGAGGCATTGGATATATGTGTGGAGATGTCGGTTTGGACTTGGTGATATTTGATCTGGGAGTTGAAGGTTGATGCTGATGCCAATTGACTTGACAGATGTAAGGAGTGGGTCACAGTACTAACGTTAGCGGGTTGGCTTCCATCGGAAATCGGATCTAGGCCCGTTCCGCTATCCGGTGATATCCCACCTTCTTGATCTTTGAATATTATCCGTAAGGTAAGTACGGATACTCATAATAAATGCAGTTTCGCGACATGGGCAGGTACCTAGATAGGGTACCTGTCAGTTACATCAATGTCGGGCAGGTGCGTATCAACATATGGGTGGTCAATAGGTACCTACCTCTAGTTATTGGTTAGGTGTTGCGATCACTAGTGTTCACAACTTCCTCGTGTCAAAAGATAGTTGGATGAGTTCACGAGAAACAATAACAAGGCAGTTTAGTGTATCTCAACTTTGCTTCCTCGATTCAAAATTCAGTCCCATCACCATAATACCTTGCCAAGCGACCAATTAAGAGCCTAATAAACAGATGCTTTCATGTGATTGTATATATATCGGGAGTGGCTATCGACCTACCCTACACGAACAGTTTCAATTTCTGGTGCCTTCAGTCTTCACCAACACAACCACAAGCCCATCCCCAATCCAAACTAATGAAAAAGGAAGCTATGGAATGTTGGTGCAAGGGACTCCGGCGGCTACACTTGATGGCTCTGACAGTATTGGATACCGAAAGTGATGGCATCGCGGGTTTGCAGACGCACATGCACACCGATGTTTCAAGCATAAGCAAGCACAATACAATATTAAGCACATCTCCTGTCATCACCGCTTCTCCTTTGCATCGGCCCAGCACCTCTTTTGGTAAGTCAAATATTAGCTCCCTCCAGCCGAGAAGCCGGGTTTAACTTACGTCCTTGACGGACATGCAGAATAAGGATACCCAATGACGCCTCTGCAGGATAGCAACGAACCACTTGCGCTTCTCAGCCAATAGAACAAGTTGTTCACCCGATCCTGATAGATCGAATTAGGGGAAAACGTGGTCTCGAGACCCTAAGTCAGGCGCCGTGCATCTGTACCTGCTGATGCGCCCTTATCGAAGGAATCAAAGATGGATGGATGGATGGAAGGACGGCTGCAGTGCCTATCGCTCACCCTGTGAATGAATCCATCACCATCCATCACACTCATGCAGTCTTGAAGCTGCCCAGAGGCAAGGCCCCCCAGACTACCATAGTCAGATCTCACTGCCAATCATGTCCCGACTTGGTAAAGGTGTACATGCTGGAACCAGTCAGGCGGCACCAATCGCATACTATCCCGCCTCAACTTAACAGTCTCCACACGGGGTTACCCGACATCCCTTGCAGGTTCAAGCCCTCCCGCCTCACTTCAAGCACATTGTTTGGCCAACCCAAACCGCCGGGTCCAAATCCCATGTTTCTACTCCGTACGCTACGTACAGTAAGTACAGTACAGTACGGGTTCTGCTGTCAACAGGTCAGCTCACGGCGGAGTGCTATCATCGCGACACAGAACACATGTCTTGACGTCTTGCACCAAGAACAACGATGTTCAAAAACAAAACCAAAACCGGCCCGGAGTGATCGAGTTATTCTATCATCACCCTTGCTGAGCTGAACGCATCGTGGAACCAGACACCAGACGGACCCACGTTCCCGGATAACCGTTACCTTGAGCATTCCCATTCCCATTCCCATTTCCAGCACCACAAGTGGCCACTCAAGGTGATAGTGGCTTGTACTCCGTGCTGAAGTCTGGCCTGATACGGATACTGACTGATCCCTTCGCCTTTGGCCATAGCATCGCGTCAGCCGTGCCCTGCGTGCCTGCCGCCTACCTAGTTACAGTCTGCGTTGTATGCAGCCACGACTGGGATGGTTTACTTGTCGTTCTACTCACATCAGACCATAACCCAAGACATGTTCTACGAAAACGACAGCATGACGAGGATGACGAGTTGACTCGAGCTTTTTGCACCACAAAGAGTGAGGAATGTTTGGCGGCACAGCTGTCAAGGCTTTATCTGATACGAGAATGATACGCAAAAATGGAAAAAGCAAAGAGGACGACGATAAGCTATATTTAAGGTCGAGATCTAAAGTCGCTAAGAGTAACGGGGAAAAGGGCCGGCGCGGTGAGGCGTTTGGCCAAGGTGCCAGCTTTTGCTTTTCGCAGGACCAGCGAGAATACCAAAACGCGCGAAATGCTCGATAAAGTGTGATCGCCCACTAGACGACTTGAACCATCTGCGGCTCACCCTGGTCTCATCACTACTCTCTCTCCCTTGGAGAGCAGTCTCATTGGTAGGTTGACCGAGAGAGCAAAATCCGCTATGCAGCGTGCCGCTATCGAACCGCTGATGGCGGTGTCGGTGAACCATCCCAGTCTTAGCAGACTGTGACACAGTACAAACATGGCGTCCGACGATGGCTTCACGAGGATCAATTATTTCCCCGCCCCGGACGTGCCGCAAACGGTCATTGTCACCCCCAACTTGTAGGTATGACCACCGTTTCCGTCTGTCCTCGTGAGAACCCCTGCTCCGAGACGTGACACTATGTACCCGAAGTGACATTAAAACCGCCGCTCATACCTCATATCTCTTGGTTAGATGTCAACCTCCAATGACTTCTGTCCAACTGTTCTCTCTGGAGGCCACATACTTCGTCTGATATGCCAAGCATGTCGCCTCCTTCGACAAATGGCCCCGAGGCCGTAACAGTTTCAACCCTCTCAACTCAGTCCAAAACCGAGTTCACTTCTTTACCTCCCGAACTTCGCCTTAAGATATGGTCAGGAGCTAGCGAGCCTCGTATCGTTTTATACAGTGATCTCGTGCAAAACGACCGGTCTTGTCCGTTACCTGCTGTTACACAGCTCAATGCCGAGGCGCGTGCTGAAACTCGACAATGGTATGAGCCAATAGGCCGCGGATCATTCTTGGACTTCTCTAGTGATATTCTCGTCTGCGACCACAAGATCTCAGACCAAGCAACAGATCAATACCTAGAAGAAATCGCACCCAGGGTACGTCGGTTGGCATTTTGGGACTGCTTCCCTGATGATGGCCGGGTGTCAGGACCTCATCTCTACTCTGTCTATGTCTCCGCATGTTATCGCCAGCGAGATTTTGGTAAAATCGAATTCGACAGATTCTGGTTCCCAAACTTAGACGACCTATGGATTGTCAAGGTGGGAGAAATCGATCCAGCGTGGATGGTGCATGTGAACATGAAAGCACCTTATGAAGTCCGACTTCAAGAATTAGCGAAGCAATTCAGATATTGGGTGGATGCAAACATCATCGAAATGGCACCTTTGGACCTGAAAGATCCCGAGTCACAAGCTGTTCTTAATGAAGGCCGCTGCGGGAAGGAAGATTGCCACGAACTCAACAAGGGGCGTAGCAAAATGGTTTCCAAGGTTACATTCCTCGACGGCAAATATAAGGCCCCAGATGATGACCTGAACTGGGTAAGGATCCATCCATGGCAGGTTAATGAAGGGGATAAAGAGAACCGAGTACACGAGAATAGGATGAGATGGGTTCTCGTCGAGAGAATTTTAACATTCGACTTAAGGTGGGAAGGGTCAAATGAGCCCGGGCAACGAAGACGGAATAGGTGAAGACAAAAGCTGGATGAGGACTCAACAAGACTCAAGTCAACAATACTCAAGTCAACAATACTCAAGTCGAAAGATATGCAATATATACCCACTACCTAATAGATTCAACAATCTAGCAAGTAATCTGCTTATGCTTTAGTCTCAATGCCAAAGAATGATAAGTGGTATGCTATATATTTAGAATAGGCAGTACCTAAACTCGGGAAGCTGGAGAGGAAAATGAGGGGTCTTTTGGACACCCAGAAACTTTTATAACTCTGAATGTAGTGTACCGTTGTAATATATAGGCAAAATAACATTGGGAATTCTATATTAGTAGTCTCTGATTACTGAAATAACTTTCTTTATAATTACGATTAAGCTAGGTAAATACTTATGGCTATTTGACAAGGCTCTGGAGAGTTCATATATTCTTTGTCGGTATGTTCAGGACAATAGATATATTGTTCATACGATATGAACTTAATCAAACATTAACAGCCGTGTTGCAAGTCTTACTCATGTCCACTTCTATGTTTGTTCCGTTGTTCGTGTCAAACTTTTGAAGATCTCTTTGCTAGACGAAATGTTCTTTGCAGGAACTGCCCCTATGTTTAGCTACTCAAGAAGAACATTCAGCAATGAGAACATAGATTCAAGAACCATTATGGAATGAAAGTCATGTATATAAAGGCCGTATGTGGGCATGGGAATTTACAAATCAACAAACACTTCCAGTTTATCAGGGACCAGTTGACCAAGTCTTTTTGTAACAATCTTTTCACAAAACTTCCACTGATCAGTTTATCATCATAAACATGAGACCCAATAACCAGGACCTACCTTCAGTCGTCAAGATGGCCGCTGTCATTGCCGTGTGGGAGACTGCCACTCGTGCTATAATTGTCAGTTTCATCCCCGACCTATCAATCCAAGCAGACAAGGATTATATGAGAATCCTACGTGCTATCAAAAACGACTACGAAGGGATGATAGCATTTCATTCCACCCACTCGGTAAGTTTACTCAATCTTGATTACCGAATCATATACGTGTGCCCCGTCAAGGATATCTTCTTGACCAGCAATATGATGCTGCCGAAACCTGAGCTCCTAGAGGCTTTTCGCAATCGAGGCTGGTATCTAATCAGTTTACCCTTTCAGAGAGTAGCCTCAGTCCATTATGGAAAAGAAATGGCCCCAGTTGTTGACTTGAGGCAACTATGGATGGAACCTTTGAATCTCAAGGTGCTTCCTTGTCTGCAGGAGTTCACTATGCTGTGCCGGGAAAACAGTATCGAAACCATCTTCGACATGTATTCCGACAAGAATGATTTCAACAAGACGTCTCACTCAAGAATGGAAACAATCCCAGAGAAGACTTCAGCAGATGGTAAGTTGGAGAATGCCAAAGAGTACTACGGCTTTCGATATTACCCTGAAACTCATCGCGTGCAGTTCACGCAGCTGACATGGCCAGACATCATGGAGATCGCTCTCGCTTGTAGAAGTCCGCAGACTGGTGCAATTCCCTCAACAGTCGTGCGCTTGTGGATCATGACACAAGAGAATGAGATGAGGCACCGCAGAAAGCCAAACCGCCAATGGACGGACTTGCTCATGGACGCAGCGTTTGAGGATCCAGACCTCCACAAGATAAGAGATCTTTGGCTACTTACACGAACCAGACTCGAAAACACGACTTTTGTAGAACCGGCAATATTGCTTCCTCAAGGACAATGGAAATATGAGAATTAGGAACTGAGAGTTGAGGATTGGATAGTAGGTACAGACAGGCATTAGCATGGCGTTGGTGGTTCTCCTCTCTGGTCGGATGTGAATAGTGCGTTGTATTTCCTTAACATTTGGGTTATGCAGTAACTCTATCAAATACAAAATGATTTTGTTGGTATATACACACTCGAGATTGCAATGTGATTTGGTTATTAGTCTAATCTATCGAAACTATACGGAATAAACTATCCTATCAAAATGTAAGTATAAAATAGCAAATTGTTAGAATAGAGGATTCTACTATTTATAATAGGCCATTTACTAATCATACATAGAGTTCAAGTCATGCAGTAATCGTTTCATCTTGAGCTGCTTTTATTGCCTCAGTTGAATAATAGCTATCTTAAATTCGCATGCTATACAAGTCTTTCCAACGCTCCCATTAAATAATGTCTAGCCACTAATATTCTACATTCAATACATTCAATGCATATCTTTGTCATATAGTCCTACAGAAATATTATATTAAATTCCCCCGATCGTTTCTTCTCAAACTTGAAGCTCGTGACCACTCGCCCGCTGACTTTCTCAACCTGTTGCCAAGGCTGATACTGGCAGCAGAAAGCCCCTGCATCCTTGAGGGTATAGTATGCTCGACTCTTTCCCAATTGCGAGACAGCTTGGTCTCTTCGTCACTACCCTCCAAAGCAGGGCCAGGTAGCATCATGTGTCTTTGTCCCTTAAGCATGGCTCCCTGCAGGGCTGCCCACGATTCGACCTGGCCATCTGCAGCCTCCTCTACGCAGTTGCACTCGTCGCCCGCAGGACATTCCGTCTCACCCGCAGCATGCCATTCTGCTAGGCATGCTTCGTGGCTCGCACAGCCACAGGCTAAACACGGTGGGAAAAGGGCATCCACAGGCTCAAGGCAGTACACACATGTGAGCTGACTTTGGGTTTGATGGCAACGATCACATGTGCCCACAGCACCGCCAACCTTGGAGTGACTGGTCGTATAACGAAGTGGATCCAGCTGAATCTCATGTATACGACACATGCCAGTAACGTCAAGGCCACGGCCAGAAGCAAGCAAGGCTTGGAGTTGGTCCTTTTTACCCATGGCAATAGGAGATGAGTTGGGATGATTGCCGTGTCCCTTCCCATTCGCTCCATCGTGAGTAGTGGCCGAGTCATGGAAATCGTCGTCAGCATGGCCACCAGTCATGTCTTCTTTAAGGGAGTTGAACTTCATAATTTCAAGTCTGGCAAGCGGCTGATTCCACATCTGCAACATCTCAGCATACGCATATCGATATCGCGCATGAACGTCTGCTTGACTGAACTCTAGTAATGGGATATTCAGCCAGCCATCATCATCGAATGCGGTTTGGTCCTCCATTGTAACCGAGATCCTTGTGGGAACGAGGGCAAGAACTCATCTCTTCGATACTCGTCATCATCAAGAGAAGTTCTACCGCCATTGGAGTCCATTGCGGTAGAAGCACTCCATGTAACATTGCCCGGGGCCAGACTGTTGAGGATCGTTTCGGCAGGGCTTGGTTTCTTTCTCCCTTGATTTGGAGGGGACGACGCGGTCACTCCTGCAAATGAACGTGGCAAATTGGCAGCAAAAGCCGATGCCAAACCAGAGTTTGCTCGATTCAAGAAACGTGTGTTCGGGGACGTCGACACGCTGGGCGGTGCCTCGATATCTCCAAGGTATCCCTTGAATCTGTTTGGTGGCGTTTCTCCGCAAGAGTACGAGTTTGACGCAGCGTCTCCACCCCACATGCCATCATCAGATGCTTGCGATCCTGCGTAGTGAACGGGGGTATGTACCGTCATGGGCGTAGTGATAGCCGAGTTTGTGTAACTGCGACCGCCAATATTCCATAGGGAGGCATCTGTGGGGAAGTAGTCCAACGAGAAAGCTGGTGCTTTGAAAGGGAGAGGAGTCTCAGGCTGAGGTAGATGGGATTCAAGATAAGCCACACTATCCGCTGCAGAAGATTCGCTGAATATACAAGAAAGCATTGCCAACATTTGAATATCCGCAATTCTTTCAAAGTATGCAAATAGATCCATAATGAAATCTCTGGCCAACGGGTGCTTACCCCATTTCACTCTGCCGGATAATGCGCCCTCGTGCCTATTCAAGAACGAGTCAACAGGATAGGTATTAGTGTTGCACTTGGAGACCACATCATGTGCAATAACCAAGATGGATTCTCGCCGCTGGTTATGGGCGAGTATCTCGAGTGGGACGCCCTTTTTGAGTAATAGCGCAAGGTATCGCCAGACGTCAACTAGATCCCTCGCATTGTACTTCTCAGCAACCCTCGCATTGTGCTCACAGACATCGGCCCCATCACCAAATATCGCATACTCACGCGCAAACTCTTCTTTTGAGGGCAAAAGCGCGCGGAAATCATGTATCGATACAAGGTTCTTAGGCCGACCAGGCCGGCGACGACTTGTGCCGGTACCAGTACCAGTACCTACTCCTGTGCCACCACCACTAGAGCGTATCGATCTATCTTCGCTCCATGTCTTCCTAAACTGGCGGCTTGGGTGATACCAAAGACTAATCTTGTTCATAGATGTCGATTCCGAATCACTAGAGGATGATGAGGATGAAGAAGACCCAGACGCAGATGTATCAGAATCTCCGCTTGACACAGAACTATCCTCACCCATGAATCGTTGCCGGGGACCAAGGTCGTGTGCGATTCTACCAAAACCGGCAAAGAAGGGCTCTCCCTTGGGCCGTTCCCTATAAGCATCCATAGTGGTTGTAAATAGAGCCCTTGCCTTTTCCTCCTTTGAGGGGAAGAAGCAGACCAAGCGTCCGTTATGCGAGAACCTGGCACCGCAAGTTCTAGGTGGCGGTGGCACGATGGTTCTATTCGGAGGTGCAAGCGCGGTATCAAGCTCGTTGTGTGGAGGCAATTCTTGCGACATAGATGCTGAACCGCCTGCGGGTATGTCTTCATCAGACTCGCTTGAACTTTCGTCCGCAAGACCATCAAGCGCATCATCAAGATCTCGGACATTCTTGAAGAATGTTGTGCTAGTTTCCAAATCGACTTCTCCAAGAAGGTACGTGAAAGCAACCTCAAGACAGTTCTGTTTCATCTGTAAGAATTGATCGACTAGTTCATGTATTTCACGATCGATCTTCTTATGGGTCTCTGCGAGCATGAAAGACGATTTTTCGACATAGAATTTCGGTGCTTTGGACTTGGGATAGTCGGTTGGGATGTCGATACGGACTTTGATGAATATTGTTTCTCCATCAATGCCCCAAGGTCCATTTAATGAGGCATTGAGGGTCAAATTATCCATGTTGATATTCTCCCATTTTACTTTGGGAAGCTGGTGGCTGATGCGCAGAAGTTCCTCTTGAATAGTTTCGGGTTCAGCCCATTTGTCATCGGGATAACCGTGGCCAAAGATGCCCGAGTCTTTCGATAAGTGTCGTTTAGCGCTTGTTGAAGCCTTCCTCTTGGTCATGGCAATTCCCTTCATCCATCCGATTTGTGACTGATTGCGATCTCCAGACTTTCCAGAAACTTTAGCCTTCATCGACGGACCTCGCCAAGCCACAGATGTGCGATGACTTTGAGTTGTGCCTGAGCGCATTCCTAGTGTAAGGGCACTTTGCTTGTGATAGTTGGTACCGGGACGATGGTCACTCATAGTAGCAGATTTGCGATCGCGATCCGTGCTCTCGTCCACTGTTCGGAAGGTTTTGTAAGTGGCGCCCTTCCGTGTAAGACTGATGGCCGGATCGGCGGTCATTCCGCGTTGATGGCCAATAGCAGAAAAAGTCTTAGGGTCAATACACTGAAGTTTGAGTTCATTGTCTGTGCCCCAAGAGACGAGTTGAAATTCGCGGTTATCTTTGGCATCGTCAGTTATGCCTCCCCGGCATCTCCAGAGGAATTCTTTTGCCTTGTGATCTCCGTGCCCGGGCCAAACATCGATTGGTTCAGTTGTGATTTTGGATTCTAGATCAAAGCGAGTGTCGTAAAGATAGAGATCGCCTGGTTCATTTTGAGGTATTGCGAGAAGGCCATGTCCGAAAGGGGTGTGGCGAGCTCTCCATACTGGAAAGCCAGTTTCGATGGTATGTTGTAGGGGCTCATCTGCAGTATAATCCCAGAGGTTGATTCGCTTGTCGATAGAACATGAAACAATGGCCTTGGGGTCTGATCGATTCCAGTCCAGGCCATATATCTTAGACTTGTGAGCCTTGATGGATTTAAGAGGTTCCGACGACCGGCGTTCGTCCCAAATATGCAGCCACCGGTCATGGGCTGAGGCAAGAACATGAGATGCCCGGCGGTTGTATTTAACTTGGGATGCACCAGCGTTCCAATCACAGAAGGTCAGAACCGGCTGGCGCGGTCTTCGGAGATCCCACGCGTGGATGTACCCATCTACTGAGCAAGTCGATAAGAGGTCAGGATGATGAGCGGACCAATTGACATCAGTAATAGCACGACTGTGACCCTGGAGAGAATGCTCAATGGCACCAGAGCTCGAGTCCTCCCTCCGATTCAGATTCCATACAAGAGCACGATGATTAGCTGCTGAGACAATCCAGTAGTCCCGAGCTGCAAAGGGAGACCATTGGACATCAACGACGAGCCATGGAAGGCCATGCGTTCTTAATCGTCGAGGGGGGCTGTATGGCGAATCAAGATCTATGATTGCCAGACCATCGGGTCTATTTGTGGTCAGTTGAAACACGTTCAAAAGGCTTCCATTACAGAACGTACGAAGCCAGAGCGACATCTCGCCCAGCAGGAGAGATAGTGGCTGAGCCAACCAGGCCATCAACGTGGATTGTGCCGTCAGACTCAAAGCTCTCGCTCTCGTAGGCTGACTTGATTACCTTGCCCTTTTTGGGAGCATCGGCGAGTTGGTCGAAGGAGGGCATGATGATGATGGGCGTTTGAAGAGGCTATCACAACGTGCCTCTCATTTCGTAGGTGGTATGATAGAAGTCGACGGCGTACTGCCACTGAAGAGCTTTGGATCATGTCATTATCTGGGAGAAGCTAAGAGTTTCAAGCTCTTGTCGGCGGTCCAAAAAGAGAGGCTGATACTATTGTTGAATGCGCTGGAATATATATACAAGACTAGATTATTCATGATGGAAGTTGGTCAGTGAAATGGATTGGATTGGATGGTCAAGTCGACAGGAGGTGGTCAGAGCGCGGTTACGTTAGGCACTGTTCCACAAGTACCTAGGTACCACCCCCTGCTGTTTCCATTAAGTGCAATGGAATGGTACACTCCCCCGCCATAAGTTGGTCGTGGGTTGGGCTGTTTTAGCACCTGATGCTCATGCCTGGACACTAGGTGAATGTAGATTGTCCAGAATTTCTAACATTCTAGTTGTTTAGAGTAGTTATATGTCAGTTGACTTGGCTCATCACTTGATTTATTAGCAATTTACAGTGCTGCGCAGGTCTCCGGCATCATTTATAGATTTCCACCCCCATCTCTTTCTTACCTCCTCGATTCAGTCATTGCCTCTCTATCCATGCTTCCCTCTTTATTTGCCCTGCCCCGCCGTAGTTAAGTGCCCGCCTTATTCCAAGGATCCATCCAGATTTCATCTATCTACTTAACCTACTACGCCCCAGTCACGACCCTTCGTTGTCAAAGACATCATCGCCAGCCTCAACGAAAACGAAACGATACGATACGATATAGCGTCCACTGACACCAAAAACACACACACACAAATCACATATCACTATAACCAAAGCTCCCTCGTGAACCCGACAGACCTAAAAGATGGCTCTCCCGAAGCGCATTATTAAAGAGACAGAACGGCTCATGGCCGAGCCGTAGGTCATCCCCAAGTGTTCTCCTCATATTGCGCCCCGACATCGCATGCTCATACCAGTCACGATACAGTGTCCCAGGAATCAGTGCTGTTCCCCACGAGGACAACCTCCGTTACTTCGATGTACAGATCCACGGCCCTGCTCAGTCTCCCTACGAAGGTACGTTCTCCCCTCCTACTCCAGGTTGTTTTATTCACCTCTAATCACATATCCAGGCGGGGTCTTCAGCCTCGAGCTCTTCCTCCCCGACGACTACCCCATGACACCTCCCAAGATTCGATTCCTTACCAAGATCTTTCACCCAAATGTCGACAAGCTTGGCCGCATCTGTCTTGACGTCCTCAAGAGTGGGTTCAATATCGAGGTACTTTAGCTCAAGGGTAATGAAGCTGACAAATACTCTAGACAACTGGTCTCCCGCCCTCCAGATCCGAACCATCCTGCTCTCGATCCAAGCTCTTCTCGGTGCCCCCAACCCTGATGACCCTCTCGCTGCGGACGTTGCCAAGAGCTGGAAGGAGGACGAGCAGGCGGCTATCGCAACCGCCAAGGAATGGACCGCTCAGTACGCGCGACCCTGAAGAGAGCGATCAGAACACCAAACAGCATAAAACAATAAAATAAAAACAGAATCATTAGCCTGGGATGGTCAAGTCGGGAGTACAAATGCTGGAGTTTCGGGGCCAACTGATGTATCACGAGAGCGTTCTCATCGACTTTGAATGGATACAAGGGCACTTGCAAGTTTGTGCTTGATGTTGTCCTATAGAGCTGAAAGTTCTCGTTTGTTTAAGAAACATTGATTTTGATGAACTTTAGACTAACCGATCCGAGATTACTAGCAGCATGTGATCACTTGAAAGACCTCCCATGTTCCAACCCAGCTGTGTACGTTTCGCCTGAGCATAATCTACATAATGAGTCTACGTTGACTCTCACTGTAAACCTAATGATGTAGTGTGAGCCACACATACATATCTCAACGATGCTGGACATGGACAGCAACGCAGCCGAAAGCATGGCTTATATGTGTCTTAACCCGCGTCTCCAAGAGTATCCCGGTAATGAGCTCGAGTGCTCCAAACCCAGTTTGCGACATCTCAGGTCACAGTTCAAGAATTGGGCAAAACAGCCATCTGAGCTGGACGGAAGAGACCATTCGCTCTCAGAGATTCTGGATGGAAGCGCTTATGCCAGGACAGAACTGTAAACTGTCTCAAGCCATGTGAAGTAGCTGGTAGAGTTCTTACGAAGATATCTCAAATTACGAGCCTTTGACAAAGTCGGCTTCACTCTTTCTATTCCCTAGTTATACTTTGTGCTGGAATTGCTTGTCTACGCTGGTGGTGCATGAGTTGAGTAGATCATCGTCTCAATCTGCTCTGTCGTCTAAATGCCGTCTCTCCTGAAGATTCATCCTAGAGTCCAAAATAGCTAAGTATCTGGACTATGCAAGCAACCACTTCAGGCCCTTCAGCATATCCTTTTCACAAGCCAGGGCGTGATCAAGATGGGGAGCTTTGAGCCAAAAGGTATGCGGCCACCCCTTTTCAACTTGCACTCTAACCTCGGTGCCCGCCTCCCTTAGCAGCATTGCATAACAAAGGCCATCCGAATACAGAGGGTCGTTGGAGGTCAGCTGGATCCAGGTCCGAGGATGTCCCTCCAATTCGGCTTCTGTGGCTTCGAGGGGCAGTTTCTCAAGCCCGTCCCTAAGCACATCTCGATTAAGGTACCCGCCCAACGACGTGATAAATGAGGGAGAAACGCTCGTGTGATATGGACGTAGCTTCTCAGGTATGTAGTCCTTTCCGCTGGCTCCATCAGCTGTAACGGGACACCTCAGCAAAAGACCATAGATGGAGCCTCGCGGTGCTTTCTGAGCCACTGTAGATGCCATCTGCCCACCACTCGAACTTCCAATGACGACGGTCTTGATGGTTGAATTATACAGTGCATTAAATCCGTCCAGAGAGTCGGAGACAGAAGTTGAGGCTGGGTTCTGGGGTAGTAGACGGTAACCCACAGAATAAAGTCGGATTCTGGCAATTGCAGACTTGACAATATGCCGACATGAGAGCTCCTCACTGTCTGCCTCACCAACCTTCAGACCGCCGCCATGGTAAAAGATAACAACCACTTCCGGCTCTTGGGTTTCAATAGTCGTAAGGTCCAGTTGAAGAACCGGGATTGGATGACCGTCCACGGTTGAAGGAACTGTAAACTCCTTTTTGGTGATGCCTTGGGACAAATCATAATCTCGAGCACCAGGGGTCGTCATTTGAGCATATAAATCGCGGCATTCCTGGGCATAGACTGGCTGTCGTTCCACAACGGAGTTGAATACCCGAGGAGGCCCTAGCCGTTTGACCTCGTCTTCATGATTTAACCAGGCAGTGTCTAATGGAGGTGCTGTTTTGAAGACATATGCTTCGAGCTCGGGATCTGGAAACACCATGATAGGATAAATATGCGTTAGGTGCCGAGTTCTTCAGTAATATGCCAATCCTAATTGGATGTCGTTTTATGAGCGATAATGTGGTGTAAGTCACCTGTCATGAACCCAAGTACTCAGGCTAAAGGTGTTGGAGTTTACACGTGACACCGACATCATGAGATAGGTACGTTAAGCTTATCCAAAATCAAAGTGAGTGATAGAAAAGAAATGTGTTAGCTGAAGATACAAATCATCTTCACCGTGAATGCTTAGACTTCGTCAGTCATAGAAACATTTCTTCTGTACAGGGTAACTCTGGTTCACATACTTCCTCGAAACACCGACAAGTGACCATATTAGTGTCATAACAGAAAGAGGGTCGGTCATTGCCGATTTCATGGAAAGAGAGAAAAATTGTTTTGAAGTAAATACCTAATAATAGGTAGCAGCTGATGAGTCTGTGATGTTCACGGCATTTCACGTCTTTCTCAACTATCCAACTCAACAACACCGATCTATAAGATATTTGTGCAAGTGTCGATATAAGTATTTAGCACGGAAATTAGCCTGTATCGCTCAAATGCGCTCAGAAGTCATTGAATGTGTAAGAAGTACATTCGCACTTCTCGGTATATCATGTGAACATAGAGAGAACTAGAAAAGTACAGATTAAAGGGTTGCGAAATGCATTCTTTGTTCAATGACATATTACATAAGTGTAGCATCACTATTAGCAACAGATATCTCCCATGGTTCAACTATCTTAAACAGACCAAATTTTAGATGAGCGTAGCTGGTTGGAACTTGTCATATTGAAGCACAGAGAAGATATTGTAGGTGGTCGGGTATGAGTGAAAGCCGGGTTCCGCCTCGGGTTCTCATATCTACAATGCTAGAGTACACTACGCGAAGCCGCAAAAGGGATATCGCGATTCGTCTAAACCACAGCCAAGTCACCGAACTTCTCCTATTGTGGGTGTTAGTGCTGTCGCATATCTTATGGTCGGTATAACGTACCTTGTAGCCTGGCACCATCCATCGTCCCTTGGAAACGAGCTGAGCGGTCTTCTCGTCGATAGACTTCTCGGCAGCGGCAACCTCGTCCTGCAATATGTGAGAATCGATCCAATGGTTTCGAATGTGGTGATACGTACGACAGTGAGGTCCTCAAATGGTCGGGCCTCCTCGATGTTCTTGAGGGTAGCGGCAAGGTCCTTGAGCTCGAGGTCGACGGCCTGCTTGGTGGCCTCGGCGTTCTTGACGGCCTCAGCCTCGAAAGCGTCGATAGCCTTCAGCTGTCGGCTAACATCGTAGGTGACGGGCTTGAAGGCGTTGAATCGCTTCTCGATCTCATCGATGATAGCCTGGTTCTTGAGGACGGATCGGTACTGGGAGAAATCGACGGTGGTGGGCTGCTCAGAGAGGTGCTGGACCTTGCGGCGGACGTCCTCGTTGCGCTTCTTGAAGGCCTGCAGGGAGGAGACTGTCTGGCCACGGAGACCGAGGGAGCTGGTGACCTTGGTCCAGTCAAGCTTGAGAGCTGCGCTTCGCTGTCGGAGAAGGGGAAAATTAGCTCATGACATCGTGGGACGTAGAGGCGCGCGCTCGGGGCCGGAGGAAGAGATTCGAAAACATCTGCGATCAATCACACGCGCCAATTAGCGAATTGAACTTACAGTCGCCATTTTGAAGGGATTTGCGATATCTAGAGAGCGGAGAGATGATCTTGATTGATCGTTGATGACTTTGCCGAACTTCGCCAGGGAACAACCGGGCGCTAGTAAGTCACGTGCTTTGAATCAAAAATCCGGCGAACGGTATTACGGGACCCCTCATTGAGATACAGACAAGGCTACAAGCACGGGCTGAGACTCAGGCCCAATTTGAATTGAAGTTTAGAAGATGGTCGGATCTTCTGCACGTCATGGATATTGTGATCGTAGCCAATGGTTTATCATGATATAATTATTGTACACCAGGCTTATATAGACAACTGGGACTTAACCTTCGTGGCGCATAACCATCGATCTCCATGAATATCTCGTTTCATGAGCCGGTTAATTACATGTAGTTCTATGCAGACAACATCACGCATGGTTAACTTCAAGAGCAACATTTGACGGTTGTGGGAATTATTTCCCTTCAATTGTTTCCGTTATTTGGCATCAACTCCATCCTGCAGGGTACAGTTCGCCAAGAACTAATACAGAGCCCAATGTTCGTCCCATGTACTTGCTTTTGTGGAAGATCGTTCATCTAGAAAGTTACGTCTAGATGCTGAGAGCCATAATGGAATTGACAATATCGTTGTCGTTCTCCTTCAATGCCTTGACAGCCTTATTGCGGCTGACGTTGGCTTGAGTCATGACGAGCTCAATGTCCTTATCCTCGAGTCCGGAAGCATCGACCTCCTCATCGTCATCCTCCTCCTCATCCTCCTCCTCATCGTCGTCGTCCTTGTCCTTCTTCTCCTCGGAGGTCTCAGCGGCCTTGCTGGGCTCGCCGTGGTTGTGGCCGGAGTGGTCCTCAGCGTTAGCGGAAGCGAGCTGGGCAGCAGCAGCTTGTTGAGCGGCAGCGTTCACGTCCTCGATCTTGGCCTCACCGAAAACACTATCAGAGATGTCAGTGGCGGTTCTGCAGCCGGACAGCAATGCAACTTACATGTAGGTGTTGCTGTTGGGAGACTTGTAGACCTCAGGGTTGTTGATGACGAAGAGGATCTAGAACATATCGGTTAGCACCGTTCCTCAACCTACCCCTCCAACCTGTGTCTAGATTGCCTCGTCACTCACGTTCTTGGGTCGGCGGAGAGTGACACGAGTGATGCCAGGAATGCGGGTGAGGTGCAACTTCTCGAGGGCCTTGCGAGCCTTCTTCTCGTTGCGGTTGTGGACTACGGTAGAACCAGCGGGGAGCTGGCCCTCGCCGACCTCCTCAACCTCGGACTCGTCGCTGGACTCATCCTCGTGCTCCTGGACCGTGGTCTTCTTGGGCTCCTCGTCGGGAAGTTCTTCAACGCGGGGGTTCGACATTTTGGCGACTGGTGCGGGCACAGATGTTAGTGACTCGTCTAAGGTAGCTACAGCAAATTCGCTGATGAAGAGTTTGTGGCTGGAAAATGCTCCCGAAACCGCAAAAATCGATAGCAAAATATCACGATGAACAAAACCGCAGCTGCGTACTTACTTGTTTTTCTGGTCCCAGTTACGTCGTTGCTGGCCTAATCTCTCACGACTTCGTTTTGTGATGGGGATCTCGCACAGCGATAATTCTAGGGCTTGGTGGGAGGTGGGCTAAGGCGCATTAGGTAATCAGACTTTTGCGCAGCGCTGCTTCCCCCTCCAGATGGAACGGGGGAATTGACGACTGATGGAACTGGATTGACATTGGGGCAGCAATTAAAGTTAATATGGAGATGCAGGCGAGAAGAGACATGCAGATAGATACAGCGGAGATTTGGGGTATTGATTTCATTTTTATTTTGGCTACACTTCACATTGAATCCGTGAACTTTTTTGATGCTCCTCATGCTTTGAATTCAGTTGATCTGAGAATTTCCGTATTGACGCCGTTCATCTTTGACGATGGTATGACATACAGCCTTCCAGAACGGAGCAAACATGAATACAGCAGCCTCTATACCGCCGTGATGTGTTTTCCTGCCCAGTTCCGTGCCACTTGATCTAAATCCGACTTTCAAGCACCTCCCTTGACTCCAGCTTAATAACCCATTTATGCGGCGGCCTTGACCTTGGCCAGAGCCTTGCGCTCCTCGAATCGTCGCTGCTTCTTGAGTCGGAGGACCTTGAAGCGGTCGAAGTCGGTGAGTCCCTTCCTTCGCTCCATCTGGTCCCGCTTCTTGGCCCAGTTGGTCTGCTCCCACTTGGAGTCAATCTCGGACTTCTCCCAGAGCTTTCGGACGACACCAGTTCGGGAACCGCGGTTCAGGCCCTCAACAACGAGAGAGGAGAGGAGAACCTTGCTGAGGGGAACGGCTTGTCGGGCAAGAGCGAGGCTGTTGTTCGCGGAAGGACCGTCAACGAGAATCTGTGACAGGGTCAATATCGTCTCGGGGCGGTCAACTGAAGCAGGAAAAACCTACTCGCTTGTGGTCGATAATCTCGACGATCGTGGCCAGGCGGCCTGCGGAGGGGTGGTCCCCGTTGATAACAACGACACGGCCAACCTCAACGAGGCGCCAGTTCGAACCCTCAATGACTGCGTCGCCCATTGTGACGGTTATCTAAGTAGTGGTCGGATTAGTCGTGATGTTCAAAAGTCGCGCGCGCAGTGTTTGTTCGCGGTCGTAGGAGTCGAGGTTCATACCAGTTGTCGATAATGCTGTCCCGTTAGTTGGTTGTTTGCTGGAGCCGCGGACCTTGAAATCGCTAAGGACTTTTTGATGGTGGGCAGAAAGAAATCCTGTGCGTGCCTGCCCTAACTTTCGGTCTAATCTTTCCGGACTAATGTTTGGCCGTCCGGCAGACGCGAGTGCTGTACCCGGCAATAGTGCACGGGCCAAGCCATCCAGAACTTCAAAAGAAAATTTCTGGTCAGCTTTGAGACTTCTGCAGCCATATCTCTTTCTCATATGATCAAAGAGGCAGACAGATACCCTCTTCGAGTGCATCAAGGTAAGCATTGAGCATTTCACTTTACACATTTCCCCTTCGCATAAGGATGAGGTAATTTGCGATTGATTTCGCTTGATGGCTCTCTTTCGCCGGAGTAGCTAAATCAGGCGGAAAACTGATATTCAATTTCTTACATATTCTGAAAGCACCCTCTCTCTACCAATTTGTCTTGCAAACTTTGTCGTTCTTCACAGACTAACCAAGACTTTAGTGATGCATACGGATGGGCAGATTGTTTAACAGCAGTCTTTTATTTCTTTTACGAGTTTCCTTTTCAACTCATTAGTTTAGTGTAGTAATCATTCACATAAATCAAACATCATTTCTTTTCAAGTTTACTTGACTTCAAATTTATTCATTAATTCATCCTTTCGAATCATCTTCCCGCGATGAAACGACCGTGATATTAAATATTGTTACAATTAAGCCTTGCCCTTGCGCTCAAGCTCCTCCTGCTCCTCCTTCTGTAGCTGTGCATCGATCTTAGCACCCTTGGAAGGCTCATTACCGTGAGAGCGAGCCTTAAAGTGATGTTAGAACGGGATGTCAACGGTGTAACTTGATTGGACTTACGGGGAGAGTGGGATCCTCCTTTATTTGGGCAGTCTCAAGATTGTCACCGGATTCGGTTTCCTTTTCAGCAGCAGCTAGACGGTTGGCGATGGATCGCTCATCCTCTGCAATATTGTTAGTATTTTCTCACTCTTATCCTTATTGCTCGAGTATCTCACTTGAATCGAGGTTATCGTGAGAGTTCTCCTTGCCCTCGTGGTAAGGCTCCTGGGTGTTCTGCTCAGACATGATGAAGTTGTGTGAAAGGTGGTTGTGTTTTGTGTGTTTTGGTTTGGTTTGAAGGAGAATGCAAAAGTGATAAGATGCAGGATGTATGTGTAAGGCTTTCAATCGACTGCAAGTCCTTTTTGTACTTCTCTTTCTACGATGAATCGCTGCCATGGTCGTGCCTTTCTCCACAACCTGACTTCATAGAGTACGTCATTATAAAAACTGCCTTCGTCACAACAAATCGAACAAACGCATCGATCGTAACACATACGTCATAGGGGAAATGCAGAGATTTAGCTCTTCCATTCTTTAGGGCTCCCGTAAGGAAAGCATGCCTGTCGCAGTCGATCTTCTAGCGCAAGCGGTTGGGCACTGTTTAGCGATGCGGCTCTCTAAACGAATGGTGAACAAAACCACGTGAGCTATTCATCAAGTAGCTGTATTCTATGGATGATCTAAAATGTTTGCTGTCTATGTTATCGAGGGCAGAGTCTGCCTTTGAACTGGTTCCTTGTCACCCCGAGAATCATCACTTACCATACCCTATGCAATATACTACTAAAACATTAGATTCGTGCATTAAGTACTTTTTGAATGGAAAGAGAACAAAGAGTGTCTTAATTCTCCTCACACTACCCCTCTAGGTAGTCAATTTGTTTTATGAGGCCGATGGTTGTCCGATGTTATGAAACCGTGACGAATTGTCATCATGATATGGATCTCATGCATTCTCTCGGCGGTTTTACATCTGCCAACCTATATACCTGGAAACTTTAGTTTTGGCGCTTAGAGACTACACAGATTACTTCAAACCCAGAGTCTAATATGTAGTTATGAATCTAAATCGTCAAGATAATTCCTGACGCAGGCTTTTCACTTTTTCGTTGTCCATATCCGTACCTTCATCTTGTACTGATTACTTCTGATGCTACATTCGCGCGACATGGATAGACATATTCCGTACCTAAGTACCTATATAACGGAAGATGGCGGGTGCTATGGTGGGGTCCATGCACGGGCCATACACAAACCCGAGCCATTAAGTCATCTTCGGCGTGACAAGCTTCACGGAGCTATACCAAATCGGAGCTTCAACATCAACCTCTCTTGACAATCGTGATTCTCCTTCAATTGTCTTTCCAACGTAAACCTTCAGAAGAACAACAAGACAAGATGTTTCGCTTCGTAAGTTCATCACATAAAGTATATTGACAGCACCTTGCTAACGAACAAATAGCGCAAGACGCTCGACACTGTGACGGTCTTTCACAAGGCCAGCTCTCCTGCATCCGTGAGAGTCGCCAATCTTCTCAAGCAGATCTCCGCCAATGCTTCCTCTGATGCGACTATTGACCAAGCCAGCGATCATTCCGCCCAGACAGCACCCATTCGTGAACAGTTTGAGCTTAACATCACCGAAGACTCCCCCACAGATGACCAGGTCAAGACCATTCTGGACTATGTTGGTACCAGCGGCATCTCCAATGTGATCAAAGGCGCAAGCACCGAGAAGGATGCCCTTAAGAAGTTTAAGGAAAGCCGAGAGAATTTCATTCGGCCAATGGTACGTTGTATACATGCGGTTGTTGTGCGTATATGATTCGGCTAACAACATTTTTAGGTTGTGGACTGGAACAACGGCAAGGCTGTATCCGGCGATAATGAATCTGAGATTCTTAAGCTTCTCAAAGAGCAAAAGTAATACTGTTCATTAAGGTCTCATCTCTGAAAGCATTAACGAGTCATGCCATATCTCCCCCGTTGTATATATTGTACCAATGACTAATATCATCTATGATGGACCACCCTAACAAACTGCTTTCGAGTGAAACGATATTAATCCAATAACTGACCCAAGGAAAATTCTTCCCAACCTTGAAAACCAAATACTAAGTTACTACTTACTCCTACCAGTGAGTAGCTGCGCAACTATTAACAATATACTTTGTCGACCACAAAGTTCCCTGGGCCTTTGATGCGGTCAGGATGCTGCGTATCACGGCAGGATGCTAGGATTGCTTCCACCCGACCGGATTGAATTGTTCTTTGGTCGCGCTAGAAGAAAACTCTCTCAAACAAATACAAAACAGCCTGCAAACATAATTCTTCAGTGGCGTAGCGGGTGGAGGTGGTTATGTGCAGCGGGAAACAGCAAGCACCCACGTTGAGCCTGCGGGTGCCTTGGCTGATTGCATTCTTTGTACAGAGGGAAGTATAGAGAAAACGAACAAGCCTGGAGATATCATGACTCTTGTTCCTTCTTCTCTATGCGAGTCGAAATTTCTTAAACTTCAAGCCGAGCAGGGATTTCAGCCACCCGCATAACCCACCGCGCCAGGTACTTAAGGAGCAACTTTGCCTTTATCTTGGCCTTTTGAGTTTGCAATCAAGGAATCACAAGCAAGCACTTCTACTTGGCACTCCGGTCGATGCCTTAGGTGTATCATATATTAATTATTCACTTGGCAGTGCCGCGCGAGTGTCAGTGCAGTGTCAGTGTTAGTTACCTGACCAAGGCCAGTGACAGCAAACGCGAGAAGCATTAAAGGCGCTCTCTTCTATTAAACTTCTCTCCTTCTTCTGCTCCTCTTTTATTTCTTTTCTTCTCTCATTACCGAAGAAGACCAAAATCACCGGTCTTTCCTCCCTCTTCAAGGAAGGAGTTGCTTTCATCACCAGCATCCGCACCTACCTCAACAGTGTTTTCATCCGAAAACAAAATACTCGCTTGACCAAGTTCCCGACCAACGCTTCGATTCTTCGAGGTAAGTACCTAATTCTAGGGACGCTGTGATTTGTTTTGGTGGTAGCTCCATTTCTCAATAACAGAAGCTCGGCCAAAGTCGTGGGATATTCTTCTTATTATCCTGAGAACGAACCGCTTCGAACATTTGCTGATGAATTTTCGCAGTCAGGATAATGGCTGAATCGCAGTCAGATCCCATAGGGGGTCTGCCACCCACTGGGCTACCTCCTGGGCCACATCCTCCTGGGTCATCACCACCGCTGGCTCGAGACCAGGAGCCAGACCGAGTTCTAGCAAAAGACCAACCGCCCAACTTACGTGAAGCTTTCCATGAGTTTTACCCAAATGGCCTGCCTAATGTCTACAGAATGCTCCAGACGCCCGGTGCCAAGGGAGTCCCTCAAACTTATCTTGAGAACTACCTTCCCGTCGGTTTCTACAACAACCCAAGAATTGAGGCCGGTGCCGTGTTCTCTACTCAGAACGGAACACGACCGTTCCGCTACGTGGAGCATCTGTTGTCCCAACGTCGAATCCACCTCTGGTCTAAGGACGAAGTCCAATCTGTTTGTAACTCACTGCGCAAGCTCTACTGGGAGAACATGAAAATCATGCGGAAGCCCTACAGCTGGGATAGCTTGTGGTTGTACTTCGATGCTTGCGATATTTACAACTACGGAGCCTTGAACCTCTGGAATGTGTTGAACCAGCTCTATGACGAGAACAGGATGATTTACGTTGATGTGGCTAAAGAGAAAGCTATCGAAACAGGCCGCTGGGCCGACCAGTGGCTAGGTGGCGAGGACAATTACAAGAAGCTCCTGCAGTGGGACGAAACCAAAGGCCCCGTCCTGCGTGTACTCACTGATGGGGACTTGGGTACACTGGGGAGCATTAACGACGCAGAACTCGTACTGTTCGTCACGAATGCTCTCAAGCATCGCCGCTCTCTACTGCTCTCACCAGAGAAATTGAGGCTAGACGCAAAGCCTAATCACCTAATGACTTCATGCAGTGACAAGAACCTTGAGAACTGGCTTGGTATGGAAAACCCTTCACAACACTGCAACTTAAGACTAACAATGACATAGCTGGCCAACGTATCTTTGAACCCTCAGGTCTCCCTGCACCCCCAAAGGTCCAATCCCATCACGGGTCCCCAAATTCCAAGAATGCTCCTGCACCATATATGATGCATAGCGGTGAGCATTATTACCAGTCTGAGAATGGCCAGCGAGTATCCAGTGCTGTTGAGGCACTGCACCAGTCCGCGGCAGCAGCCGGACCTACCGCTCATGAATCTAGCCAGGCAGTTTCGACAGCGCCAATTGAGATGTGCAGCACCACTTCTTGGGAAACACTGCATGCACCGCCCAAGAGTAGAAGTAAATCCACCGAGCCTACTGTTTCATACAGTGCACCTGATCTGCGCGTCAGTAACGAAGAATCGGATAGAGAGGCTGGACTTTTGGACGTAAGTGGAAGCAACGCACACGCAGGAAGTCATGGTGCCAACGAGCGCTACGAGTCCGACACAGACACCCCAACGAAGGTCAGAAAGAGAGGTCGTGGTAATCCTAGAGCCACAAAAGGAGACCGGAAGGCCACCGTCACCGCGTCTCTTCCGGGATCGGCACTACTGCGTTACTCAGCTCTTGCTCCTGCCTCAACACAAACTGGCAATGATTCCCAGCAGGCGAGTGACGTGCCCTCACTCGGTAGCCCCAAAACTGTTTAGCAACCAGCTCAGGCTACACCGAGCCCCTCAAAGGAGAACCAGGGCCGTCAGGACGGTGAGATAAGAGGTACAGAGTCGCAGGCGAGTACAACCAAGGACTCTCAGAAGAGCCAGCGTCCAAATCGAGTTCTTGCCCGCTCGGGTTTTCACGATCAGCAAGGCACACAGTATCTTGATAATACAAACACATTCAATCGTCCGCCAAGAGTCTACCCGAACCCTCACAACAATTCAATCAGTTTCCCCGACGAGGCAGGTTTACTTCAACAAAATGAGGTGCACGCTCCTCTGGGAACCACTTTCCACCACTCTGGGAAACTCAACCATCCCCTTCAAGGAGGATACGTGACCCCTCAACATAGCTTCGGGGGTGCGAATGGTTTAGGTAACCGTCATCCAAACGTACAGCAACCACCCATGCCTCAAAAAGGGCTTACGCCCAACCGTGGTAAAAACAGCAGTACCTCTTCCCGCTTCGACCGATTCGAGAACAACGACAGCCGGTGGTCGCATCAGAACCAAGAGAACTTCAACGGTACAAACCCTGGACTTAATCGGGGAGGTTATCAGCGTGGTGGGGGACGCAAAAATCGTCGTGGTGGCCATAACTCGCGAAATGCAACTGCTCCAGTGATGCAACCTCACATTGGCCCTGAGTTTGTTCAAAAGAAGCGCGATGGAACGCCATGGAGAGATCAATGGCGCCGAGGTGGCTCAGATCTGATTCAGGTGACGTGTGAAAATGTCCAGAATGGGTTGACAATCAAGGACTATGTTCATTGCTCGTGCCAGATGTGTGAGGCACGCAACCGCTCTGTGCACATCATCGCTGAGGCATATCAAGACATCCCGCAGGCCGATATGATTACACGGATCAAGTTTGGTCTAAGTGAGCGATATGGGTTTGTGGAGGAGGTATATCCCTTGCCATCCAAGGAGCCAGGACGATTTATAGCACGGTAGGTTTTGACTCTGTCAGTTCAGGCACATGAATAACTAATTCGACATAGGTTTGCCGACTCGTCTTCTGTTGGCGAAGCCCTGACAATGGGCGGCGGAAACATGCCCGAGCAAGGGATACATGTCATCTTCTCTCCTGCCTTGCGCTCGAAATGGACACTTTCTGCTCAGGCGCCAACTCGAGTATTAGCATGTCAATCGGCGAAGCAACACTCTTCAACTACACAGTTCTCTCCCTATCCCTTTGGCCTTTCGGTACCCGCCAACGCTCTGGGTATCTCTACAGCTACCACTATGGTGCCTGGAATGATCTATCCGCCATTGGCCAACCCAGTGCAAACGTATAATCCCCAGAACTGGCCCAAGATTGGGGGGCATCGTACTCTCTCGGGATTCGTGCAGCCTCCTAAGTTTGAGCATCCACCTGCCATCAGATATCCCATGACAAATCCACAACATCCTGGTCCTGGAAAACCAACTCTTGGCTCCGCCCAGTTTCCGGCTCCTGCCACCGTGGAAATGGAGAAGAACATCACGCTTCTAGATGAGCCACTGCAGACAAAGCCCCCCGCAGAGGAAGCCTTGGATGACATCCATCAACTTAGCCAATGCACTTCTGACAGCCCAGGAAGTGACGGAAGCAAGTGTACCGGACGCAAGGCTCGAGTATCTTTGCCCAATACCCCCACCAAATCACCCCATGGACGCCATGAACTATCCATCACGACAGCAAACTACCCGATTCTCAAGAAGGATACGTCTATGGGAGAGGATGCCACTGCTAAGCTTGATAGTAACCTTGAGAATAAACTTGAGAGTAGGGAGGGGGCGAGCACCGCACCTCGCCCTCAAGCTGTATCGGCGTCTGGAGTAGTGAGCAAAGAGGGCACTCACCATCGTGCACCTAGCGCCTTTACCGAGCATGAAATCAAAGAGAGACGACAAGCATGGGCCAAAATCTCGATGCCGCTCAATCTTCGCAGGCCCAAGTCTTCCACACCAACGAAGTCGAACAATGGCAACACCAAGGATGAAAACTTGAAAGTTCCTAACCTCGACAAGCACGAAGCTAACGTTGTTGGGTCTGAAAGGTCAACCACTCCAACTCAGAATGTGACCTTTACCCCAGATACAGGTAGTGTATACGAGCCGTCTCCCGAAAAGCCTGAGAATAAAGCCCCTCCCCAGCAAGCACGAAGTCCACCTTCTGACACTCGTTTGATTGCACCGGCGGCAGAGCAGGTGATGTCTCCAGACAAGACGCGTCAACACGAGAACGAAGCAACTGAGGCTATTGTAGAGTCTTCTCTGACTGAAAGCCCCGCTCACAAGGATGGACAGCCAAACCAGACAGAAGTGCCTGAGCATCATGGGCAAGACAGTTCTCTTCACGTATCCCATTCAGCAAGCCATCTAGAAGATGCATCAGGTACCCAAAGAAAGGGCAGGTTTGTCAAGAACAATAGGTCAAAGAAGAAGAAGGCAAAACAGAACTTGATATCTCAGAGCAATGCATCGGATTACAATATCCATCAGCAGACACAACCTTCCTCATCCGCGCCTCGCACTGAACACATGGTCCCTCGAATCTCGCAGCTTGATGGATCAGAGAAAATGTTGAGCTCAGCGCCCACAAACCAATATGAGAGTCAAGAGTCTGGCTTATCTTCGCCCATAAAGAGACATCATGAAGATATCGAACTGCGTTCTGCTTCTGGCTCTTTCAAACGAAGCAAGAAGGATGAAATCATCCACGTGCCTGCCTCGGGTCATTCGCAAATACAGCAGAACTCATTTGACGAATCTGATTCACCTGATGAAGACGCACGTGGTCGCAAAGGTTTTAGAGTGGGCAGGGGAGGTTCTCTTCGCATGTCCAAGCAGCGCCGACCTCGTGCGATTATGCCCGGGTCAGTACTTGCCCAGCAACACTTTGAGGCTGACACGCCACCTCCTTCATCTGATTTCGCTTTCCAATGCAAAAGTCACACCGTCTCCAGCTCACCAGTGGTTCGTGGAGCTGACAATGGTGCAGCAAGCCGCCTCAACCCACAGGCCCAGGAATTTGTCTCTCCACCTAGACCAGCCGACTTCAACAAGCAGTTGGCTGTCGAACCCAGTGATACCGAAACTTCGGGAAGTTGCACACTGGATGGCTCAGCTACTCACACTCCCAAACAAGAAAAGTCGTCCAAGACTGGACTTCGCAACACGAAAACGCCTCTACGCGATGATTTTGTCATATCGACAGTGACTGATACGACCCCAAAACATCGTCGGGCTCTTTCGGAGGTGGTGCAGAAGGACAGCCTTAAGAAGGGTAAAGGACAGGGAAGCCAAAAAGAGGTGAAGAAGACTCCATCCAAGAACTCAAAGCGAGGCAAAGGCAAGGAAAGAGCTGTGACTGTAAGCGCAAAGCCTGAGAAGACTGAAACCAAGAGCCAGATGACTCAGGGCACACCTCGAACTCCCGAGCACCAAGAAACCAAGGGCAAGAAACCTGGACTGATCAATGATGACTGGCCAACACTTCCAGCATCTCGTGATCGCGCGCAGTCAAAGCCGCAAACACCATCAATCTGGGGTGCCAAGACGAAGACGACGGGAGACGATGGTAGTATTGGACAAGGCTCACCTGTGACAAAGTAATGAGCACATGGGCATTCGCCGGGGCAGGATGAGACATGGTATCGGACAACGCATGCCTTGGTTTTGATACTGTTCATTCTTCTTAACTTGAGGTCGAGGGATGCGAAGGCCATGAGGACAAATAGGGAAATGGATTTAGCAGCTTGTATTGGACGTGGGCAACTTGGATTGTCCACTGCGGCTTATCATGATATTTGGGTTGCTGTTATTCATCATGATAAAGAGACATGAAATAACTGTATTGAGTTGAGTAGAGAATAGTACATGGAGTACGTTCAAGAACGCCGCAAGTGCTAGCAAGTGAATACATGCATGTTTGTTTCATCTCGATTGAAGCTTGTTGGTTGTGTTGCGCTCTTGCTTGACTACTATTCTTCACTGTGAGCTGTAATTACCTACTTACACCTGCAACATGCACTCGGAGAAGGCTCAAGTAGTATACACCATCTACACTGGACAGCTTTCAGGTCATTCCCACGCGCTCCACATATGAGTATGTTGAGACACGCCTCTTAGCTTCAACGGCTGCAGGAGGTTCAACACACGCTGGACGAGTTATCAAATCCGAGGTTGGTAGTGGTACAATGCTCTCTTGTCGCATCCAACGTTGATTTTGTCCTTTATGTACACTTCCTCGTCGTGGAGCACAATCTTTAAGGCTCCTTCGGGTTGTTCCTCTTTTGCAATAACAAACACAATCCGCCTATTGATCAGACTTGACCAGGCCTGTGACGGTCTCTTCAATCTCCTTGTCGGAGAGACCCTCAAGGATCTGTGACTTCTCAACACCCCGATCTGTAAGTTGCGACGTTAGTAATGCCGCGGTTTGTACGAAGATAGCCTAGAATGTCGGAGAAGTCGTAGATGGTCGGGGCTACGAACCGTATCGGGTGAAAACCTTGGGCTGAGTGCCAGCAGCTTCGCGAATGAGAATGGGGATATTGGGGTTGTTGCGCTTCATGGTAGGGTATGATCGGGTGAGGAATGATCTATGTTGGCGCATGTAAAGGTCAGCCCATTTATTCCCCAAGCTTCATAACCCTTCCATAGCCATTCTTAGATGCCTCGTGTATCGTCATGAACTCAATTGAGTCCTCGTTGTATTGATTGCCGATTGTTGTCGGTCTTTGCTTGGAAGTAACTGAATGGTTCAAACGTACCGGACAGCCGCGCTCTGCTCCGAAGTTTGGCAAAAGAGGAATCGCACCTCGCGGAGGGACTTTGAGAAGGCGTACTTTGCCGACATGGTGAAAGTAGAATTATAGTGGTTGAATCGAAGAGCGAGGAGCGTACGGATACAGCGAAGGAGTCGGGTCGACCTTGAAGTGCTAAGTAATTGCGAGCTTGTGGTTGGCAATGACCCTCAATTGGTTAGTGTGAGGCTCGGGCGGAATAAAGTGAAAGGCGGTACAAAGGGTACGTACTGTTGCATAAACCACCAATGGCGTAATAATGCAAGGATGACTCCTACATAAATCTGTTATGCACCTTTCTCCGGTGCCGCTCATTGCTTTCCCCCACGTACGTACGGAGCAAGGTCATCGTTACACCCCGGACGCACGATATCTCCGGTTTCCGGGCGTCGCGTTAAACGTTTTGCGCCCCTAAATGAAATGGAATTAGCGCACTATCCACTAAATCCATGGCCTGTGAATTGGGTTATCTCGGGACGACAGCGACCGACCCTTGCCCCAACATCTCAAAGCTTCTTTCGTTGACCTTTGAACCTCGTCTTTTCGACTACACCCTCCACTGCCTGTTTCCCCCTCCACCCAAGGAATAAATGTGAGTAATTGATTCTATTGTTGCAGGCTGATGCAATTGCGATATCCTTTTGTTTTGTGCATTGTTGCAAAATACTACGGAAGAGCGCGAACTTGCTCTGACTGTATTTGATTTGATACCCAATATCAAATTCCTGTTTTATATCAATTCTGAACATAACTGACAATCGCATTCTCAGCAACCATGGCCTCTCCCGCAAACACCCTCTTCCGCGCCGCGCGCCCTCTCTTCCGCCAGGCCACCCTCGCTGCGCCCGCCCGACAGGCTTTCCGCCAGCAAGCTTTCCGACAGAACTTCTACCAGGGCAGCGGCCGTCGATGGCAGAGCACTGATGGCGCTCAGCAGCAGCAGCAGCAGGGTTGGTTCAAGCGCATGTGGGAGAGCGAGATTGGTTTCAAGACCGTCCATTTCTGGTGAGGAACATTTGACCTTTGAGCTTGCGGAGACAGTTTTGCTAATATGCGTGGTTGTAGGGCTCCTGTCATGAAGGTTCGTTGACGAAATCACTATCCCACGATATACAAACCACAATTATCAGCTACGCTCGAGAATCAATCACTCACGTCGAGAATATGATATAAGCATATATACTGACTTTATTCACAACTTGTAGTGGGCTCTTGTCCTTGCCGGTATCTCCGATTTCGCTCGTCCCGTCGAGAACCTCTCCTTCACCCAGAACCTTGCCCTGACCTGCACCGGTATTATCTGGACTCGCTGGTGCCTCATCATCAAGCCCAAGAACTACCTGTATGCCCATAATCCACCCTTTAAGCTTCGCCGCGCAATGTAACTAACGTCCGCATTAGCCTCGCCGCTGTTAACTTCTTCCTCGGATTGGTCGGCCTCGTCCAGATCACCCGAATTCTGACGCATGAGTCGGAAAAGAAGAAGTCTCTGGAAGGTGTTGTCGCTGACATCAAGGCTGACGCCAAGGAGACTATCAACGAGGTCAAGCCTTAAATATGTCATAAAACTTAGGCAAGCCAAGCAATGGTGAAAACTTGGTGCTTTCATCGACTTACTCCCATGGTTATATTTTCACCATCAATCGATCGTTCCTTTGATAAAGGAGAGCGTGGACCATAAATGGAAGCACCCGCTGCTTCAAAAAAGGGGGAACTTTCAGAATCATTCCAGGGGTTGGGGGAGCCCTCGGAAAAGGCGGTCGCTTTTTTACTTACACAGTTTAGAGCATATGATATGTAGTCACCGCGTAAGGGATTGGGTTCAAGGAATAAACTTGTAAAGACATATATGCTAGTCCCTTTGATTGTAGCTGTTAAGTATTGAACGCACGTAGGCAGTTAGTATTTCGGAGTCCTCATTGCGATCCACAACTATCTCATCTTCATTAGAGCTCTAATATCGTCCTTAGGTATCATTCATGGTATTTCATAACACCGGCAGCCCCAGCTTCTTCACCACCTATAAACGCCCTGCCCCCAAAGCTCCCTGACGCCATAGATCCATCCAATCATTAGGCTATAGGGCCACGGAACGTCAAATGAGGAACCAGTGTTGATATGTACATGTGCACAAGCAAAGACATCCCCTTTCCTTCTAAACAACCATCCTTCACGTGCTCTTCTCATGATCTCGGGTCATGCTTCGATATATCTTGTTCCCACGCCCAGTGGGTCGTCTCATCAGATGTTCATCATCGTAAACCACCATTATCAACCGCTTACTTCCATTTCTCCTACTTCTCCATATGACCGTCATTCAAAAGCATCTCCAAAACGATCTGTCGGCCGGGCAATTCTGGATGCGACATGGCAATCTTGACTGTGCCCTTCGAACCTTCACTACCCGCGCTCGATGCTTGATTATATCCGTTACTGTGCGACTGTGTGTTCAATGTGCTCTTACCTGTAGGCCCACGGACGCCTAAATCAAGAACACGCACGTCTCGGCCGGCAATAATTTGACGGAGTCGTCCGTTCTCCGCGTTTCGTACCTCGACATAGTCCTCGTTAAAAAGGAGTAGATACTGTCCGTACATGGTCGCACCACGAGCCTTCTTCTGCTTGCCCGTATACTCCATGATAAGTGTTCGGCTAACATCGCCGTGCTTGTCCACGTACACAGCGCAATCCTCGTATGTCACAATAAACTCATTCTCGTTGAGCCTGAACATACCCAGCGGTTTCTGATCTCGGATGCGGCCGGCAATGTTGGCGATCGCAGGTGCCTTGAGGTCGGGAATCGACATGGGCTGCTTCTTGTCCAACGTAAGCATCTCAACTCCCTTGGCCGTTGCGACGGCGATATAAGTTTGGAATAAGCTCAGAGAGTAGCATTCAGTCGGGAAAAAGAATTCGTCGAAGTCACGGAATGTCTCGGCGCTTCCTCCACCTGTCTTGCGACCACCAAAGAGTCGTGACTTCTTCTCTGTTGACTTCTGGAAGATAGGTTCGAGGACTTTAAACGAGGTGTGCAGGCCCTCCTTGCGTTTGTAGAACAGAAGCATTCTGTCCTTCATCTTGGCTGTGGCAAAATATGTGACGTCCTTGGCCAGTCTCTGCGGCGCTCGTCGGGGGTTGTCGTTTAGAGGCGCCGAGAAGTCAGATACTGGAGCAATCACGTCCATAGGATAGGATATGAGGTTCTTGTCGGCAATAAGCACGCAAACAGAGAACTCTTCAAGGACAGCAATCTGGGTGACACGAGTTGCTGGGACCGTCTGTTATTGAACTCGTTAGCTATTTTCATGTTGAGACGAGGAACAGTACATACCCTTTGCCATCCACGGGGATTTGATGGCTCCGAGATATAGACACCATAATCAGTTCCAATGGCAATCACCGACTTGCCAAAGGCAGTGAAGCTGGTAGCGCAGTTGACTTGAGCACGGCAAACAGGAGCGACTCCCTGAGCTGGTCCCAGCACACTCTCCAATTCGTGAATAGCCCGGTCGAGGGGAGTACCTTTGACTGGGACACTTGGGTATCTGGCGTACATGGAGGCACCGTCGTAGTGGAAAGCGGCATCTGCGAGGACTCGAAGCCTGAAAGGTTCGGCGTTCTGTGAGAAAAGCGCCTTGGCGTGCCTAGTCTTCGTCTCGATAATCTTGCTGCACCAATCGGCTCGGTCTTTTGCTGATGATGCGTACAAAGTATATACTTCGTGACCCAAATGCTTGACCTTGAATGGGTACAGGATCTTGCCTTCCGTGTCGTTGGAATTGCTTGGTGCCAAAGATGAGCCAAGAGACGAGTTCGTCGCTGCATGCTCCAGCCCGGGTCTGCCAGTATTACTTCCCACCTTGTTAAGCTGATTGCTAGAGGACGATGCTGCTGTGGTTCTGCCCAAGGGGGCGGTAATACCCTTTTGCTTCTGGACTGGCTCGTCGTTGATACTTTCAGGGAACAGAAGAGGCATTGGGATAGGCTGCACTTGTTAGTGTTTTCACATCGTGAACCGCGGATCTTACGTACCTCTTTCGAGACATCATACTTCTTATCCTTACCCTCCTTAGGAGTCACCGTCTTCGCCAGAATCATGTAGTGATCAAAGAGCAAGGCATGCGTATCAACCCATCTAACTCCCTTCGATCCCATTCGCTGCAAATCGCCTTGGAAAATCAGCTCGCGGCCAAGATGGTCAAGGTTCAAGACAGAATGGAAGCCGGGCCTTAGCACAAGCATTCTGTTCAGTTCCATCATTTGGACCCTCTTGTTCTGTTCTGCGACCTTACTATCGGATTCAAGAGTTACTTGTCGAATTTCTGCGATAGCCTTTGCCAAATTCGTCTTCTCTTCGCTATCTGTTTTCATCTTGCCCTCAACACTCTCAAGCAGAAGAGTGTAACGCTGGAGACGCTGAATTGGCGCGATCAGATAATGAGTCCAATCGTGCTTTGATGAGAACTTTTGCTTCTGCATATCATCCAAGAAGCGCTTGAAGAGAATATTGCGATCGGCCTCCCTTCGAACCTGATAGACTGCATTGGGATAAGCTGACGCATACTCGATATAGACTGATCTGGCCTTGCGGATCCATTCTCGGAACAGATCGCTAAAGCCGATGATCCAAGGGCCCTGCTCTTGCTGTCGATACTTGAGCTGCGACAACAAGTGATCTTTGTTGATCTCCTGCACCTCGTCTAGCTTTCCGAACACCGTATGCAAAAACTTGTCTCGCTTCTCGGGCTTCAAGATAGGTGGTTGCATAGCCCGAAGTTGGTCCCGGTAGTATCTGCGAAAGATGTCCAGCTGCTTGATGTAGTTTTCTTCACCAGTAACGATTTCGTGTAGAATATTCTGGCGTTCGACCTCCTTCTTGGGCTTTGATTCCCAGTCGGTTTTTTGTAGGCCATAAAAGACGTGCCACTCATCCGCAGGCTTAGAATCCTGGGCCAATTCCTCCAGATCAACCTTCTTGAGTGTGCGAGTACAGTGATGAGAGTAACATCGGCCACCAATTTCCTCGTCGTGCACCTTGGGCGCATAGCATCCAGAACCAGTCAATTGCCACAAGACACCAGAGATGCGGCCGTTGCCAAGTTTTACCCATTCTTCTTCAGGCACGAGAACACCCCGTTCGAGCATTGATGTTACCACATGTGTACTGAGAACCTCAGCATCTGCCACGTTCATCATTGGAATTTTGTCGGTGAAGAGATTGATCAAAGCTTCTTCGATGGTCTTGCTCCTCAAATCTTGTTCACCTTCTCCCATCTCGCGAATCCAAGCCTCTAGACCGCTAAGCGCCCATGGCTCAGGGCATCTGCGGAAATCGGCGGCGTTGAGCTTTGAGGGTATAAACTTCTTCTTTCGTCCGCTTGGTAGAGTGATTCCATCAAATGCTGCTACCGAGCCAGCAGGGGTCTCGTATTCTGGGAAAGAAGCATTGGATGGGGCTTGTTGATGTCCATGCCTGGCAAGCTTCCTCCGCTCCTCGGCTGCATCAGTCCTGGAACGAGCGGGAGTTTGAATCTGAGGCGTGTGGCTATGTCCAGCCAATGATATAGAGCGCTCCGGCTGTGCGTTGTAGGGCTGGCCAGCTGTATAATAAGCTTCAGGATTATCCGGCGCGCCGAAGCGTGAGTCTGAGCTGCGCGTGTATGCGTGCTGATATTGTTGACGATTGTTGGTTTGAACTGAAAGCATTGAGCTGCTGTCAGATCCGGGCCCAGGGATAGCTGGGAGTGGGCGGCTCGACAATCCTGGATGGTAGAATAGGTCTTGCAGTTCGTCTTTACTAGGAGATTCTGTTCCACTTTGTCGAGACCGCAGGGATACCCGCTCGTCGTCCTCGTCAAAGCTTAGTCTATGTTGTGTCGGGGGTTGTAAACCTCCTGTGCCCCCGTAGTCGATCTCTGCCGTCTTGAACGCTGGTACACTTTCACCCTGATCATATGCACGGTTGAAATAGCCCGGTGTAGGAAGAGGTCGGGCGGTATCTTGACCAGATGAGGTGGGTGGAGATCCAATGTCTTTGCCATAAACCAGGTGACCGCCAAAGCCACCACCAAGCATTCCCAAGTCCACGCCCGCCAAATCGCTATCGCTGCTCTGTCCTTGCTCTTCGGGGTGAGTAGCCAACGTGTTGGTTGATAAGGAGTTGGTAGGAGCAGGTTCTGGCATATGGTCAGGCATAGCGGGCATGTCTGAGTATCCAAAGGCTGTACTGAAGCGCTGTTCGTCGAGCTCGGCTTGTCGCATAGCCATCAGGCCAGCCTCTCCGTAAGCATCGTCATCCTCTTCTTCAGGCTCATAAGCAGTCTGTCCAGTTCGTGTTGATGTAGTTCGGCTTGCGGTATTAGGAATTGTCGTAGCACCAGAGTCGAAGCGCTGCAATTGCTGACTCTGAAAATCATCGTCGTATCGGCCATTTTCTGGCTCAGGAAGTGGGCGGTAGCCCTGTCCTGGGCTAGCCAGTTCGAGTTCCAACTCCTGCATCAGGTTGTCGCTCGTAATGCGCTCATGTCCAGCCCTCCAGGCAAGTTCATCGTCGGTAGGTCGGCTCGGCAATGGTGCATTCGTGGGATGCCGTTGCAAACCGGGTGAAGTTGAGCTAGCATTGGATGGTGATGCGATAGGTGAGGCCTGCGAATTTGAACGAGATGCTCTGTTGTAAAGAGAATTATGGTCATTTGGGGAGTAGTATGGTCCAACTGGCATCTGTGTCGTAGTGGGATATGGAGGCTGGGAAGCATTTGAGTAAGATTCCCTCCGTTGGACAATTGACCTGGATATTGGCTATACTGCTGGTCATATGCCGAGGTCTGTGCTGCGCCAGATGATGCATTGAGGGAGG
Organism: Fusarium avenaceum; assembly: GCA_025948275.1. Lineage (NCBI taxonomy): Eukaryota > Fungi > Ascomycota > Sordariomycetes > Hypocreales > Nectriaceae > Fusarium > Fusarium avenaceum. Next base: position 2,881,356 of record CP109669.1, read on the forward strand.
GGCTCCGTAGTGACGGCTCAAAGCCGGATGACAGGGCAGGAGAGGCTGCTGACTGCGAATAACCTCCAGTAGATTGATTAAAGCCAGGAGAAGTTTGTGAGCCGTACTGTTGGGCATATGTATTGTATCCTTGGTAGGAGCCTTGTCGTTGTGGGCCGTTGTTGCTCGCATAAGCAGACGGGTCGTAAGCCTGTGGTGTGTAGGAGCTGGCATTCGAGGCATAACGCGAGGGAGGCTGAGGCTGCGGCTGCGGCTGGTTGCGATACGGGAGAGCATTGGTGGATGTCGACCTGGAAAAGCCTGAAGATTGCGCAAAGCTTTGGGGGTTGTACGAATATGTGGGCGTGGGAGGTACGTCTTGATACTGGTGCTGGTAGCCCGACAGCGCGCTGTTCGTGGAACCATAACCATGTCGGACAGCCGCGTTATTGCCTATGAAGAGCTCATCCTCACCAGAACCACCAAAGGCAGGAGATCGGCTTGCGGGTTGCTGGATATATGCGGCATCGTCTCCACCGTTGAAGCTAGCTCGGCGTCCGATGTTGTCGTAGGATGATTGCTGTTGCTGCTGATGTTGTTGTTGCTGTTGCTGGTACTCTTGGCCGCGACCGGAAACTGGGTACTGCACAGGTGGCACATGGCCGTATCTTCGCTGGTCGTCGCCGCGAAATGACATGGCGGCGGGTGATTGTTGCAAGGCAGAGGTGATGACGGAGGATGCGCGAGAATGCTCGTAAGAATAAATGACGGTGCCGATTGGGCTTGGCGGTTCGGGCGTCTATCTCGTATAGGACGGCGAGGGCGAATGTTGATGAGCGTGGGCGGGTCACATTGAGGGGTCGAGGACAACGGCGACAGAAGCAAAAATGGAGAGAACTGAAGACGACACTGTCGTCGACTGGAAGATGAGTAGAAGAATAAAGAGAAAAAAGAGCGACAGGTATGTTGTGCGTAAGATGAACTCCGAGGCGGTCGAGAGTCGAGGGTCGAGTGAGCTTCAGTGAGCGGAGAAAATGGATCTCGGTCCTGGAATGGAAATGGACGTGATGAGAGGACTCGAGGGCGGCGGGTGCGCGATGGAGCTTTTGGGTAGCAAATGGCCCCTCGCTCTCTCTTTACTCGAGCAGACAGCGCAGCGCAGCCTAGACCTAACGTTAGGTCAGGTCTTCTAGTGCTCTGCTCTAGGAGGGAGGTAGTCTAGTTACCTTAGGTAGGTAGGTAGTCCTCCAGTCCTAAAAGTATGTGCGTAATAGTTCTGAAACGACAAGAGAGGAAGAGGTGGAATAGTGGTAACAAAATCAACCACTGGGCTGTCAATGTCAGAATTGGATTGGGTTGGTGCTAAAGGCAGGGTTTAGCAAGTGACGGATGAAATAAAAGGACACCTCAAGACATGGCTGTTAGTTACTGTTGTAGGTGAGATTGCTTAATGAGAAATGAGACGTCACTGAATATCAACCAGGTTCCGAAGCTTCCCACGCCCTGTGAACGTTGAGTTGCGGTTACGGTTGCTTAGATTACCTCAACTAAGTACGGATACCCAACGTAAAGTCTCTCGTTTAAAAGTACCTACTAACTAATCCAAGCCACAATCGAATGATGCAATGAGCCTTCACAATGCCCTGTTCCTACTATGCTGTATATGTACCTAATAGCTACCTCCTCAAGACCTCCCTTACAGTGCAACTTCACCGTTTACACCCTCTATTGTCCCGCCTGGGGAACCCTGAAACTTGTACTACTCAGTAACTCACTGCAAGTTGCGGCGGTGCAAAACAGACAGTTTACTCACAACGTGGGGAACACTCAAAAGATGAATTTACTTATTGGGCGGCCTCGCTGTCAGATCAGATTAGCGGGCAACCCTAGGTACCTTTACCTTTTTTTGCGCGTACGTCAAGCAGGGATGGCGCATGTTATTTCCCGACTCTTCAAAAGGATTTGTTGTTGTATATCCGAAGTTGGAGCCGAGTTTCCAACATTCAGGGTCTGGACATGCAGTATCAGGCAGCTCATGATCCCCTTCTTACTTTTCATCGCCTCTGACAGATCGTCAAAAGAAAGGGTCCAACACACCTATGTTACATAATTCTAGGGCACTGGAAATTAAGAAAAGTCGGTAACACATGTGAATGACTCCACCTCGTGAAAGCCAACCAACAACTCCCATACCCATCACAGCAAGTTGAGACATCTTTCACGTCAATAAGGATGGATAGGGCTGATTCTTGGTGGCATGTGCAATGTGTGTGTGAGAGCTTAAGAGGAGTGGTCCTACTCATCTGACTGCATATACTACGTATGTACGGACGGATACTAGGCTCGGTATGTGCTATGCAGACTCGACGTACCACGGACAGACCGAAGCATGTCAGCCGCCTTGAGCCACAGCCCTACCAGGTCACATATCAAATCGTTGTTTGACGGAATGACCCTCAGGAGATGCTCCATGAGTCCATGGTATCTGGCTCAGGTAACTTTGTGGTTAGGATTTAGACTATGATCCCTTATCTGTTGCTACAGGCCCAGATAATTTCATCTCGCTATGAACGGCATCCATGCTTGCGTCTTCCTGGCATCTAGCTCTACGGAGTATATTAGTTTTATATCTACCGCATCTACATAGACGCCGACTTCTCTGTGATACTCGTACATTATGAGCGAGACGGTGACACAAATGCCATGTTAGGCCTGGTTGGAGTTGTTGGATTGACCTCACTAGAGTCAAGTCGGTCGTCCTTTACAATGGGGATGGATGTATGGACAATGTGTCGATGTTGAGAATAAACTCCGACGTCATGTATCATAGTAGCGAACAGTCGTTAAAATTGTCTTTTTTGAATCCTTTACAACCTTTAAGCTTACCAGTATCCGTAAGAACGTTAAAGTCAGGATAACCCTCTGAATAACGGCAACGGCAACGGCGCTTCGGGCATAATGCCCCCACTTATCTACGGCACATACACACGGACAAGCCGGGTACGGAGACGGAGACGGAACTCAATTGCTGATAGAGCTAGGGGTCGCCTTGTATATGACGAGGCTGTAGAATCTCGGCCCGAAATGACATCCAGCTTCGGGTACCAAGATTGATTATCATTGTGACTTGGTTAAATCTTTTTTTGAGGACTCACCAGAAATGCTGCTTTCATAGGTACCCTCCCTCCACAGTCTGCGGGTCCAGGTATCTGAATGGTGGGGTTGAAAGACTGAGTGGTGGTTTCACCGTCGACTATTGAATCAACTGAATGCATCAATACATACTCAAAAGTCAAAACCGTTCACCATACTGATACATGCCAAGGCCTCTCGTATATATAGGTATAGGTCGCCACAATGGCAGATGATACACAGTCCAAGATCTGGCAGCCCCTCCACCCCGCCATCCGTGATCGCCTAGATCCTCAATACGTCGCCTATCATGAGGCGCATCTACAATATATCGAACCAGACGAGATCAATGCATGGGATGGATCAACGAGGACCAAGAAAGTCTCTCTACCCCTGGAGGAACAAAGCCGATCCCAGTAGGAGGTATAAATGACTACCATGTTGGCAGGTTTCGGGTGAGGGCCTACACCCCTACAGGCCACTGTGATGAACGAGGCTGGCCTGTTCTCGTTTGGTTTCACGGCGGTGGCTGGGCAGTCGGAGGGTTGAATAACGGGACCGATATTTGTTGCTGGGCTTGTGAGGGTATGTTACTATCTAAGCATCTCGCTTGTGTCTTATTCAATGCTAATATCAACCCAGGAGCGCGTTGTGTCGTTGTCAGCGTCGATTATGGACTGGCCCCTGAAAATCCATTTCCAACTGCAGTTGAGGATGCTATCGATGCTGTGAGATGGGTTTCTTCTTCTCCGACTGAGCTGCAGAAGCTAGATACCACCCGTATCTCCATCAGTGGAACATCATCCGGTGCTAACCTAGCCATTGTTGCTGCTCTGTCTGCATCGAATTCAGAAACTCATCTACCAACAGCCCAGCCCTCACTTCCAAACACTATCGCCCATCCTCCAGTATCATTGCTACTGTTTATCCCAGTCGTTGATAATACTGCCACTGTTGAAGGTGTATGGAAGCTCAACGCGGAGACTGCCCCATGGCTCACGCCTTCAAGAATGGAGTGGTATCGCAAGCTGTACTTTACACAGGATAACCATCGCTCAAGATGGGATGCAAGCCCTAATTTGGCCCCTGCACACCTCTTGAGTAAACTTCCCAAGACATGGATCGCGGTTGCGGAAATGGATGTTCTTGCCCCTGAGGCGCTGGCTTTTGGGGAACAATTGCAAGGATTGGGGGTTAATGTCGAAACAGTGGTAGTGAAAGGTGGTACACACTCTATTCTTTCCCTTCATGGGCTAATCGATAGAGGGTATCAAATGATAGAGGATGCAGTCAAGCATCTACAGATGATATTTGGGACCGGCTAGGGAATGAGCAGAGGGGGAAGATATTAGCCAGTCCAAGTCGGACGTTGATCTCCTTGAGACATATAAAATAAGAATCTATTCATACGCAATAATACGTTTACCCAATAAGACTACCGATTGTTGCCTCGAAACTTACTACTGCACACATCTTGGGAATACTACTATGCCCTTTCCTTGCCCCAGACGACTCAAAGGCATGGGAAGAGGCGCATGCCCCGACTATACCGCGATAGCCTCAGTCGTAGGTGTCTTTCCATCATACTCAGCCGAGTTCTCACTCTCATTTGCCATGCTAGCACGGCTACGGAAGCCCCAAAGACCCTTGAGACCACCATCATTGAGCTCCAACAACTCTTTCATGCACAGTGCCGGATGGAATACATTGAGGACAGCAACAGCAACCACAATTAAGATGCCCTCAAATCCAACAAACATGTACTGATTAGCCATTATGGGACCCCTCCACCCTCTGGATAGCTCCGCCACTCGAAAGACACTTCGCCAAAGAATACAGAATGTGGAGAGTGATAAAGCGCCAAGAAAGGCTTTGAACCGAGGGGAATTGCGAACTTTGGAGACTTCCAGGCGTTGATCAAAGGCCGCATCTCCGAGTTCACATTTTCGACGCATCGTTCGGATAGCGAAGTCTATTGAGCATGCGATAAAGCCGATGATGGTGATTACTTGAAAGACGAGGCCTGCAATCATGATATCGGTTCCTGTAGCAGCGCTTTGCCCCATGCGGGCGGCAGTTGAAGCCATACCACCACCAACGGCTTGAAGGATGAGGGATATAAGGTCACAAGGAATGAACTATCGGTGTCATCAGGTCAACATCGTACCAACCAAGACTAGTCAAAAGTGCAACTTACAATACGGGTGTAGTACTCAGGGGAGATCCTCGAGTTCTCCGGCCCAAAGGCTGATACAATTCTTCGAAGGCAGAGATAAAGGCCAGCAGCCATAAAAGCCGGGCCAATTGTCAAACAGCATATCTGCATTAGAAACCCGTTCTCATACGTTGGGTTCTGCCAGCTCAAAATGCGTCCAACATAGCCAAGAATCTCACAAATGAGACCAAGTATCATGGCAACATTGAAGGCGGTACCTCTGCGGGTGGCGATCCAGACACCAAAGAAGCCCAGCAAGGAGACTGAAAAGATGGCAAGAAACGCGGCATTGGGGGCAAGGTCGATTTCGTATTCGTAGAAGCTCAAGAGTTGCCAAAACATGGTAAGGTAAGGTAATCAAAACCAACTAAGCAATACTTTGAATGGGAGAGCGGGTAAGATATTGAACAAAAGGGGGATAGATAGAGAGGGAGGGAGAGTAGAGAACCTGGGTCTTTATAGATCTTAGTTGCTCCTCTATCTTACTGCTTTCTCGTTTCACTGCGACTGGTCGATACTTCTGTCTTTGATATGGCTAAGAAGAGAAAGATAGACCGGATAAAGACTAAAACAACAAGGCGAGGAGGATATACCTACTAAGGCACTCTACTTCTCAGTTAGGTGCTAGGTGCTAATGGGAATATTTACTGTTCAAGGACCTACGGAATTCTTTCTGGTGTTCCAAGGATCACCAACACGGTTCAACTACTCGAGGTTGCGCTCGAAGTCGGCAACTTCTCCCCTTCGCTCCGCCGGGACGTTGCTTACTCCATTAGCTCTTAGCCCAACTGACCGCTGTTAGTAACAATTTCTTCATATAGAAGCAAGTGAAGGGCCAGGGGATGAGACTAAACAGCAAGTCTTTCGTGTCTCGTATTTCGTGTTCCACGTAGAAAACACTGGGTTATTGTCTATTCCATTATCCCGTCGGCCCTAGGGAGCCGAATAAAAATAGGCTATCGAGAAAGTGTCGAAAAATCAACTTATCTGGGGTATATATCTTGTGATTTTGGTGTAGTGATTGAATTGTGCCTATGGTCAGTTGGTCACAGAGCCTCGTAGACGACCCACACACACTTGCTCGCACCATCATCCTATTCCAGCTTTCTGTTACAGACAGAGTATACCCCAGTTACCAAGCCATTTTTGTCTATGTAAGATTAAACAATACGAGCAAGTTATTGCACTACTGGTAATATAGTTCAGTTGCAGCCATGCAAGACACAATAGATGCTTCAAGCCATGGAAGGATTTTGTAATAGTTTGGGTAATTTCGGTATAATTTGCTCTGCCTGAGAGTAAATAGATCATTCTGGTAATACCTGCGATACCCTGTCCTGCAGTTATATCTCCTTCCATCCATGCAATATCTTTCTTCGTCTTGACTCATCGCTCAGTCATTTCTGTTCCATTTGGCAATCCATTCATGACACATGCAGTTCAATAGCATTACGAAGTTTGGACTATGCCGTAAAAAGACGGCGTAATTCGAACCTATGATATTATAAATGCGCGTCAGTAAAATTGCCTAGTTATTGTTTTTTGCAACAAAGAAAAAGGACAAGCATTATATCTGAATTCGTGATATCCAGGACACGACTTGATCCAGCCCCTCATCCCCGTCCTCAGCACCTGCCACACTCCTCTTGACCACCTACTTCTTCTTTTTCTTGTCCGTAGAGCTGTCCCTTGCAGAGCTATCATCCACGTGTGTTACGCCGGAACCGCTCGTAGTCACTATACCACCAGCGGCTTTACTCGCACCGACACTGATCCCTCGACCTACACTAATTCCCCGACCTTCTCGCGTGCCGTCCAGGCTGATGTTGCTTGCAACGCTTCCGCTGCGCTTGACACCAGCCTTTACTCTGGCTGGAATTGGCGATTCCACACGTTCCACTGGCGATTCTCTTCCTGCGGGACGCTCGCTCTGGAACACATCTGGGGTCGTCGGCCGATCGTCCGTAGGCTTGTCAATAGAGTATGTCACCCTGTGTCTCGTTGTGTTCTTTGGCGATGGGATTGCGGAGACTGGTTCTCGTGCTCGGTGCGGTTGAGGCTCAGGTTGGGGCTGGGGCAGAAGCTGGGTGATGCTGGTCCCTTCGAGACTAGGGGTAAGTGTTGAGGATTCGCTCTCACTCCCGTGATGGGCCTGAGCATATGCGTATCCTGAGCCTAAAAGACTTTCTTGCCGGCTGACATAGTATCGATCATACTCTTCCTTTGTGTGCTCGGCATCGGTGAAACTATCAAGCGCATCAAATACGTGTTGGAATACCTGCGAGTCCACGTCTCGTGCCCAGAGGAAGTCGAGGTGTTCGTAGTGAGGAATCTCCGTCGCCACAGTCTGGGGTGGCAGTTCCTTCAACATCACCTTGATGTCAACCAGGGAGTCACTTCCTCCATACACCAGAACGATAGGTGTCTTGATATTTCGAGTCGGGTACTTAGCAACTTTGGAGTATTTCCTGCTTGAGCTAACACTGATCGGCTGGTGAACGTCATCGTCATACATCTGGAAGCACTTGTTGCGAATAATCTGGAACCAATGAACCACACTTTTGGTGCTTGTAAAGGAGTACAGATGGGGGTATGCAGCCAGTTTTTGGCTCGCCGAGATGTTGAGTGTCTGCCAGTTGAATAGGAACGAGAGACCCATGTCGATGAGTTTGCTGAAAATGGGCGGGTACAAGATTGTCTCCCACATAGTAGCGGAACTCAGAATGGAACGACGACCAAACAATAAGAATAGAACAGAAGGCGATGCTGTGACAAGTGCGTCGACAATTCCATTAGATAAGCCGGCGGGTGCCATAGCAGGCGCGAGAGCAATAAAAACATTGACCTGGTTGTTGAGCTTGGGGTGGATGGCCAAGCTGGCGAACGCCTGAGCTGTACCTTGAGAGAAGCCAATGTACGAGAGGCTCTCCTGTTGGGTCGTTTCGAGGATGTAGCTGATGCTGTCCGGGATATCATGGAAAGCGAATTCGTCGATAGAAAAGTCCCAGAAGGCGTGCGAGGTTGGTGACAGATGGATGGACTTTTTGGAGTACTTGTTGCCTCGATTGTTGCCAAACTAAAATAATAATGTCAATATTACTTGATGAGCTTTAAATGCGTTCATAGGGAGACTCACCCAGACATCGTAGCCTCTCTCTACTAGCTCAAAGGGTAGACATCTCTGAGCATCAGTAAGAGAAACCCAGACCTCAGAATTCATGAGAAGACCATGATGCATGTAGATGACCTTTTTCTTCAGACTTGATGGGCCATAGTTGACTTTCTGTCCTTCTTCTCCCTTCCTCCACTGAAGTCGGTGGAGGCCTAAGAGATAGCCGTCCTTGGTCTGAGCAATATGTTCTTCTGCCTCATATCCCCAAATACGACACAGCTCGACAAAGTCAGACGCATCTCGCACTGAAGTCGATATAGCTGGATAGCATGTTAGTCTCCACTTCAAAGGAATAGTCAAAATACTGACATTTGCGTTTGCTCTCCGCCCTTCTCCTCGAGGGAGCGGAGAATCTATTGAAAAGCCGTCTTGAGGCTCTGTAGAACAGCGAAACTAGAAATGGGGCTGCAATGTTGTTGTCAGTATGACCCCTACACCGCTTAAGCTTGGTCTACAACTCACGCAAAGCCAAAGTCAAGACTCGAATAACTGCTTCGAGACCGACAAGAAGAAAAGATCCTATGAGTGCAAAATACTCATAGCTGTGTTGTATCGATGTCAGCAAAGTCGGTGTACAGAGAAAGATAGCAACAAAGTGGCGAAGGCGAATGATAGCCTGCGTGTATCAATAGGGGAGAGAAACTCACGGACGAAGCCTTCCGATAAACGGAATAGCCATCGCAACAATCTTTTGCTCGTGATTACCACGACAAAGCCTACCCAGTCCAGTCCAAAGTTTGTGTTAGTGTAGAGATAAAGATCAATGGGAGTAGAAGAAAAAGGATTGATGATGGTTGATGGCCAAGCTTGGGTCAAAGTGATGTCACATGCAATTGGAGATAACTAATTAGGCACTAACTACAGTTGCCAGTTGTCGCATTGGCATCCACTAAGAACACTAAGAGCACGCATTATGCATGACCTCAGGACTTCCAATTATTAGGCGAGATGCCTACCGAGTCCCCTGGAAGCAGAATTGGCAGGGCCCCCGAAGAATTACCCAGGGGGGCAAAGAATTCAAGCTACAAGAGTTTCCAGTTCCACAGACAACACTGGGTAAAAACATTCAATATTTCCCTTGATACTCTTCTGAAACAGTCAACGTTATTTACCACAAGCGAGTCACAGGCTAACACATCCACATGGCACATGCAAATGTCAGGGTCGCAGAAGGCGGGATTGGACAGTTTCTAGTGGGTCACCAACACCGGGCTAAGAGCCTAAGTTAAGACATACATATCCGTACAAACAATGACACTAAAGAAAGATATGGGTACTTGGCTTCTATAAACCTCACTACAATCGTGGTTCCAATTCACATCAACAGCTACTATAGCCCCGTAGAACACATTCCATCCTTTCCATTATTTCACAACGCTCGCTCCCTCACAAAAAGTTCAAAGCCCTGCAAATATAATATGCCATGCCATGCTATGCCATGTCATGCTAAGCCCGTTCAATATTGCTCATCCTTCCAGAGTACAAGCTACGATATTCTCCTCATCTTTCTTGCTCTCTTCCATCTCGTCATTCGCATCTCATCCTACATCCAGCATATTGTCTCCTTAATTCCCTGTCTATAACTCCTATACCTCCTATATTTCAAACTTCTTGGCGGCACCCTCTCCTCGGCCAGGCCCTCTGGTGTAGCTATAAGTCGAGCCTCATGGGTTGTCCGTGTAGACTTGGCTGTCTGCTTAACCAGAAGCGCTGCAACAGCATCCACTAAGCAGTTCGAAATGTGGCTCAGAATCTTGCTTCTTCCTTGGAAAAGGACACAAGTGAGGCCAAAGATCGTCAATACTCACAAGAGTATCTCACGCCCATGAATTATTGGCGTCGCAGCACTCAGGCGCCGTCAAGTAATACAAGAAGAAAAATCTTTCCAGGAAAAAAACACTCCCAATTACTGGGCCCGGTAACTAGTTATTGTTATGAGCCGAGCAGCTCCGACTTGCGGTTGCTCTTCCAAAAGTCAATGGCTTCAACAACATCATCCCCCTTATCGTCTTCGTGTGCAAATAGAATCTAATTTTCATGTTAGCATGTCTGGGTGAGATAAGGTGCTGTAGATGAACTCACCTCATGTGTACTGCTATGAAGCATGCGAATGTTCTTGCGAGGGACAATGTGCACAGCGCCGCTCTCCATATTGCGGAGCTCGATGAAGTTGGGTTCAAAAGCAAGAATCCAGGGATAGCTGAGAGCAAAGCTCTGTGGTGTACCCTCCCAGTCGATTCGCCATTCTGGCCGAGCCCTCCAGCCATTGCGGTTAACGAAGAAAGAAAATTCTGAATAGTTAAGTAAGAACTCTCCGTTAAGTCGTTCGATATGAATCGGCCTGACTCCTTCTTTGCGAGCCACAAAGTCGAGCGACGTATCAGCCTGGTCGAGCAGTGACTGCGTCTCAAGAGTTTCAAGGGAAACAACCTCGAAGCCTCGAGCGCAGGCAACGCAAAGTTTAGACTTGAGGAAGTGGACAGACGACGACTCGGTAGGGATGTAAAACTCCTTGAACGGTTTAAGTTCATCGTGTCCGCCACTGATAAACTTGCCAATACCCTTCTGCTTCTTATTCTTAGTCATAGCATCATTAGGTTCAAAGACCTTGATGGTAGTAGACAGTGCAGATGACTTGACACAACAGACCAGATGCCTACCCAAGCAGATACCTGTTTTGAAGAAAGTGCAATGGTTCTGGATCTTCTTAGGTCTTCTAGACAATGCGGGTTCGTCGGGGTTCAGGGCTGAGACGGGATAAGACTGCAGCGTCTTGTTAGACAAGACCAAGAGTAGCTGGTACTCTTCTAGAATATCAATCTGGGTAACACTGGCGGTTTCCAGTACACGACGAGGCACTTGATCCTTCACCTTACGATCTGACAGGTAGACACCGTTGTCCGTGCCATACAAGAGTTTGCGACCACCATCTGCTCTAATATTAGCGAACGAACATATTGCAGAAGAACAAACTTACCGAATGGCGTAACACAGTTGACACGGTTGGTGCCAGCAAAGAAGTGGCTAGAGATGACAGTCGTGTTGAAGAAGTCGGCTCTGGATCGAAGACGCTCCTGTGCGGTGTGGATGAATTCGAGCCACTTTTGGCGCGCCGCCTGGTTCGATGCATAAAGCGTCAGCTCATAACCCGCTTTACCAAGATGGCGGAAGGTGATCGGCCAGCCTTCCTTTCTTGCTGGATCATTGGTAGTGGCGCGAATCGAAGGAATCAAGCTTGACGAGGTTCTCTTCATGTTACCATCCTTGGGAATGAGCTCATCCATCTCTCTAATTGCAAGAAGTTCCAGAGGAATGGGCCGACGGTATGCCTTAATTTCCTCGGCCTTGCCAGTTTGCTTGATACGAACGAGAAGAACCGCGTGATCAAAGAGGAATGCAGTGATTTCTGCAGGATCGGTAGGCGACTTCTTGAACAAGCACTTGAAGACCATCTCACGACCTTCCTCAGTAAGTCGAAGATCTACCCTCTCATTAGGTCTGAACCGAAGCTGCTCATGAAGTCTCCTGAGGTTAAATCGGTTCTCGGCCTTTCCAGACTCTGCGTTGACTCTACCCAGAATATCTCGAATCATGACCAGAACCTTGGGAATATCCTCCTTATCAGGGTTCTCATCGTCCGTATACTTCAAAACGTTCTCTAGCAGCAAGGGATAACGGGCCAGACGGGTTGTTGGCTTAGTCAAATAACCGTTCAACTCCAGCTTTCTTGACTCCTTGCGCCTTTCGATCTCATCCACGAATTTGCCGAAGTATGGGTTAATCGATCTTTCGTTCTCGAACTCAAACTTTCCTTCCAGTTGCTTCGAACCGTAAAGGATGAACGGCTCAAACTGAGGGACGTATTGTAGGAAGATATCACCGATGTTGTGGACAATGGGTTCCTTCTGTTGTCGGGTTGTTATGCTAGCGGCAAACTGGGAGCTGACGGTATGAATGCTGGGGTGGTCGATAATGTTGCTGAATATCGTTTTGACAACCTTCTCGCGACGCTGAACAGGCACGGGAGAAGCCTTTGACCGCAAAGGCAAAATCCAAAAGTCTCGAAGATATTCCAAATCTTTGACAAAATCTCGCTCGGTGTAGCATATCTCCGAAATGACCTCCTGTCGCTTCTTCTCGCGATCTCCGACCTTCTCGGCAACTTCTTTGGGAACGGAGTTGATCCAGAGCTTTTGTTCGTCTGTCTGATCGACTTCGTCATCGACGGCATTGACTGCGTCCTCTTTTCGTAAACCTGGGTTAATCTTGAGGTTGAGTCTAGAGACTTGCTCTAGTCGTCGGGGACAGGCAATAGAGTAACAAAGTTGATCCCTGGTGCACGTTGGCGAATAACATTCAGAAAGCAAGACAAAAACACCGTTGACTGCAGGCCTCTCTTCTGGCTCGTCCATCAATGTTTCTCTGAATTGATACATCTCTGACTGGGAGTCCCGTAAGCGATGCTCATAAGTGACATCGTGGAAGAACTTCTGCGCATCCAAAGCTCGTCCAAGAAGTAAGGCGAGGTTACGATCAGTTGTTCTGATAATATACGACAGGACATCGACAGCCTCGGAACCGCTAAAAGCATTCTTGTATGTCAATTCGTTCTTGGTGCGGTCGCCAACAATTATCTTTCGACGGAAGCATTCTCCCACGCGAGACAGGAGGGCTGGGTATACGAGGGGTGGTCGAATCTTAGTCGCGGTTGGCGGTCGTTCGCTCTCGATCGACTTGCTCCTGGTAGGTCGCTGAGCCAAAGTAGAGGCATCAGAATCGGAGGGAGCGATGGTTGGCGCCACGGTAGAGGCCATGGACATTGTCCTACTGTGATCGCCACCACCATTGGACGAAACCATGCTAGACGTTCGGGTTTGTGCTCCTGGTGCGTGAGGCAATGAATTAGGGTAGCCGTTAGTGTTGGGCAACTCTGCAGGTGCTCGCCGATTAGGAATGACTCGGCCGCTCATGGTCTGATGAGAGTCCATGCTCTGGGGTTGATAATTGCCGGTCAATGACATGGTACGGTCCTCGTGACGCTCTGGCACGACTCGCCCTTGGGCAGTCGTTCTCGACGAGTTCTGCGGCGCATATGGTGCTTGTCGCAGATGGTTTGCGGGGGCCTGCTGATAGGCACTTGGGGGAGGATGGTACAGTGGCTGGCGAGGAGTAGAAGCAAGTGACTGTGAACGATAAGGGTCGTTGTTCATAGCAGGCCCTGGTGCTGGTCCTCCTTGATAAAAGCGTTGAGCTGGTGTCCTTGGACCAGGAGCTTGTTGTGGCGGCGGTCCTCTCTGCTCCATTCGCGGAGGTGGAGGCCCTCCAGGGCCTGGGTAGGGACGTCTTGCCTGCTGCTGAGGATGATGTTGTTGTTGCTGCTGCTGCATATAATGAGCCGGCATCTGCTGGCCGCCTGATGCAGAGCGTTGACTAGGATAGTAACCGTTTCCCATCATGCTGTTACTGTCCATTGTTCGGGTCCTGCCAGCGCCTGGATCGCCGTAGTGGCCCGGGGGGCACGAGGCGGTGGCTGCCTCTGCATGCCGGAAGACATGGAGGACATGGTTTGAGTGCGACCCGGATCCATCATGGACTGAGGCATGGAGGACGAAGAAGTCATAGTTTGAGATCGGCCGGGAGGGGGGCCGCCCCGAAAATATTGGAGAAGGCGGCATCTCGCTGACCGTAATTGTTGTCGTCGTAGCCTCGTTGCGGTGGTCGTTGGGGAGCTCCCCGAGGGTCGTACCCGTAGTTGGACATGGTTATAGCTATTTAGGACGCATGTCAGGAGACAAATTCACACATGAAAGGGGGATGCCCGGAAGAGAGGAGGTTTTACCAGCAGTTTATTGAGCGCCAGAGGCTGGAAGCTCGTTATCAGGCGTATCAACCGCCGATTTCGACGGATGCGCCGCCGTCAGTCGATGCCAATACGTCCCCTTAAGCTAAGATAACGTTGGGGTTGCGTGGGGGGAATCGTCCGTCGTACACAAGCGCAGCGACACTCTCACGGTGTAGCGCCTCGCAATGAGAATGGAATCTAGAGATTGGTCGGGAGGATTGTTGCTTCCGCTCCAAGCGAAGTATCGTGTCGGTTTTTTGCGAGTTTGGGCTCGAGGGGGGCGTCGGACAAGGCGGCCGGTTGACAAAATGGCAAACCCCGACCTTTGGTCCGGAGCTCGTCGACCGATCGAGGAGAGGATGGACAACAAAAGGGAGGGCTATCGCAGACAATGGCGGTCGTCGTCTCGAGGAGGGTTTTTTCGAGAGTGTGGCCCTCTGGTGATGAACTTGGAGGGAGTTGCAGGTTCACGATCCAAACCAGACCAGGCACTTGTCGCAGGTAAAGAGGTAAGGTAATCCAATCTGAGTGAAGTGAACCAATCCAGTTGACGTCCAGGCCCTGGATGGAACTCAATAGGGAGCCAACGGCGGACACGCCAGTGCTAGGTCCACCATAAAATCCACCTCGGACCTATCTGATGGCGGCCTCTGTGCTTTTTGGGGGTTGCAAGTGGTGACTGGGGCGGGCAATGTGGGCGCGCCGTAGTGGATGGGCAGTTAAATTATTTAGTACCAACGACCAAGTTAAGGGGATGAAATATGCTGGGGTATAAAGTCGTAGTGTAAGAGCATGGATCTTGTCGTTGCACCGAGGATACGAAAAGAGAGGCTAAGAGGAGGAGGAAGTTATTCAGGAGTGAGAAATATAATTCCTTGTTTCAAGATGGTATATATAATATTTAGAGCTGTTACAGTGAAGTTGGGCTCCTCGTTGTTTGTGTATCGCAGAATCAGGCATTCTAGGTACAGCACATCTAGCATTGGCACTGCAGTGCCTGTTGCCCGCACTATCTCTTGTGATTGCAGTCTTTCAATCCCAAGTTGTCTGTCCTTGTTCTTTCGTGTCCTCGTTGTACGCGGGCGAGTGTAGGCATCGGCTTTCCTTTGTCTGCCTGTCGACGAGTGGACGGACCATTGAGTTCACCCAAGTCCATTGTAGGCGGCAGCCACGGCAATTAGATCTCCTCTTCAACTGGATGGGCCCAACAAGTACGCTAGTGGCCGTTGATTCCTGCTTCTAGCATTGACGGGTGCATCCTTCTTATGCATAAGGTAGGTCGGCAAGGGATGTTTGGTGATTGTACCTCGCTGGCGACACCTTTCCTTTGTTAGGTACAGGTGAGATTTACCACTAACACCACTGAAGTATACTATGTTTTTTCCCTACTCTTCAGTTCCCGTAATCATACACCAGATTACTCCGTAATAAGAAATAAAATGCCTGCCTGAGACCGTGCACATCGGCTGTCTCGGCCTTTCGACCTTGGCCAAAGGTGCAGGGTAATGCTCCTCTGAGAAATAGATTGCTTGCAATCGGCTGCTAAATCATGGTAACTTAGTATAGCAGCACAAATAAATTAACACACGAAAGGAGTTTTATCATACTTAATTCTCTCATATCTATCGCAATAAACAACTACTACGTAGTACAGAAATCGAGAACTTCCATTGATGGCTATCAAAGTCACGTGATTCGACTCGAAGCCACTCGCTCACCATTGGCTGGATTATCCCGCTTCAATGTGGCTTTCCACCTCAGCTCTCCAACTCCTTCTGGCAGCCTTGGCCAGTAGCAGGCTACATCATCATCAAGCTTCCAACGTCAATTCCCACGTCGCCCTTGACCTCTGAGCTCATTCAAGGCCGTTTCTCTTCACCATGGCTGAATCAGAGCTCGCCCCCAAATTTGCCCCCTTCTTTGGGATGGTAAGTATCCCATATTTGGCTTTTCTGCTGGATTCAAAACCAAGGGGTGGACGCGAATGCTGATGCGGCGACTTGTAGGCCGGAATTGCAGCTGCAATGATCTTCGGATGTATGACGATATCCCCTTCTTTACGCGATTCGACGCCATCGAGAACAAATACTAAACGGATTTGATAGGTATTGGTGCTGCGTATGGCACAGCCAAGTCTGGTATCGGCATTGCTGGTGTCGGTACTTTTCGACCAGACCTCATCATGAAGGTACATCATCTGCCTCTCCAACTCGACTGGGACACTATCTAACACCTTCTACAGTGTCTAATCCCCGTCGTCATGTCCGGTATCATCGCCGTTTACTCGCTCGTCATCTCCGTCCTCATCGCTGAGGACCTCGACCCTTCCAAGCGCTATAGCTTGTTTTCGTATGTTGTCGCGAAAACTTGGCAACAAACGCGTATACTGACAACAGCAGGGGCTTTATGCATCTTGGATGTGGAATTGCAGTCGGCATGACAGGTCTTGCCGCTGGCTACTGTATCGGAATTGTTGGCGACACTGGCGTTCGTGCTTACATGGAGCAGTCCAGGATCTTTGTTGGAATGGTACTCATTCTTATTTTCGGAGAAGTCCTCGGTCTTTACGGGTAAGACGCAGCCCGATTTGCAACATGCTAGATTTAAACTAACTATTCTAAAGCCTTATTGTTGCCCTGATCCTGAACACCAAGAGCAAGGGTTAAATGGCATCAGGTCTATGTCGCAATCACACATCCATTCACTCGACCCCTTTCAAGAGCGGTTGACGTGTACTCTGAGGATATCACAAGCAGTCGTCGAGTTACGGAGACAAACCATTATATGTACATTGGGCATGGCGTTATTGGACGTGTAACATATCTTTGAAACAGGTAGAAGACAGGCGGAGAAGTTGACGGTATTTAGCTTTGGAGTATAACCATAAAGTTTATGCTAACATGATGTTTTGGAAGTTATCTTCAATATTTGTTGCGGTGTTCAAAAGTTCATTTCATTTGAGGAATGAGCTACCTAATGCCATCAAGGCGTATCAGGCCCAATGCAATCCTACATTTGAGAACGAGTGACAGAAGAGAACAATATACCTACGACGATCAACTTTTGTCGTCGATAGAGTGCGCATGAAAAGTTGCGGTCCCAATATTCATAAGCCATGCCTCGTTCCAATAACCCAATCTAGATCATGCAACGCCTCGAGAAATGCGACAATGTCGTTTCGGAAAATGTCAACCTCTGCCACAGCAACAGCGACCCAGCGCAGAGAAAGGAAAATGAGAAGATGAGATGCAGAAATCAACAGAACGAAATCAGAGCAATCGTCGTCCTCCCATACGACGGAAGAGCTTCTTGCGGCTCCCGGCTTCTGCCTCGCGACGGTACCCAGTCAAGCTTCGCTGGCGCTCCTCTGAGTCCTTAATGCGTGCTGCTTTGGTGTTAGCGATTGATTGATACATCATACATGGTGGGCTGTTGTTGAGCTTACCAAGGAACCAGTCCCACTGCCGGTCTTCACGGATCAGAATATCTTCCCCTGACTCTCGTGCAAGTCGTTCCCGACGGGTCCTTGCAGCAGCCTCCTCGCCAACCAAGTACGGGTCCTCCAACGGCCGAGTCACATATCGTTCCTGGTCTTGCTCGGTAATATCGGTCATGACGCGACGAAGGCTATCTACAGGATCACGTTGGGTGGTGGCAGTCAGTCGCCGGTTTGCGACATTCTGGTAGTGCCGTGCGGCAGGGTTGCTAGAAACGGAAGACCACGTTGCGATACGGAAGTTGTTCAGGTTTGGCTGTGATCGCAGAGGAGCTGCAGGCACAGGAGGCAGGCCGATGGTCTGCTGGCGCGATGTGGGAGTAGAAGTACCGCTACTGGAGGGAACTAGGGAGCTTCTCACAACTGCATGTGTTCGAACTGGAGGTGTGTATGAAGGCAAGCTCTCGGGATACGGGTTTATCGAGTGATAGGAGGGAGCTTCGGAGACTGGCGCAAAAAACAGGTCAGCAAGACTGGTCTCGTGCCAGGCAGTGGATCTCAAGCAGCGATGTACAGTTTGGCGATATAAGTAGAGCTGGTATCGCCATAATGTCTGAGACCGCAGCTTCATTAGGTCACTCACCATAAGAAGGAGCAGTGGAGCGAATCGAAGCTGTCTCGAAATCGTCGTTGCTATACCGGGGGGTAGAGAGAGCGCCCGTCATGATGGCAGAGATCGGTGGAGAAAATACAGTTGAGAGCAGAGTGGAAGAGGGGAAGCACACGACAGCTCGAGCATGAGTCTCGAAGAACTACTGGGGGATCTTGGAGTTAAAGTAACCAGACGAGACAGCGGCAGAATCACACGAAGTGCGGCGGGTGAGACACTCTACAGGTCTGTTGGACAAGCCAGAAAGCGAGATAACTGAGACGGGTTGAAGTGTGCGGGAACAAGAACACAGACAGGAACAAGAATTAATGGTCTTTTTGTCTTGGGTTGAGGGCGCCAAGCTAGGTAAGACAAGGAGGGTCAGGACGGTTAGGAGTTGAACGCACAGCCGCGGATAAACATGCATGGAGGAGTTTCCAGGGATGCAGCATGCAGCCTGCAGTATGTAGTATGCAGCATGTAGCAAGTCTCAAGAATGGGTGGGAGAGAAAGGCAAGTGAACGTGGTCAAGACAAGCAGAAACGGAGTACGAGTACAGAATACGCCGAATCTATTGGCGAGCGGAACACTTCGGGAGGTACCAAGTTCAAAATCGAGCCAAGGTCTAGGTCTAGGTCTACTGGTCTAGGCTGGGAAACAGTATCGCATCGTGGCGTGGATTCATGGGCGTGGAGGTTGCAAGGGGGACTGAGATGCGGGGACACCTGAGAGAGGAAGATACAACGATGATGCTGTGGAGGACCCAAGGACACCACCATGACGCGTTCTGCTGGAGGGTAAGGGTATGGATTTAAGGGAAAACTATCTTGTTTGCTGGGCAATAGATACTAGGTGATGTGCTGTTCGGTAAGTAATTATAAATGGATACGTACGGGTATTTTTGTTTCACATACTCTCTCCTCTCTAGGTAGTTTATATGATCGCCGCAACTCCAACGGGATGCAAATGCAAGGTGCGCGAAGATGATCTAGAGGCAGCACTGTGACACGCCCCATTTAGGGACAACCTTCAGTGAGCTCTTCCCCCTGACGACCTTATCGGACGTTTTCCTTAGTAGGCATAATGAGCTTCCACGGATGCTTCGACACGGCGAAGCGGGGTTATCACGGACAGTTTCCCGGCTGGTGAAGGGACTTGGGTCCGGTTTGGCCTCTTCTCGGGGGTAGTTTTAGCGGCTTACCCACTGTGAATGGCGGGGTTTTCTGAACGCTGTGGATCATTGATCGGGCTGTGTGCGTGCTGTAGGCGCAGGGGGGAGGAGCATTTTGAGGTGTGGAGAGAAAGACATCTGGAGAGAAGCAAGTTGGAGGACCAATCAATAATATGATGCTGGAGTGAGTCTTCTTGGCTTGTGATTTTCCATGGCAGAGAAGCAGCCTGGGCAGCGTAACTGACGGAAGCCAACGCTGTTGCAAAACCGGCGTGGACGGTGACTGAATCCGGTTTTGTTGAAGACGGCAGCAGCTTTAGTTTATTGGTAGTGGAGCTGAATGATGTGATGGTAAATGTCTCTACCGTAATACTTGACGTCGAGCAGGAGGTTGCGTTTCCACAAGTCAGTATCAAACCAAGTTTGTTGTGAATACGGATACCCAGCTCCGCAGTATTGTGTTCTATTACTGTAGTTTCCGTTCTGTTTTTAACACAGCTTCCATGATATTTCCTATAAGGTTGTCGACCCCCCTTACCGCCACGAACCGCGAACCGCGTGGTCGGGCCGGCCTATGATGCCAGACCTGGCTATTCTTTTGGGAACTCTAGAGTGCGCTACGTGACGCCCAAAAGTATCCATATCCTTGCGCAACACCAACACCTTCTGCTAAGGTAGGGTGGCTAACTGCCTACTACCTAGGTGGTAGGGTAATTGTTCAGTCACTAGGCCCGGCTTGACATCCCTCCACCCACCATAGTTGAGTGCAATTGAGGGTCTGCGAGCTCAAAGAGGATGGTGCTCTGTGCATCTTTGCTCCAATCTATTCGATAGACATGCTAGACATGTCAAGCCGGACACCTTGGGTGCGAGAGTGGTTGATCATAAGCGGGGGGTCACCAGATGACTGGAACCTTATCCATGGACTTGTGATCTTTGGCGTATTTTAGATGGATGCAGGAACCAACCGTGTTCATGTTCAAGAATCACTGCGAGATGGCATCTTGATCTCGATATTGTCCGCGCTGGATCCCCACGAGGCACTATCGGACATTCCCCGCTTTCTCCTTGCGAAAGAGGATCCTGTTCAACTTGGTATGCTTGCAGGCGGCCAGCCGACCCGAACACACACACGTACACACACACTACGTATCTCCGAGGCTTCGAGACCTTCGGGTGAATTCACTTGGGGGCCTTTGTTGTTAGTCTCTGGCTATCTCAGGGGAGAGCGGCACGGTTCGCACCGAGTTGGCGATTGGGAATCTCGAATTGGCGGCTGACCACCCCAAATGGGTGTCCTGAATCTGCATGTTGCATCCTGATAGTGATATAGGGCGGTGAGTGTGTTCTGCTGACGTGCATCGAGGTGTATTGGCTGTCAGCGTGGTCAGGTATGTAGGTGTCCAATGTAGGGCTATCTAAGGATAGAGTGAGTATAGTGTGTATTGTGTATTGTGTATTGTGTATTGGGTGGCTGGACCCTTGAAATCAACAGGCTGAGAAGTGTTCACGCTCCTGAGAAGGATTGTCACAAAAACTTGCATGCTCACCTTGGGTGTTGGTGGTTATAATATTATGTCGCAGAATATCCTTGGTGAAAGTGATCATGTCCAAGTGGAGCAACGGAAATAGCTGGACCTGCGTGTGTACCCAAGATTGGTGTATCTGCACGGAATAATGATTGATTCATACCTAAAAGTCATGTTCAATGAGTGAGTGTGCTTGTGCTTATGCTTGTGCTCTTGGCCTCGGAACTTTTACTGCTTTCATTATAATGCCGATGCATTTTGCAGAGTATTTGTTGCTTGACCTTGCACATCAGAAACACACTACAAGTCTGAACGAAAATGCATACAAAGCTCCCCCTATCTATATGACGTCTGTTGAAATGATTGCGATGCACTTCTTCGCCCTGTACTGGGCTATTCTGATTCTATTAGGCGGCAAGCCTTTGTGTAATCTTGAGATCAGAAGCTTCGATTTGTGTTACTGTTTGTGCTGGTCAGATCTCGATCCATATTGAAAGCATAGGTGAGGATAGAAGATATAGATGAGGAATCCCGTCTGCATACACATTAGTAAGACTTACCTAGAATTTCAATAGTCTTGTGTATGCATACTCACTTAAAACATCCGTATACTGGTCTTTATGTGCAACGAGGTAGGGATCTGCCGACTCCTATTGGATGGCTCAATACGTGATTTCTTCGCAGGATTTCACCATTACAATCAACCCGATCTTTTTCACATACGTCAGTATTCCTGCTTCGTTGATGTTGACTCATTGCCGACGACCCAGTAAATGCCCCACGTTGTATAGAAACTCTTGTCCAGTTTTGATGCACAGAAAGGGTTGTAACTTACAACAGTGCAACGATATTGTGAATAACAATAAAATCCAGCATCGTTTTCAAAGATAAACATTAGTTGATTCACTATGAGTTACATCCCTTCAACCTCTCATGATCCTGAGATTTCGGATCATGTACCACAAGATAGTGAAAATGAGATCCGCGAGGATCAACCCCTACTTCACGCTCCTGATGAGGAAACGTGGAAACCTCCTCGGGGCTTCATTTGGATTCAAATGGCTATCATGTCGAACGTGTTCCTCTACGGTCTTGACAGTACCATCACTGCAGCCACATATGCTGTCATCAGCTCCGAGTTCGATGCGGCTAATACGGCTTCGTGGTTAACTACTTCATACCTTATCACTAGCACAGCATTTCAGCCACTCTATGGGAGAGTTTCCGATATCTTTGGTCGACGGTTGTGTTTCTTCATATCGACCATCACATTTGCTATAGGATGTCTTGGATGTGCCGTGGCGAACGATATCGTCATTCTCAACATCATGAGGGCGCTCAGTGGCTTTGGTGGTGGAGGATTAATGACAATGGGTAAGTGTAACCGGAGAATATTCAAGGCCGCACTACTGATAGCCAGAAGCAACCATTGTGAACTCGGACATGATCCCTTTTCGCAAGCGAGGAATGTACCAGGCTCTTCAAAATGGTATATTCGGCTTTGGTGCTATTTCTGGAGCTTCTTTTGGTGGTTCAATCGCCGACCATATTGGTTGGAGATGGTGTTTCCTACTTCAAGTCCCAATATCAGTCGTGGCTTTGGTCATTGGAGCTCTTGTTGTCTCTGATCAGGCAGGAAGTTTCTCGCTCGACAGTAGCCTAGGCACTGTTTGGAGGAGAGTTGACTTTTCTGGATCTCTCTTGTTAGTTGTTGCGGTCTCCGTTCAACTGGTAGGACTGAGCCTCGGTGGCAACGAGTTGACATGGAGTAGTCCATGGGTTATTGGATCATTGGTCGGCAGTGTTGGTCTGTTTGCTTTGTTTCTCCTTGTCGAGGCAAAGACGAGCGCCATTCCTGTTATTCCTCTTCGCTTGTTGCAGGGAAGACTTCCCATTGCAACGCAGTGTGCAAATGTCTGTGCCGGTATGGCAGCGTATGGAGTAAGTGGTGAGAATTTCTCTGAGCGCTCGCATTACTAACTAGATTTCAAGTACCTTTTTATGCTGCCACTCTTCTTCCAAGTTGTTCTACTTGACTCAGCTACCACGGCCGGCGCTCGTCTTGCAATTCCATCATTGGCAACTCCGATCGGAGGCCTCATTTCTGGAGTGGTAATGTCTCGCTGGGGCAAGCTTCTTACGCTTGTACGCGCCGGTGCTCTCTTGATGGTGTTCGGTAACGGCTTAGTGGCCCTGTTGCAGTTCCAAGATTCGAAGTGGAAGTACTTTGTTTACGTCTTTCCAGCAAACCTGGGTCAGGGCATAATTTATCCGGGGCTTCTTTTCCTCAGTCTAGCGTCCTTCGATCATGCCGGTGAGTTTAATACTCTGGTTAGATTCTATGAGTCACTGACAAACTTATAGACCATGCGGTTACAGCTTCAACCGTATATCTTATCCGCTCACTAGGAACCGTCTGGGGTGTCTCAGTCACCTCGGCCATTGTACAGACTACACTCAGCATTCGTCTGCCAGATGCTTTGAGTGAAGTACCTGATAAATGGACAGTATGCCCCTTATCTTCCCACCGCTACTGAAGTTCATCCCTCGAGCGTATACTGATCGTCATTCTCTCTAGGTTATCGAGAAGATTCGACATTCGGTTGACTTCATTCGCGAACTCCCTCCAGATGTGCAACTCAAGGCTCGTCTGGTCTACTATGATGGACTAAGGTATGCCTTTGGAGCTTCAACCGCCGTGGCCTTTCTAGGACTCGTTGCCGCCTTGGTTGCCAGCGGAACTGGTCTGCGAACCACTCACAAATAGGTTTGGATTCTCAAGGAATCAATTGGTGACTAGTGGTCACGATGCTGAATCTGGGGGTCATGTTCACGATACCCTCATGTGCCAAGCTAGGTAGACCAACATGTTGAGCTTGCTTGGCACCCTATAACAAGATTCTTTCAAAACCTTAAGATCGGAAGCCAGTTGGAAATCTTCTTTCCTGAGGGATTCTGGGATCTATGTTGTCGCCCTTGACTACCTACCTACCTAGCATGCAGACAGTGTCCATATGGGAAAGGGATGGGCGAATTCAGTGAGGGGGAAAGACGATCGACTATTGTTTCAATCTCTCTTCATCTAGGACCTTTATTTCTTTGAATTACTACGGAGATGAGTGAAGACAACAGGGTAGCTAGAAGGGCAGAATCGAAGTGAGATTCGAAGAGTGACAGCTTGAGAGTGTGGGTAGCAGGTGGATTAGAAAATAACAGGAAATTTTGATAAAGATGACTAAATTACTGGAATACTTCGACTATCTTCAGGCATGTAGACCCGATTGAGCTTTTATGTCTCCTGCTTAAACAAGAGCTTGGATTCTCTATTATTTCTAACCCGCCTGGGTAGATTCAGGGGTTTGGCGAACTGACAATAAGGAAAGAGCCAGATGAAACCGAAGAGCCCTTCCATCTTTTTAGAAGATTTGTTTTAAGAGCATGTTTTGATACAAACGCTGCACAATTAATTACTAGGTGCTGTTGCCTGAAGTGCCAGGTACTTGACACTGGCTGCCAGTTGTCAGAACTGCTCCCGCGATGGGCAAGACTCAATGCAACTAAATTCGTCCCTTCTCTCCTCCTTCCGATTTCTCTCCCTTTTCCTCGCATCATCTCCTCCTACGTATACTAACCCAAAACCTACTGCATCACCACCAACTTCAGTCCGGGCCATCCATATAAGTGGCAGCCAAGAGCTACGCGCTTGAGCTTGAACTAACCACCTCTTGCTCGAACTGCTCGACTTCTCAAGGCTGTTTCCAGGCTTCAATAGCGCATGATAGAGCGTCATGTTCTATAGCCACGAGAGTAAGTCGAGCTGTCTTCCTCCACTTCTATTCCCGACTGACATCAACCTTAGTTCTCGGCGATCCCCGGTATGGGGTGTCCACCATCTGGTATATCATTAAATACTTCTGCTGTGCCACTGAAGTGTTACTGACTTGATCTCATAGGCTTGCCGCTACCGTGGGAAAAAGCGATCCGAAGCGGCTGAGTCGAAAAAAGATCCAAGAGGTCAATGTGCCCAAAGCATGCAAGGTCATCATCGAGCCTGGTGCCCCTTTGGCTCTTCGCCTTCAAAGCAACCTGCTTTATGGAGTCTCGCGTGTTTTTTCTCAGCAATGCCGCTATGTTCTTTCAGACGCTGAGAAGACGCAGTCGGACATGATGACTTTCTTTCGAGTGATTGACACAAGCGAAACGGATCCATCTGCGGGCAAAGCGAAGTTAGTAGTTCTTTGTTGAGCCAGATATGCACTTGTTACTGACCTTTCACTCTCTCAAGGCGCCATCAAATCACCCTGCAGGATGACCCGGCCTTTGACCCTTTGTGTGGCCTGCCAAAATTTGACCTTTTGTCCAGTGCCAATGACTTGGCTCTTCTTTCAACTCAACTATCAATGCAAAACAATGTCTCCCAAATGACTCCTTTGACTCAAGATAGCAGCCCCTCCGGTAGAAACAATTCTTTGTTGAACTTCGATCTCCCCCAGTCTTCAAACTCTGCCCGGAGCTATCGCCTTCCCACCGATCTCGACCACGATTCTCCTTTTCCAAAACCATTTCATGCACAAGACCACCTCGAAGATTTCAACCCTTTCGGCGAAGACATGGCATCCATGCCTGGACTAGATCTCAACTTTGATGCCGATGGCAATCTCATCGATTTTGGTGACTTGGAGCCACAGCTTCCTCTTCTCCCAGGAACTGAAGCATTCGAGGAGCAACTCCACATCCAGGCTGCCAATGCTGCCGGCCTTGGTACCGATAAAGGACACATTGGAGACGACAACGTGATCATCATGGGAGAAGATGCTTTGCCTGACTCGGAGCCATTTCTCAAGCGCCCTGTTACCTCAAAATCCACTTCCTCAGCTGAGTTGACCTCTGAATCAGTTGAAATCGAGCAGGCGACAGCGCCCGCACGACGAAGGAGGCAACGCCGAAAGCATCAAATGATAGACAGGAAAGACTATGTCACCATGGCAGAGATGCGAAGCTGGACTTCGAACTACCTCGACAACATGAAATCGACTCAGAAGTCACGATCGGCGACCAGTCTTGCCCAAGCCCGCCACAATGCCAAGGTTTTCCTTTTCGATAACGGGCTTGCAGGTGTTGGAAAGGCTCCTCTGGGAGCGATCCATCCCCTTGCAGAGCAGTTCGCTGGTATGAGTCTCTTGGCACAACTTCGCGGGGAAGACTCTGAGCAGGACTCTGAACCTAGGTCGCGGGGCCGTCGTCGTGTTTCGGCTGAAGCATTCGAAGATGAACACAATGAGGAACGAAATGTTCGCCAGAAAGTGGACGATGGTAACGAGTTCGGGCGCGGCCATGATGACATGGACGCAATCGTGTTTGGTGAAGATATCCCCCCTGAGATGGGAATGGAGGCGGCAAAGGGTCTTGAAGACCGTCACTCGTCCTCCATGGCTCCTTGGAGTCGTCCCCCTCCGTTGCTCCTGGTTCTTCTATCCGAGGACAAGGTAGCATGCAGAAAAAGCATCCTGCTCCAAGCCCTCTTCATGCCCGTGGCAGTGCCGCCCGTTCCATCGAACGCTGGAGCGACCTTCCCAGCTTGCCTCACGGCTCTGACGACCTGGCGATGCTGCACTCGCAGGACTCTTCCATGGGCGACGAGGGACTCATGGGAGATTTTGATTTCGCCAATGGTAATGGCACCCAGGATTCTGCACTTCTCGATGGCTCTGCCCTCGACTTTTTGGGCTATGCCACCGCTCGCGCGCAAACCAAGGGTTACGCCCGATCGCATGAACAAACCGACAGTCGCTGGGTCGACTTCAAGACACTCACTGACGAGCTCGACGACCCGGCCAGCGCGAGGAAGTTTGTCTCAGAGGCGTTTATGCATGTTCTCATCCTAGCCACCAAGAACGCCATCAGGGTCGAACAAGATGGTATTGCACAGAACCGACCTTTCGGCACGATCCGCCTTGGCCTCACCCTTCCTCAGCAAGACAACGATATGGCTGACGAGTTGGCCTAGCCTTCTTTTCTAGATTTCGGGGTTTGACTGGTGTACATTGTTTTTATTCGGGTCTTCTTTTCTTACGCATAACGGGGGTATATCGTATCAACGACTTTCACAGGCCATGCATGGCATGGCATATTCCAGCGGCGTCTGATTTCATATTTGGGGGACACTGGGATCACTTACACTGCGAACGCTTTACAAGAAAGCGCTATGGGAAAACCGGGACATGGGAAGCGACACCGGATATGGGACACTTGAATGATTTGGTACTATGATAACTTCGGGATGGCGAAACTATGCATCAAACGGGTATATCTTTCTTCTACGAGCAACATCTCCGGAGAAAAATAAGTCTTGTTATATAGTCATACTCAATGGGAAATAGTGTTGACATCATTCGCATCTTATTATTGTGTTTGATATCATCTAATCGTACAGATCATCGTCTATTCCGCTCTCCCGATCTTCAAACTTCATATAGTCAACAGGCTGATCTTTCAAGTCGCTGTTGACCAACTGCCATGCCTCGTAGACAGGGTCGAGAATCGAATCATCGAAAGCAAGGCTCAACGGTGTTGCCGAAAATGTAGCAATGTTGCGGTCTACGCTCAGAGTATTTGTTCCATTACTCTGTTCATAATATAGCTGATAAATAGGCGCAGTCACGTCTTGGCCATTCGACACGGCAGTAAGCAGGGACAGAAGAGCTTTATCCAGAACCGATTTCGCGGATGAGGTACAGACGGTACTGAGATAAACGACATCTATTGGCCTTTCGTTAGCATGATTGCCTTTTAATCATGTGCAGAGTACAAAAGTGAATGGAATGAGGTGTGTATCAGTTTGTCAGAGATATGATCGTCATTGGGGTTCAGACAATGTAGATAAGTATTCGGTATGTGAATCATCATAACACCTGGAGGAATAGAAGAAAGAAGATATAAACTCACATTGTCCAGAGGGGCACTCCCCGGTGTCGCTTGAGTGTACCATCGCATAGACCGGAAACTCGGAAGGACTCTCATCCTCACCGGAGACCGAGCCTTTAGGGAAAGCCACTATTGCAACAGCAGGCGTGGGAGCGCCATCAGTAAGCAGCTCGAAGACCGGTGACAGATCCGATTTTGTCACGGCAGTAAGTCTGCTGATTCGAGTACAACTAGGGTCAGTCGTCTCGGTACCTTGAACCACAAGCTTAGCCTTCACATCGATATCGTTGGTAAACGACAGATTCAATGGTGCTTCAGCTTGATCAGACTCAGGTCTTTGCAAGTTCCGGATGCCAGAACCCAGCATGTAAACTGCGCCACCAACAGCAGCGGCTCGGCAACCCACTTGAGCCACCTCTGACAAGCCACCCCATTTAGGACAGACCGCAGCAAAACCAGGACCGAAAACACCCATAGATGACAAGTGTCGGTTGATCGAAGTCAAGCCATCTTTGACCGAAATCTTGTCATCATGACTCAACGTCAGTGTGATGATGTAAGACTGGAGGGTATGATCAAGCTTGAACTCCGAGGTCAAGAACTGTGCCAGCTCCTCATCAGCGTGCGACTGCCACGTATCGATTTGAGGCTCCGAATTAAAATCAAGCACAAACTTGAGGAATTTCATCAAAGACCGCTTGGACCGAGCTGGAATCGAGGTGTTGGTGAAAACATCCTCGCGGGTCGAGGGTATCCGACTAAGTGAGGGCGTCGACGAAGAATCCGAAGGTGGCTGGTAGATGTAGAAAGAACCAACAGCGAGAAATTCAATCTGGCGAAAGGCTTTCGAATCAACAAGCTGAGTCACCAACTTCGATCGCGAATGGACAAGCTGAGGCGCGAGCGCCAGGCTGTAGGATCGCGTAGAGCTCAATGCGTCCGCGTCTCGTTTAACCTCTGCCGAGGAGAATAATCGCGAGGCATCAGTCGCCTGGTTCTTCTCAGCCCACTCATCCGCCTCCTGAAGACTGAAAGCGGCTTCGCTGCCTCCGTAGAAGTCGTTCGGATCGACGTGAAGGATATTCTTGCCTGAACGCGACAAAGCTCTTCAAAGAATGAAGACTGGGTCAGTCCGATCGAGGCGACATCTCGTCGATGGAATCCAAAGCTTACAGGGCGAGAAGGGACTGTTGTAACCCAGTGCCGCTGATCACTACATCCCACAGGGTGTCTGAGAGGGATTCCATGGTGAGGTAGAGGTTGTGAAGATGGAAAAGAAAGGAATCAAGTTAGGATCCGCCTTTTATGATGGATGAAAGTTGGAAGAATATTTCAGGTGGGGCAGGGTTGCTCCGCAGCCAAATGCTACGTAAAAATAAGAGGTGATGGTCCGTGCGTCAGCTCTTCCAGCAATGAAAAGGATTGGCCAAGATTTTCTTCGTCTTCTTCTTCTTTTTCTCTCATCATCCGCTCAGCCCTTTACGCAATGTCTACCTATTCTGGCGGAACATTGCTTGCGGCGTGGTAGTTTCATTACTATTCACTTTATGAGTGGTAGAGCAATTTGTCTTCCGGTATCTCCTGCCCTAGAATAAAGTCTGAAAGGGTGGGTCGAATGGTATAGACACATTTCTTCGCCCAGAGTAATATTGTGATGTGATGGTAGATGGTAGAGATACGACTATAAGCAATGGCTGTGTCCATGTTTTCTTTTCATTGGGGTATCATTGATCTATGATTGCGCGATGGCGTTGTTAAAATCCTCCCATCGCGTTGTAGCCCAGCCCAGGAAAGCATCTGAGGTGAGAAACTGAGGAGTCAATGCAGTTCCTCCGTGCTTCGAGATGGACAAGATCTTGACATCGCCCTCCTTGCAATCCACCACAACCGTCACACTCTCGTCGCAGAGTGACTCTTCGAGTCTGTCGGGGTCGACGAGCAACCAAAACTTGCCGTCGGTAGGTCGGTCAGTTTCCTTGCCGGTAAAGACAACTGCCGTGCATGCGATTGGGATGTTGGTGATGCTCAAAGGCCTAGACTCTTTTCGGGAGCAGACAATCATCTCTCGGTCCACATCGTATCGTGCTCCAGGGAGCTTTGTATCTCGCAGAGCTGCCATGGTGGCAGCCCAGGCGGCATCGAAGGGGTTTCCATCAAACGAGATGAAAAATATGTCGATATAGAGCACCCAGTAGGCCACAACAGAGCGGTTCTCGTTTACTGTGTCTGCGTCGTCCTCTTCCATGCGGTCTTCGAGATCTTCAGATGGTGTTGTGTGCCATATTCTCAAGTCCTCGGGCTTGATAATCTTGGAGCTGTGAAGAAGGGAGTATATCCGTGTGCTGAGAGTCTGAGCAAGAGTGCTTGGTGGGCCACCGGGAAGAAACTGAGGAGCGCAACCAGTGGCAAGCTCAATGTTTGGGACCAAAAGGTCATACTCTTTCAACTCGTTCTCTGTGTTGGAGGCGCGGTAGTTCGGGATGTTGGGAGTCAGAATGGTCTCGCCGCGGACACCGCAAATGACGGTAGTGTCACCAACGCGCACTACAGCGCTACCATTGGCGTGTGACAAGCTCGATGCGTTGACTGTTGGGATACGTGCTTCGTTTCTGGCTCGGCCATTGCTTCGAGCTGGGCGTACATTGTCCGAGGAGGGCTCAAGGTTGGCTAGCAGATACGGGTGAGGTGAAAGTTTGGCAAAGGTGGACCGGGTAAGTCCTGTTGTAGACGCCATACTGTTGGAGGGCGAGAGATACCCTTTTTTGTGTAGTTCACGAATTGTTTTTAAGTAATCGAGACTCTTGAGTGGTTCTGTATGGAAAATGGATGATGAAAAGTTGGAGAGTTGTTCGCAGCCTCGTGGAGATCATTGGTGGGGTCATATTCTACAACCAATAATATAGCTCTGGGATATGCAAGGCTGGCCTGTTACAAGCTGCACATTCCATCAAGACGTAGGGTAGGGGAACTTAACAGGTAATTGTAAATAATTCTTTCATTGCTAATGTTATTTACACGAACCCTCTCTCATGATGTCCCCATTACCAACTCATAATTATGGTGGTCTTCAAATTTTATGCTAAATTCTACCATACGGTTTTCACTGTAGTTGATGGTTCGCTTAGGAGAGGAGCGCTACGTAGCCGTGCCATGAACATTTCACCTTCTCTTTTCACATCCATGTTTTACCCCATGACAACCTTTTCCCACCCTCATCCAGCTGCCACAGCCATTGCAAAGGTAAAAAGGATGGCCAGTATGATAGACAGTGATATTGGAACCAACACTTGAACCAACATCGATATTCAACAAGTAAGAGGCGTGGCAAAAGTGACCAGCAGTTAGGAGCAGACAGGGGAGCTTGGATCCTTTGTAAGTTGTTGGTTCTCCTCACCGCACGGCACAGAAGTTACTGTCCCGTTGCGGACCGCAGATAGTGCATGTACGGAAACTTATCACCAACAAGCATAACGGTCCTGGTGATGTTTTGCGACTATCATTTGATACACGACTTATGAGGTGCAGCATCGAATGACAGGGACCCTGCCGATATGGACAAGCCATCAAGCCCGTTCCTGGCCGATTCATCCCACGCTCGGACGATTCTCGACTCTTTTGAACTTCCTCATAACCAAGATGAGTAAGGAAGCTCTCGAATGAGGTCAGAAGGTTTTCACGAAGAAAGAAGTAGGACGAATCGAAGAACGCATGCACTTATCCCCCGGAAGAATAATCACCGCTAACAACGAATCACAGCTCGCCTGTTACCGCCCGCCCGATCAGCCATTAAAAACCCGCAAGGATCGTCGTCGCGCTTCTAGACCAATCACGATGGCCTATTGCATCTCATCACAGGGTTACAAGGTTACATCTTAATGCTCCACCATGGTTGGGTTGCTCCTCTTCCACCATCCAGCCCCCAAAAGCCCAAGCTATCAGCCGAGCCAGCGACCTCTCAAAGTCATTACCCGTCTTTGGAGGGCGAATAGGGCAACGCGGCTGGCTTAAGCAGATGCCTGGATCACAGCCCAAGTGCCAGGAACATCTTGCCTAGATGAGTCGAGGTCTCCAAGCGTCCAATCCCGAGTCATGCCCAGACGCTCGTCTTTCCAGTGAACGTGGTGAACCAACGACCGTTGAGAGCTTTAACATTTGGTAGCTATATCATCACAATGCTAATTTCTCATCTCGTACAGCAAGCACTAGTTTGCACGCATTCCATGATGAGGTATATCGTAAGGAGTACTCGTGGCGTCAACCACAGTACCTTGTTGAAGCAGCGTTTTGGAAGACAACATATTAATCATTATTATCAAGGTTCCCTTCACCAACAACCAAAAGAAACAAAAACCCCAGCCATCATGGACGGCGACGCTCAATCCAGCATACAAAACATCCCGGCCCATGACCTTGAGAAACATCCACCTCCCGGCTTCCGCCATCATGTTTATTCCAAGGGTTTGCTTGTTTCTGCATGTCACTCACCTCAATCACTTCTGATTTCTCTCAACCACGCCAGCTCGCGGCTGTGTGACAGCCGAATGCTCCACTGATGGGAGACCGGCATTTCCTGAGCCAGCCAATATCAGAGCTCCGTCAGCCGCTGGCCTTGGGAGGTGGTCGCCGTTCATATGCCGCCATGTTGACTCGTTTGCTGCACAGACTCTTCCCGCATGTCAATCTTGAATCCCACGTCTTCCCATCCCTGCCAAGAGTGACAAGCTTGCCGCCGCTATATCACAAGAGCCACCCACCATCTGCAGTATCTTGCTGAGCCTTAGCTTTGCAGCTTTTACCGTACTCCGCTCAACGGTGAGGATCCGATCATCTGAGGCCATATATTCGGCCGCATGCCCAGCTAGACTCCACTGTAGCTCCCATCTTAATACCCTGCTCCCCAATACCCTATGTTTAAGGCGTCTGCATTCTCTCGTTTATCAGCTGTGTTGTTGAACCTGCAACCCTAATTGAAGAGTCCGGCATTCTTCAATAAAAGTCAATTGTCGCTTTGACCTGTTGGCACCTCGCTAGATCACCATCTGTACAGGCGTTGATAGTCCAACCACTCAGCCAAGTCGCCATCGAGTACCTCCATCTTCATCTTACCAAAACACACACATATTTATATACACAATTCGCCATTCATGACGAATTAGAGGATCTCAATTGCGCACCGTCGCCGACCTCATCATCACACTTCCTAGAGCTTAACGCTGGTCGAAATGGCTCCCAACTCATACATCCGCGAGACCGCCCAGGAGGCCTCAAAGACCTTCTCCAGCCTAATCAAACGCATCTCTATCCCACTAACACCGACAAGCCCGCCAGGTCTCGTTCAAGCGCACACAATCGACCCCTGGGAGAAATCTGGAAAATATGCCCGAGGATGGTCTTATTTTGCGCTCGCTTTGATGGGCACCGTCCTGGTCATGCGTGTGTGGCACTTCTGGCAGGACAAGATTCGACAAGCTATCTACAAGCAGGAGGCAGAGGAATATTATCAGAATCTCTACAATGCTGAAGCCGAGGCTATGTCTGGAATGCGAAGTGCCCAGAGCCAACAGTTCTTCCCTGAAAGCCATGATGCGATGGGGAGAAGAACTTCCGCCCAAAGGCACATTTCTCTTCCGTCAACATTATCAACGATACTTTGGCCCTGTTTCGATGGATATTCTACCGCCCCATTCCGGATTTTGTATGGGGAAAACGACGGGTTACATTCTCCTCACTGGCAGTTCTTGCTACTGTCTTTGTCTCCCTGGTCTTCGTTGTCCTTTACTGCTTTCTGCAGCAGCCTCTCTATTGGCAGAGCATTCAGTTCGGCTCACCTCCTCTGGCGATTCGAGCTGGAATGATCTCCGTTGCTCTGACACCGTGGATCATCGCAACTAGCATGAAGACAAATCTTTTGACCATCATTATTGGAATTGGTCCCGAGCGGCTCAATGTTTTCCACCGATGGGCGGGCTATCTCTGCCTGTTTTTATCACTTGTTCACGCTATTCCCTTTTATATCCAACCAGTCTGGGATGATGGTGGAATGGAAGTGTTCCAACGCCTGTTTCCTGGTGGCAGTGGCATCATCTACGGTACTGGCATCGCCTGCCTTGTACCCCTTATCTGGTTGTGTGTTGCTTCACTTCCTTTCATCAGGAGGACAGCCTATGAGATCTTCGTCGTCCTTCACGTCCCTGTTGGTATCGTCTATGTCGGTCTCCTTTTCTGGCACACCAAGAACTTCCTCATGTCTTGGGCTTATCTCTACACAACGGTGGCTATCTGGGCATTCTGCTATTTCTTGAGACTGTTCAAGTTGAATTGGGTCAAGCCGTGGCGTATGTCTTTCATGGTTGGAGATGAAGCAGCTATCACGCTCATGTCCGAGAACGCCATCAAAGTCACCATCCCGACACAGATGAAATGGAAGCCCGGCCAGTATGTTTACCTGCGAATGCCTGGCATCTCCTTCTTCGAGAACCACCCTTTCACTATCTCCTCGCTATGCAGCGATGACTTTCCCTCAGAGTACGGTGAGCAATACCGCGACTGTACTCTTGTATTCCGACCTTACGGAGGATTTACACGCAAGGTGCTTGATACCGCTATTGAAAAGGGACCATTCCATACTTACCGTGCGTTCCTGGACGGTCCCTACGGTGGTATGCGTCGCGACCTCGCCGCTTTTGATACTTGTATCCTCATCGCAGGCGGTAGCGGTATCACCGCACTCATGTCACAGCTGCTGAACCTCATCAAGAGAATGAGAGACGGCAAGGCCATCACCAAGAAGGTTGTGGTCGTCTGGGCTTTGAAGCGACTTGAGGCTATGGACTGGTTCAGAGAAGAGCTTCGCATCTGCCGCGAGGCTGCTCCCCCTGAGAGCGTCACCTGCAAGTTCTTTGTCACATCCGCTGTAAGAGCCCGACAAGGCATGGAAGGCCCGGGACCGGGCCCAGGCCCCTTCAACCAGAATGGACCTCATGGCCCTCATGGACCAAACGGCCCCCGGGCTTTGAGTCATATGTTCCATGACAAACTAGACGGTTTCGTTGCGGGCATCGCCTCCAAACGAAACTCTGCCTTGATTCAGTCCGAGGCGCAGGGTGATCCTGAGCGTGAGCGTGAGCTCCGTGCCGAGGACGAGGATCGTATCACAGCTCTTCCACAGCAAAAGTACTTGCAGCCTCATTCAATCCCGCCTCCACCACCAGGACCACCACCAACAAACCGGGAGGAATCTCTCAGGAGACTTGAGGGCCACGGCTACCCCGAAGACAAGAAACCTCCGATTGAGGATGGCGAAGAACATGGACAGAACGATGGAGAGTTTCACTTCAGACCCATGAAGCACGATAACCCACCCCAATTCAACTACGCACCCCGGTCTCCTCAGCGGCTACCAGAGTCATTCCCCACTGAGGAGGAAGCATTCCCAGTGCGAGCTCCAGAGCTTGCGCATCTTCGAACAGTTAATCCTGAGGCTGGCCGAACACGACCTACATCCACTTTCGGGCCGCCATCTGGCTTCGACTTTGGTTTCCCCCAAACCCCAACGGAATTTCAAAAGAGTTTAATGCGGTTTGCGTTCCCAGTGCCTCATCAGATCGATGGAGGCTGGAGTGTTGAGTACGGCCGACCTGACCTAGGCTACATGCTCAAGGAGTGGGCGACAGGAGGTGCCAATGGGCGAGGTATCCTTGGTCGGCGCACGGCAGTATTTGTGTGCGGACCACCAGCTATGAGAGTTGGTGTTGCCAACACAGTAGCTCGACTGCAGGCAGAAATCTGGGGTGATGATGAGCTTGAAGAGATCTTCCTTCACACTGAGAACTACGCATTGTAGATGTTGACATTGCGTTCGAAGGGAGTTGTAATTTTATGAGGATGATTGGACTGGAGAGACTGGAACCGAGCAAAGAGATACCACGAGCGATCTGATTTTTGATGAAATATCTACCTACTGTTACCTACCTACCTACTTCATAAGGTAGTACGTACATATATATACCCACCTGTCTGGTGTAGCTTAGCTGTATGAATAGGCCAAAAAGGCCTGAGCTATATAATACTCAAATATTTCTTATCATGCCATTTCTCATAGTGTTGTTGACCAGCGAGAATGAAATAAAAAATAGCCGTGATCGGAGGGAACATGACATATGGGGAAAATATAAGAGTGGCCAGAAGGGTTCGCAATATTACCCCTCCTCTCCTCATGAGATGAGGTTAGTTTAAGTTGTCATGATGAACCCCACGTGAAATAAAGGCGCAGAAGAATTTAAATGAATATGATTGGAGAGTTCTTAGAACTAGAAGCCGAGAGTGAGGACCTTGGGGGTTACCTACATGATGGTGATGATGATGGTGATGGTGTGGAAACTGAAGGAGACACCTTGATGGCTTCCTCTGATGCGCATTTGGTGTGAGCTGTGCCTGACAAAAGAATAGAAAAGGTTCTTTTAATAAATAATATGATCCTTTCTTCAACTGTTCATATTCCGCAATCATCATTTATAAACCTGGCTTTGCTTGAATCCTACAGGCCCCTCCTTATATCAAACCATTCTCGCCATCTTCAGAGTCAAATCCACCGACCTTCCTCTAAACCCCGAAAATCGAAAGCCCCGGAAAACATGGCAGACTGGCAAGAAAAAGATCTTGAAAAGATCGTCAAGGGATGGTCAATTGCCATGAAATATTCCAAAGAGCGTCTCCAGCGGGTGCATGACCTCGAGGATGACCAGCTTGACGACGCTATCAACGATGGTCATCTGGTCCTCGAAACCGTCTGCCTCTTCATGCACGCATGTGTTAGACGTGACCAGTACAAGTATGAACCAGCTTAATACTATATCTAACAACATTGAGCTAACCAAGACGGCAGACTTCCCTTCCAGTTTTGGCACATTCTCCATGCCGAGTATGGGATTGTTGTCTATCCCTCTGCTTTCTCAGAACATATGGACGTCCAAGGGCTTGGGACTGATGTCACCTTTACGGAGGCTTATCATGGACATATAAGTAAGTCGATCCTCTTTCTCAATCAATTCTCTGTATATACTCACGCAAGGAAAAGTGATGTATGGCGGAACCCGCGGCACGAAGTGCCCTCCCCGATGTCCCTTCGAATTCATGCGAGAGCCGCCACCAGTCTACCAGAAGGAAACACCAAAAATAGAATCATAACGATGAAAATTCAACGAGGCAGACAGTGCGGACATGATATAAGGATCGGTTTTTGTTTTCATTTTGGCGACTAGGTTTGGCGATGGTGGTACGCCTGGGGAATGGTATGGTAGCGTTGGTGATTTCGGAGCAAGATAGCTCAAGGTGCCGCAATATTCACAAGACGTACAGTCTTAGCGTATAAGTGTTTATGATTCCAATAAGATGAATTGCCTGACCAAAAGAAATTCATGAAAGCCCTTGTAAAGGTGTATCACGCATCACGCATCCTCGTGCTGTCCTACTGCTCCGTCTCGGTTTGCCCTCCATACACCCTCCTCACCTTCAAACTCCTCACGTTTCCAGACTTCAACCTTGGACTTGCACTCTTCCAAAGCCTCTTCGCCCGCTCGCCAAGCTGCTTCCCTATGCGGAGATGAAACGGCGATTAGGATGCTCTCTTCCCCGATGGGCACAGCACCCAGGCGATGGATCATGGCTACCCCGCGGAGGCCATGCTTATCACTAACGTCCTTTGCGATAGTGAGCATGGACTTCAGAGCGCGAGGATGATAGGCTGTGTATTGTAGTTCCTTGACTGGCTTTCCAGCAAAGTTATCACGAGTGGTACCTATTAAAGGTCAGGCTTGAGGATGAACAATGGAATATGAGTGACAGGAACTTGCCTGCAAAGAGGACAATTGCGCCAGCTGAGGGGCTGCGCACACGATCCATGATGGCTTGGGCATTGAGATGCTTATGTGTTAAGGCAACATAGCAATCTTGTTCTGATAGTTCCCATAAATCCTGGGTCTTGTCTGTAGTCGCCATCTTGAAATGCGTATATAAAGAGAAAGAGGGAAATGGTAAGACAAGAGTGAGGTTATCTCAGAGTTATATCTCAAGTGGGTTTGTATGTATGCACCAGACCGTGTCAAAGGCCTCAAGTCATTCCCAGTACAATGTAATTAAAGCATGATTCTATTAAGGAGAAGAAATGGATGCTACAAGATCACAAGCTCATATATTAAGTCTCTCACACTTCAATTCTTCATATTCAATTCTATTATGCTATTTTTATTAGTTGATTTGATCATGCTGATCATGAGCGCTCGTGTAATCGCGGCGCAATGACTAAGCCCCACTTGATGTCTATCTTCTCCCTGAACATTGACTTTGACATTGATTCACAAACTCCTCATCACCTTAATGCAGCTCGGCTGCGAACAAAATTGACAGCGCTTTCACTTCCCAAGGGCCACCTCAAAATTCGAAGCCAATATGCAAGAAGGTCACCGCACGCGATCCCCCCATTGCTCGAGGGACGACCAGCAAAGGATGAATAAGAGCGATGAATACCAAGACCGAGATGCCGGCTACCGATCGCGGCAGGGTAAACACACAACCCGTGCCTCAGGCAGAGATGGGAAACTCGAGAAGGACCTCCATGGATGATTTGAGCCTCGTAGCTAACTTCCCCACGGGACGGC
The DNA here is from genome assembly GCA_025948275.1 of Fusarium avenaceum. Lineage (NCBI taxonomy): Eukaryota > Fungi > Ascomycota > Sordariomycetes > Hypocreales > Nectriaceae > Fusarium > Fusarium avenaceum. The sequence continues at coordinate 2,920,060 of CP109669.1, forward strand.
GAGATCATTCCAGGTCTCCGCCCAAGCAAGCTTTCCACAACGATCCTCGAGGGAGAGACACTCGCTATCGGGACGACGATATGGACTACGACAATGATTACGACTACGATCACGACTACGATGACCGATCTGGTCGCTACGAAGATGGATACTCAAGAAGAGGTGGCGGATCTCGAGAACCGCGCCCTAACGCTCGCGACGAACATGACTATCGAGGCATGTATGATGACGGCTATGTCGACAATAGCGACCAAGGGAGACAGCGATACGCGGATGACAATCACCGGAGTGGCAGACGAAAGTACCGCGACGGCGATGACCCGCGATCCCAATCTCCATCTGGAAGCTATCATAACCGCAGCCGCTCTGACAGCCCTACACGAGAAGCCGGCAAGCCTAGCGATACCATCATCCTTGAAGGTCTACCGTTCAGTATATCGTCGAATGAGGTTGGTGCCCTACTGGTCTAAACAAAGCAATTCAGCAGCCAAACATTGGAAAACAGTTTCTGGTCACCAAGTCGGAAACTGATTGCCCAGAATACACTGCGACGTGCCGTTCTTTTACAACTGTCTTTCTTATTTAGAATGACACTAGCAACGAAGCACATATCCTTTGAAACTAGCCGATGTATCAGTTCTTAAGACTAATTCACGGGCTTGTAGCTCCGAGACAGTATTCTGAGCAACCCAGTTGCCGCCGAAGTTCCTTCAATCGACGTGCGCATTTCCGCTTCCAAGGGTGAGTAATATGCGCGTTGGAGCTTACGTCTATTCAGTGTCGCTGACATGCATCATCAGGCAATCGCAGAGCGTTTGTGCAATTCCAGGAAGTTGATCATGCTGTTGCTTTTATGAGAGAACATTATCCCAAGTTTCTTGTTGAGATGTCGCACTCTACTGATGACGTCCCAGAGGGGAAGTTTGATGCGTACATCCACTACGCTCGAAGTCGAGATGCTCGCGACGACACCGATGCCCGAGGTGTCACAGGTAGTAACTGGACATGTCCTACAGTATGTGTGCCCTCGCTGTCAGCCACGAATTTACTAACCGACAAAAGTGCGACTTTTCGAACTACTCTACACGCATCAAGTGCAAGATCTGTGGTGGTCCCCAGGCTGGTAAGATGACGCAGAACTTGCGCAACCAGGGTAACAAGAGCTAACACGACTGTGCTAGCTCCAGCATGGCAATTGAGCCTCACAGGCGTAGCAGATGCTTCGGATGTACCAGCGCAAATCCTCGTTGTTTATCCACTGGCATCATTTGTAACCGAGGACATGCTAGCCAGCGATATGAAGCGGCTGGAGCTTGTGAAGCCGGACAACAACAAGGACACCTCCAGTGGAGCACCAAAACTGAAGTCTACAGCGCCGACTGGTGATACCACAGGCTATGGCGCCCGACCCGGATCCCTACACCGAGTCTTTCTCATGCGCGATGCTAACACGAACGAATCCTTTCAGTACGGATTTGCCGAATTTTGGACGGTGGAAGACGCAACAGTTGCCCTGTCCAAATTCTACAAATCCCGGTCGTTCACGGTCGCGGCCTGCCCAGTGACGGTGTCAAGTACTCATATGGGTGTTTTCTTGCCTGAAGAAAGAGAAGTTACACCAGAGATTGAACACATGTCGTTCCATCCTCTGTTCAACCCAGACCTTCGTGTCCGCTATCGCGACTACCACGTTTATCCCTCCCAGCAGATCGTCACTGAACAGCCGCCAGAAGGCAACGCAGCCTCAAAAACAGCCGAGGAAGAAGCAAAGAAGTCAAAGAAGCGAAAGGCGGAGGGAAATCTGGCTGCAGCCTCGACAAAGAAGTCTGTGCCGATGATGGCAGGCCAGATGGCCATGTGGCAGCGAAAGAGGGATGAGCTTCGTGTTGAGAAAGAGGCCAGACCGGCGAGACAAAACAAGGCCGAGTTCAGCGACGTGAACCGAACGCCACTGCGTATAAACCTTGCAGGATCTGGAGTAGATGCACCCAGACCTCAGAACGCCATCAAGATTTCCATATCCGGGTCAAAGCTTGGAGCCCCTGAACCTATGGCACCTAACAAACAGGCTTCGCCTGAGGAAGCAGACACGCCTGGTAGCACTGTGCGCTCGGTATCTGTTTCCGGAGAGGCACCGGTTTCTTACGTTGATCGCGATCGGTTGATGTGTCTAATCTGTATGCGCAAGTACAAGTCGGTGGATGAAGTCAATATTCACGAAAAGTCCCGGAACCACAAGACTGCGACGGAGAACGAGGAGCAAGTCAAAGCTGCACTGCCCAGGCTAGCAGCACGCGACAAGAGACTTCAGAAGCAGGTCCAGGAGAACCCCGATTCTGCGGCTGCGTCTCAGTATCGTGATCGCGCAAAGGAGAGGCGAGCTGCGTTCAATCAACCTACCAAGCCTACGACCGCTCCACAGGGGAAACCGAAATCAACCCCAAAGGCGGAAGAGGCTGCAACAGCCGCGAAGCCTGCTCAATCTAAAGGAGCGGGTATGCTGGCAAAGATGGGTTGGTCTACTGGGGCTGGTCTAGGAGCCAACAGAGATGGACGTACCGAGGTAATCGAGACAAATGCCTACCAAGAAGGCGTTGGACTAGGCGCAGAGGGTGGCAATCTTGGTGATGCAGCGCAGTTGGCTGAGCGCAAGACCAAGAACACCTATGCTGATTACGTGAACACTGTGCAGGATAAGGCACGGGAGCGGTATAACAAGCTGGGGTAGGAAGTGAATTGAGGCGTGTGCTTACTGTTGTAGCTTGGGACCATAGATGACATTAGGCGTTGAGGATATGGTTTACATGCCCTTAATTAAAGCTGACTTGATCACCGGAGAACAAACTTAACTTACTAACACTGTATTGGTCACAGTGAATGAAGAGGCCCTAGATATTCCAGGTTGGGGCAGTTCCTCGTGGGAGGCCATCGGCGGCCCATCAAACCTCAGGGCCGATATCAGTTGACAGAGAGGGTATTAGACACGCCGAATGCGTGGGCAAGTGTGATAAAGTATGTGATTGTATATCCAATCGAGGTATCTTATATATATAACCCCTGTCGCAGGGCCACGGGTTTTATGTGCATTCAAAGTCAGGTACTTGCACCTGATACCTGCTGTTGTATCTCCTATTCTATATGTACGCTCACCAGAAAGTCAAAACAGCACCCGCAACCATCACGAGCGTCACTAAGGAAGCGGGGGATAGTTGGCCAGCTGCGTTGTCATCATCGTCGGAAGTAGACGCTTCTGTATATGTGTTAGATGACAGTTGTGTTGAGTATCGGGAAGGGAATAGTAAAGCACTCACTCTCAACTCCAGAGACATCTGGTAGCTTGGTATCACCCTTCTTGAGCTCAACAATGCTAGACTTTGTGGCCCCGTGGTTCGCCTCAGCCATGCCCAGCTGCTCATTCGTCAAATCATAGACAACATATGCAGAGCGCAAGAAGGTATCTCCAAGGAGAGTCAGAGTACCACTCGAGATTCCATATTTGCTGATAGGACTGATGCCAAACATGCAGACGCCATCCCAACCTTTAAAGAGAGGCGCGACAAGAGGGTCTTTGAAGACATCCTGTTGTTCCTTGAATGCGTTGATAACCATTTCCTTCATAGGGACGACGATGGTCTTGCCGTCGAACTTGAAGTCGAATGTGATACCCTTACCTTTGTCTTCCCCGTAGGCGCAGTCTACAAAGGGGACGTTGACGTCCCTGATACTGAGAACGTCAAAGGCCTCGTAAATGGCTTCTGTTTGGCTGTCGGGCATCTGACAAGCGGTAGCGCCAGAGTCGACGATGGTGATGGTGTTGTTCTGGAAATCGTCTAGTTCAACACTGTCCTGACCCTTTGGCATAGTCACACCCAAGCCCTTCAAGGGGACGCTGAAAGCGGTGATGTTCTGGCCGGGCAGGATGGGCGACAGGGGCAGAGTGGTAAGTTTTCCAACGAACTTTTCTGTGTCAATGCCGCCAAAGAGTACAGTTCCTTCTTCGGCGTTGAGGTCATCCTAGATAGGATGTGTTAGTGATGATGAGTATAGTTCCCAGAGACCAAACTTACAAGCCAGAGACTGAACGCAGCTCGTTCAATGAGGCCCTGAGACATCATGTTTTCGACGATGGCTGGGTAGGTTTTATTCCCAGCAACGCCAGTGGAAAAACCCAAGCCCATGATACCAGTGGAGCTGGCAGACTTGACGGCGAGACCAAGCTGCTGCTTCTTGATGCTTTTGCCGTCGATGGTGACGGTATCATTGAAGTAATCGCCGAGGATACGCCTTGTGTCCAAGTAAGTGATGTTAAAGGCATCCTGGTCGACAAGTTTGTATGTACTACTCTTGTCAGGGTCAACTATAGATATGTCAGTCCAATTGGTTGTCGTTTGCACTATAAAGGGGTGACATACAAGTAGCTTGGCAAGGGCCGGTTAATTCTTGCAATGCCCTGCTGTTGCAGAGATCGGTATCGACTGAGTTGACCCAGGTATCACTACTACCTAAGGACTATCAGCAAATACATACAAACAAGGGCATCAGTTATGCAACACTACCAGTGTCGAGATGAAAGCTGATGTTTTGGCCCGGGGTTCCAATCTGAAACTGGCCAAAATATCCACCTCCGGTGATGTTATTCAAGCCCGTGAGGGTTAGAGTATCGCGCTTGTGGAGGGAGGATTCATGATGGAGCTTCTGCTTTGCGAAGGGCACTGAGAGTGTACCAGCAGAGGCTCCTACAGCGAGAGACGCAAGAAGAGTGAAGGTATGCGTATACATCCTGGCTGAAGTTAATTTGGCGGCTGCTTTAGGTTGTGGCGGTTGATGTCTTTGGAGTTTAGACGCGTTGAACCGCGTAATACCAAGCAAAACAATTTACACGATAAATAACAATAAAAAGAGGGTGAAGCAGAAACCACAAGCTTAACACTCTGTACAAATGCTCGATTACTCTGCAGCTACTGTATGTAGGAAGTGAGACTTAAAGAGAGAAACAACGAGAAGGAAAGATCAAGGACCACTCTCAATTTCCTTCAAAGGATGACCTCCCTGTAGGGCCAAGCCGCCAAGGCAGACAGACCTGGGCACAGTGGACAGTTTCAACCAGTACAGGGGTCCTCTGTAGGTTGAACAGCACTGCCACCTGACGCCTTGTGGATCCATCGTTTATAGCCGACTATGAGTTATAACGGGCCGTTAACAGGGCTCATCGTCAGCTAGGACTATAGCCAAGCAGGCTCCAATAATATACGGCCCATCGCCAAGATTTCAACCCATTCAGTTGTATTTACAATGAAGAGGATTATACGGATAAGAACCACCACTTCAGTAGAGGCTGTTTAATACTTTCAAATTTTGTATTCTGATTTTCCATTTTCCAACTTTTTATATTACTTATTATTGTTATTAATATTCGGGTAGGATGATTGCAGCTAGCTAGATGCCTGTTAGTAACGATCGAGACCAATTGACAGACTTAACAACTTACTCGACATGGCCAAAGTTGTACGCCTTCTTCGTGGTTACTCTGAGGGCGAGCGCGCAGAGGTGAAACTACACGCTCGACTCTCCAGTGGGCTTACAAGAGGACCCCTCGATCGAAACACAGACAGGATTCAGGCGAAGGACCACAGCCTCAAGGGCGTATAGCTCCCAGGTGGTATTCTCTGAGGCTGGTGGTCCACCGTGACTGATGGGGAGATACTCAATGCGATCCCGGCTCGCAAAGGCATCATATCCTATTGTCTTAGCATCTGTAGCGCTGAACCAGCGATTCTGGGACTTGATAGCCCAGTATCGCTCCATCAGGCAAGGATCCCAGAGACTGCGATATGTTGCGGGTACGACATGAAGACGTTGAATGACTTCATGAAATCCCGTCTTGCAATCTGGGCACCAGTCAACGACAAGTCTCATTGCATCATCAGGCTGGCACTTACATCCTTCTCCCGTCAGGACCTTCATCATGGAGCTGGTGACAGATTTCGCATCCTTACACTTTTCCTTGCCCAGATGGACCGAGTGAGCACAAGGTGCGTAGACAGCAAAAGTGTTCTGACACATGGTTAGTGTTGTTCAATATGAGTTGGATATAGTAATATGGCGCGGTAGTTTGAAGAAAAGAAGAAAGATACCGACTTTGAGTATTTCTGTCGCTGTTGTAGATGTAAATGCTGGTGTAGTTGATAGCTTGAGACAGACTTGCTTGGTTGTGGATGAGAATAAAGTAATGGATCATCGATCAAGGGGACGGGACGGGTAGGGAATTTTATACTCAAAATCTAAGAGTTGAGAGAGCCCAACTAATGTTCTCAAATTCTGCGACGTATGCAATATTCCGCACGTGTTCATGTTCAACCGGCAAGAAGTTGATATGTCACTGAACATGCAAATGAACAAAGAAGATCCAAACACACATACACATGGTATACGTACATTCAGAAAGAACAATATTGATGAAAGGTAGAATTAAACAAGAATATGATAAATCCTAAAAGCGGTATCAGGAAAGACACATATATGATAGATGAGTGAATTCTCTATAGAAAACGCGAGCAAGCATATCCTGTACGACTGGCAAATAAAGAAATAGACATCTGTTCAGTCCAGTGGCTGAAGTCAAAATACCCCAGTAACAAGCTGAACACAGGGAATAGTATTAGTTATGGTATCAGTTAACAAACGAAATCAACAGGCAGTTCCACATCTTGCAAGCAGTTCAAAGCCATCCTACAACTTGGCACCCTTCTCTCCTCCATCCTGCTTAAGTCGAACAACGCCCTATGAAAATGTCATGTCAGTACAACTCTCAATTGCCGGAGTATGATCAATCACAAAAAGAAAGAAGGAAAAAAAGACTCACCTCTTGGAAGCACGTCGCCAGCAACGCCCCGTCCTTACCAAATATCTTCTGTGTAACAACTCCCCTGCCATCTCCCGCCCACGGACTCTCCATCTCTGTAAACATCCACTCATCTGCCTTGACAGCCCGCGGCTCGTGGAAGTAGATGCTGTGATCGAGGCTCACGAGCATTCCCACCTGTGCTCGTCCCTTCCAATCCTCCACGTTGCCCCCATGCCTTCGAACTCACAGAGACTCTTGACCTGCTCTTGGGTCTTCTCGTCTAGCGATGGCACCTCCTCGGGAGAAAGGGGAAGCGCCATAGGCCGTGGAGGCGCGAGACGGTGCCGATGAAGTAGCTGTCCGACATGTACGCCAGCGCGTTGAGATGTGCCTGGTGGCCACCTGCAGCAGAGATCTTTTGCCGTGACCGCATCCACTGTCTACTCTTTCGATCCTGTGGCTTAGAGTCTGGGTCTTTCGCACCCAACACCTCAATTCTATTGCTCTGAAACGGCCCTGTCCTTGCCCACTCTGGCTCACCGTCCCAGTCATCCGATGGGGGACTTACGCCCTTAGGTAGGCTAGCCGCATGGCTCACCTCACGACGCTTCTTATCCGGACTGGCCTCTCGCACAAAGCTGATGGTGGTGGTGAAGATACACGCACCCCTCTGTCGTGCCTGAACTGTACGCGTGGAGTATGAACGACCATCGCGCACACGCTCAACATGGTAGAGAATCGGTATCTCGGAAGAGCCCGCGAGGAGAAAATAGCAGTGGCAGGAGTGCACTAGAAACGCCTCTGGGACTGTCTTTTGCGCAGCGGCGAGGCATTGCGCGATGACAGCGCCACCGTAGATGCCGCGGGCGCCAGGAGGATGCCACTGTGGTTGCGTGTTTGTGAAAATATCCTATAATGACTTAGTAAGATTGAATGAAGTTGTGCTTATACGTCTTGATGCTGTGCTGTGCCGTGCCACGGGTTTGAGATACGAGCAGGGATATGATCCTCCACGCGTGCATGCAGCATGAGGTAGCAGCAGAGAGAGTAACGGGAGGAGAAGCATAACTCACCGTCCCCAGAACCTTGAGCTCTGTAACATCCAACACATTCTCAATTAAAGACTTGTTTTCGTCATGCTCCGGAGGTCGCAGCAACGTTGGTCTAGCGTTATCCCCAATGACGGGCATTTTGGTATTGGTACTGTTTACGCGACAATTGAGCGCGTTCGGGAAAGTGAAGTGGTGATGAATAAGTAAACAAATAAAATACAACAGTTATTGTAAAGATACTATGTGACAGTTTAAGGGAGAAAGGCGTTCGAATTGCAGATACAGACCGAGCTTTCATGTGCTGCTCTACTGATAAAACAATCGAGCTTCATACGTGACCCACCCCCTGAGCTTTAAGGTTTATCATTTTTACCGAGGTTCGGATTCTCTGCCGGCGGTGGGGCCGAATCGGCCGAGTTATCGGCCAGCCACCAACAGTTATTCTCCGGTCCGGGGAATATCACGGCAAATCACTTCATGTCATCAACCCAAGACACAAAAGATTGACCCGGCCCTTTACTGCTTGGTGGTATTGCAATGGTAAAATCCGATTGCAACATGTACTAAACATTCGGTCTCTTATCTTTGAAATAGTCTTTCCTTATAACCAATCGCCTCGCACTCCAACTCTTTTTCTTGGCTCATTAATAGCTTTAATTCTCAGAAATATTATTACTGAGTCGTACCCTCATCCACATGGTCGTCGTAAATCGGTTCCAATCCTTCCCAAGCAACTTGAGGATCACCATTTGGCCCGGCCTTCTCACGCTGCTGCCAGTACTTGCCGTTGAACTGCCAATACTCCTCACCTGTGATCTCACAACGTGCCTTGCGGAACCAAGCCGGCGCAAATTCATCGCCGCGCTCCTCGCGAAGGCGCCGACGCGCTCGCTGTGCGTTCTCCAGTCGGGTCTTCTCGTCAGCAGCGAAATCATACTCGCCATCCTCCATAGCGCGCTGATCGGGTCTGAGACGCGAGTCGGTAGGAGGAAGCCATGGCCGAAGTTTTTCATCGATATGGTTGAACGTCAAAACGAACGGGGTCAGGTTAAATGGAATACCAGTTGGCCTCTCATTGGCCTTCCAGATGAGGTACGCTCGATTAGGGTCTGTCAGGCCGGTTTGGGCCATATCAGCACCACTTTCCTTAGGCTCGTCGACAGCTGCTTCATAACCTGGGGTCAGGCGAGCATAAAGCTTGGAGTTCCAGCGACCACCAAGACTGACGCGCACTTTGCCGGAAGCATCGGTCACCTTTCCAGATACCTGGTACGCGCTTGAAGCTTTCCAACCACGTGGCTTAAACTCAACATGGGCCACCTCGCCCGTTGTCCAATTCTTAATTTCCATCACACCATAGTTGTCAACTGTTGGGTTTCCGGTGATGATGCCGATGACAGATGAAGTGACCTTCTTCCACGTGTACAGCTCTTCCTTGCCTCCAGCGGTAGGCTGAAGCTTGAGAAACCACGTACCAAGAGGGTTGATGTCGAAAGATTTGCCATAGAACTTGGACTTGACAGCTGACTCACCCCAGTAGGACCACTTGGGGGACTCTGCGTACGCGGCACCAACTGGGGGATGATGGCTGACTTGTTCGATGAAGAAGCGGTAGTTCTTGTCGGGACGTACATATTCAAATGTCTCTCCAAGCAGAGGGTTGAAGGGCTTGGCTACACGGCCGATTGTGGAGGCGTACTCACTAGCCGCAAAGGCAGCCACGTAGATAAGTCTTTCGATCGAGTCGGCTCGGTCCGCAGCCAGATCAAGCAAATCAGCATACTCCATGTCCTCACCAGCACGGTAGAGGAGCGAGGTCGGCTCATTGAACGAGACTGGCAGTGTCATCTTGGTCATGTCCTTGCCAATCATGGACTTGAGAATACCCTACTTGAGGTCAGTATTGCAGACATGTGTTTCTTATACAATATACATACCCAAAGAGAAATCTTGGGTCGGTCATCGGCATCCATCTTGAGCTTTGTTCGAATACCGTTCTCGTAACCTTGGAATGAGGAACTAAGGTCCAAGCCACCTGATACCACAATGTCCTGGTTCTTAGGCTTTATCTCATCGGCGGGAAGTTCAGATATCTGGACTTGGCCAGCATCTACAGCATCGAAGAACTCGTCCTCTTCCTCGGATTCGCTTTCGGATAGGTCGACAATCATTGTGGGCTTCCTTCGCACACTCTTCATTGTAGGTGACTTGGGTGGTGCTGGGGGCAGTTTGGTTGCTGCATCTTCGAACTGTCCCTCTTCGTCCTCCTTGGGTCTGTCACCACCCAACACCTCGTCTGCGAGTGTACCTTCCACAGGAAGATCGCCAGCGCCGACAGGGATGCCACTTTCGATAACCTCTCTGAGTGCCTTCTTTGTGGCCTTGCGTCTCTTCTCTGCCTCTCCAACGCGAGCCTCCAGGACCTCTTGCTCCCGAGCCACCTGCGCCATACTCTCCTCCCACATGCGCCGCATGTTAGCCTCTCGGTCAAGGCGGTACTGCCAGTAGGCGTCGCGGTCCTTGGATATCCGAAGCAAATCAGATACAAGTGTCGACAAACTTCGGATGGCACCGTCGTACGTGCCCAGAGCTTGGGTTACGTTGTTATCAGAGAGAGGTGTGCTGGGATTTTGGTTGAGTTCGTTAAGAAGGGCCTGGTGGACGTGAGACATTGTTTCAAGCTGAAGCTTGGCCGACTGAGCTGTGATATTCAGCGCATCCTTGGTAGCGGTGGGCTCTTCATGGATACTCATATCATCGCCATAGTCGTCGTCATCATCCATGTCGTTATTTGTTAGAGCCCCATTTCTGGGTGCTCGTGATGTGCCAGCGTCTGTCTCAACGTCGACAAACTCATCTTCATCGAAGCTACCAGTAGTACCTGGGCTGGCGTGGTTTGGCCGTTGGTCAACCGAAGAAATCTTGGAGAGCGACCTGCTTGGGATCTGAGAGCTGTTTCTGCGTAGGTCCGTAACGCTAGTACCCTCACTATGGGATTCCTGAAGAGAGAGTGTGCTTGGGTCCGCCTTGGCTTGTCTTAAGAGCTCTGCGCCGCGAGCTGCGCGCTTCTCCTCCTCCTTTGCCTGATCCTTAGACCACTGAATAGAGTTATTCAGGGCCCAAAACCATCTCTTGGCCTCGACTTCGTGGTTCGCCTTCAAAGTATACTTGACAGAGGATTTTCCATGGATTTCGAACTTGGTCTTTTCGTCAGGGCTCATATGGAGTTTGGCGATTCGCATGTTAATGGCACCACGGCACGCAGAACCTGCATCGTCCTGATGCTTGTAGTAGCTGAGAACACCATCCTCAAGCACAAACCAACGTAATTGGTAGCCCTTTCTGTAGTTGGTCCACTTCTTGAGATAGCCCTTCATCTCACGAGCCTCCCGGCCAGCTAGAGGATCACTGGAGGTAGCACCGGCTGTGCCCTGGGATGCGGCTTGCCCAAGAACTGCCTTCTCTTGAATTCCTCGCTGGGCTGCCACGGCGGCAGGAGACTTCTTGAGTATCGCTTTTGTAGCATCGTCATTAGTGACAGACTGGGGCAGCTTGCCCTTTCGATCGCGGCGAAATGGGTCGGCACCGTGGAGAAGTAGAACCTGGATAAGATTGGTGTTTTTCTTTCTCGCAGCTTCGTGAAGGAGCGTACCGCCGGTCTGGACAGTCACGGGCTCGGATGCAAATTCGGGGCTGTTAATGTCGAGAACGGTCTTGACTCGATGCTCTTCGAGAACACCCGCCAGTGCGCCATAATTACCCCGCGCGATCAGCTCTTGAACTTGCTTCACTTTGGCCTCAGCAAAAAGCGACCTTGAAAGCTGCAGAAGCTGGAAGATCTCTGGGTTTCGCGCTACGTCAAGTGGCAATTTGCCCTGGGCGTTGGCAATAGCATCGTTGATGTCCTTTTGCTCCAGAAGGAGCTTCACCACCGTGGTTCGACCCTGGATTGCGGCCAAGTGAAGCGGGGTGTTGCCATCCTTGTCGCGGGCGTTCACGTCGATCGATCCTTGTCCATCAGACAAGACGTACTCAATGACAGGGAATTCTGCACATTGAATAGCTAGATGAAGGATTGTAGTATCGTCGAGAGCGCCTGCGTTGGAGGCGCTTGCTGATGAAATGCTCGCGCGGGGGCCGTTCTCAGCTGTTTCGCGAATCGCGCGGGAGATAGACGAGGTATCGCCGCTTCGTAGGGCCTCGACAAACCTGAACTTGCGGACGGACTGCTCTAAGCTTGCGGTACTCTTCTCGGCAGATGGGGTTGCGAGCTGTTGAGGCTTGGATTGCGGGGATGGGAAGTCGTAGGCGAGAGGCCAGCTGAAGATACGGACTGTTTGGCGGCATGGCCACGAGGGTTCTGTTGGTGCGCCATGGGGTTGATCGGGATTGAGGATGAGGGAGTTCTCCGGAGCCTCCCGTCTTCGGAACCGGACTCTTCGTCGCGAGTGTTGTTGCGCCGCAGAAGAGAGAGAGCGGCTGCGGATTTGGACCGCTTGTGGGTGCTGAAGATAAAAGATAAACAGCGGTCAGTAGGTGGAACGAGTTTGATGCTGGGGGGGTTGGTCAAACAGCCCAGGGCAGGATAGAGGGGGAACTAAGTTTAAGTAAGAAACGATTGGAAGCAATGGATCCCCAATGAGTGATGTGGCCCATGTGCATATGCATATGAACATGCAGCGGGGATTGCGGACCAATCTGACAGTGTAACTACCTAGCTAGGTACGTAGATGAAAAAGATAATTGGTGGTGCAACAACCGTATCACTATCACCAAGTCAAGTCATGGCAACTCACCTTTCGCCAACGTCAGACATCTTGGCCGACGTCTACCAATAAACTGGTCCTCCCCAAAGATGCCCGAGCTGAGGCGGGGAACAGAAGAAAATAGGGGCCAGATAAAGGTGCTCCGTTTTGCGCTGTAGTGTCGTGGACAGGGATTGTTCTAGTCAATGCCAAGACGATGTGAATGTGGTGATTTTGGTGTTGATGAAGATGATAAGAGGAAAAGAAGGTCCAGGCGTGGGGGAACAGCGAATATAACCGGAACCAGCAAAACGACTGCGGTTGATGAATTCGTAAGGGTCTAGATCAAGCAAAAGTCGTTGCTACAGAGCAGAGTAGAGTAGATCAGGCAAGGTAAAAGGTAAAAGGTAGATCATTAATTAACGCCGGCGCCTGAGGTGGGGACCTAAACACACCCCTCAGCCACCTCTGCCTCTGCCACCTCTGCCACCTCTGCCACCATCATGACAAGTTTCTACCTCCAAGAAAGTGATGAGATCGATTTATTAAGTCGGGTCTGTGCGGTGCAATCAGCAATGCAACATCGGTTAATTCATCTCACCATACGGATTCTCCGTAACGCAATTGCACTGCCCTTAGTATTCGTCACTTTCCAAGCACCATGCAGTCAGTTCCTACGGGGCATTTTGTTTGCAGCCCGAACCTTCAACAAGGAGCTTCTCCTCATATCGAATGACGTCCGTCTTCTTTATTGACCAATCAATGTATTGGAGCAACAAAACACGCTGGTTGTTTTTGTTACAGCAGGTGTATGAAAGTTCTAATAGCTTCCTTTATTTTACATTTTATATAAACTTATCTAAATTATAATAAGCTCTTTTTAATTTATATAATTTTTTATCATTTTATTTTAACATTGTATAAAAACTCTTCTAATAATATTTACTTTTATATCTCTATTTTGTTATATATCTCTTGTTGGCTTGTTGTCAGGACTTTTGCACGGAACTGTAACCTTAGCCCAAGGAGGGGTCAAGCCCCCGCGACGGGCAGCAGCCCGCTAAAAATGCGACCTTTTGTCTTTGATATAGACGTCTCTCGAAGTTAATTACTTCAAAGAGAGGCTCGAGGTACGTCAGAGCAGAATAACAAATGTGCAAGTCATCTGTATCTCTAATATTTATTACCATCGTTACTGAGCGGCAGCTCTACACACCGAAGAAATAGAAACAGAGACACTTGTTAATATTGTGATGCCCAAAGGCGGGCTCCTGCAAACCGCTGATCTTGCACAAAATAGGCCCGTGGCGGCTGCCGCTGACGTCAATTGTCAACCTCCAGAGATTCCGGTTATGACTCCAAAGTGTAAACAGACACCAGATACCAAGATTCATTTCATCAATACACAGACTAATGACAATTGGAAAGCAGGAGCTTCGTGCTTGTCACAGGGACCTAAGTAGAAGCTTCAAAGACCGATGCACCAAATCAACAAGTCATAAGCAAAGTGAGACATTTCAAAGCTTAATAATTCAGTTGTAGAAATACATGGGATATCATTTAGTTCTAATCGTGACATAGGTATGTATTCATTCTATACACATTGACATAAATAGGCTGACATGAAGCTGTAGAGCATGGTCTTTACAGTAAAGAAGGTATAGTCAAAGGATCCTGGCCGAGGTGGCCAAGAGAAGAAAAAGAAACAGCCGAAAGAAAAAAGGTAAAGAGTGTATGGACTACCTACAGCGCAAGCACCTGGAAAAGTGCAATACCTGCCATGGCGGTCAACCCGACAACCAAAGAAGAGGCGCCGGCAGTGACGGGTGTCATCGGGGTAGGAGCATAGGTTGCCGTCGAGGCTGGGACCGTCTCGTAAGTCTCTCCGCCATGGGCACCAGTGGGAGCAGCGGCACCAGAGTGCTGCTCCTGAACAGGCTGCTTGTATGTAGGCTTGGCTTGCTCGAAAGCAGCAGGCTTCATGGCTGTCTTGAGAGTGGCAGGAGGGGCAACTACACTGGTCTGGGCTGTACCGTTGAAGTGAGCTCCCTGGGTCATCGCCTTGGGGATGTCAGCAACAGGCTTGTAGACCTTGGCGGGCTGAGTCGCCTGGGCAGGCACAATAGCTGTAGTCCAAGAAGCAATTTCGGTCTTAACAGCGCCAACAACGCAGTTGGGCTCATCGCGAGAACACTGAGTGACTGTGTGGGCCTGACTTGTGTAGAGAGTCTTGATCTCGTGGTGAGCGGGAATGTTGGTAGGAACAACCTTGCCCGTCTCTGTCGCAGGGCAGACAGTGGTGTAGACAGGAATGGTCTCGGTGGTGACAGATCCATAGGGGCAGTTGGCGACCTCTGGAGGACATTTGGTGACGGTGTAGACACTGGTGGTATAAACCGTATTGGTCTCATACTGAGAGGGCACAACATAATGAGTGGGCGACGCCTTCTTAGTGACTGGGCAAACAGTTGTGTACAGAGGGACTGTCTCAGTGACAACGTAGCCACCCTCAGTATGGACTCTGGTCGTGCAGACGGTGCTAGTAGTCATGCTGACACCAGTTGTCTTACCAGGGTAGTTGGTGTAGGCGGGGGATCCCTTAGTAGTGGTAGCAGCGCCAGAGTAAATGATGGTAGCTGGGTTGCCGTATTTCTGGGTATGAGTGGGAGCACCATAGGTGTTGTTCCAGCCGTGGAAGGTACTGAAAGTGGTTGCAGCATCTGTAGGCTCGGTTTCTTGGGCAGTCTCAGTAGCCATGGCAGTCGACTCAGTAGCCTCCACCTTATCAGTTGTCTGAGCGGTGTCGGTAACTGTGTGGCTCTCAAGGGAAGCATCAGTAGTTAAAGCAGTAACTGCACCAGTAGTGACAGAAGCCTTAGTGGTAGCTATCGACTCGATGGTGGAGGAAGCATCAGTGTTCGAGTCACTAGTGGCTGTGGAAGCTCCAGCAGAGTTAGTTGACGAATCAGTAGCTGTGGAACCAGTTCCGACGACTGAAGTGGCATCGGTAGCAGTGGCATCGGTAGCAGTGGATGCATCGCTGGCAGAGGTGGCCTGTGTTGTGATGGCATCAGAAGCAGTGAAAGTGTCGGAGCTAGCTGTAGAATCTTCGGTTGAAGAAGCACCAGAAGCAGTGGTGGTATCAGCAGTAGCCATGCCGGTTGTTGTGGCATATTCGGTAGAAGAAGCATCAGAGGCGGTAGAGGCGTCAGCAGTTGAAGATATATCAATAGTAGAAGAGGCATCGGAGGTAGTAGAGGCGTCGGAAGCGGTCATGGTATCAGAAGTAGCAGGCACATCTGAAGTAGTGATGCTGCCAGAGACAGTAGACGCGCCAGAAGTGGTCGTGTCATCAGCGCTCAAGGATATATCAGTGGTAGTTGTGTCAGCAGTTATGGCCTCAGTCGTTGTAGCATCAGTGGTGGTCGAGGCCGCCCCTGTAGTGGTAGTGCTGATAACTGGAACAGGAGCACAGCCATACTTGAGAGCGTCCATGACATGCTCGTTGTAGTTCTTGCCATCAATCAAGTTCGAAGCACCGCGGGTCAGGTCCCAAAGGGAGATACCGCCGAAGTGAGCCTTGTTCTTGATTCTACAGACAAGATCCTTCATTTCCTCGGGCTCGAGATAACCAGAGCCAGCCGCATCGCCACTAGCAGGAAGACCGACGTACAGCTTGGCGCCCTGGCTGCAATCGCTCGAATCAATGATTGCCGCCCAGTCGTCGTAGTTGAATCGATCCCAAGATACTGAAGGGTCTGGAATCGCATCGCAGCCAGGGTTGTTGTAGAACTGGACAAAAAGGGCATCGAACTTGGCTTGGCTGATCATCTCGCTCATATAAAAGTATTCATCGCTAGTAGGGCATTGGGGAGCACCAGTAATGACGATGTCTTCTCTGAGTGAGCGAAGTTGGTTGATCATGGCAATATAGGGGCCGTTAGCTAATAGCAGTTAGCAGATGTTCTAGTACATTGGAAGCAGTATTGTGCAACATACGAAGGTCATGCTCGATATCAAAGTCGAAACCATCAACAGCAGGGCGGACAGGTGCAGATTCATCCCCGCTATCAAAAGGACGAGGGCCATCCCAGCTTGGATCCCAAGGACCAAAAGCGCCGTGAAGGAAGTTGGCGAACTCAACTCCCTTCTCATCAGAAGTAACCTTGTAGTTGCTTCCCTGTTCATTATAGACCCCACCAATGCTCAGGAGTACCTTGACACCACGGTCTTGACAGTAAGGAATGCCCTCCATGATGACATAACACTCGGTGAGAAGGTCTGAGCCTTCATATGTACCAGCTGCGCAGTGTCCAGCAAAATTGGTACTGGGATAGCCAGATGCAGTGTTCTCGGGGGCCTGGTTGACAAAAGACAGCGTCACATACTCGGGACGGGAGTCACAGTAGGCCTTTAGGGGTTCGCTTCCAAGTTGTCCCTGTAGAGTTTACTCAGCTGGTAGTTCTTAGGAACTCACAAATGATACATACCCAGTAGCCGTTCAGGCCTCCGTACGCACCACCAATAGGGAAAGAGACGGACGACATTTTTACTCGAGATGTCTCGGTGAAGTAAATGAAAGACAGTAAGGTGGCCGAGGCCGGTAAAGAATGTGTGATGATATCGTGATCAAAGAAAGGACGCAAACCAAAGTCTGCAATGAGGCCTAGAACCGAGCCGTCTGTGGAATTGATTGTCAACAGAGTTGATGGGAAACACCGAGAGGACCAAGAAGGGAATAAGTGAGAAGAAAGCCATCTATTATGAACTCCGACTACGGGGTTCTTTCTCTAGCCGCAACTCTCAGTCGGTATCCGCTCAGCTGCTGGATTTCAGCCATAGGAGCCGGATGTTGCCTATCTCGTACATAGTGAGGTTTCTTCTTGCTATAGAAAAGCCATTTAGAAAGGAGCTTCTGGGGGTCGTTGATGGGGCATCATGAGTCGGCCATATTTGTGTGAAGCAATCTCCACTCAGCTGGATTGGACTATTGTTTCCGGTTTTCAGGAACAGGTTAAGCGTTGGTCGAGTGTGGATTTGAACGGCTGAGAGACTATTGAAAAGCTGGGCGTCTGAGCCGCCTAACCGATACGCCAAGGTGATAACACACAGTAGAAGGGCAAACCCAGCCGCTAGGCTGTGATTAATGGCGCTTTTTTGTAGCGTTGTATGAGAGATGGGAAACGGTGTGATGGGAATGATGGAAATTTGATCTTGGCGAGCCAGCGATTTCCATCCGAGTCATCCTGAGGGACAGCGTTAACGTTAAGGCGTGCAGTCCTTGAAGTGGATATTGAAGCGGGTATGCACTTTCGAGATAGATTATCTCCGGGTATAAAATGGCGGGTGTATACATCCGGGCAAGCAGTCCATGATAACTGAATACCAGAAAGCGAAGGCTGATGATATTTCTTTTCAGGTTACTTAGAACACCGTGTCGGAGGATGCTAGAGTCTAGAGATTCATGCTTGACTTGGAAGCTCAATTGGAGAATCTTGGAATCATGACACTTGTCACTAGTTAATTACCAACATCTGCAAGAGTACAGAATGTGATGAAAGAAGGCGGAGGGGATTGTCTGTCACTGTTGGTCCAGGTCCAAATGGTTGGTTTACCCCTGTCGTCGGATTTCACGTGGAGTCGCTGCTAGCGGACCCTGCAGCTCGGTTAGCCAATGGCATGTTGTGCTGGCCTTGATCAACGTGCTGTATCCGTAGGGCTACACTAATTATTCTCAGGCACCTGTTTAGCGCAGGGGACCCTCAGATTGGAGCCCGCCATTCAGTCACCAACTGAATTCAACCCCTGACCACTTCGGAGGTTCTGACCAGAAGTTCGGGCATTCTTGCACTTCTGCCCCTCCAAAGACTTGGCATTAGTTGAACAAACTTGAGTCGTGTCCACATGAAAAGATTGCAGATCTGGAGTCATTCCCTGTCATTGATCGACATCCTTTGCTTTGTTCCGAGACGGCCCTCAACTATGCACTGCCAGTGACATCATATGCTTCATATTTGCTGGACCGTTGACTTTTACTCACTCATAAACCCATAGCCGAGCTGAGATACAGCGGTTAATGTGAGTAAAAAGTAAAGATTACAGAGTAAAGCAACCTAGTAGATATCGAAAAGGTGTGAAACAATACTATCTGACTTGTCCAGCCTGGCTTTAATCTCCTTTCCTTTCGGCGAGCCCAGAGCCATAGTCTGTTGGTCGACAGCACGCTAGCCATTTAGTCAGCTAGTCCAATATTTACCAATATTTTGACTTGAGAAGGGGAAAAGTACATTCTTGGCAGTTCTTGGCTGTTTGTTTTTGCTTATATTTGACGCACACTATTTAATCTTTCTCTTACTGTCTATCAGCAGTACAATCGGCGTCACTATTCCAATGCCACTTCAAGCTTAATCGCGCAGCGGGGTATAAGACGGAGCAGTAAGCTCCCCACTACATTTCCTTCACAAAGTGGATGAATCATCATTTCGTCTCATCCACATGGTCTTGTTCGTAACACGATATCGACAACACAATTCGAAGCTGATAGGACTGGGGCGATTTCTACACAAAAACCAAGTTTGCTATTTCGCGCTAATTATATCTTAAGAAATCTATCGAGCGATATCGCTCTGCACAGACAGCAAACGCCCCGTCTAAGTCGCAGTTGGCACGTTGGGTTTAAGCAGTATCCAAAACGACAACCTCCGCCTCAACCTCGCCAATGCTTTCAAAGGCAAGCTTGTCACCAGCGTTGACACCCTCGATAAAGGCGCCATCACCCTCGAAAAGCTCGGCATCCTCCCGGCCGTCCAGACGGATCTTGGCCTTTCCTCCCTTGGTCATAGGTACGTGCACGTAGACCTTTCTCTTGGTTTCCTCAGTACCACCTCCTCCAACGATCCATTCAAACTTCTTGGTTGGCTCGATTATACCAGCGGCCATGACAAAGTCGGCATGGATGGGGATGGTGTCAGGGATAACGGGCTCGGCGTCCTTCTCTTGTTGCGCGGTAGCCTCTTCGCCTCCCTTGAGAGGACTCAGGATCTTGACAAAATCTAGTCTCTTGGACTCATCGCTGAAGGATCTGGTATGGTAGCGAGGTGTTAGTCCTCTCTTCCAGGGGATGGCCCAGATCTGGAGAAAGTGAACAGTATCGGACTTGTGCTCGTTGAATTCAGAGTGAGCAATGCCAGTGCCGCCAGTAGTGAACTGAACATCGCCACGCTTCATGCGGAAGAACTTGTCGGACTGTCCTCCCTCCTTGCCCTTGGTGAGCATTGAGTCTCGGTGAGTGAGCTCTCCTCCAATGATGTAGCTGAAGATCTCAAAGTCCCGATGAGGGTGGGTAGGGAAGCCCGAGTTGGCGGTTACACGATCTTCATTGAGAACACGGAGAGAGCCAAAGTGTGTGAATTTCGGGTTGTACCAGTCGGCAAAAGAGAAACTATGGTATGTGTTCAACCAGCCATGATCGCCATGACCCCTGCTGCTAGAGCGATGGGGAGTGATCTTGGCTTGACGGAGAGACTTGGACATGATCTTTGCAGCGTTGTTCATGTGGCTTTGGGGTGTTTCTATGTTGGTTGTAGTTTTGTTTGTGAAAATCAGGTTGGTTGTAAGTTGCTGGATCCGAGTGATGTAGTTGTGTGCTGGTGAATAGATGATGATGAGGATGGAAATTGTAGCGACGAAAACCGCAATCAAGGGACCGGAGCGAAACATATATAGATGATTTTGCAGAATTCACGAGAACGTGCCTAGATCTGAATGGATTCGATTGACGATGATTAAAAAACGCTGACAAGATATAACTAAATACTTCTTGACATATAATTGACTTTGTAATCATTGCTCAGCGGATTGTATTGGCCAATGCCGTCATGCAGTGGAATTGTGGGGTAGGTTTGAAAGATTTTGGCTGCTTATTGAGGCTGACATATGCACGACTAAGTGATCATCACGTGATATGATGCATGTTTCCTCCAATCAGATAAAGTCCTTGAACACACTGTTACATTCCAATGATGGGATTGTTTTCGAAACTCAATATAGATTACAATCGAGTAAGCATGGAGTATTCATTAGATCGCGACTTGATCTTTGCATGGAACTCTGAACACGACACGCGACTATTTTCTTACTGGGCGTTACGTAGAGGCCGGCCCAGCGGTTTCCCTCGCAGCGGGTGATGCAAATCCAGGCCAGCTATGATTGTTAAATTCATAACTAGATCTCAGTCAGCCACCAATGGGTTTTGCGAGACAAAACATCAGGCTGTTTGGTGTCCATCTGAACACCAATCGGCAATCGTCCCGAAGGCTTGGATTGGCGGGGCCTTCTCTCAATTTGCCCACCATACTCTCTTGGCGACACAGCGAGCAAACAGATAGATCCCAGACCCCAGACACTTCCTTTGACTACCAGCCTCTTAGAAGGCGAGACAGACATGTCAAACACTGGAAACCTCGTAATCCTGGTCTTTCAATCAAATCATGCTTTGCTATGTTACATGTACCTTGCATGAGGAGAAGAGGTGGGAAAAGCGGTTGGTTGCCCTTGCATACTGAAAATGGGTTGGCAGGTGATCGTAGAGTTCGGCTTGAGTTGGTACAAGTTGCAAGTCTAAGTTGCTTTTACCATATATAGGGTTTACACTCTGGATATGGCCACTGCGCGAGCTAAATAGACAAAAAAAAATCAGAAAATCTTAAGTGTTCATTTGACCTCCATTCTGTTACCCAAACATGGTGTGCTACGCTACATGCCTTTGTGCTGTTCTAGCACTATCACAGAAATAGCCAGTATTTGAGACGGGTTCTGGTTTAATCTAGGTACATTTAAATCAGGAACGCACAAAATCTGAAACATTTCATATGCTCCAAAGGCACTCTAAGCCCCAATACATACGCGACATAGGAGCCGTGCTGAAGGTTAGGCTGAATATTTCAGGTGGTTTTTGGAGGAGGTTGGTGATGTCTCATGCCCCTGTCGCCCGTCAATTACGACTGGGGATCAGCTCTGAGTGTGACAAACGTCATTCGATACGGTTGATTCTTTTTCGCAGGGGTACGGTTAAGAGATTCAATAGTGCGATATGATTGTATCAAAGCTAGCGAAAGCTATTTCATTTCCCAGGCCTAGTCGTGAAAACAAAGTAGAGGTACGAATATTGACCAACAATTCATATGCATCATTGACAGCTTCATCCAATGGAGAGTGGAGAAGCTTTGATGGTAAGCTCCCGACGGGCCGTGTGCGCTAAGCCTGAAAAGGTCTAACGGCTCGTTGCGCTGGCCTTGCTCGCTGTCCAAGGAAAAGTGCAGTGACAACACAGCAACAGTAGCAGCTGGGCTGCATTATCACGAGAACCCGACTTTTCTTGCGTGCCCAACATTCTCTCCCTTTCAGCATATAAAGTCACAGATTATCATTCAATTCAAGTCTGTGATAGTCTGTGCCCTTTCATTTCTTTTTCTTCTCGTGGTAAGTCATCCTGTTCCCTGTATTCACCCCCAGACTCAGTCTCAGACCCCCCTTGCTGGTGGGGCGCGGGGGCTGGGAATGGCATCGTCTGTCATTACCAGCCTCTTCAAAGAACCCAACCTCGCGCAAAGAGTCCTCATAGTCCAACCATATCTCATTTTTCTCTCTTAGCCTGCAGCATGCGCTTGCTATTATCCTTCTTGCATACTATTTCGCGCTATCAATTGGTCAACGAGTTTTTTCGTGTGAGTAAGAAGTGTGTGGAGTGGGAATAAGTCGGTCTGCCTTCCAAGTTTGTACCTTCCCACCCCGAAATGAACTTCCAAAACCTCAACTTCGACTTCGTGGAAGCACCTCGTACGTGGCACTATACCCTCTTCTTCTCCTTCTAAACAACGAATACCTGGCTCGAACAAAAATCCTACCTTGTTCTCCTCTACTCTGCTCTATTCTGCACTTACTGGCCTGACTTCGTTTGTCGGTGTCGCTGACGGGTATGCGCTCATAGGACAGGGTCCTCCTCCAAAGAAGCAAACTCCAGGTCAACAGTCAATTGACGAC
Source organism: Fusarium avenaceum (assembly GCA_025948275.1). Taxonomy (NCBI): domain Eukaryota; kingdom Fungi; phylum Ascomycota; class Sordariomycetes; order Hypocreales; family Nectriaceae; genus Fusarium; species Fusarium avenaceum. The sequence goes on from CP109669.1 coordinate 2,942,742, forward strand.
GACGATCAATCGCAACCGATTCTTCACCCCTACTATGACCTTAGGCAGCGTGTAGGACGAAACTCAACAAACCCTTCAGCATCACCACCCGGTGCTCTCTTCTTCGCGCCATCACCACCTTCTATGCCACCATCCAAACTCACAGCCTCATCAGCCGAGATCTACGGTCCTGAACGACTATTTGGTTCTGAGCTTCCTGGTGGCTTCGCAGCACCTACACCACCAACTCAAACGCAACGTACTGTTCCACCTGGTGCTCCTGTCGCCCCTCGGGTTGCACCGCGTGTCGCACCTCCTGTTGCGCCTCTTGCATCTACTACTCCAGGATCTGTCCGCTTCGACGAGGCACAATTAGCCATGTTCGCCGCCGAGAACTCTGCTCGCATGGCGAGTATCAAGGACGAGTTGACAATAGCCGCTGGCAAAGTCACCCCCGGTGTTGATGATACACCATATATTCAGTATGCCCTCGATGCCCTGACAAGAAACCATGGTGGCCCAGCTGCGGCGCATTTCCCCTCTGGTTCTTCAAGGGACTACGAGGAGGATTACCCACAACCCAGACGGTATGCCGACGGAGAGATGGGGTACCCTCAATTGAAACATCCGGAGCCAGCTTACGTTGAAGATCGTTTACCAGAACCGATCGAGACGCAAGCTCCTCGGCGAGAGATGCCCGATACCGCCATGCATCGTGCGCCCGCTGCTCGTCACGACGATCCAACTGCACGCCGCGATGTATCAAACCCAGCTCAATTACCGACTCCTACGAATCCCTCTGACTCTGATCAATTTGTCCAGCGGGAAAAACCTCGACCCAGATCTATCCCTATTGACCGAGCGCAACCTCCTCTTACTTTCAAGCCCGCCATCATCCGACCAGTCTCCATGAGCATTCTTGCATCATTATGTTTAATCATGATCGCCGCTCTCATCTTCTGTGCTGTCTACTCACAAAAAGACGACGGGTTCACTCCATACCCTGGAAGTATCTACAGTGGTCAATACTTTTTGTTCCGAATACTGCCTCAAATATTCGCAGGCATTATCCTAATCTACGCACAATCTGTTGTCGCTACTTCGATGCGAACCCTCCCATTTTCAGCCATGGCCGATGCCGAGCCCCGAGCACGATATCTCGCACTATTCCGAAGACTCTATCCTCTAACATTCTTGCTGCCATCATTCACAGGACCTTGGCAGTTCCAGTTCTTCAGTGTGTGCACATGGCTCGCCAACTTTACAATCCCACTTATGAGCACAGCTTTCTCGTGTATTTACAAGGAACGCTGGGTTTGGGCTGCAGTTCAGGGCATCACATGGACTCTTGTTGTGCTCTACGTTTTACTACTAGCAGCGACTATCATCTTGATGTTGTTCTGGTTCAACCGATGGACGGGACTCATGTGGGATGTTCGATCTCTCGGGCATCTTCTCCCTCTGTTGAGCCAGAGCAACACTACTCGCAGCTATGAGGGTGTCGATGTAGTTCAACGAAGCTCCCTGTTCCAGGCCCAGCTCCGAGATCGCCATCTTGACAGACTTGGATACTGGCAGATGGATGGCCAGCAAGGCGGCATGTGGTACGGCATCGGCTCTGTGGGTGAGGATGCGCAAGGCGATCGCAGGACATACAACGTTATTCCCAAGAAGGCCAGCTACAACATCTCGCCGGCGTCATCCCGGGATGACCTCGAGGCTGAGGCCCGCTATGCGCATTACAGGTACTTGCCTATTGCCCTGCGCACTCCTGTGATCCTTGGTTCAGTCGTTTTCATGACTCTCCTCATCCTTGCCATTCTTCTGGTTTCATTCTTGCCCCAGACCAGACTTGACCAGGGCTATTTCCCTCAAGTGCCAGCACGACCCGGAAATGGAGCATTTTCTGCCGCAAACTTCCTCTACGCCTTTGTTCCTTCGCTCCTGGGCATGATCATGTTCCTTCTATTCCAGAGCGTTGACCACTCCTTGCGTGTCCACCAACCTTGGGCAGATCTATCCAAACCCTCAGGCGCAATTGCATCCCAGTCCATCCTGGCTGATTATGCTGCTTGCCTACCCTTCCAATGCACATGGAGGGCTCTCCGCAACGGCCACTGGCGTGTGGCGGTAACTTCCTTCATGGCGACACTCTTCATCTTCATCCCCATCCTTGCGGGCGGTCTCTTCATGGCCCTGACCAACTCCCGTGTGCAAGTCAAGATGTTCCCTAATATGCCCGTCTTCGGTGTCCTGCTCGCCTTCCTCTTTCTCTACCTTGGCTGCCTTACTCTGATGCTGCCAGGCCGTCAGGCCCTACGTATCCCCCACCCCGTCGACTGCCTTGCCGAGCTCATCGCCCTCTGTACGTCTGAGGAGACGGTTCATGATTCCGCCTTCTTGGCAGTCCGTGACACCGCGGATCTCAAATCCCGCTTGGGTCTTGATCGCACCGAGGCCCGCGATCAGTCAATGTGGTACTTTGGCGTTGCAGCAGGCCGTGATGAGCGTCGCCTGAGCGTTCGCCCCATGAAAAAGTTTACCGAGAAAACGATGAGAAGATAAGATCGACGAGATCTGTTTAATAATGATGCTTGGATGTACGATCTGATGAAATAATGTGTTATATTTGGGTATTATTGTAAAGTTGGCGTTTTGTTTTATTCACATACATAGATTACAGCTCGAGGCTCAGACATAAAATTAATTACTGCGGTCACATCTTCTATCCTTGAGTCGGCTTTCTGTCACATCACAATTCTGATTCTTTGACTTGCGTATATCACTTGTCTTTGTTTGACAATTTCCATAATACCACCGCCGTATCACATGTTCAATCAGCTCACGTTTGATGGGGTGGACAATTTAGGTCAAATGACTGAAAGGTAGCCTCTGATCTTGCACTGCCGTCTTTCAGCAGCTTCGAATCTTCACCTCTGCTGACATTTGAAGGTGGTGCAAGGCAATGTGCAGCTGAACAGCAAAGATTGAAGAGTAGTTTATGCCAGGACCCTCCCTGCTCAAAGAAGAGCATGTTGACATTATTGTGTACAGCAACAAGAAGTATTTCTTGCAGCGGAAGGAATGGGTTTGTTGGAATGTGTCATGTTGTCGGGACCTCCTGAGGAATTCCGTCGACGTATGAGGGGAAAGGCCATGTCTCAGTTGCTTGTGGGTGGTTAGAACGAATAGATGCACCGAAGAGAGACGGAGTTTTGGTCTTCAAACTCAAGCCCCGAGCAGCGGGCATTATATGCATCAGACCACAGCTCTAATGCGTATGTGATTATTGTCACAGGCAACACATGTTTTTGGTTGGCAATGTCTTACCCAACCACATGAAGACATTTCCCACGTCAAGTTTCTGGCATATGCTCTGAGCAACATAGGATGAAGAATTTCAGGACGTCATCATCGAACTACTTTGGTGGTAGAATGTTTGTTGTTCAATTTTGTGCAAAAGGATTCTGCATCGTAAAAAAAGAACTCCCCGCCACATTTTTGCCCTTTGATCTGTTCGAGCTCAAATAAGGAATGTCCTTTCATGGGAACCTGTATCCCTTCGTTTCGAGCGCCTCCCCACCTTTGTTCGTAAGTCAAAGGCCCAGCCACTTTTTTCTCCACCCGCTCTTGTACTGGCACTCCAAAAAATGGTCCTGACTCATTGTGTAAAGCACAGTATAACAAAGAAAGAATAAACAAACGAGTGCTCACATTACACTCGCTCAGCCCCGAGTATGGGGGACATTTCTGGAACTCCTTGCTGGATTATCTGGGCGTTGATATGTAAGAAACGTCGTTATGCAGAAGATGTATTCATTGAAATCATAAAATAAAAAAGACAAAGCTGTTGCAGGTCGTAGAGACATTCATAGTTGGTATCAGGTACAAGAAAGGAATGGAAGGCAAGTAACTTGCAAAACAAAAGAAGAAAGCAATTCAACCCCGGCTGCGTCGTCCTAACATTCGCCCTATTACATCATTTTGTCGCTTTCGTGGTGATGAGGGTGCAGTCCGATGGCCCACCGTCTTCCGTTGGTCACTTCCTGATCGACGATGAAACCAGAACGAGAGACTCCCAGATTCGGTATCAGAGTCATCATCGTACTCAAAGACAGAGTGGGGCTCGGCATCCGGTTCCTCTTCCGCCTCCGGTTGAGGCGTTGGCGGAAGAGGTCGCATGCAAGGGAGGGACTTCTTTGAGAGCATGACGGAGGCGGGTGGCTGGGGCTTGAAAGGACAAAGATGTACGGCAGAATGGCGCGCGGCGGTTTCATAGTATGAACCAGCCTCTGTTGGCGTATAGACTCGCATCTCTTGCGAAGTTGTTGGACGTTCATGCCTTGGTGTGACGGGGCGGGGGGAATCATGAGAAACAGCAAAGTGTGCAACAAGGGGCGAGTTCTGTAGAGAACGGAAAACGTAGACTTCGTCATGTGGGCGAGGCGGGCGTTGGGGCTTTTGCCTCACATCTCGAGAGCATTGCCATGATGGAACCTGTGGTGTAGTTCGAGGTGGGAGTGGCAATGGCTTTGGGAAGGGGGAATAAGTTGTGATGGGCTTTCGAGTCCGGTTCCGAGAGTGCTCGGAAAGAGGCCAAGGAGTGATACGGTATTGCTCTGCCTGCCTTGGTTTGTTCTGCTGCTGCTGCTGCTGTTGTTGTTGCTGTTGTTGGGCAGGTGGCGTCTTTACTGGACATTGCTTTCGTGAGTGAAGCTCATTTTTACCGGCCTTATTGGGAAGCCAGAAGCTATCCCAAAGCTCGGCAGCGTGAGTATGATATTGATAGTCGTCATCCAGGGAAGCTTCCGAATCTGTCCTGTCGTCGATCAGACTGGGCGAAGACCCTTCGGATCCCAATGACGCCCTGTCGTCAGAGAAGCGGCTTCTGGTATAGGATGATGGGTGTTCCGGTGGTTGAGGATATGAGTAGTTTGTAACAGGGTAATACTTGGAAACGAGCTTAAGATCGGCCAGCTTGCTAGAGCGCTCCATGGTGGATCGATGAATTGGCAACTTGAAATTAACTTGCAACAATATTGGTATCGAAACGAACAAGTCAGGGATGCAGACGGCATGATATACAAATAAATATGCAAGCAGACGAGGAGAGCAGAGCTGTCAAAGGACGCTGAAACATAAGCGTGGGGCCACCACACCCACTGGATGCTTTGCATTACATGTGTCTAAGTGTTGATCAACTTGTTGGTCTTGTTCAAGCATAATACGCCCTTGACCTGGAGGGACCATTCCTGCATAGAGGGGCTGCCAGGTCTAACCATCTAGCCATCCCTCTTGTCAGACAACCTCAAGCATTCCGGGACTTGCAACTTGTTCAAGGGCCTGTGCTTGGGCTAGTTTGGGCTCGGGCCTCGGGGGTTTCTTTGGTATGCAGGCGCGATTGATCCCTTGCGTCATTCTCTTCGTCTGTCAGTTCTCTCTTGCAGTATCCGTATACTCTGTCTGAATGTGTGGTGGGTTTATGCAATTTTGCTATGCGGCTGATGCTAAGCACTGCGAATGCATCTACGGCGGAAGCAGGGCCATGTAATGTCATAATTCATAGAAGAATTAGATCTGGACAAAGAAAAGCAGTCAGATGTGGGAAATGCAAAAATAGCCATACTAAACTGACACGGAACAAAGGATAAAGCTGGGCAGTGACACACAATACAGTCCAGCCCAGTCCGCTTGACCCGTTTGTGAGAACAAGAAAAAAGTCTTCATGTGGTAATGGCATGATACACTCGCATCCAGACTGTCCCAATGGGCCTGGTTTTCTCAATATGGGTTATCTTTCCAGTGTCCGACTAGTTTTGTGTCGCGGTTCAGCATGCGCTGCCACCATCCCTTAAGCGAAACGGCAGGTTTCCAAGGAATCGGGTCCATCGTTAGACACGTAAAGCTCGCGAGGTCTGATCGTTGGGGAATGCACTGGACTTTGTCCACTGATTGGGGAACAAGTCTGGTGTTTGAAGGTCCGTGGCCGACGCCTTTGAGCCGTTGAAACCGCCATGAGGCATAGTCACGTTCTCTTGTATTCGCGATCGCCCTCACAAATGATAGCAGCGTGTGTTGGCACGCATCTCTACCTGTCCGAGTCGCGATAAGGCATTCAATATGGAGACCAGCGAGACCTGAGCCAGCTGGATGAGACTGAGCAAGAGCCTGGCTCACTGGCAGAGACACCGGAAAGCCACGGGCAGTGCCGAGTCTTGGGGCGTAGAGACATCCTCCCTGCTTGATACCGAAAAAATGAGAGACCTGCACGGCCTCTGAGTGGAGTCGTGAGACACTTGTCTCTGATAGCTTAGAATATCATCGGATGAGCATCGTTTGGGCAAATATTGTGGACTTTTATCCGGAGCAACGCGCTCGTGGTGGATAAACAAAACGTTCGATTTTATCTGGATGCATAGGCCGGTACCTCCGCGGTCTTAGAGCTTGGAAACTGTTCCAAAAGGAAAGGGTCGAGATCTTGCAGGTTGGTGATGATGGAGGGAGAGTAGGGATGAGTTGGTAAATTGTTAGTGCCAGTAGCCCTGGGTTAGTTCCTCCGTAGTTACGTACGTAGGGTAGGACGACTTTTCGGAAGTGACATCGAGCTGAAGTTTACTAAATATCGCCCTGCTTGTGGTTTCTCTAGCCGATACTGAAAAATGATACGGAAGAGTGAATACAGTACAAACCGAATCCCTATGACTATCCCTAGTAAGACTCCCGGCTTGTCTAACACCTGCTGAATGAGTTTGTGAAACTACGCCTACACATGTGCACTAGTTTGACATCGTCACAAATGCAGGGTCCCCTTCAGTTCATCCAATTCCACGGAACACCCTCTAAACATTATTGAGATCATAATTACAATCGAACGTAGTTTATTAGTGTAGTTTATAGTCTCCGAATAAATGTAATCTGACCGTGTACGGTATTGCAAGCCCTTAATCTGTAACTTACTATGCATTGTGAAGAAGCGAAAATACACCCTTGGGTTAAAGTTTTTAATACTCCCTTAGTAGTTATCCAAGTTCCCTCTTACACACATTGTGTCTACCTCAACATCGGTTGGGACTTCCCCCCACACATAAAAGCTTTCTTTCCTTCAGACAAAAGAACATGTTGAACCCCTTGTCCAATTGTCAGAATTAACTTACTCATACCACCTGAAAAGGCGTGCAGCAGCCGTGTGCCTTAGGGCAGTGACCCCTTCCCTTGACAGCATAGGCTATGCATGTCTTGGAAAGGTCTCGTGTCAGATCATCAGCAGTAAGAACATGCCACGGCTTCCAAAATCCTCGATCGGCGATTAGGGCCAGATCTGTCCTTCTTCACAAGCGGGTCGTTAGTCATGACGTCAAGAGTGGTGTTTCTGACTGTTTGAGTATGTTTCGTCGAAGAGAGGAATGGCGATGGTGCTTGAAGAGACGTTATCAAGCATCTCATAGTGTTTATGTACGTCCAGTGTGCCAAATAGTTATTTGCTACCCAGCAGGCGACAGATGGCAACTTATGCGGTTATTTACTAGGTGAGATGCAGGGGAACGCCGTGCCTGCATCTTAGCTGCATACAAGTTACAGTATGCATATTGTTGAGCTGTTAGGGGAGAATATATATCCAACGAGAGCCTGGTAAAAGAGCACGGACGGCGACTATCTTCTATGGCTGCATAGTAGCTTCATCCGACCAACCGGGAATCTCTTGGGACTGGCTTTCAGTTGACCGACTGAAGGTGTTCGTGATAAGTTGTTAACCCATAGAGGAACCATCTCGACGCTCTCGAAGAAGCATATGCAACTCGAGAGGCGTCCAGTGAGTTAGTTTAGATGGCGTACTTAGTTCATAGCAGAACCAGATATGTCAGGAATAGGATTTGCTCAGTAGGGATGCAGTTTGTGCAGTGGTTGCAACCACTCATGCGATTTTGTTCGATCGCTCGATCACCCAAGACACTCTTGGCTTTACGAGATTTTCAACATGTTATAAGAAGCGATGGGCTCATTAAACTTGCGGTTCCCTCCATATCTCACAGAATGAGAGCTTTCCCTCGACTGAGGTGATGGCTGATGGGAATTTTCATACCTCTTCTCATTATTACCACATTGAAGATGTTTACGAACTTTGAGAAATCAGCTGATATCACTTGCACCACTTCATTCCAACGCACTATCTGACACCTTAGCAATAACAACTATCACACAACGCCCGGAAGAGCAATATTGGCAGCTCGTGATTGCCAAATTGCTAAGCTCAACGCTGAGGTTAGATCCTAGACTTTCTCTGCCGAACCTTTCGAGCGCAGAAATACACATATAATGGAGCCGACCAAAATGTTATCAGACAGAACAGTGGCAGAACGACCAAATGAACATTCGAGTTTCACTGTACTGTCTAAGACAGAGAGAAAGAAACACCGACTGAAGGGATAGGATGGGATGTACTAGACCGACGCGCTTCCGAAGGATGGATATGTTTGTCTTCGGCACAAGCCGATGTTTACAAAACAGTTTCGGGCGCAAATCCCATCCATATCTGTAGATAGATCCCCAGGCCCCAGATCTTTTTTCAGTCACTCAGCTTCAAGCCTTCAGCTCGATTTGGACCAAACTAGGAACACAACTTTGATTGGCGACTGAGGGCCCAAGAACCGGGGCGTGCCGTGGTTCCCGCCCCTCCAGACTGCATCTGGAATAGACTGGGTTGACGAGTGTGCAATGGGCATGGGTTGATAGCCATTTCAAAGTGGTAACTGGAGTTGAAGAAGTTGATATAAACTGACTTTAGGGCAGAAACCCGCATAGTTCAGGTCCAAGATGCGTTGGCGTTGATATCAATCAGCCTTGAGACCGGCTGAGTGCCTCGAAACAGAACATGCGGTATACGGCAATATGCAGTATGCGGTATGCGGTATGCAGCTGTGGAAGACGTGGCAGACCACCGTTGTTCCAACTTCCGCCTAACGCCATGACGCAGCGTTGCACCCGGCCCCATTTACAGCTAACCAGCTGCTCGGTGCAGGCGGAAAGCTTTCCTTTGAGGTAAAGTTGGGCCAAAACCAGGGAGGCTTGGGCGGGATCAAGATCCGGCACCCGGAGATGGACAACAAAGCAACGTCTTTTATTAACAAGGACAAGAATCAAGACGAGCCCTAAGTTTCCATTAGCGCGGCGTGGTTTTGCTTTGCAAACTCGAGGCCAATGGTCAGCATGGCAAGGTGCCAGCCATATCGTCCGCCTTGCCTTATTGTCAGTTGTGTGCCCAAGGTTCCCCGGCGTTGGGTCAGCTTCTGTTCTACGTTGAACCCTGTATCTCAGGGGGAGGGTAGGTTCAAATGAATGAGACAGATGATGGCGCGCTGTCTCTACGCGTGGGAATTGGAGGTCGAGGCTCCTAAAACGGCCTGCGACGCGTCTGCAAGAGAGACGGAAATCATGAGAGAACTGCTGTGTCAGTCCTTGGTAAGGTAGGAGGAGATGAGACGGGACGATAGAGAGGTCTGAGTTAGATAGATAGATGCTCTAAGTTACCAATTTGAGATATCAAACCAGACAAAAGGAACGGGTAGGCGGGCCAAACGTCAGTCCCGAGACAATGCAATACATGACAGAAACAATCTCTATAGTTTTGGTAAGGGTAAATTATGCTTGCTGTCCCTTGTAATTGTCATATGCACTTGGTATGTCTCTCAGCTTCAGGGTCGCAGATGATTACATAGAGACTCGGCTACAGCTGCTCTTTAGAAACTCAGCCAAAAGCGAAAATTCCTGATAAGATTGTGAAAGTAATTGTCGATGTCGCCGTAGCTGCGCTCGCAGGCTAATGCCAGTCATTGCCAAAGACTATTCTTAATCCTCAATCCTGGTTAGACCTTAAGTAAGATATAGTGGCAGAATATCAGTTGCATCAGCCCTCCGTACAGAGTCCAGACATCGTTACTTTAGCTGATGAAAAGCTCGGCCAACCTTCCTTCCTTGACCAAGCCAAAAACTGGGCGCGATCAATTAAGTCATCAGTCGCGGCGCATGAAAGTTAGTTGAGGGAAGGACCGCAGCGCACTGCAGTGCAGCTTCCTTACCTTAGACCCTACGTCAGTGCGCACTTCCTTTCTTCCTCCTCCCCTTCCAACTCTCTCTATCTTCTTCACTCACTTTCACCTTCACCTTCTTCAAGTGCACCGCCTTTTCACACCCAAACAATGACCCGTCACGTATGAGAGTGAAATCTCAGCACATGCGTGGACAACAAGAGCTTCGAAAATACGCCATTGGCCTGTAAGGAGGAGCATGTTCGCGTTACGCTCCCTTGCTTCCAGTTTCCCAGCCGCTCGATTTACTTAGCTGCACTTACGGGCTCCGAGCTGCGCAACGCAAGATTGCGCGACGATTACAGACGACCAAGAACCAGAAACAGATTCGCTGGACGAGCAAAACTTTCCAACGCATTCAAAGGGTCTCCCGACCAAACAGAACGACTCATTAATTAAACGGCCACGCGCGCGCAAAACGCCAAACAGACCTGCCCTGCGTTTCTTACACGCGCTAGGATCCTGAGTACATGCGATCGCGCTCATTGAGCCGTGGTATTTCTACAGCTTCAAACGCATGGAGCAATTGGCTATTTCAGAGAGCATTTGATCATCTCTCGGGCTGGAAATTTCACATATCGTGTGCGCATTGTGTGTTGTGTGCGAAGTACTTGCAGCTCCAAGGTCCTTTTCTCTCTTACTAGTGGCCCGTTTCTTAGAGACCTCTGGGCTTGTCTAGACCTTGGCCTGGTGAGCGGTCACTGCAGCTCCTAGCACCAACCCCTCCAATTTTCCAGCATTGGGCCCGGCTTTAGGTTCCCTGCCACCAGCTTTTTTTTTGACATCACCAGCCGGCGCCCATCGTCTTGGGCTCGCATAGACCGACTCTTCTCACCTTAATCTCGCTCGTCTCAACATTCCAGTCGGGCATTTACACTTTCGATCCCGTCTCAAGTCGACTCAGACTGACTGAGACCTGATTGTCCTTCCCGAGACCATTATTCTCACTCTCCATCTGAGAAACGGTGCTCTAATCTGATCGGTTCACTTTTTGGCAAAAAGAACCCGACTTTGTACAACGCATCAGAAGCGTCCCCCACTCCACCTCCACCGCAACGCAACCCACCACCAGCGCCCGCTGGTGAACCTTCAACTTGTCGAATTACCGTGACCCAATTCCTCGCCCTTTCAGCGCTGCAGACGTGAGCCGATTTCGTTCATCATCTGCTTCTTACGACCGTCACGACTTTAACGCGCCCACGACCCCTACCCAGCAACAGCAACGCCAGCACTCAAGAGTTAGAAGCTTCAGCTCACGGACGCTGTTCAATCAGACGTCGGATCCTATCGAGCGACTCTCTACGCCCCGAAGTCTTCGTCGAACTCCTAGATTTGACGCACCTCCGACTCCAGCCCCTGAGCAACGTCAAGTTCATATCGCAGCCGCTTCCGTCGGATTTGAGCCCAGGACAACCCTCGCTCCCGCCGACAACCTACCGGAGAACCATCCCACTGTACTTGGTCTGATTCCCGTCCGTTCAGCGCCGCCTCAAACTCACCGGCCCCGTCGACGGCTTTCACAGGATCTGACTGAGGATCCTGACGAGGTATCTTCGGAACGTCCCCAGTCACCTCTGAGAGCGACTCCCTCTGTGCCTGTAAACTATCCTGAACCACACCCGGCTGTTAAGATCTCCAAGCACACCCACAGCGCTATCCTCTTTGCACTCGAGGAGGCGCTGCGCAACCCCAATCCTTTCACTCCAGATCTCGAAGAGGAATCTGCAAGCATGGCTGATCTTATGGCTACTGGAGGCATGCCCCCAGCGTCCAATGGCAAGCCAGCAGCCCCTCCGTTCCGCCCTGGCTCAGCTCCCGGTCAAACCGGCTCACCTTCTGGTATCAGAGGGCCGAGAATGATTATGCAGGAGCGTGCAGCTCGAGAGGCGCGACAACGCGCCGAGGCAGAGGCGCAACAACGAGAGAGAACTGAGCAGGAGGCGCGCATTTTGGAACAGGCCAGGAGAGCAGAAGAACAGCGTAGATCTGTTGGCGTTGCTGCTGGGCAGGGTACTGACGCAGAAGCGCGTCAGTCAATAAACCCTCAGCGACAAGCGCAAGCCGCCCCCGATAACACATCAACCCGTCCGCGGGCAAACACTACTTCCCAAATACCACCTACTCGACACGGGCGATCGAGCTCTACTAACCAACCGCCCCCTCAAACATTTACCGGGCCAGCGCCAGTCGCGCAACCCAATTTCGCTGCACAAGGTGTAGAAAGCGGAAACCAGGGTGGCGCTGGTGGTTCCAAGACACGGAACTCTTTCCCTCATGCTTTTGAGCGATGGGAGACATTATCTGCCCATTGGGAGGGTCTCACTAGCTACTGGATTCGCAAGCTTGAACAAAACAAGGATGATCTTAATCGGGACCCTCTGAATCAACAACTGGCTCGTCAGGTAACGGATTTATCCGCTGCTGGGGCTAATCTTTTCCACGCTGTTGTTGAGCTCCAGCGACTGCGCGCAAGCTCCGAGCGAAAGTTTCAACGCTGGTTCTTTGAAACCCGCGCGGAACTGGAGCGTGCGCAAGAAGTCAATGCAATGCTGGAAGCTGCCCTGGACCAAGAACGTCGAGGGCGAGCTGACGCCATCCGGGATGCTCTGGAAAATGAGCGTGGAACTTCTAAAGCCCAGAAGCAGCTAACTGAAATGCGTAAAGAGCTGTCCATTTCTAAGGAAGAGGCACGTCGGGCATGGGAGGAACTGGGACGACGCGAACAAGAGGAGCGCGATAGAACACTATCCCTCCAGTCAGGGCAACCAACTATTGTTGGTGGTGTCCAAGTCGTCCCTATGACCCAAGGCGGTCCTAGCCGAAGAGCTCAAGGAGCCTATCAGGCTGAGTACGGGTCAGGTTACCCTCCTGAACCGACAACATCCCCCCAGCACCAACTGCCTACAACAAGTTCTGGCGAGCAATATCGCCAACAGGGTGGTGGTCTTCACGCGCCAGCGTCAGAGGGTGGTTACAGCGAAGGTGAGTACGTGATTGATGCAAATGGGAACTTCCTGTTGGATGCCCAAGGAAATAAGATTCCCTTCGCTGGACCACCCTCTACGTATTCCGGTTCTGATGGTGAAGCAGAAGAGTATGCGACACCCGCTACCACCAACCCGCCAAGCGGTAAACAGGATTCTCCTTCCACCTCTACTGGAGGGGGAGGAGGCAACGGCGGCCAAGGCCAAGGCCAAGGGCAGTGGACCGGGACATACTCAGACCCTCAAGATTATTCTGGTCAAGGATATGCTACTCCTGGCTGGGAGACAGTCCCTCGCCATCACCACCCGACTCGGCTGAGCGATGTCATGGAAGAGGAGGATGAACGCAGCAGAGCCAGTACGAGCCGTGTCTAGGACTTTACGAGTTCGTGTTGACACAAATAGCCAACGTATATACTGTTCTCTTTCCTGTCGCTAATCTGGTTGTAAACCAACTACGCACCTATTTCAGCTTAAGCGTCACTCTCGAATGAGATACAGCAGATTTTGTTTGCTCGATAAGGACCATCAGTTACAGCTTGCTCATTCGCGCATCATCGCTTTATTACAGCTTCGTTCTTATTTCATACCAAAGAAATTGGGTTCCGGGTCGAGCTTTGATATATGTATATTCGACTGGAGGAGTCCCTTAATTAAGTCCACGTCTAGAGGACTTTCATGTTTTAATTTCAACCACGCCTCCGGTTCTGTCTTCTTTTCGAATGAATTGCCTGCTAATCACCAAATTGTGTTGATTCATTCTCTCTACTCATGGAAGCAGGTTGGGGACGACGTGGCATACCAAGTTACCTTACGACTTCTCGTATGTCTATTACACTACCTTATACCTGAAGTCTCTCATCATAGGAACTCCCAGCGACTGCACCAGCGAGCACGAAAGACTTACATTGTAAAAAATCAACTTTTCATCATACAGCACCCCTCATGCATCTGATTGGCGCATGATATTCAATACGACTGTTAAGATGGGGACATGGGGACATCTGGAGTTCGCATCTATGTGAACGCATGGTTTCATTCTTCAAACGAAAAAGAGATGATGGAGATTGGAGTTCATGGTTTTTTTGGAGTACGGAGCACGGAGAAAATTGGAGTTTATTGCTGTTTCTTTTTGCTTGTCCATGTGGACGAGTATGAGGTCCTAGTCACTTAATATTTGCTAAATGGGATCGGTGTCGAAGGGCCAGGTTCATAACGATTAGAGTACCGAGTCAATTTAAGAGCTTTATTGCATGGACAAGAAAGACAGTTCACTGCGTGAAGCCCATGAATGTTGAATTTGAAATATTCGGTTTATCTGATATTTCGCGGCTGAAGCATCTGGGTCTCACAAAGGGTACCAAACTCGATCGTCGATGTGTTGCTATCATTAACATCCATTGAAACCTAAAAGAAAAAGTATATAGATATGAACATGGGGCGTGCAAAGGGTTGCCTACAAACCATCAGAGCTTTCGCGCCACTAACACTAACCAAGAAACCCAGGAACTTTACACAAAGAAAACGCCTTTCGTTCGCCTCCCCTGTTCTCGCACAACTCTGTGATGCTAGATGGGTAGACATTTCATATTCATACAGCTGCGTCGCCCCTTGCCTCAGCGCCTTCCTGTTGGGACGCGGAGCCCCATGGGAAGCCGTCGCTGTTGCTACCTTGCGACGGCTGGCGACTTCTGCCCCTCAACCAACTCAAGGAGAGGATGTTGCTGAGAGCGCCGGATTCTGTGGAGCTCCTGTTTCTTTGATGCCGACGAGCGACAAGGCCGGGGAAGCCGGTGCTCTTCCGCCTTCGTCGGGTCAATTTTCGAGGGGTAGACTCGGTGCTTGGGCCGGACTCTTCACCGCCAGGGCCAGTTGTAAGAGTCCTCTTAGTTGGTAGAAGAGGTGATGATTCTGCATGACGCTGCAATGTACTAGACCGCCGCCTGCTGCCCGGGGTAGTGGGCTCATCTCTATCCTCCAACTCGCCCCATATCTCAGCCCGCTCGGCCCACCGAGGGGTTCTCTTGCGAGAAGGGACCAGCGGTGTCTCATCAGTTGTGGGTGGGAATGTCTGGTATGTATGTGGAGTGGAATCATCATCGGCGACGGCATTGTCTGAACCAAGCAGAGATTCCTCCTCCTCAGTATCCTCCACTAGTCCAAGACCAGGCGCGAGAGACGACTGGCCAACGCCGGGTGTATGCTGCTCGTCGCTCAATCGCCATGATAACGCCAGTACGCCAGACAAGAGAATGAGTGTTCCCAAAGCGATGAGACATGCTCTACGGGGCGATATTAGGCTTGTTTGGTTGAAGTATATCAAGCCGTCTAGAATGGCAATGATGTTGTAAACGCAGAAAACCAGGGGATAAAGTACTGAGGTTGAGACGAGTTTGAGACCTCGATGTAAGTAGTAAAGTTGGCAAAGCGCCAATGCGACAAGAGCTAGGACAATCGCCCATGATTGCCAATGCACGAACTGATTACGTCCTGCGACAGTCTTGATAACCAACTCCACGGAGGATTTGGCGAACAAAAGGGCATGAGCAGAGAGATCTCCACTGATGACACCGTATGTAATGCCTCGAGCCAGTCGGAATCGGGCGTCATGAGACAGACTTGACATGCTGTTGGTCAAGTCAATGGCCAACGCAAGAGTGATGACGAACAGCGCTTGGAAAATCATCCAGATGATAAATGGTCTCCTCCCCAGGAGCGCCAAAAGTTCGTTCAGGTCATGCGCTGGCGAGGGGATAGCTCCAAATATTCCGATCAACACAGCACCCGATGTGACGAGGATTGTACCAGATAACGACCACTTTGTGAAAGGCTCGCTGAGGATGAGCGATGCGCATATGGAGTTGAAAACAAGGCCGGCAGCCTGTAGAGTCGAGAGAACGGGAAGTGGAAGTGTCGAAATCTGGATACTACTTCCTAAAAGGTTCGCCACGATAAACATGCCCATTCCAAGCTGCCATCTCCTCCGTCGATATGGTGGTCGTCGAACATCGTGGGGTCCTTTTTCGTCCTCGAGGATATGCGACTTTCGCTGTAAGGTAAGACCTAGACTCTGGACACTTGTCGATAAAAGTCCAACAATAATTCCTAGCTATATTCGAAGTTGTCAGTGTACTGGTTCGTCATTGAGCGCTACACCCGACGTACAGCTATGCTCCCTCCAGAAGAGATGCCGTCAAGCAACCCCATTGCGCCTATGCCAGGTCCAAGGTCATCGGGCAAGGGAGAGTTGAGGCAGGTTGTTGAGACGTCGCATAGGCAGTGTGCTTGCTATAGTGATCGCTTCGTGTCACTGGATTTGGTGAGGGTGTTGTTGATTCGATGGAGTCAATGTCGTTGAAGCGCCGGCATGCAATGTGGGAGGTTGCTGGGCTGTCGCCAACTGAACGTGGACGCGGATGTGAACGTGGACGTTGTATACTGTGTTGGCGCCAGCACCTCAAAGGGGGGATCAAAAGCTGTTGAAACCGAAAAAGAGATGTTTAATTCAACAAGATAGTAATGGAATATGTCTTGGATTCCAACTAATCAATAAGAAAGTCGGAGGCGGGCAAGCTTGAGTCGTGCGTAGGACACCTGACGTGAGTACGGATACGGCGTAGTTAGTATCCGTATAGGCTTGCAAGCTCTAAGTTAGCACGAGATTGGCTAGCCACAGTGGCGGTGTAGTTCCATACAATGAGTGCATAAAGAGTAATAATGTTTTCGCAATATCATTTGGCCAACAGCGACTTTGTAGGCAGTAACAATACTAGAAGGTATATCAGATATGACATGAGTATAGCTTTATTATTATTCATGTATTTGTATTACTCGAATATCCTTAACTAGCTAAGCTATGTCTCTCAATATCAGCAATAATGGTTCCCTCTGATCAATGACCGCATACGTACAGTACTACTCTAAACAGCGGGGACCAACTGTGGCTTGGCCACCGAAGCTCCAGTTTCCCTGCTGGAGCACAGTAAGATACAGCTAAGGAGCTGGTAGGCTGGGTTTCGGGCGGCTGGCGTCACATCAATAGCTACCAACTCCATCATAGTCCATCGTCGACCTTACTAACAAGAGGCCATCGCCAGCCTTTTATCGCTTCATCTTTGACCCCAACAAGGTCACAATCCTTTATCCCTCAAACCCTTTGAACCTCATACACTCCGAATAAAGCCGCCCATCATGTCGCAACACGCCTTGTCCGACCAGCAGGTACGCATCTCCATGCTCAAACGCCGCATTGCGTTGCCCGTATTACCAGACATGTCCCTTCTAACGCGCGATACCCCAAACAGGTCAACAATGAGCTCAGCAAGATGACGGCGTTCATCAAGCAGGAGGCCATGGAGAAGGCCCGCGAGATCGAGATCAAGGCCAACGAGGAGTTCGAGATCGAGAAGTCTAAGCTTGTTCGCCAGGAGACAGACGCCATCGACACCCAGTACGAGAAGAAGTTCAAGCAGGCCACCATGTCCCAGCAAATCACCCGCTCCACTGTCTCCAACAAGACGCGACTCAAGGTTCTCGGCGCCCGCCAGGAGATGCTCGACAACATATTCGAGGAGGCCCAGAAGAAGCTCGCTGAGGGTGCCAAGGACAAGGGCAAGTACCAAAAGGCTCTCAAGGGCCTTCTGCTCGAAGGTTTCTACGCCCTCAACGAGCCCGAGCTGCAGGTTCGCTCGCGCAAGAAGGACTACGACGTTGTCAAGAAGGCAATCGAGGAGGCCGCCAAGGAGTACAAGAAGGAGCTTGGAAAGGACGTCACGGCAAAGATCCAGGAGGACGACCCTCTCCCTGAGGGAATGTATGTTGCGAAATCTCACGCAGAGTTCTTGGGAAGGAGTGCTAACAGTGTCACAGTGCCGGTGGTGTATCCATCATCAGCGGAAGCGGAAAGATT
This sequence comes from Fusarium avenaceum, assembly GCA_025948275.1. Taxonomy (NCBI): domain Eukaryota; kingdom Fungi; phylum Ascomycota; class Sordariomycetes; order Hypocreales; family Nectriaceae; genus Fusarium; species Fusarium avenaceum. The sequence continues at coordinate 2,960,696 of CP109669.1, forward strand.
GACATTGATAACACCTTCGAGGCTAGGTTGCGACTGCTGGAGGAGTCTGCGGCACCTGCAGTGCGAGAGGCTCTCTTTGGAAAGAATCCTAACCGCAAGTTCACCGACTGAGCTTCTTTGGCCGTTATTGTTATCTCTATATGGGTGACTATACTTATACTCCAGCCCGCTTCGATGCCCGCACGACTAACAAGGCTTTTCAACCATCCACGACCCGCATTGTTAATCAGTCTGTGCTATGTGGTTTAGAGGCTGCGTATTGTGTTCAACTTGTTTTGACTGATTTGGGACTTGGCCCGTGGTAGAATTGATTACACGTTTAAAGACTCGCTACAAGCAATATCCAGTGAAACGCCATATACCTAGACCTCCGTGCGCCTTATCTCAGTGACATTTGTATCACTTGAATCTAACCACAATCGTGTCCGTCTCTGTTGCTTCGTTTAAACCCTCACCTGTTTCCAAAGGTGACTGTTTTGCTGTACTGTCTGAGGTGTTTTTTGGAACTTTACGCAGGAAGTTCTTCATGTAGTCTTGCTGTTTTGGAAGAAAAGGGTCCTCTCTTTGACCAGGGAGGTCAAAGATACTCTTCTTGGCTTTGCGGCGTGTGCGAACGGAGTGTGCAAGTCGCTGCTGCACCCATTCAATAACGCTCTTGGCTTCAGTACGAGCGAGCTTCATGCCCGCATCGTTGATCTTTCTCCAAATTTCCCTCAGTCGAACTGCAAGCGCGTCGATATCGCTGTTGAACTGCTTTTCCGCTTCTGGGTCATCGGATGGTATAAATGAACCATCATCCACCACAATATTAAGGAGGAGGATGTTAGCTTGTAATTCGGTGAAGTCTGTTTGAGGCCCAACGAAGAAGTCCTCATGGTCTAGAAGCTCGATGATGCCACGAATAGTAACAGTATCGTCGGGATGATGGCGTCCCAAGGACGGATCATCAAATAAGGACGCTATGGCCAGCCTTCGTCTCAGTTCATGAGGTCTGGTTTTGCTGATTGGAAGACAGGCCAAAGCATTCGTTCTTACACATTGTGCTTTGACGAGTATGTGCAACAGTGTACAGGTCTCAAAGCACTGTCTGTACGTTAGTAATAACTCTACAGCAAACAGGGAATACCACTTACAAATGTGTCCCAGCTGGACTGGGGAATAGCTTCGAGAAGGGCCTCTATCGCAGTCTCGTAAGTGATCAGAAGGTTGATGTCATATATCAAGAACTTGTCCATTGACATGAGCAAAAGTGTCCGCGATGCGTAGAATATGGATTCCTGAGACATGTACGGCGACATGGCCGCGAGGAGTGATAAGAAGGAACCGAGAGGTGACCAGTCGCGGGCACCATAAGGCTCGATATTGGGCTTGGTTAAATTCAACTCAGAGTCCCGCTGCGCGAGCTCGGGGGCAGCACCAAATCGATACAGCAATTCCTCCAGTCGCTTTGGTGTAATAATACGCTCAATCGAACCGGGGCAACTGCTAAGTAGGTTACAGTATTCTTGTCTTGTGAGGGTCGACTTCTGTGCGCAGAGCTCATCGAGGATCCATTCAAAAAGCTCATCTGGCAGTCCTCCTTGTAGTTGGAGAAGGGACAAGGGTACGCCAGAGGCCAGATGTTGTTCTCGAGTCTGATGATCGCCCTGGGTCAACAGTCTCCAGGGCCCCTTACTGAACTTCTTGGGGGCGGCCTTGGGAGAGGGTAACGTATAGTCTTCACGAAAGAAGCAATACCGAAGTTGCGACTGTCCAGGCTCTGATCTCTGGACTGCTCTTAAAACTTTCTGGGCATCGTGGCCAGTACTGTTTTTAACAATATCTTCCATTGCATCTCGTGATGTCTCATCTGTTGACATGCGCTCATGTCCTTGGTCATCAAGTTTTGAGAAGGCTTTAGCTCTCACCGAGCTTGCGTTTGTCGCATCATCCTGTCTAGCATCCTTGGCAAGAGCCTTCAGATCGAATTTATGCCTCGATATTATTGCCAAGGGAGATGCATGGAACTCGACCGCGGTTCTCTTGGCCTTTGGGGTTGCGAAGAGATTACGGACAGGAGAGCCAGTTATTTTACCTGGACGACCTCGCCCAAGAATTGTAGATAGGTCCTCGAGTGAGTCGTCTGAAGAAGACCCAAAGTCATCCTCATCATCTGAAGCTTGGATCTCACGATCAGGAGGCGGAGATGGCGGTCTCTTTATTGGTGTCGTTGTCTTTTGTTCCAATGGGGATGAAGTCGGTTGCGTAGGTGCTGAGGGTTTGGAAGCTTTGGGCGTTTGAGACCTTGTCACGGGTTTGAAGAAACTCATAATACTCCCATTTTTGCCATTTTGCGACATATTGTTTTGCTTTGATGAAAAGCGTGCAAAGTGATTGATTAAACGGTCACAGCATGTGCATGAGGTTCAGGTCGTGGTGTATAACCATCACTGGTACAGACAGGCAGGTATAGGGTTTGTGGACAAGGAGAGTAGGTACCGAACCGCGTAAATTGGTTAAGACCAGGACGCGTTCGGAGGGGCATTGTGGCTTGTGGCTTCTGTGTGGCTACGGCGGCCACTGTGGCTACCGGGTAGGCTGCTCTGAAGGAGAGCTTGATCGTGAATAAGAGACTGATGAGGCTGGCTTGGTTATGAATAGTACCAACATCATACGACCTTTTTTAGTGCTGAGTAGAACAACTCTCCATTGACAGTTCCTAAACACAGCAAAATATCTTATCTTGGCCGCTTACTTTCCTCACCCTATAGGTGTAACCTCCCTCTCCGTGGCGCTGCTCTCACTGAGCGGCCAACGGAATGGGCAACAGTCCTTGGTTACAGCCCCCTTTTATTAGAGCTACCATCAGAATTTCCAGAAGAGTCTCTATCTCGGGCATCGATCTTCTAGCTCACAGCTTTGACCAGGGCTTTTATCGAGATATATATCCGTAGACGTACTACGTAATGCGGTTGTTTTTAGCTCAGAGGTTCGTGCTCAAGATACGCGGCGTCACCCACATCCAGCCGCTATGGTTTGGAAAAGGGGGATTTATCATGCGCTTCATAACGATACCACTGGAAAGGGAATGATAGTCGGGAATGGAGCCTTGAGTTCATTCCTGCCACTTGTTTGTATTACTGCACAAATCATAACGCAGTATCCGTAAACAGTTGCACATCACCAAATTCGGGATAAGATCCTTGTGTCTGGCATGCGATGCGAGAAGCTTACGTGCGTGCACCCATTTTCATTCCGACACTGGCTCGATTGAAAGAGATTTTGTTGCATCCTGTACGGATACTCTGGAGAAACAAGCACGACAATGAGTAGTAGTTCATCGCCTCGGCATCCGGTCTCGACGAGGCTGCAGTGCTTGTGATATGATGACGCCTGTCATTATTAATTATCAATGCCGAGGAATACGATAATATGTCATTGGTGATATGGCGCAAACCCCCAATCCGCGGCGAACACAAGCACAGCCCGACATGTCCATTCGATACTTTTGAAGGCTTGGACCAGAAGTGATGGATCGCATGGATCTGACCACCTTCTTAGCCTGGGCATTTCTTGGGACGATGAAAAAAGACCTTCACCCTGAAAGACCGATATTCGAAGCTTGACTCAATCTACAATTCCTGAAACGCCAATCTCATACTAAGAAGGCTATCGAGATAGAGACTAAGGCTTCATCTCTGTCCCGCAACTAATCATATGCGGTCAAGTATCAGATGGCTTACTTGGAGTATATTATATGAGTTTGAAGATCCAGCTTTACTCGTGACCTTTGACAACCCCCCTACCAGTCTTGTTACTGGAAATTTGGACCGGCAGAAGGTAAGGTTGGTAGGTTCAGGAGACCCCTAACAAGGGTCGTCTCCAATGAATTGACGAAACAAGGAGCAAAGGGCACCCGTGTTCCTGAGCTGCACTGAACTAGGTAGAGATTTGAGACAGGGGGTCTTTCGAAGTTCTTTTGATGTACTTTTTACCCAGGGGCCAGCTGTGTGTATATACAGAGTATCGCTGGCACAATGTAACACCGCAAGAGACTGTTTAGACTTTGCGCTTCGTGTTCCCGATGATTGTCGTACAGAAACAGCACAAACTTGAAGAAAAAAACCATCGAATCTCTGAATACTTGATGAGGAGCAAATCGAGTTTGGTGCCAGGCTGAATCATGAAACGTCGATATGAGCGTAATCCTACACTAAGTGGAACCGTGATCCGTCAGCGTCGTCAGAGTCATAAGCCCATTCATTGTATTGCATTGCATTGCCATTGCCATTTACAGCACCACGGCGATGCCGCGCCGCACTCGAGTCTCACTGAATGGGGTTTGTCGGCCTCCGCTTTGTTTGTAAGCCCGCGGCCCCGCGCTGATTTATTATGGTGGCCAAGTCGCCGAGTTTTGTTTCTTTGTCATTGCTGGTGAGGTAACGGCGGGAAAAGCAGAACGTGGCGCTTCCGCCGCTCGTAATTAAACTCCGTGAACCCGACAATGCGGAGGCAATGTCTGGACATAACGGGATTTGCGGAGGCCGTCGAGGAAGAAGAAATGTCCTTACAGGGAAATATCTTTTCCACCGAATTAACAGTCCGGCGTCATAAAACAACAGCAAGCTGGCTACGGAGTATTAGGCAACGCCTTGAAAAGTAGTATACGGCATAGAAGCGAAAAAGAAAAACTAAAAAAACTTGAAAGGCCATGTTTGATGAGGAGCGGATACTCATTGAAGCTACGTGGGGCGTATCTCTCATGAGGCAGGTAAGCGAAGATCTGGTCGAAGCTTGTTCTCAGGTTATAACGAGGCTGTTACATAGAAAGCGAAATCTTGGCCACTTTGATTGACTACCTACCTAGGTAAGGAAACAGTGCTGATAACTTGAATTTCTTATCTAGATATCCCCTACTGCCCTATGAACCGTTATATGTTTTTCAAACTTTGTAATTTATCAAGGGAAACAACCTTAAAAAGAGGAGTTACCATCGCAGCATGTGCTTTGTCGTTCAAGGAAGACAGGGCGACGCCGGATCTTGATGCCGCCAGGCGACTGAACCTGGAAAGATCATCACGCAAGCTTGAGGACCAAAATAGTGGATGGTCCCGTCTTCAAAGTTGAAACAATGTCACCTGGGGCGGCGATGAGTTCTAAGGGACGTTATTGTGCAACTTCTCCATTGTCAAGATTTGTGCAATTATCGCTTTTATGTACGGATGCATATACAGTTTCATACCCAGGAAAGAAGTCCAACGACCGTTAGACTTCCGTCTGTCCAGGGTCACCGATGCGGTGAAGACAAAAAAGCCTCGACGATCAAGCGTAAGATTACTGTAAAGAACCCCCGCCCATTTCTGGCTTACATGATCAGAGGAACAGATTAAAGTAGCGGCGGTGACGGTGTCGACAAAAGCTACCTTCTTCAACTTTATGTATAGACTAGTCGAAGATTGCAGCAAATAGAAGCCTACTATCTGCCTCTCAAGATGCGCGCTATCGCCAGATTTGGTTGTAATGACAACGGTCCGGCCGGGTCGCGAAAAGCCCATATGCGGGCGGAGTCAATAGACGAAGTTGACGGAGCTAGCATCGTCAATGTCGATTGATTTCATCCGAAGCTTCCATTCACGGACAGTCTAGTTACTGCTGTCACAAGAATGTCGGGAATTGGTAGGAGCCGAACTATTTTTGCCAGAGAAAAACAAGCATTGTATCCGTACTCCGTATTCAGGCACACTTTCGCTTGACAGACAAGACAAGACCCCTTGGCAAATTTTAGGCGCGACTTATTGTAGATTTCCCCCTTTGCAAGGGGTAGGCTGGTACTTCAAGGGGGCAGCAAATGCCAGCTGGAGGCGTATGCACCGATAGAGCGCAGGAGGTTACGATCAAAGCTTGTAAAGGGCCGAGCAATTCTTTGACGTTTGGAGAGAGAAAAGGGTTTTGGAACGATGCAAGTGTGTTGAAGCTTCTAGTGTGCACGATATGAAGAGGGACGAGATGCTGTCTCCTTAGTTGTGTTCGATGTATTGTTGTGGTCATGTTAAGGTGGACAGAACCCTGGCTGACAAGGTTCCATTGCAGTTTCCCGTCTGCCCCAAATGGATGTAGCGTCGGGGATATGTAGCGGCCGACTATTCCGTGAGAGGCCCGAGAGAGCCGCCTGTATTCCCAGGGCTGAATGAGGTACGACTTACGAGGATATCTGCTGAAAGCATCTCAGTAAGACAGCGTCCGCTACGAGATGGGAGATGCGATATGATCGCCGAGGATTGATTGTTGCGAGGTGGCTACCATGGTGTAATCGGTAACCGTAGATAAGCAGGGCTGTGGGTGAGAGCAGCAGGTCATATTATACGATTTATTATTATTTATGGATGATCAACGGCCTGGGACGACGGTGCATTAAAGTAACAAGACCGCCTTGCCGGGGGCTGTATGTACCTTCAGAAACCGTAGGGTGAGTGAGGCGCGAGCTAGGCGAGGTAAGCATTGCAGAGTATGAAGGCTTAACGTTAGCTGGTAAAGGCAATGCGAGACAGCGCATCGCATAGGTCAACTTGGGATCATCCATATTCAACTTGCATGCAGGAGAATGGCAAGGTACTTTAGGGGTACATTCCGGGCAGATGAGTGAGTGCGTCGGATGGGCCGGGATCACGACTCCCCACGCACACCCACCCACCACTACCAGCCTATACCCCACGCCCCTGCCACCCACTCTCCACTGCCATTTCCCTTCAACAGCGCTCGACAGCGAGTCCCAGCGGTTGTCTCGAGCGGGTACCGCCTGAAAAGGCCATACGAGAGTGCTAAAGTCCCAGGCCTTTTGGCGGCCACTCACTTTGACTGGCGGATGGGACGGGGAGGGTCTTCCCATGGAAAGTCCACCGTAGCTTTTTTCCCTTGCCGCCCCGTTCTTCCTTTACCTCCTACTTGACTTGACTAGGCCAGGTTGGTTCCATGGTTGCTTACACAATTCCCCTTGTACCGTACTTCCAGCCCATCTTCTCGCTCGCATCTCGTCACCATCAACAACCTTACCAAACACTCCGCGTCTAGTCTGCGTTCCTCTTCTTGCACCGTCTCGACGACTTTTAGACGGCCCTGGCGACGCAGTTTCATACCCGAACAATCAACCCCGTCGTCGCCAATAATAATTTCTTCACGAGCAGCTGGTGTTGCTTCAATTGCACCTGCTCTATTCCTTTCGATCGATTCTCTCTCGATTCTGTCTGTTGCAACTAACCAGACGCTTCTCGCCTCGCTCGACTTCGACCCGCCCATTTCCTCCAATCTGGCTGGCATCGAGGGGCCGATCGGGCGCTTGCCCGCGACTTCATCATGACCACAACAACAACCTCCGACGGTCACCTTGCACCTCAGGATGCTCGGGGTCCTGAAGATCCTCAGCTTCTCAGCGCTACTCAAAGATCGCGATGGGCAACCCAAAGAAAAAGCGTCAACAGCAGCAACAACAAGCGCAGCTCTCTTCTTGAACGCATGGGACACAAGAAGTCGGGCTCAAACGAAAAGAACCCTCCCTCCGACGGATCCGACCCAGGCAATGGCAACACTCAACCACCGCAACCGAATCCCGAGGAGCAGGATGATGGTGACGATGAGTATGAGGAAGAGGAGAACGAGAACAGGACTTTGTTCTTCAACCAACCTCTACCGAGCCAACTTCTAGATGAGCAAGGCAACCCGAGTCAAACATTCACACGAAACAAGATTCGAACAGCCAAATACACACCGTTGTCATTCGTTCCTAAAAACTTGTGGTTCCAATTCCACAATGTTGCCAACATCTTTTTCTTGTTCTTGGTTATCCTGGTCGTAAGTTGACCGACTCCCTAGCCCCCTATAGCCCCGTAAATAACCTTTGACCGTTGTATAGATCTTCCCTATCTTTGGTGGTGTTAACCCAGGTCTTAATGCTGTCCCTTTGATTTTCATTATCGCAGTCACAGCTATCAAGGATGCCATCGAAGACTACCGACGAACAGTTCTCGACATCGAGCTCAACAATGCTCCGGTTCATCGACTACGAAACTGGAACAATGTCAACGTCCTCGAGGGCGATGTTTCTACTTGGCGTCAATTCAAAAAGGCCAACTCCAAGTTGTTCGGCGCCATCTGGCGTGGTTTCCAGTCTATCTGGTCCAAGAAGGCGAAGCAAGAAATGGCCAAGCGTAGGAGTGGACCAGATGAGGATGATGCTCCCCGACCTTCAGTTGAGACGCACCGAACTAGACAGTCTATGCGCCAGTCTATGGCATCCCCTTTCACCGGTCGCGAGTCCTTCATGTCTGCCCGCGAGGACATTCAGATGACACCTGTTCCGTCGCCATCACCTCAGGCTACACCGCACATCCAATTCGAGATGCCCGACCAGCAAGATGCGAAACGCGCAGCTGCCTTGATGCAGATGAAGTCTGACTTCATCAATTACAGTCACCCTGCGTCAGGTGCCCGATTCCAGAAAGATACGTGGAAAAGTCTTGTTGTCGGCGATTTTGTTCGTATCTATAACGACGAGGAACTGCCTGCCGATGTCATCATCCTCGCTACTTCCGACCCAGACGGAGCCTGTTATGTGGAAACGAAGAATTTGGATGGCGAAACCAATCTCAAGGTTCGCCAGGCTGTGCGTTGTGGACGATCGCTCAAGCATGCCAGAGACTGTGAGCGCGCCGAGTTCATGGTCGAAAGTGAGGGTCCACAGCCCAACCTCTACAAATACAACGGTGCTATCAAGTGGAAGCAACCCGTGCCTGGCTACCTGGACGATGAACCTGAGGAGATGACGGAACCCATCACTATCGACAACCTTCTGCTACGTGGCTGTAACCTTCGAAACACCGAGTGGATCGTTGGCGTCGTTGTCTATACCGGACATGACACCAAGATCATGATGAATGCTGGTATCACTCCTAGCAAGCGTGCTCGCATTGCGCGAGAGATGAACTTCAACGTTGTTTGTAACTTTGGCATCCTGCTTATCATGTGTCTGCTTGCTGCCATTATCAACGGCGTTGCATGGGCAAAAACAGATGCGTCTCTCCACTTCTTCGATTTCGGATCCATTGGTGGAACACCCGCTATGAGCGGCTTCATCACCTTCTGGGCTGCCATCATCTTGTTCCAGAACTTGGTGCCAATCTCGCTATACATCACCTTGGAAATCGTTCGAACTCTGCAAGCTGTCTTCATCTACAACGATGTAGAGATGTACTACGAACCCATTGACCAACCTTGTATTCCAAAGTCATGGAATATCTCTGATGATGTGGGTCAGATTGAATACATTTTCTCTGATAAGACCGGTACCCTCACTCAGAACGTTATGGAGTTCAAGAAGGCCACAATCAATGGACAGCCTTATGGCGAGGCGTATACAGAAGCACAAGCTGGAATGCAGAAGCGACTCGGTGTCGATGTTGAGAAGGAAGGTGAGAGAGTTCGCGCCGAGATTGCTGATGCCAAGGTTCGCGCTTTGGCAGGCCTCCGTAAGATTCACAACAACCCCTACCTTCATGATGATTCCATGACTTTTATTGCACCCGACTTCGTTGCCGATTTGGCCGGAGAGTCTGGCCCTGAACAGCAGGCGGCAAACGATTATTTCATGCTTGCCTTGGCTCTCTGTCACACTGTAATGGTCGAGAAGGTTGACGGCGAGGAGCCAAGGATGATTTTCAAGGCACAATCACCCGATGAGGAAGCCTTGGTCGCCACTGCTCGTGACATGGGATTTACTGTTCTAGGAAGCTCTGGTGAAGGTATGAACCTGAACGTTATGGGTGAAGACCGGCATTATCAAATTCTCAACACGATCGAATTCAACTCTAGTCGAAAGCGAATGAGTTCAATCGTTAGGATGCCTGACGGTCGAATCATTCTCTTCTGTAAGGGCGCCGATAGTATTATCTACTCGCGTCTGAAACGAGGAGAACAGAAGGAGCTCAGAAAGGCTACTGCTGAACATCTTGAAATGTTTGCCCGGGAGGGTCTACGAACACTTTGCATCGCACACAAGGAAGTCTCCGAGCAGGAGTACCGAGCGTGGAAGAAGGAGCACGACGCAGCAGCATCTGCTCTGGAAGAGCGCGAGGAGAAGCTGGAATCTGTGGCCGAGCTGATTGAACAAGACCTCTACCTCATCGGCGGTACAGCTATCGAAGATCGTTTGCAAGATGGAGTTCCTGATACTATCGCCCTCTTGGGTAACGCTGGTATTAAGCTATGGGTTCTTACTGGTGACAAAGTCGAGACGGCTATCAACATCGGCTTTTCATGTAATCTCCTCAATAACGATATGGAGTTGATTCACATAAAGGTAGATGAGGATGAGTCGGGTGAGATTACCGACGAAACATTCTTCGACATGGCCGAAAAGATGTTGGACGACAATCTGCAAACTTTCGGTATTACTGGTAGCGATCACGATCTTGCCCTCGCCAAGAAGAACCATGAGCCGCCTGCCCCCACACATGGACTTGTTATCGATGGTTTCACACTCCGCTGGGTTCTCAACGATCGCTTAAAACAGAAGTTCCTTCTGCTTTGCAAGCAGTGCAAGTCTGTCCTATGCTGCCGTGTCAGTCCCGCCCAGAAGGCTGCCGTGGTAGCCATGGTCAAGAATGGCTTGGATGTCATGACTCTTTCCATCGGTGACGGCGCCAATGATGTTGCTATGATCCAGGAAGCCGATGTTGGTGTCGGTATTGCTGGTGTTGAAGGTCGTCAGGCTGCTATGTCTTCTGACTATGCGATTGCCCAGTTCCGTTTCCTGTCAAGACTGGTACTCGTTCATGGTCGATGGTCTTACCGTCGTCTTGCTGAGAGTATAAGTAACTTCTTCTACAAGAACATGGTCTGGACTTTCTCCATCTTTTGGTTTGAGATCTATTGTGATATGGATATGACCTATCTCTTCGATTACACCTACATCCTCATGTTCAACTTGTTCTTCACATCGATCCCTGTTGCTATCATGGGTGTCCTAGATCAGGATGTTTCTGATAAGGTGTCCCTTGCTGTTCCCCAACTCTATCGTCGAGGTATCGAGCGGCTGGAGTGGACCCAGCTCAAATTCTGGTAAGTGGAATGTCTTTCAGGAAATGATTGTTTTGTACTAACATGTAAAAGGCTTTACATGATCGATGGTGTCTACCAGTCCATCATGGTGTTCTTCATTCCTTACCTTCTCTTTATGCCTGGTACCTTTTTAACTGCGAATGGCCTTGGCTTGGAGGACCGCCTTCGATTTGGTGCCTACGTCGCTCACCCTTCTGTTATCACCATCAACATGTACATTTTGATCAACACCTATCGATGGGACTGGCTGATGGTGCTGATCGTTGTCATCTCGGACCTTTCAATTTTCTTTTGGACTGGAGTCTACACTTCGTTCACCTCTTCGGTATACTTCTATGGAACCGCCGCCCAAGTCTACGGAGAAGCAACCTTTTGGGCTTGCTTCTTTTTGGTTCCCGTCATTTGCCTCTTTCCGCGATTTGCCATCAAGGCTCTGCAAAAAGTGTATTGGCCTTATGACGTGGATATCATCCGTGAGCAGGAGAGAATGGGTCAGTTCGCTCACCTCTACCAAACAGCCGATTCGAGCGATCCTCCCATGGCCGACACGAAGAGCGACAAGTCAAAATCATCCAAGAGCTCAAGGAGGTCGAAGAAGATGCCAAAGCATGTGGCTTACGGTAGTGTCGACGAGGACCTCCGACCCATCTACCCTCCCTCAACGGCAACACGCACTACGACATACAATCAACACAGCCAAAACGGTAGCGACTCGACTAATTATACGGCGCACCGTATATCATTGGATGTGCCTATGCAAGGTAGGCCCTCGGTTGACCGTGCGCGACCGTCCTACGACCGCATGCGAGCTTCGATGGATAGGGTCAGACCCAGTTTTGAAGCCAGCAATGACTTCACATCAGCAGCGCGGCTGTCAAGAATCGAGTCAAGTCAGTCACAAGGAGGCCGGTTCCGCCCTCGTCTAAGAGGGCTTTCGCTGACCAAGAGTGCGAACTTGTAAGAGGAGAGGCGTGACCTCAACTCAACTCTTGGATCTCCCTGTATATTATGTCCAAGTATGGCTGACAACAACAATCCGGCGTTCCGTTGCCGTGGTTTGTTTCCGTCGCACCTTTCCTGCTCTTGATATCCCAGGTCTTACAGGGGCCAGTGATGCACTTATGATCTGCATGAGCGATCTACGCGTTGCTTTTCCCCGGTCTTTGTTTCAATGCTTATACACTAAAGCTCGCAACGAAGACGACGAGGTCGAATTATTTCTTTTACCCCTCCGAAGCTTTATTGCAGGAGGTTGTTTTACACACGCAGGGCGTTACAAAGGGGAAATGCAAAAGGGGTGTTTGCTTTTTCTGTATGAAGTGTTTTCTTGTTGGCTTTCGGTATTATCACTTTTAGTTTCCCGTTTTCCTTATTGTTTCACAATTACTTTTGCATTTTGTTTTAGAGCTGAAGAGCAGCAAACCCATTCCTTGACGAAGAAATATTTCATTATTGCGCGGTCGAAGGAGTGGGGGAGGGAGGTGAGAAGCGGTACAGTTTGACTAGGTAGCTATGGCCGGTGTCAGGCCAAGAAGTTGCTGTCACCAATCGAAAAGAAAGACAGAAAGACAGACAGACATAGTAGCACAAGAGCGGGAGGTGCTACACATAAGCAGCGGTTATATAATCAGGTTGTCCGTTACTTTTGGAGACCAGACATGAGAATCAATAAGACGATACAAATTCAAGTTTAAATAATTAATAATTCCCAGTACTGGTGGTGATAATCTGCTGTTTATATGCCCTTCCCTCAAGGCAGGAACGAAATGGTTCGAGTTGAAGCAAGATCAACTGAGGTTGAAAGGGCGAGTACGAATACGGTACAAGTGTCCCACAGCGGTCAAGGCTTGGCAGGCACAAAATGGACTTATCGACTCCATCCCCACCGAATTGAAGGCGGGAGGTCCCTGAAGGAGAAGGTACGTACCTCTACTCTAGTTGTAGGAAGCCATCACTCCCACTTTAATAACACCCACCCTGCTACTCAGACGACCTCCAGTATCGCATGATATAAAGGGGACGTTGGGTTTTCTGCGATCAAACGCTCCTCTCTGTTTCTACCAAGGTCAATTGGTCGTTACTGAAATTGAGATGGCTCCTCAAGAACAAGAACAAGAGCCGTTGCTTCTCAACGTTTGGCGGCTGTGCAGTGAGTTTGCTGCAGAGCATAACATCTCGTACGTTCGAATATTCGGTTTGTTGCTTGCCATTGACTTCGAACAACTGACTAACTTGCTCCTCGCAGGCAATCTACAGTATCTGCTGTTGGAACAGTCGCCGTCATCCTCGTTGCTACCCTCATACTCCGCCTCACGAACGCCATCGCCGTTGCCTCCATCTCAGCTGCTACCGCTCGTCCTCGCAAGTACACCGTCCCTGCGCCTAAGGCTCCCGAACCTCACACCATTGTCGATGTCCCTTCTGTCAAGGTTTCTGGCAGCTCGGCTGTCCAGTGCTATGCTCCAGCTACGGGCCAGTTCCTAGGCCACATCAACCCTTCTACGCCTGCAGCCATCGACCGGGCTGTCTCCGCTGCTGCGACTGCGCAGAAGACATGGGCCGAGACCACCTACGAACAACGCCGAGCTGTGTTGCGTTCTCTTCTGCAGCACGTCCTCGATAATGCTGAGCAGATCGTCAAGATTGCTTGCCTTGACAGCGGAAAGACTATGGTGGATGCCCAGCTTGGAGAGATCCTTGTTACGGCCGAGAAGTTGAAGTGGACTCTGTCTCATGGCGAGGCGGCATTGCGCCCCTCGCGCCGTCCTACCAACTTCCTTATGATGTATAAGCGCAACACAGTTCACTACGAGCCTCTTGGTGTTGTTGCTGCTCTTGTCAGCTGGAACTACCCCTTCCACAACTTCATCGGTCCTGTCATCAGCGCCCTCTTCTCTGGTAACGGCATTCTCGTCAAGGTTTCCGAGCAGACGGCCTGGTCCAGTCAATACTTTACCAACATCGCCCGTGGCGCCCTGATTGCCCATGGCCACGATCCTCAACTTGTTCAAACTGTCGTGTGCTGGCCTCAAACGGCTGGGCATCTTACTTCCCACCCTGGTATCAGCCATATCACCTTCATTGGATCGCAATCTGTTGCTCATCATGTTGCTGCCAGTGCAGCCAAGAGTCTTACTCCTGTTGTCGCTGAGCTCGGTGGCAAGGATCCTTTTATTGTTCTCGACTCCGCCTCCCGTGATCTCAAACGAATCGCTGAAGTCATTCTTCGCGGAACCTTCCAAGCCGCTGGCCAGAACTGTATTGGTATTGAGCGGGTTATTGCACCTAGTGCCATCCACGACAGGCTCGTCGAAATGCTTGCCCCCGAGTCAACGCTCTCCGCCTGGGTCCTGAGGCTGATGTTGGTGCCATGATCTCTGATGCTTCCTTCGACCGCCTGGAAGATCTCATTGCTGAGGCTGTCTCGCAAGGTGCTCGTCTCCTCGCCGGTGGCAAGCGTTACAATCACCCCGAATATCCCACTGGTCACTATTTCCAACCTACTTTCCTCGCCGACGTAACCCCCGAAATGCGTATTGCACAAAACGAGTGCTTCGCCCCTGTTCTTACCCTGCTCCGCGCAAAGTCATCTTCCCCTGAAGACATCCTCTCTATTGCTAATGCTCCTAACTTTGGCCTTGGTGCTTCTGTTCACGGCTCTGAGCGTGACCACAATCTGCAGCTTATTGTTAAGGGTCTACGTGCTGGCATGGTCGCTGTCAACGATTTTGCTGTCTACTATGCTGTTCAACTACCTTTTGGCGGTGTTGGTGGCTCTGGCTACGGCCGATTCGCAGGCGAGGAAGGTTTGCGTGGGCTTTGCAACGCAAAGGCTATCTGCGAAGACCGCTTCGGCTGGCTGGGCATCCGCACAAGTATCCCTCCTCCTGTGCAGTACCCAATAAAAAGTCAGCTTGACAGTTGGAAGTTCACACATGGAGTGGTGGAACTGGGCTACGGTGCTCCTATCCGAAAGCTTCAGGGCCTCGGCAAGATTCTTGCCAACATGTAAATTGAAGGTCGGCAGTCCAAGCAATTTCAAACGAGCTCGACAGTAGGGCAACGTTGATTAGACGGAGCGTGCATAATCTTTGGGCTATGCCAGAAAGTATAATCAAGATAGGGGGCAGATGTAATTCTCATGAGATATGAGTGAAACTAAAAACTAACAAATAGATAATAATGCGTAACCACCCACTTGTCACCACCATCTTTGACTGTGACACTTCGACTCCCCTCCTCGAGCTGAACAATGTTGTGAGATAGTCTTAACATTACTTTCATATAACATGACCAGTTGCATTTAAAGAAGTAGGGCTTAGATCAATACCGGCCCCAACAGCATTTGTTCGTTCTGTGCTTCATCATCGTTTCCTAGCCACCTAGCTGGGACGAACTTTTGCAATACTTGACTTGACTAATCATGGGGCACTTACCAATATATCTTGACAATTTTGTTGACCAGTCACTAACAACTTCATTTCGTGCAAAGCATTGCGAAATTATCAAGTACGAAGATACTGTTCGTTAAAGTCTTATGTATCTACCTAGGAGATCTCCTAGACAATCAGATCCTTCAGTACATCGCCGGTTGGGATGCCTCCTTTCTTTCTTGACCGCGAACTCAGAACCGTACTCTCTCTCCCTCAAAATTTCAGGACCAACTGGTCTAGCAGGCCTACCATAGCTTGTTGATGTGTGTCCTCATGGCATGCCAAGAGCTTACCAAGCGACAGGAGCAGGAACATTGGAGGTGTCAGCCCAAGCACCAGCCTTGTCACTGTTACCGGCGCCCCAAGCATCACCACCGCAGGCCTTGACACCTTCACCACCACCGCCCCAAGCATCACCACCAGAGACACCAGCATCGTTGGTGTTACCACTTCCCCAGGCCCCGCCAGCGTCTCCAGCACCGGCGTAATCGTTGGGATCGAAGTCCGAGTCGGCCTCAAACTTGAGCTTCTCACGAGCTTCACCCTCGGGGACATGGTGTTGGAGGAATTCGGGAATTTCCTGGTCGGTTTCCAGGAGAGTCCGGGTCAACACACTGGCGATCGGTTCATCGCGTTCGGAGAAGAACGAAGTTGCGACTCCACGGTGGCCAATACGACCAGTACGACCTAATCATGTCAGCGAGGAGTTAAAAATGCGAGGGAGTCAGTACATACCAATGCGATGAATGTATTCCTCGATACCGCCATAATCAATAGAGGGTAGATCGTAGTTGATGACGTGGAACACGTTTTGGACATCGATCCCGCGTGCTGTCACGCCGGTGGCAATCAAGATAGGCGCGTTGCCGGATCGGAAAGAGCGCATTGCCGCCTCGCGCTCTTGTTGAGTCCGGTCACTGTGCATGGAAGTGACCGGGAGTTGCATATTAAAAAGGAAGTCATCCAGGTTGTCAGCGGCTTGCTTACTGTTGACGAAGATAATGGTACGAATACCATGCATCTCCTCCAGCAGACCAACCAAAAGTTCACGCTTCTCGTGAGCCTCAGCCTGCAAGACTATCTGCTTGATGTTTGCCGTCGTACTTCCGGCACGACCAACGCGGAAGCGGACATGAGAAGCCGCGAGGTAATTCTTGGCAAGGTCGCGAGCGGCCTTGGGGAACGTAGCGGAAAACAAGCTGAACTTCACGTTTCCCTCATCTTGCTCTGTCAGACAGTCAGTTGATGGCTCCCATTGTTTGCATGTTCGTTCACTTACCACCACCGGAGAGAATAGGGTTGAGCTCCTCCGCCCAGTCGTCATTGAGAAGCTCATCAGCTTCGTCGATCACCATGTACCGCAAGCGGCGAAGAGTCAGATTCCGAGGACGCTGAATGAAGTCTACCAGTCGCCCAGGGGTCCCAACTAGGATGTCGCAACCTTTGCTCAAGAGAGAGGACTGGGTACCAACAGGTACACCACCGTAGACAACGCAGGGTCGCAGCATGGTGCGGTAACAAAGCTTACGAGCTTCGTTGAAAATCTGGAGTGCCAGCTCGCGTGTGGGAACCACAATCAAAACCAGAGGCTCAGCTACGACTTCGTCCACGCCCTCACGGAAGGTAAGGGGGTTTGGTCGGAAAGCGGCAAGCTTTTTCGCCTTGCCCATCAGCTTGCTCAAGATGGGAATCAAGTACGCGGCTGTTTTCCCAGACCCTAATGACAAGTTAGCAAGCTTTGCAAACTCGACCGAAGATGCTACACACCGGTCTGGGCGATGCCGATGACATCGTGCCCCTGTAGGATTGAGGGGATGGTGAACTTTTGGATAGGAGTTGGGCTGTCGTATCCACAAAGCTCGATGTTCTCCAACATGACAGGGTGAATGCCACCGGTCTTGAAGGAGCTGATGGGGTCAATCTTGGTCGGCCCTTCCTGCTGAACTTCAATGCTCTCGATGCTATGAGAAGGTTAGCCGGTTCGTGAATGAGGGTTATGCAAATACTTACCGAGAAAAGTCCAGTCCAGTACGGTCGCGGCGAGTTTCGGGATCGCCAAAAAGCTCAAGCTCCAGTTCAGGATACTTAGGGCCGACATCACCATACTCATCTTGCCAGGCATACGCCCGAGCATTGCAGCCCCATTCCTGGCTCGGATTTCCAGTAGCCAAGGAGGTGTAGTCGATAGCCTGCGGCTCGGCCCATCGTCCACGAGAAGCATCGTAGCCCTGAGTGTCTCCATCCACGGCCTGATCGGTCTCGGCGCCGTTAGACATTTCGTTGGTGGCAGGAGGCGCTTCGTTCATGGCTTCAGACATCGTGGATAGTGCTATGATTTGGACAGTTAGATGTGTGATTTGAAAGTCATCGAGCTGGCCAGGCAAGGCCGAGCAAGGCAGGAAAATAGGCGACTTACTTCGATGTTTAGTCGTTGCTAAGGGTCGAAGCGTAGTTGAGACTGAAGACGGTCCGCTGAGACAGAAAGTATCAGTACTCGGCTCACATTAGGGTTTAGGAAGAAGGGAGAGAGAGGCGCGTTGATGGAAAGAAAGATACGAGAGAGGGAGGGCAAGGAGAGGGAAAACATTGGGGGAAACAAGTCAAAATAAAGCGAATGAGGGTGAGGGCATACCAGATAAATGCTTGTCAATAAAGAACAAGAACTGCAACTCAGCACTGCTAAGTTGGTGAAGAAGATGAAGAAAGAAGAGAAAGAAAATATCTGACTCTTCTCTAATGAGGCGAGATGAGGCAGATCGAAAGGAATGATCGAAGTGCGGATGTGGAGGAGAAGGAAGGGAGGAGAGAGAAGGAGGAGAGGGGTCGGTATTTGTATTGCTGCCTGCAACGCGTGAATGCGTGTTATGATTCATTGTATCCTGAGGCTCAGGCACCTGCACGCTACCTAATGGATGGAGTGAATGTGTTGTTTGCTCAAGGCAGGTGCCCGTGCCGGTTTGCAGGACGCTTGCCACTGGCAGAA
Source organism: Fusarium avenaceum (assembly GCA_025948275.1). NCBI lineage: Eukaryota > Fungi > Ascomycota > Sordariomycetes > Hypocreales > Nectriaceae > Fusarium > Fusarium avenaceum. Next base: position 2,979,200 of record CP109669.1, read on the forward strand.
ATCTCTGGCACCTGTAGATAAAAGTAGAAGGCACCACTTGGATAGAGAACTGCACCTGTAGATAAAAGTAGAAGGCACCACTTGGATAGAGAACTGCACCTGTATACCTAACTGGCAAGGAGAGGAATTATCCTGATTCGGGTTGGAACGTGGTATGGGGTGAGTGTTTGTTGAGCGAGTGTTTGTTGCAAATTGGGAGTGTCAAGAGCAGGATTGATGATTGAATATTCGTTGACGAATTGAGGAAATTTGATATTATAATCACAATTCAGCAACATCGCTAGTATCTACCACCTACCTACCTAGTGTAATAGCCTTCTTACAAGGTTGCTATCATCTTCAATGCGCTTATCCCTAAGTATCAGATATTGTGAACAAGAAGAGTCTGTCTTCCTACTAGGACATTTAAGCAGACACATTAAAGTTTAGCCAAGAAATGATTTATTAACAATAATCAACATTACGATATAGGTACACATCAATCAATTACCCCTAAGAAGGATCCGCTACCAGTCAACTCTCAGCTAAAGTCCCCCAGAAGCTTGCAGTGCAGATGGAATAGTGGTTGTGCCTCCATATCCAAATATGGTGTATTCTCAAAATCACATGGATATGAAAGAGAGTAACCACATGTTTTGCGTGAATACATATGAGTTTCATTGAAATCACCGATACAAGACGTCAACTCTTGGGGTACAGCATATCTAGCCACGTCAGGTAATATCATGCAATAAGCTCGCGCATCAAAGCTTGCAGTGCTTTAGCACGGATTCAGCTAAGAATAGGGGGTCTACTTCCCAGATGCTTCCAAATTGTCAATATTATTATAAGCTCGATCAAAAGTCTCTTACCAAAGACTCAGAAGATCCTGGGTATCCATTGTCTTTGAACTCTCATATTCACCCATTCCATCTTGGAGCACTCTGTCAAGACCAGCTGCCGCTCGACCAGTAGCACCCCCTTCCTTTTTTGCTTGATCAGCTCCTTTCATAACTGCCTCCAAAAACCGCCGCTCAAAGACCCGTTGTCTTGCGTCTCGGCTGGGGTACATCTCTCCCTCTTCATCTCGCCGGGTACCGTACAAATTGAGATACTCAAAGGCATTTGAATCCTGTGGGATTCGATACAAGTTATCCCACACTTCTGACTCGTCTTCAGGGATTTCAGCTTCTGCTCGCAAGCCAGCTTCCAGGAACCGTGACAGCGTGGCAATTTGGCGGGCATATGTTGCAGCGTCCTTGGCGCGCAGACCAGATCGTGTACCAGAGGACCAGCCAGCTTTTGGGGTTGTCAATGCCCATCCCATCATGGCGCAGAAACTGTTCAACGTTTTCACCCAACCACCAGGACACACGATCAAGTCGTTCTCTGCAACATCCAGAAGCCATTCCATCACACCAAGCGAGTCGTTGCTGATGTCCGCGGAAAGATGTGTCATGCCTGCTCGGGTAAACATGATAGCCGGTTCCACACTGTGTCTGATCTCCGCAGGCGGGAGTTCTCTGAGGAGTTTGAGAAGCTGGCTCCGGACTGGCGTTGAGCTATCGGAGATAAGGGGTAGTAACTTGGAGAGAACTGCGTGTGTCCCCACGGGGTTGATGGGGGGTTCTGATGAAAGTTGTGAAGTAAGATAGGCTAACGACTCACGCCTCTGTTTATCGGATTTTGATGAAGAGGCGAGTGATAGACTGTGCTTGAATTGCTGAACAACATCGGGTGCGACTGTTGAAAGCGACTGATGTCCCATCACAATAGCTGTAACTGTCAGAGAAGCCTGGATGAACACACAGGATCATTCTTACCCTTTGACTTAAAGCTTGTGTCTGTGAAATTGGAAGCTTTAGCCTTTTCTTTTCCCACCTTGAACTTCGGTTTCTATACAATTGTTAGTTGGTACTCAAGAAATGAGGCGGTTGAATTCTTACTTTGAAGTCCTGCTGCTTCTCGCGCTTTTTCTTGTTGCTGGAGCCCATGATTTCGGTTCAATCGCAAAGATGAGAAGAGGATATATGAGAAGTTGTGAACGTCTTGTGATGTCTGGCAATGCCAATGCTGAGATATGCTTTGTACACTGAGATTTAGATTCTTTGATCGTCTACTGATAAGATCTACTTTCCTTGTTGGGTTTCTAAAAATTTGGCGGTGTCGAACGGCAGAATCTTCGTCCTGCCCCGCGGCGTCACTGCGACCACCAGCGCCGATAACGTTGCGATAACCAGCAGCTCTACGGAACCAACATCCAACCACGCTTTCGAAATGGCCGATTCATCACTGGTATAACGCATCAGAGCTTATCATGGCAATACTTTAGACTAATCAAACATAGACAAACGGGCAGGATGCCTTGGAGGAGAAACTCGGTCGTTTATCGAAGAAACCTGGTGTGAAAGCAAGCATCGTCCTCGACCGAGCTACTGGCACAATCCTCAAAACCAGCGGACAGGTTGACGCCCTCCAGACTTCCAAGTCTCGAACCACTTCGACTGCGACATCATTTACAAACGACGTTCCGGCGCTAGAAGAGAGCGAAACGCGAGGGGTCGAGCAGTTCGCGGCGATCGTCTGGAACTACGTGAACAGCTCTGGAAGCTTGGTTCAGGAGCTGGACGGTGAGGTGAGAATAATGTCAGACATTACACAAGCTCAAGGCTGACACGCAATAGGATGAGGTGAAGCTTCTACGGTTACGAACAAGGAAGCAAGAGTTGGTCATTGTACCGGATGCTAAGTATCTGCTTGTGGTTGTGCATGACACACCTCCAGCTTGAGCTTCGGAACATGCTTATACAATTCTTACCAATGCTTCTGCGATTCAAGGCCATCCACTCAGCGTCCTTCGCCGAAGGACTTAGTTGATGTATTCCTTGCTTCGACAAAGACATTATGTTTCATCGCTGGCTATCAGGGAGTAAGACGGCCCATAGAATCGAGGAGATGCAAGGTCCAATGCGGATGTGGCATTTCAAAATGGTTTGAGTAGCACAAGAGATCGAGAACGAAATTGCGCTTCAGAGTTTGGGGAGAGTGGAGGCGTCTGCGGTACTCGGAAGAAGCGGCGGCAACATGGGTGAGTTGGGCTGGAGTTTGCGCCGTTGCGACTATCCCGCTACCCGATTTCTCATTTAACTTACTTTGCACCCCAACAATTCACCCGGGAGCCATGACGGGCGCGCAACCCGGCCGGATATACAACACACGCGCGTTGGGGACATAAGGCTAGGGAATTCGCTGCTGCATATTGCCGTGTGTTTCGAAGGGTTTATTGGGCCGATCAATTACAACTGGGTGGTGCCCCGTGTTTCACAGGGTGTGCAATGACACCGAAAACAGTGGTGGTCGGAGTGGAAACGCTAAGGAGCCGTTGGAAAAGACCTCATGGTGGCCAGGACAGTCAAGGACCACACTTACAGCAGATATCGGCAACCAGCACAATTGAACAATGATTTCGGTCCAAACTTGTAACGGAGAGAGTTACGAAAGTGAGTCGCCTTCATTAATGATAATTCGGTGACGAATAAGGGTCATCAACGGTGCACACCGCAGGTTCCGGAGCATGGAAAACAGGATGCACGTTCACATGGACGATCCTAGACAAGTGGGCATTGGTGCAGAACGAAAATTGGCATTGTTTAGAGTTACCTTGCTGCGAAAGAAGGTTATTAGAAGAACAGGGCTGATACAAGGTGAAAAGTCAAAACACCTTCTCTCTGACAGTTGAAAAGGCTAATAACTACCTATGTATTATATCAACTTACCTACTATTTGACCAAACCAAGATGCCGATGTTGCATCCCGATATCCTTTATGCTAGCTCCGATGTCGTAATGTGAAACTCACAGGGCTCCCAACGTCGACAGGTTATTCCCACTCTCAGCGAGTCTGCGATACACAGTCGCCAGCATCTTCGCCTAGGCGGTAAAATCCTCCTTGGTCCGCTTCTCGCAACAGACGGTGGTTTCGAAACACGTCGGCTTCATTCCTCCACTTCAGTACCTTGTTTCCGCTAGAGGCCCACAAACTCCCGCCATAGTCCGTCCTCCCCGCCAGCATCAGGATTTGAGCTCGAGGCTGATGGCGGTATGTGGGTGACGAAAGGAAGAAGCCCAGAATCCTCTCTAATAATCAATGATCTCAGCAGCGAGCAAGGTAACATGAAACGTCCATACTTGAGTTGATTATCTAGGTGAGTAATCTAGAACCTAGGTATTTTTAGCTACTCGTACCATTCCTCAGCATAAGAACATGCTAAGAAAGGTTTATCCCACACTACCTTGTCGAGCTAAACTGTAGATTTGTTGCTTGTGTGCGTATGGTCAGAAGAAGCACACACTGGCATGATTGATACATACATTCGCAGACAGTGCCCACCTTGTCTCGCCAGGGTCAATGCTTGCACTCGCGGATACTAGGGTCTTTGAACTTCTATTCTGATCATCGACATATTACTTACTGTACATCCAGCGCTGTGACGTGCGTGCAATATGTATATAGGATAGGCCCTGGGCAATATGCCTGCCTCGCTGCTGGACCTGGGCCTGTAAATACAACTTGACAAGTCTTTTTATACGACATTGCATCTATGCGAATCGCAGATCTCTTTGGTTTTGTTTGTATTGCCCCGGTGCCACAGTCCACGATCTTCCAGGTTCAAGGCCCCCGTCCCAAACTTCGCAGGCCTCCAAGATATCCACGCGCGTGGGACTGTTGCACGAGCAAGAGAGGGAGCGGACACGAGAGAAAGTCGGTAGAAGGGATCACATCTGCTGGACGGGATTGTGCACCAATGACCTGAGACAGCCGTTGGACTCCTGAAAAGCATTGTATGCTTAGCATGTATACATACGTACGTGGTTGAACCGGTGAAGAAACATATTTTATAGAAGACGTATGCGATGCCAACGCTCCATCTGTTCTCCGCCGACTGATCCTTTTCAAGACCAAGCACCCATCAATATTTCAATTTAAATCCCAACCCTAATCCGAAACCTACTGCACATATTTCGAGGCGTTGTCGAAGGCTGAACGCTTTGGAGCCAGTTCAAGTCGCCATTCAAAGAATTACGCAACACATACAAGGAACATCCAACTGACAGCAGGACCAGTTAGGAACATAGGAGAGGCCATTTACATCTCAGACTCGTCTATTTTACCCGAAGTGGGCTTGATGGTGCCTGTTCCCAGGTTGACCAGCCCACGATCATCGAGACCAGTCTGATTTTTCAGCGGCGGATGCCTGTCGTACGTCGAGGTTGACTTTATGGAAAGGCCGACGATCCTTCGCACCACGATCGCATAATGCCACTTAGCAAATCAAGGCCGTCTTTAGGGCCATCGGCCATAAAAAGTTCCAGCGACATCAACAATAAGTCGGACGCCAAGGAGGACAAATCACGGTTGCAATTGGCCGAGGATGGTAAAGATACGACAACAAGGAAACGACAGCATGAGCGGCAACGATCTACCGTAGTCAGAGCTCCAACTACAACCACCAGGATAGAACCGGCCAAATCCCCAACTGATGCAACAGGATTCCGGAGCAGGAATCATGAGAACGATGCTGTTGCTGAATCAAGCGCCATTGGTGCATCTCCGATTCCGTCTCCGGTTTCGTCTCCCACTTCATCAACCGCAAGTCGATTTACCCGGCCAGATTACCTACTCCAGGACTTGATTACACGGGCAAAAAAGCGTGTGAAGGATCGCAGAGCAAGGGGCGAGGAAGATGTAAGTCAAGATTCTGATAATTTCTTCCTGATAAGACATGCACTATTCCTCATCATGACTACAATCTGCATACCATCCCCTGGTGAAGCGCGCATTGGGGAGAAAGAACATCAGGCCACTGCAGCGAGTGCTCAGATCAGCCAACCACTGTCGCGTGCGAGGACGATCTTTTTTTCCCTCTTGCTCAGGTCATGCCATTGCTATTAACAGCCCTGAATTGGCAGATTGGCCCCTCAATGGCGTGTCATGTCTCTTGGAGATGGATGTCATGATGGTCCAATGTCAACTCAATTGACTCGGGGACTTTCTTTTTCTACTTCTCTGTTTATTCTTCTCTCTCTTCTTTCAACGCTGCATTACAACCTGCAATCCCCCTCAATTGCTCTCCTCTCTTCCTTTTCTTCACAATTTATACCTGAATCTGATTGACTCAACTAACCCTCCCTCCCTTGCTTGCTGCAACCAGACCGCCACCGCTACAACCTCAACTGCCATCTCCCCGCATTCTCCTCCGCCACGCGCCGCTCCCCCCGACCGAGGCTTCCGCCGCAAGGGCCCACCCCCAGCTACTACAAGCAGATCCCAAGGGACTACCACTAAGACGCCTTCATCGTCACAGTCGCCGTCACACTCACCACGGGCTCTTACTTCCCCGCGTTCACCTCCGGACCAGAACAAGCCTCTTCCTCCTCCCCCGAACCCGGGCACGCTATCCGCAAAGGAAAATGCTACTTCTCCTCCGCCCAACCCCGTCTTGAAACTGAACAGAATCATGTCTACCCTCACCGAGACCGAGATCGAGAAGCTCTTTTCTGGTGCCCCCCAGTACTTTGCCCGCAGCGAAGGGCATTGTTCTGGCGCCCCCAATCCCAGTGTCGCATTCCCCTTTGACGAGGCGTTGGAGATTCGCGATCTCACTGACCATGTGCAAATTGAAGATCGAGCATGGAGTGGTCTCACAGCATGCCCTCACCTGACTCGCGATCTCAATCAGGATGCCGCTGCCCGGGCGAAGGCTGTCGATAACCGCAAGGCCCATTTCTTCATCCGATGTCGGGAACGGCCCAACATGTTGAGCATGCAAGGCTTGGAGAAGGGTACCATGGGTTTCTCAGCTGCCCTCGAGATCGCCGTTGGAGACGCCCTGGAAGAAGAACAATTTGGCTTTGACAGTGTTGGCAAGAAGGCACATGCCATTGTTGAGGCACGCGAACGCATGCTGTCCCCTCTGGGTTACTTGCGTCGTCTTCCCGAGACAGAGCTTCTGGATCGTCTCAAACGAAACGCCGAACTATACAGAGTCAATGATCTTCGTCAGAAGGCTTCAATCCAAACGTACCAGGACCTGTTTCATACTTTTATGCGGCCATCCAATGCAGTTGTCGATAAGCGCGACCACTATAGTTTGACTAACCAGATAAATGCCCTGATCAAGTGTCTTGGTACCGCCAACGTTTGGTTTGATTTCACCCACGTAGAGTGGAGGATCAGATTGGGTCAAATTCTCTGGGGAGGAGAAGATAACGACGAGCTCGAGGATACTTCTTCCATTCACGACACCAGTAATGCCAGTGAGCGGGCTGAAGAGAAGTACTGGCTTCTCATGCAAATTCTCGTGGCCACTGAGTTACTTATTCGGTTAGATGCCATAACCGAAGGCGAGGAATATGGAGTTGAAGCTTTCCGACCCGTGGATGTTGTGCACTTTGAGAGGGCTGCCACCCCCATGGTGAAATGGTCTCTACACCTTGCCCGCAGCTGGTTAGATAATATTGAGATTGAAAAGGTCAAGGAACCTACTCCAAGCATTGCCCCCAAAACGGATGGAACGGCTACGCCTCCTCCAGCAACAGGATGGCTTGGCTCGCTCTTTAGCAAATTTACCTTCCGGCAGCATCATGAAGATAAGACATCACCCACTCACAGCTATACTATTAAAGGCCGGAATCCACAACAGCAGGTGGATGGGCTCACTCACTTTGCCAAAAAGTTACTTTGGCCCAATATCGATACATACGAAGGTCTCATCGCGCACAATGCCCGAAAGTCAATTATTAACTCTGGGCCGCCTCCCGCTCCTACGGCCACGTCCAAAAACACCGCCAAAACCTCTTCTGAAACCAACGGATCCAGGAGGTCACTATACTTTGGGGCATGGGATCACCCGGAAGGCCAGAAAGACAAGTCTCGACCTCAGCGACGAAAACTTGCTGCGGCGCTTCATCCTTCTGGGTGGCTCTCTAAATCGTATATCTACGGCTTGATGCTCCCTGGAGACGGTGTTTGTCATTTCCTCATGGCTACGCTACTTGAGAACGATAGCAAGGCTATGGAACGCTTGGGCTCGTTTGCCAATTTGTGTGGAGGTTTTGTGTACTGTGGCAAGAGCTTCTGGAGTACATCATGCATCGTGGGCCGAGTCATCGCCGCAGGTCAGGGTTCTGCTGAGTGCATGGGTTGGGTTTCTAGTGACATTCTACCCCTCGGCATAAATGAGGGCTGGGTCAATATCGAGGTTGAAGATGTAGCTGGTAAGTTTTCTCGACCTTGACATCATAAAAATCCACTAACAGACAGCAGAGGACAAAGCCCACCTAGGCAAGAAAGCGAGACTCTGGGCAAAGAAGCGAGTTGAACGAGAATCTTCCATTCTTGGAGATTCGGATGAATACTCTGTCTTCCCTGCCGACTTTATAATTCCTCATGAGAACAGTTACTCAACACCGCCGCCATTGATCAGCGTCACATTCAGGTCGCTAGAGCTTCTTTCTCCTACCAACTCAATTCCGGCCACAACCTTCACCAAACCTACACATCCTGATAATGTGAATAATAAAGACCCAGCATTAGTGTCGTCCCCGGCCAGCGTTCACTTTGCTGTATCGATTGACGGTTTCACGGCTGAGAACTTCTCATTCTCTTTGTCTTACGATATTGGCTTTGTTACCGCACATCCGTGCTCACCTTCTCATCGGGTTCGCTTTGTCAAATCGCCATCGAGCCCGACAATTCAGCAAATTGATGTTTCTGGGTCCGACACATTTGGGCAAGGTTCTCGTCCCGCTCATCGAACAGGTAAGTACATTAGTGTCCCAGAATGTCTCAATCATAGCTAACTCTTGCGTCAGGGCATCCTTTACACAAGTGGTATAATTATTCTGTCATTCATGTCTCAGAACTCTTGAAGCGACAGCATGCTCCGCTTTCTGAGCTGCTCGCCGTCCCCCCATCTCATCGTCGCTCGCCTTCACGCATGGGTAGCGATCGTGTGCTTGTTATCGATTGCATCACCAACTTGTCCGAGGTTCCTCAGTCACCCACTATTGAGAGGCTCACCTCCAAGTATAATATCGTCCAGCGACGAGGCAGCTTCCCAGCTGCTGAACAGATGCATTTTGAGTCCAGAAAACGTCAGTTTGGTTCCGATATGGAGATTTTGGTCCGCGCTCTTTGTGCTCAAAAGGGCTGGAACGCCATCATCAGTCGAAGAAAGCGAGGATGCTTAGCTTGTGCGATCCGCGAGGCCGGTGCACTGCAATGGAAGGTTATCATTAGAGTGGAATAAACGAAGGTTCATGGGGAGCGTATGAATTGGCGTTTATTTGTTTTTGCGAAATGGGAAACTCAGTCTACGAGCTTGAGCAGCCATGATGGTTGCCATGATAAATGTCTATAAACTTTGGGAGTATACCCGTTATGTATATATACGGAGGAATGCGGTTTCTATTTGTTTGTCCTTCTATCAGCCTTTGGGGTCCAATTGGGCTTTAAGAGGGCAAAAAATGAATATTCTCACATCTTATGTTAATCTTGGCTCCTTATATTGACCCGGCGTGATACTTGATGGATGTTCTCAAAGAGGCCCGTTTCCTCTTTAGGTAGGTGAGCTCGTTACGCCACGCTACTCCACTAAAAAGGTGCCACAGTTCAAGCCTCCACATTCCCCAGGTCGCGCGAGCTAAGAGGTAATTGCGACAGCCATCGAACAACCATCACGTTCTCCTCATTCACAAACAGCAAATATGTCGCCCAACAAGGATCCCAGAAGAACCGACTTGAGTGAGTTTGATGCCCACTGCTCTAACCTGCGAGCTCAGCGCTATGCGCCGAGATGAGTGCAACTCGCAAATCAATTGACACGGTTGCGACCAGCTGGCTAACCTGATGACACAGTTGTCCCCTACCAAGAGCCTAAGAGCTCGAGCGAGTCTTCCGATATCTCTTCCACGATGTCCACCACCCTGCCAATGGCCGCTATGTTCACGCGCAACAAGCTTGTGGGATGGTACGTCCCCCGAACGATACCCGAGGTTGCGGAGATGCGGCGCGATGTTGAAGCGAACCGAAGTGACGAATGATTACGATCGGATTGCTAACCAAATTGTAACGAATAGGGCTTCTGTTGTTTTTTCCATCCAGAGCTGGCTGGGAGAGAGTGAGGATTCTAAGAAGAACTCCACCACTCCTGGATACTTCTCCGTTGGCATGTCGAGTATGTGGCCTCCTATATCATCCCTGACGATTGAGAATATGTGCTGACAAAAAATACAGTCATGGCTCTTGCTGTTACCTACCTCCCCATGTTCTTGCCTCCAGTCGGCGGTAAGCAGGCTTCTGGCACCGAGGCTCCTGCTCCTGTTCCCCTGGCATAAGGAAGCCCTGGGGCGAATTGTATAATAGCGGATGATGCGCAAGGCATTGGGCGAAGCATTGGGTGAGGATAAAGCTACCTAATTTAATTATTGTTAAAGCGTTTATCAATTTCGATACTGCAACGGGTTCTTGAATGGAAAGGGAAAACAGGATGTTTGTATCATGAGTTCCTGTGAGAATGAATGAGTCCTCAAGTCCCTTTTGATTCTTCAGGCTGTACACGGTTTCCTCAGACAAATATATACCATATCAAGAGTTAATCAAACATCTTTATTGCGTGTCTTGGTCGAACAACTCCGAATAGTTGGTGCCTGGACATCAATCATATGCAATAGACAAGAATATGATTGAATCATTGGGATTGATCTGAATCCCATTTTCTTTCAGCGTTCATCCCTACACAAACAATTCACAGGTGATAGACCGTGTTCCTTTCTACTTCAGGCTTACAGTTACATGTGAAAGTTTCTATGATAAGGTGATTTAGGATATACTACGTTGTTCTATAGTAAAACAAGATACCAAGTTCACTATGAGAAGACGACTTCTAATACGTCTTTGGAATGGGGTTCAATAGATGTATATATCTACTGAAGTTGGATACACTCTTCAAGATAATTAGGTAGGAAATGGTCGTAACTTGCACGCCTACTAAGTATACCTACCGCGGGGCTACCTTGCTGCACAGTGCTTTACGTAGACACCTGTAGCGGGGTTAAACTCGGGGTCCAACGGTGTCAGAAAAACACAAGAATGGCGGTTGTATTTCTGTCTCGCTTTTTGTAGTACCCCACGCTGGTTGCTGGGGCAATTTATTATGTCATTTTGGGCAACACACTACTATACCCTCATGCAAAGTCGCTTGTACTCAACGGCTTCACGAAACAGCACATACCTGCACGACGACGGTACTCACCATCCAACTTATGAAGTTCTTTGAAGACCCGACTCCAAACAACCCGTCACAAACACCAAAGCCCAAGCCAGGTGCCCGCTTTGCATTTAAACCTCGAACTACCCTCTCGTCAAAACAGAAGCCAGACTTTTCTAAACCTGCCCCGCGCCAACAAACGATCAAGACACGTCTCAACGACTCGACTGCTCTTCGAGACCTCGACCTCGGCGCCATGGTTAACGAACGTGCGCCCCGAAGGCACCTTCGCACTCTATCAACTCACACGGCGAGAATGCCTCCCGCGAGCTGTCCCCCGACGACGATATCACCGCTCTTGTTCGTGGCATGGGCTCGCTCAAGGGCAAAGTTCACGCGGATATGAACGACCCATTCAACGCTACCAACGCTACCAACACTCCCACATTCGGTCATCCTACCAAGATGATGTCCTCTCGTAAGCAGAGAGCAGACCCTTTCATACGGCAGAAGACCCGACCTGAGCACCATCTCGACAACCGAAGCAGCAACAGTGGTGCTAGAGTTGCAGGCCCTCGAGGCCCTATGTACCAAGATCGAAGACCACCCCCGATGGCAATGTTCAGTTCAGATGCCCCACCCGCACCACCGATTGTGTCTTCTTTTGCGCCCACAAGGAACTACGGCGAAGAGACTTTTTACACAGACCCTACCAAGGCGAGTGCCGATTTGAAGGCTCTGCTCGAAGGAGGTATGGAAGAGGGCGAAGAGGAGGGCACAGAGGAGGGTGCAGATGGCCAAGCCAACGGCGAGAAGAAGTCAGAGCCCAAGAAAGATGCCAAAGATGGCACGGTGGAGGGTCTCAAGGTCAAGCTGCTGCCCCATCAGGTGGAAGGCGTTGAATGGATGCGGGGACGAGAACTCGGCCCTGTAAAACGAGGCAGAGTCCCCAAGGGAGGTATTCTCGCAGACGATATGGGTCTTGGAAAGACTCTCCAGACTATTTCACTTATTCTCACCAACCAGAAGCCGGCCAAGGACAGCCCTGGGTGGAAGAAGCAATTTGAAAAGATCGAAAAGACAACGCTTGTGGTGGCACCACTGGCTTTGATTCGGCAATGGGAGCACGAAATTAAGGATAGAGTGGAAACATCACACGGCCTCAAAGTCTGCGTGCACCATGGACCCAATCGCACAAAGCGGTTTAAGGAACTCGCTCTTTACGATGTTGTTATCACAACCTACCAGATTCTCGTCTCAGAACACGGAAATTCATCAGACGCGGAGAACGGTGTCAAGGCAGGGTGTTTCGGCTTGCACTGGTGGCGAGTCGTTCTTGATGAAGCTCATACTGTCAAGAACCGAAACGCAAAGGCCACCAAGGCATGCTACGCTTTGAACTCTGAGTACCGATGGTGCTTGTCTGGTACGCCTATGCAAAACAACCTTGATGAACTTCAATCTCTCATCAAATTCCTTCGTATCCGACCCTACGATGACCTCAAGGAGTGGAAAGAACATATCGATCTACCCCTGAAGAATGGTCGAGGTCACATTGCTATTCGTAGGCTCCATAGCCTTCTCAGATGCTTCATGAAGCGAAGAACCAAAGATATTCTCAAGGTAGATGGTGCACTCAACCCTGGTGGTAAGCCTTCTGCCGAAGGTGAAGGTTCCTCGACAGGTTTCAAGGTCACCGAACGCAAGGTTGTCACTGTGGCAACTAAACTGTCCCCGGCCGAACGTAAATTCTACGATCGACTCGCTGCTCGAGCCGACCGAAGCATGGAGCACATGATGCAAGGGAAGATCAACTATGCCAACGCTTTAACTCTATTGCTCCGGTTGCGGCAAGCTTGCAACCATCCCAAGCTGCTTGAGGGCAAGCTAGATAAGGACAAGGACGCAATGTCAATAGGCTCAACTCAGAAGCAGCAGGATGCAGATATCGACGACATGGCTGATATGTTCGCTGGAATGGGTATTGTGTCCAAGGACTGCAACATCTGTGGACGAGGCTTGAGCGACGAAGATAACAAGTCGGGCAGAGATGTTTGCTCTGAGTGCCACGCGGATTTGGCATACTTCAACAACCACGAACGACCAGAGAAGTCAGAGCGTCCCAAGAAGTCAAAGAAGTCCAAAGATAAAAGAAAAAGCCAAAACAAGGACAAGAAGGAAGCCGTCGATAAAAAGGTTATCGATAGACAGATTGTCGAAATCGACGACGAAGACGACGATGATGACGCGTCGTCTGAAAAGGTCTCAAGACGACCTCGAAACCGAAACGCCATTGTTGACAGCGACGATGAGGATGCAGATTCACCACAAAAAACGTCTCGCAAGCCTCGAAATCGCAACGCCATTGTCGATAGTGACGAAGAAGATGAGGGTGGATCATGGCTTGTTCCAGAGGATGAGCAAGGGTCACTTCATCTCGGAAAGGCTGGCGGCGAAGAGGACGAGAATGCTGAGGGCGGAGGTGACTGGCTTGGATCTGATGACTCCCAAGACGAGGAGAGCAAGCTTGAAGACAAGAGCAATCTAAGTAGTTTTGTTGAGAATGACGAGACTACTGACAAGCCAGGCGAGGCCTCTGACTCTGATAACTCTCTGTTATCCTTGTCGGACATCACAAAGCGCATGGCTGCCCAGACGCTGGACGATGGGCCATCCAATACTGCTGATACCACGACTACAGACACAGAGGCAGATACAACTGCTGCTGATACGACCGCCGCTGATACAACTGCTGTTTCTGGATCATCCGCCTCAGACTCAGACTCAGCCTCCGAGTCTGGGTCCGATTCTGGCTCTGACTCTGACTCGGATGCATCCGATGTCCTATCTGGAGAGGACGATAGTATATTCTATCCTTCTCGCGACGCCAACTCTCCCCAAGTCCTCGCTTCCTCCAAGATTCGCGAACTGATCAAGATCCTGCAGGGCGAGGTCAAGGAACACAAGTTTATTGTCTTCTCCCAATTTACCTCTATGCTCAACCTTGTGGAGCCATTCTTCCGCAAAGAGCGGTTCCGCTTCGTACGTTACGATGGTAGCATGAAAAATGACGAGCGAGAGGAGAGTTTGCGCAAGCTGAGGAACGATCCTGAGACGCGAATCCTGCTGTGCAGTTTGAAGTGCGGTAGTTTAGGACTTAACCTCACAGCAGCGACCAGAGTCGTCATTCTCGAGCCCTTCTGGAATCCTGTATGTTTCCTTCCTTTATCTTACCTTACTCAGAAGCTTCATGCTAACAAATTTCTCTAGTTTGTCGAAGAACAAGCCATTGATCGTGTCCACCGTCTCACTCAGACCGTCGACGTGATCATCTACAAGCTCACCGTCTCCGAAACAGTCGAGGAACGTATTCTCGAGCTGCAGGACAAGAAGCGTGAACTTGCTGAGCAGGCCATCGAGGGTGGTATGCGTAAAGAGGCTCTCAAGCTTGGCATCAACGAAATCATCAACCTCTTCAAACCAGGCTCATCTGCGGACAACCCAGCTGTTATCGGCGCTGATAGCTCCAGGGTCGCTGACGAGAGCTTCGATGCCAATGGTCGTAGAACTGAAGCTTCGTCAAAGAGACGGCCAGGACGTCCTAGGAAGGAAGAGAGTGCTGTTTATGGTCGACGATGGTGAGCAGCTATTCGTTGGTTAGTTATTGGAAGATTAACGACATGACGGTTTTGGTCGGAAAGGCGTTCAAGAAGGTTTAGGATTTATGATACATGGTTTAATGAGTTACACAAGTTTTGATGTTTTTAATCTCATTCAACTACACTACACCTATGTACTGCATATCTAAAATAGAGCACTTTAACGGTGGTTCGACATTGTATAACTCTTGTTTATCATTACACATTCAAGCTTGCTATCTTGGACATTTACGCGGTGTGATGAGTACTATCGTGGTCGAAATATTCTCCCTATTATCAAAAATGTAACTTTGTATGCAATACTATGGGTTGACAACTTTGATAAGTGCTATAAAACAATGCATCACAAACCCAAGAGGTACCAATTTTTAACAGTATATCTTTCTATTGCAGAATTCGTAAAGCGCTCTTCATCGCTTACATTACATACAATCTCATGCTATACAAAAAAGAAATTGCTTTCAGACAAAATAAGAGGGCAGCCGGTTGATGGCTGCCATGTAATGACGCCGGACCCAGATGGTAAACAGTTGCTTCAATATGTCATGACCCATCGCAAAACAAAACATCGCTTTCCCTTTTGATCTTTTTCGTTCATTCCCTTAGACGACAGGGCCGGCCTTGACAACGTCTTCGGTAGCCTCGCTCTCGTACTTGGTGAAGTTCTCGCGGAAGAGCTTACCCAGCTTGATAACCTCGTTGTTGAAGCTGTCCTCACCGGCGGTCCAGGCCTTGGAGGGGTTGAGGAGTTCTGAGGGAACGTTGGGGCAAGTCTTGGGGACCTGGAGGTTGAAGACACCGTAGTTCTCGTACTCGACGTCGGCGAGCTCACCAGAGTGGATGGCGTCGAGAATGGCACGGGTGTACTTGAGAGGGCATCGCTTGCCGCCCTGGGCGAAACCGGCACCAACCCATCCGGTGTTGAGGAGCCAGGCGTTGGCCTTGTGAGTCTCGATCTTGTCGGCGAGCATCTTGGCGTACTTCATGGGGTGCAGAGCAAGGAAAGGCTGGGCGAAGCAGCTGGAGAAAGTAGCCTGGGGCTCGGTAACACCGTCCTCGGTACCGGCCATCTTGGAGGTGTAACCAGAAATGAAGTGGAACATGGTCTGGTTGCGGTCCAGCTTGGAGATAGGGGGCAGGACACCGCGGGCGTCGCAAGTGAGGAGAATGATGTTTGAGGGGGCGTTGGGGGAGAGGCAAGGAATCTTGGCGTTGGCGATGTACTCGATGGGGTAAGCACATCGGGTGTTCTCAGTGAGAGTGCAGTCGTCGTAGTCAACCTCACGGGTAAGAGGGTCGAAGACGACGTTCTCGAGGACTGAGCCGTATCGGATAGCACCGTAAATATCAGGCTCCTTCTCAGCAGACAGACCAACGGTCTTGGCGTAGCATCCACCCTCGATGTTGAAGACACCAGTGTCTGACCAGCAGTGCTCGTCGTCACCGATGAGAGCTCGGTTGGGGTCGGCGGAGAGAGTGGTCTTGCCGGTTCCAGAAAGACCGAAGAAGAGGGTGACATCGCCGTTCTGGCCCTCGTTGGCGGAGGAGTGAAGAGTGAGGACGTTGTGCTTGATAGGCATCTCGTAGAAGAGAACAGTGAAAACACCCTTCTTCATCTCACCAGCGTACTCAGTACCAAGGATGACCATCTCCTTGTGCTCGAAGTTGATAGCAACGGAGGTACCAGAGGTCATACCCTCAGTGTATCGGTTGGCAGGGAACTTGCCGGCATTGTAGATGGTGTAATCGGGGTGGAAATCCTTAAGCTCCTCTTGTGTAGGTCGGATAAGCATGTTTCGCATGAAGAGAGCATGGTAGGCGCGGGCGCAGATAACTCGGACGCGGATACGGTACTTCTCGTCCCAGCCAGCGAAACCATCGATAACATAAATACGGCTTCGGGTGTTGAGGTAATCGACAGCACGCTCGCGGTTGATCTTCCAGACCTGTAGTTGTTATTTTGTCAGCCATTGTCACTGTATAATAAACATGAGATTGATTATGCGGAGAAGGAAGACCGGCAGCTTTCCCCAAAGGAGAAAAGCGCAGCCGGGTCGGGAAAAATCGTGGTCGGGGAGAAAAGAGGGGCAGGTCACGGCCGAAGGCCTCGGAGGTCGGGAGACTCAGGACTGGGTCTCGGTCTCAAGCCGTGGGCAATTGCCAGAAGGGAAGGTGAGCGTGTGAGGTCTAAGGTGTGCGAGGACTGGCAAAGAGACTGCGGGGTCGAGATTGCCGATCCCATGACACCCACCCGGAAAACGCCAGGGGAACAAGCGAACCAGGTGCAATGACGTTAGGCCAATGAACCACTAGAGAACTGCTCGGCCCAGCCTCTACCAACCAGCGACCAGACAATTGAGTAAGAGAATAAGCACCCATGACGCTCACGCTCCGGGTATCCTCGGGGCAAAACCAATTGTGGTCGCTGGAATGGAGATGCTCTTCCGGCGCGGGTCTAGACGTTTTGTTTCGGTTCGCTCGTCTTTGGGCGTCAAGCTCGTGATGGTTGCAAATTTTCTTGTGTAGCCAAGACTGGAAAACACGAGTCAAGATGCCACAGCCACCAGCTCAATTGTGCGTGTACGAAAGGGTGACATGTGAAATGCATAGGGAAAATGCCGAGTTCATTCTTACCTCAGGAGTCATGGGCTTGTTAACAGGTCCCCACCTATTGATGTCATGTTAGCTGTCTGATCGTCTCGATTCATGTGCGCAGCTGTTGCCGGCTATTCGGGAATTCACGTACCAAATGTTGTCCTTGGAAGAGGGTTCCTCGACAATTCGCTTGTCAAGAGGAGATCGGCCAGTCTTAGCACCAGAGTAGGCAGTCAAGGCACCGCTGGAGGTGATAGCGGTACCGGTCTCGTAGACAAGAGCATCCTCGTAAAGGGCAGCGACTGAAGGGTTGGGAATCTGAGAGAGGCTGTGTTAGTGACAATTGATTATGGCGTATTGATAAGAATATTTCTTACAATAGCAACGCGGTCGTAATCGATGTGAGCCTTGTCATGAAGCTCCTGTTCTAGCTCAGTGTGCTCCTGATGAGGACTGTGAGGCCCGTGTTAGTGAACCGGCCTGCCTGCGCAGCTGATTGGGTATTGTGGAAAACGTACGTAACACCGGTAGGGTGGAGGGAGGTTTTGTTAACGTTGTTGGGAAGCACTGTGACAGAGTCAGTAATGGTTTTGGGACTTGTGCAATGATAGAAATTGTGCGTAGTGGCTGCTCCTTCACAGAGAAGGACAGAACAAGGTGGTCGTGTGAGGGTATCATGACAAGAAACAAGCGGGACAAGACAGTTTAACCTGACCGTCGCGAAGGGGCAAGACGAAGGACTCACTCTTGAATGAGTTGGTTCCTGAAGCCTGAATATGTGAGCTTGGACCTTTGAAAGAGAAAGTTGAGTTTGAATAGAGAGAGGAAGTTCTGTTGACGGGGTCATTCATGGCTTTTATAAAAGCTTCACGAGCAGCTCGAGATTTGATAGTGTACGCCCTGGGGTGTGAGGTTCGCGGTGTGGCCCTCCACAAGCTGGACGAAATGGGCACCTCAGATAGTGCCCGCTTGCCGGGGTCAAGGCCGAGGATGGAGAGGGACGGGGATGGATGGGGATGAAGATGGGGTGTGAGGCTGTGAGTGGCAGAGACAAGCGCGTGGTGGAGCCGACGAGGCGTTGCAGGTGACTGACACGATATTATCTCGGAAGAGAGTTCTTGGTACAAGGAGAAGAAGGTGACGGGTCTGTAATCAGTCACCTTTAGGCCGTAGCCATGGTACCAATGTACCCGACTCAATCTGGGCGCCAGGTCTAAAGATGGGATATTGCGGGACGGAGGGTTACGAAACGTAACCTAACCCCGGTCCAAACTCTTCAAAGAATAAGAAAGCGTCAAGGTTTTGGCGGGGAAAGGGGACTAAAGCCCAGGAAGATGCCGGAAGAGCAACAAGATCACGGTCTTCTTCAAGGTCTCCAAGGTTTCCAAGAAAGAGGTCGAGATCCAATGAGGGTCGATAATGAGAAAAACAAGCAAGATGAGTGGGCAATGGATGATGGCCGAACGGATAGCGCCGTTGAGTGACGGCCGTTATGGGACGGCAAGATACGGTACTGTCTGTCTTTGTGTGCAAGTCTGCAAGACAGTAAGTACCTACCTATCCGTAGATTCTCTTCCACTTTTTCTTTCTTGGTGGTGGTATTTTAATCGTGGTGGTGTTGATCAAGCAGCTGATAGTCACGTTGTTGATGTGATGGTAAGAGGGAAAAGGCAGCAGCCCCAGTGTTGACATTGATGACGGTGTTTTGCCTATTGATATTCTTATACACGAGCCTGAAACTGCAACTGCAACTGCAACTGCCTGATTGATAAACCACTTCCTTCTCATCCTCAATATAGAACACCCATCTTCAACGTCAAAGGCCCGACCGTTGGGAAGAAAGAAAGTCAAGTAAAAAACCTCAAACTTGCCGTGGTTATCTGCCTTTTTTTTTCCCCCAAGCAGCCAAAACTACTACTTTCTGTCTCTCGTGGTCCATTTACTAGATAAACGTGTCGTCATGATCGACGGTCCAAGGCCTGGAACTAAAGCACAACAGCGACCCAGCGCCCGCGATCTTCCGTAACGAGACGCGACTGCATTTCAATTGCACATGAAATGCAATCCAAACCCCGTTTTCCACGCACCATTATGCTTCAAATACATACTGCATAAGACAATTCCACTACCTCTTATTGAGTGAGAACTGTTACTCGCACCGTAACATGATCACCACCGTCTAAAACCGTAGGCATCGTACCGACCCGTACCCAACTCCAAGCAAGGGCCGAGATTCCCTGTCGTTACCTTCGTTCTTGACAACCATCGGGGCAGTACGGGAACAGGTGTAATCTGAGGTTCTCGACCAGTCATGCTTGAGTTGAGAGTAGCCGGACATTGAATTCCTTAAAGTTTGGGCTGGGGGTGCTCGGGGTGAGGCCTGCAATCTTCGTTTGTAGCTATTGCAAGGGTGTAGCCAATTGGACCAAGGGGTAGCATTTGGTCTTGATTCTATGGAATACGCATGATACTTTCTTGCTCGCTCGTTCGCTTGTGGATGGATTTCCCGACGGCAGCCAAACCAATACGTGTTACGTACTGTAATGTCTCTACCTCCTGGTAAGTTTCTCTTCAAATTTAAACAGAGGTCAGCCGACCATGGGCAGAGAGCATCCAGGTTTCGCAATTCATGGGGAAACAAGCTTGCCAAGGAGTCTAGAAAGGAGGGCGGTAAAGGACGAAAAGGGGATAAGTCGAGGCGAGTAAGCTAGGGCTGAGACTGAGAGATCCATCCAGATTGCGGAGAAGACGAGGTACCCAGACAGACCTAAGGTGAGTATTATACGGTGTCTGTGCTGTCGAAGCTTGCTGGTCACCAGACAGCAACAAACAGGGCATGGTGGATACGATACGGAGAGAAAAAGTTGATTTCCTCTGACGATAACACCTAGAGAACCTGTCCTGCAATAGCAATAGCAATATGTGGTGTGTAACTTAGGTTGCACCTTGCGGAAGCTAGTCGGGGATTTCAATGCTCTGGCTGTTGTTCTAGAGTTTACAGCACCTACCTACAGTACAGAATCATGACCAGCCGAGCTACCAATAAGAGCCAAAAACTACCCGCGGGAAGGTGGTAAGAATCGGGTCAATCGTACTGGATAAACATTATAGAGACTTGGAAGATCATTGGTAACAGAACATGTTTTCGGTTGCTCCTCCCTCCCTCGTGGCTGCCTCGTTCCATACCCTGGGGTCGATTTCACGGGTTTATTACCCCGCGATTTGTTAACGAACAGGTCTTGCCGTTTGGCATGAGACATCCAGTAACGGCAGTAACCTACCTACACTACACTCTGGCTTCGCCGGTCCTTTCTACACCAGCCTGATCTACTTTTAGACAGACTCTGCACATGACTCTGGTTACCCTGCCAGGACCGGTCACGATCAAAACCAGAAAGTCCCCCAGAAAGAAAAGATCAATTATTGAACTACAGGCCATAGCAAATTCAGCCGGGCATCGTGACCTGGGTCTCATCAACCCCTGAGCTCAACTGCGGCCCCGCAAAACTGCATCTCATCAGCGCCAGTCATCACGCAAAAAAAGTCACGATAATGCAAAATGAAAGAAAAATAAAAGAATTCTCGTGGGTAACCTCTTTACTGGGATCTACGTGACGTACTACGTACAGACTATTAAGCATGAGCCGAACCTGCATTTCCCCACACAACTCCCTTTACACAAATCGACAAATTTGATTGGACTTGTCTCACCTTGAAATACACGCCCCTCCGCACACTCTCACCTTCTTCGTAAACCGTGCCCAGAGGGTTCCGACATTATCCGAGTCTCCGTTTCTGACCGTTTCTCCGCCCAGAGCCTCCATCTGCATTACGTTTTTGGAGCTGGGCTGCTGGGGCTAAGGAACTGCGTGGGGAACCGGGGTTGGGCTGCGGGGGACTTCCCCAAGTTGATGCGTCTAGAATCAAGCCTGTCAAGGCACGGCATGGCATCCATGGTGAAGGGATAATATCACACCCGGTGAGACATTGTGCTCCTACTGCGGGCGCCTGCCTACCCTGTTTCGGTTAACTTCCTGACCACCGCCTACAGCCTACAGCCTACCGACCACCGTGCTCCGTCACCCGGCTCCGTCTCCTCCGTATACCTCCGTTACGCGATGCCAACCATCTTCACCTTGATCAAGCTAAGCCTGCAATAGTCCCCTTGTTGTTTCACTCTCAACTTCCTGTTATCTCTATCATGATAACAAGCTGATGTATCTGTACTCCATATACAATCATAGCATGTCGGTCATGCTTATTCGCTTCTTACAGCAACATAGGTACCCAGTACACCCCTTCCGTCTGGCCGCTAAATTTCCATGAATCACGAAATTCGTTTCACGGACCCCTTGATCCTAGTTCCTGCATTCATCTCGAAGCGCAATCACGACAATTCAGTATCAAGAATCGATCAGTATCTAAAACCTGATCCACCTTGAGCAAAACGGCGTTCCGTACACCTCCGGCCCCTCGGCAACCTTCCGAGAACAAGAATTCCTGCTGCCGGGCCTCACTCACCGAGGGATATCATCAGCGCTACCTACGCTATGATTTCCCAATTCCATGAACTTCAGCGTACCGTAGCGTATCGTATCCCATAGGACACCCCCAACTCCCGATCCGCTGGGCCGCTTCCAGCCAGCTGCGCCGGGATCCGCACCCGCAACCGCACCCGCGATACCTGTTCCTTTTTCGGTGCATGGGTAGGTAATTAATGGCACCGGTACTTCTTCTCCATTCTCATTTATCTCGGATTTCCATTCGGTCACCGCTTCCTGCTTCGTACAATTGCACTCTATAACGCTGAACTTGATCGTTCCGACTTTTTCTCGTGCCCATGAACAAACCTTCTGGGTCTATCCCCTCAGTCATGATAGAACACCAACCATACAAACGCTCTCAATAGTTCTGGCCCCTGCAAATGCACCTTTCTACGTATTTGGTTTCCGTCCTGTTTACGTCAACTAACTGATCTCGGAGACCGTCCACTAAGGCATTATCCCTGTACATCTTGCAGATGGGAACTGGGATTACACATCGCGAGCTCGAAATGTCTATTATCGTGATTGTGACTTGCTATACATCTCTGTGGGGCATAATGCGACAACGGCGAAATCTCTTCTCTTGCCGGACTCGATCATTGTATGATCTGTTAGGTTGGATATTTCCCCTGGCTCTCGTGGGCTGCCTCCGACTGAGGCGGAAAGGCCCACGATAACAACTCGCTTTCCTTCACTTATGTATTTCTTTCACCCTTCTCATGATCTCCACTATTATATCACTTCGATTTCACATCCCACCATCACAATCAGGTCTATGTTAATTCTTGAAACCTTCTATCCCTTTGTTCGGTATGTTCTCTCTTGTCGAAGTCCGGTCTTCCCAAAGTGTTTCTTTCTTGCCCTGCCCTGCTTATATTGTGTTACATGTGAAGGGAAGAGTTTTAGGCATCTAGTAATATATCCAACCTTGTCTGTTTGTATCACGCTGTGGCAAAGGATGAAGAGTATTCAAATGGTTCCCGACATCCTCCTTTTTATTCCTACTTTACTCATCTATATATGACTGAAGCACAGGAAATGCATGCCATCCATCATACCGTCAACTGTTCCTGCCTCTTTCGTGTCGTCATTTTCATCAGCTTCTGGTGGGCAACACAAGCGGTATTCCCGTCGTCCTATACAAATCTGGTGCCGCGTTCCTGGTAAATCACTTTCTACTCCAGCGCTAAGCCGTCAAAACCGTAACGATTTGTGATGATGATCGTGGTGAATGCCTGTTACATCTTCCCTACCTTTTCGCTACTGGCCTCTGTCATTTTTGGGGTTACATTGCCACGCCTGAGCGCGTATCAAGAAACATTCATCATTCATTTAAGCATCGCTGCTGCTAATGAGCTTCGTAATCTTGCCAATGGCAATGGTTTGTCCCTAAAGAAAAGTGTGTTAGTGACAATATCTTACATGATGAAAGCACTCCCCAAGCGTGTTCTCGTCACACGATATCCGGCAGTGGTCACTTGGCCTTGCGGGACATTTGTGGACCGGGTGGACAAAAGTCTGGGGTAAGTAGAAAGGAGAACATGTGTACGTTGTTGCCAAAACAGTTGGGGGTGAGCAGAAACCTACCTGGTCTCTCAAGGTGAAGCGACCCATCTGGGGGTAGTCCTCGAACTTCTCCACGCACACGGCGCCTGCTCCGCCAATCACCTGCATACGGGCGATAATGCTGTCACCCCTCTTGGCGTGTGTAGGGGGGTTTTTGCTCTTGCGGTTGGTTCCCTTTTGCAGCTTGTGTAGGAGGCTTGCGAATGTTACTTCCTCGATGGCGGAATGAACGTGTAGCACACAGTTGAAGCCGGCAGTTAGGATGCTCTTGAGCTCGAGAATTCGAATCTGTGCCTCGAACTCAGCAACAGTATGTACCAGTCGCTTTGGTGAGCACAGCACAAATCCAGGCATAATGTCATCCTCCTCAATACCCTTGAGCCTTATTCGAACCTGGTCACCGCACTGGGCCAATTGCACCTCGTCTTCCTGCTCACCATAGACGGCAGCAGCTTCAACGGTTTGCTTGTTGGGCATCATAACCATGCTCATACCCTTCTTGACAACACCGGCCTCAATCTTTCCCTCCACCATTGTGCCGAGATCACGGTACTTTCCGTTGACGGGCAACATGAAGGGGGCGTTGACCTTACGCTCGAGTGCCTTCATGCTGTCGAGGTACTCAAGCAGGGCGGGGCCCTCCCACCAGGGAGCAACATCCTTGGGGATGCGGGTCTTGATGCCCATCATCTGCTGAGCAGCAATGGGCAGGAAGTAGACGTCGTTCTTAAGGTTGTAGCCAGTGCCCTTAAGGAACTGAGCAAGCTTGGATGTACACTCCTGGTATCGCTCATGAGACCAGGCGACGGTAGGGTCGTCCATCTTGTTGACAGCGACGATGAGCTTGTTGACACCCTGAGTCTTGGCAAGCATAGCGTGCTCACGGGTCTGTCCGCCTCGCTCAAAACCAGTCTCGTATTCACCCTTTCGGGCTGAAATAACCAAGATACCAACATCGGCCTGCGAAGCACCTCCAATCATGTTGGGGACGTACATCTTGTGGCCAGGAGCATCAAGGATACTGTAACGACGCTTCTCGGTCTCGAAGAAACCACGGCCAACTTCGATAGTCTTGCCTTGTGTTCGCTCCTCCTTGTTCAAATCCATAACCCATGACAGGTACCAAGACTCTCGACCCAGATCCTTGGCCTCCCTCTTGTACTTGTCCATGGTTCGCTCGTCGACCATGCCGGTGGCGTACAGGATCGAACCACCAAGAGTTGACTTTCCGGCATCGACGTGTCCCATGAAGATAATGTTAACGTGCTCCTTGCCATAAATTTCCTTAAGTGTCTCCTCATCGACATCAGCAGTCTGCTCCTTCTCGACAGCATCGATCTCTCGGGCAGCCGCCTTCTTCTCGCCAGCGGTAGGGCTGTTACGGCCAGAGCTGGGGCTCGGCGAGGTCTTGCCAGAGGTCTTAGCCCCAGCAGCCGCCTTGCCGGCTTTCTCGCCCGTCTTCTCGATAGCCTTAGCAGCTGTGGCCTTTTGGCCGTCCTCGGGTTTGTCGGTAGGTTCAGCCTTGGCGGGTTCCTCCTGTTTGACAGTGGTGGCGGCACCGGTTCCAGAGATGGAAAGAACCTTTGCCTTAGGCTTGGGCGCGGAGGTATCAGCGCTGATGCTGATCACCTTGGGCTTAGGGGCAGCGGCAGCGGCAGCGGGTTGGCTGGGGTCAGCGGGAGCATCGGCGGCAGGTCGCTGGGCAATCGTGGGAGCGGCGGGCTGCTGAGGTTGTTGTTGTTGTTGTTGACCATACTGAGGGTATCCGCCACCACCTATAAAAATATGTCAGTATGTCATCTTCAAATATCTCGGCGAAAATGCTTTTTTTGAGCGCAAGTGTCGTACCATAGCCTTGGTTGTAGCCACCATAACCCTGGTTGTACTGGTTGAAGCCCTGCTGCGGTGGCTGCTGCTGCTGCTGTTGAGCACCATATTGAGGATAGTAGCCTTGCTGGTAGTATTGTTGCTGCTGATATTGAGGCGCGTATCCTCCATAGGCCTGACCAGGCTGGAACGAAGCGGCACCTGGTTGGAAAGAGGCGATAGCGGGTCGGAAGCCGCCTTGCGCGGGGGCGGGGTTCATGTTAAGCTGCTGCTGAGCCTGCTGAGCGAGGTTGTCATCTTGAGCAGAGGGATCGTCCTCCCAAGAGTTAGGGGTCGCCATTGTGTTGTATTTGACGGCGAGGGGTATATCGCGTGGTAGAGATGAAGGGAGGAAAGTAGAGTGAAGTAGTAGAGGAGTAGAAGGTTTTGCGATCGGTCGTTGGTCTAGATGGGGTTGCGGTGCGGATAAAAAGGCCCTAAATATGCAGCCTGTGCCGTGGAAAATTGGGCTGAGTTTCGAGTGTTTTGGAGAGCGAATAAAGTGCTACGTTTTCAAAGACGATAAAGTGAAATACAAATAGAAAAATCGAACCCGTCACTTGGGAGCCGAAAGAATGCCTTGAGTTTGTTTAACACAAGCTTTAGGCACCAAAGGAACCTAATGATGGTTATTCTGTGAATACTTTTCCTTGTGCTTGGTGGGGGAGGCGGGTTTAGGTTCCAGTGTGAATTTGCCCCACCATATCATGACGCTCAAGCCTGGCCCAAATGCTTTTATGCCCTGGGAAGAAGTGTTAGAGGGGCAGTTTAGTGAGCTCGTACTGTGCGTATGATATCACTTGCACATGCATTAGTATCGAACAGGATGTCAAGCAGGCAGAAACATTGTCTTTTTAGGAGTTATTCAGGGACATCCTCGAATTTAATGGTCAGTTTCAGCCTTATGACTCGCATATCGAGTCATCTCAGCATTCGAACACAAGCCTGATGACGAACTGGGTAGCCATGCCAGCCACAAAGAAAATGCACGTGCGTTGTAGACCAGGGTCCATCCTGGTTTTCGCACTGTACATAGGTATCTACTCTCCCTGTGTCCCCCTAGAGGTGCTGTACCTAAGTGTAAGCCTAGCCGTAGAAATCTATGCGTTGGCGGTCTGGTCCCCATCAATTGCGCTTGCGTGCAGTGAATGAACGCTGCTAGGCTACATACAAGCCTGTATCAATGCGACATGGGACTGTCCATGGGGAACGTGCAATATTTTGTTTATTTTTCCTTCAGCTTTTGAGGTCGATCCTCCTTCAATATTAACCCTACACTTGTTACAGTGTCTTCAAGCATGATAAGCTACTCTATAACTATCAGTCTCGATTGCCCTGGTCATGGATGAGTTCCTTGCAACAGTTGGCGTTCAGGCCATGAGATATGCCATCCGCTCTGGTATCGCCCTAACATCGTCCTACGCCATCGGCCAATGCTCGCGGCTCCTCAAGTCGGTCGAAGACAAGGCAGTCCACGATGAACTCAAATCCTTACGAAACCTGCTCGATTGTAAGATCAAGGTGCGTCATAGTGGAGGGATTCAGTCCTCAACCTCATCATTAACCCAGGCTTCCTGGTATTTGATACCTAACCTGTGGCCTTGCAGATCATCTCACCAGCTATAGACTTGATCGAGTTCAAGTAAGAACCCCATTCGCTCCTTAACTACAAACACAACTAGTTAGAACTACTAAGTCACACCTAGTTCGGTTCTACTAACACTCAAGTAGATCAGGACGAGGAAACATATTCCTCGAATCAGCCGCTCCCCTTGCGAGATCATTGCATAAGGACATTGTTTCACTTGGGCGGCGCATAGAGGCAACCACTGCTATATATTCAAATTCGAATGGCAACCATGCTCAGACACAGTCATCGCCCGTCAGTGGTGAGAAGCTACTGGCTGTCGTCACTGGAATAAAGGCCTTGCTGGACAGAATAGATCGCGAAATTCCCCTTCTCCAGTTGGCCATTACAGCATCTGGGGAAAGTCTTTCGACATCTTTGCCCGCTGGTATATCGCCTTCCAGACTGCTGCAGGCCAGCACGCTACTCACCATTGGTGATACACAATTCACTCAGGATCCTGCGAGGCCAGTCCAGATTGGTCCATCATTCACTCTATCACTTTACATGTTATTTCTCGGCCATGCATCTGCACCGGCGTCACACGGCTCCTCTCAAATTGCCACAGTTTCTACTGATATGCTGTCTTCGAACCCTTTTAGCGAGGGGAGTTCCTATGGCTTGGGAGAAGGGGACCGAAAACCGTTATGGCAGGAAGTCTTGCACAAAGCTCGTGTCCGCATATGTAGAGTTCGAAGAGACTTCTACTTTGACAGCAGGCAAGGGTTTCACGCCAAGCCACTGAAAGACTATGCACTTCCTCTTCCAATCCCTGATGCAACCGGCGGTGGGGAGTACGCTTACCACTTGGAAATTATTGAAGATCTCGACGACGGCCGCGTCCATGACGAAGACGAGCATAAGACGGAGTCGTACGATGACATCTCACGAGCAGGTATTCGCGAATCTATACCGGTGCACCAGTTGTCCAAGATCTTCTATACAGACACAGGCAGAATTCTGAATATAGGTTCCGCGACCGACAGCGAGCAAAGACCAGTCTTGCTCTTGAAACGAGATGCGCAGGCCTTGGCCACCCGACAGGTAGCTGATGATATTGACGGATTCCTCGACGAGCTTAACGGCGATAGTGAGAGTGAAGTATTGGACTTAATCGGCACTGAAGATGACCAAGCTGATATCGACAAGCAACTGCTAGAGGAGTTTGGTCGTCCCACGGTCAACGATAGCGAAATTATCGCTTCGACCGACTGTTTCAAATGGAAATTCCCGGCGCATCTTGACCCAGAGTGGATTGCTCTCGAGGTATTTGAGGACGACGACGATGATGCTGAAGAGGGCGAGGACGATGACTCCTCGGATTCAAGAAGCCTAGATCAACCAAGAGGGGCGATTTCAAAGCCGGGCACTCCTCGTGACAGGAGATCGCTGGATTCGAACGTGGTCGATCAAATCAAGAGGCTTTCGCTGAGCAATTCTGAGAGACAAGACTCTCTGCAAGCTGCCACATCAGCCGAAACAGAGAACTTTGCCGCTCGGTCCCCATTCGGCGGAATTACAACTTCTTTATCGCTGATGGAGATGCTCATACGGCTGGCCAGTCTCCAGGAATTTCAACAAACGTCTCATCTGTCTATCCCGGACCACATCCTGACATTTTTCCTGGAGGAGACATCTACCACGGGATTGATTGGCGAAACCCAATGGAGAGCCCGTAGCGAGGCAAAGCGGCGCATGGGATTTGACCCCTATACCGATGAGCAAGCAAGGTAGTCTTTTATTACCAAGTTGACGAAAACTGGACACTACGCGGAGGGTTTGACGAAGAATCGGTTGAGGAACGGGAATGCTGAAACACAGCATAGCACAGGTAGCATAGGAGGCGTTTGGCACTGGCGATGTTTCATAGAACTACGATGAAACATGCAAGATAGCGTGTGTATTGCTGGATTGCAGCTCAACCAGAAAAGAGAGAGAAATTCTGCTTATTTACTGACACCACAAAAGAAAGAGAAGATACCATTTTATATTATATCATGATAAAAGTCAACTTTAACGTCAATCGGGCAATTACTGCAAGTCCTACTCTACTATTTAAAGGTATTGGTAACTTGGGACTTTTACCCTGTAGTGACGACATGAGTATGGACTACTGAAACATGCCTGTACATGCATCGCTCAAAGACATTCGACAACAAGAGCAACCTATACTTAGCAACAACAAAGCTTTGGAACAATTCAATCAAGTGTGGAACTCTGCTACAACTAGAGATGGCTCCTCTCGTCCCTCGCTTTCATCTCTTTGAGATTGATGACCAGACTTGGTACGTACCTTTATACAATGCTCCACCGCTCTGGAGCTGGGCCGACCTACATCCACGCTTCTTCAACGATGCTCTAGTCAACTGAGCTCGAATCACTACGTCGCGATACCTACTAGAAGCTCGACTGCTATACTCTGCCTTATCTAGTACTAATCTAGCCTTTCAGGTTCCCTGCCTTCCTTCGCGCGCGTGTCCAAGATGGCCTCACCCGTGCCTGGCTTTTCAGCACGCCTCTCCAGCCCCAATCTCCTGCGAGCCTCAGCGCCAAAGTGCTAATCGAGCAGCTCAACACTTCCCTCTCCGATTTTACGTTTGTTGACTTCTGTGCTGGCGGTGGCGGCCCTACACCCTCGATAGCACGCACCGTCAATGGCCACCTTCGCTCTCAGGGATTAGACCCTGCTCGATTTATCCTTACCGACTTGCACCCCAATGTTGAAGCGTGGGAAAAGGTTGCTCAGAAGAACCCACTCTTGACGTACGAGCGCACATCTGTTGATGCGACGGCCGCCCCAAAGCATCTCGTCAGGCGAGACGACGGCACGAAGCCATTCAGGCTGTTCAACTTGGCATTTCATCACTTCGATGACGACTTGGCCAGATCGATTCTGCGCGATACGGTCGAAACGAGCGAGGGGTTTGCCATCTTCGAGCTACAGGATCGTTCGCTGGCGAGCGTAATGGCGGTTACGCTTTTTGGGATTGGTGCCATTCTAAGTGCGCCGTTGTTCGCATTCAAATGGCGATCGCCTGCAACATTTATCTTCTCGTGCATAATCCCGATAATACCCTTTGTTCTCACGTTTGATGGTTACATCTCAGCATTGCGCACACGAACACCTGACGAGGTTGAGGCTCTGTTGAGGTCCTGTGGTGCGGACGCGAGCAAATGGGAGGTCAAGAGTGGCAGCGAGTTGCATCTCTGGCCTTGTGGATATGTCAATTGGATTGTCTGCAGACCTGTGCGTAAGGATTGATGTTACCTAGTGTAGATAGGACGACAAAGGAGCAATCTTCGCAATACTCAGTGTTACCGAAACCACCAGTTGACTGAGCCATTCAATTCCCCGTTCTCTCCCACGCTTTTGACTGAATGCCAATAATGTGAAGGAATGAACATGGCATCTCCAGGGTTCAGCACTACCTCAAGAGTGCCACGCGGCGCAGGTTTATCGGGATCAGTTGACCAAACAGCACTGTGCAGTTTGTCCCTTTCCTCGCCTTGCATCATCTCCTCCGTTCTTATACGGCTGCTGCCCGATCTGTGCAGTTCGGCCTGAATCATGCCGAAAAGCCAATCTCCCACTTTTGGTGTCATGAGCCTGATTACTTTGGTACCAGACAATTGGCAAAAAAGATTGGGATTCGGGTCCCGATGCAGAGGCGTATAAGTAGGGGTTATACCAAGCCATATACTGGAGCCATATATGTCCCCCTTCCCAGCATACTTGACCAATTCTGGCGTTGGAATATCCTCCTGGAGGGCAGGTGGAAGATCTGTAATGGAACATTGTGCAATGTAGAGCGGGATTCTCTGCAAACCTCTTGCGTGAAGAACCTCGTTGAACTTTAGTACCATGACAACGAGACGAAGAGGTGCATGGAGTTGAAAGAACTCCTGGCCTTTTATGGAGTCCACAAAGGATATGTCCCAGCACCTTGCGATAACTTCATCTCGCGTTTCTTCTACATCAAGAGACTCTCGAAACAACCTAAGACTTTCTTGTTGCGCAGAAGTAGGGGCGTAGATTTCATATGGTACCATAATACCATGAAATTGATCAAAGTGCTTCGAGAGTGTCGTAGAGTTGTATTGGGAGTCCTTAGCGAACCACTTGTCTAGCGCAGGAAGAAGAGGCGTGGGAGAACCGTGACCTCTGCCAAAGACCATAGGTTTTTTGCTTTCAAACGACCGTTTACGAAACAGGTCGATAGAGGTATACTCCTCGAATTCTGGGTCCAGTTTGACTACATTCTCTTTGCCGGGAGAGCTCTGTTTAGCGATATAACGGCACGAAGGCACCGCCTTGTACAGATGCCGTATCCATGGTAAGCTGATAGAAAAGATCTTGTTCATGGCCTACTTTTATGATTTGGGAGGAGGATACGGATAGTAAGGTGATAAAAGAAAATAGATATTAATAAGACATGTCTAGTGGGTATCATAAGAAATATCCGCTCCCCCTACCTGATTTCTAACTAAGATGTTCATTATTTCTAAAGTCTTTAATAAATAAAATGGAAGTAATGTAAGAAGAGAATAAAATTTATAGGATTTATAATTTTTTTATAATTTTAGATAAATTATAATACACCTAGTTAGTATCTCTGATCATGTATGTACATAACTTCGGCTGATCTTTGGTGTACTTCGGGACACGGCAAAATAAAGTCCCGAAACAGGTACTACTGTAGGGTACGTATCTTTCCAGCCCCATTGCCAAATTGAGTTAGTGTGTGCCCATCGACTCTGCCTCTCTCTGTCTGCTCTGCTTTGTTCGTTGCACCAAACTGACCGAATCCGCGTGCAATCAATTTAAAAAGGAAAGCCCAGTTCCATTTATTCACTAGGCTCGAATCCATCTGTTAAGTTTCTCCGAGTTTGCCATCGCAATGCCCTGAATTTCTGTGCTGTTATTATTCTTGGTGTATCAATACACATCAACCTTACCTTACCATACCAATACCGAACCGATCGACTTTAGCGTGCGTGCCCTGTGCTCGTCGCTCGCGATATCTGCGCCCCTCAAAATACTCACCACCATCACCCCGCCTCCAAGGTACTACAGGTAGCTTCGCAGCTATCCTATCGATACCACGCGCCCCGACATCGCGTTCAGCGCCCTCATAATAACCCCAGCTCGCCGTCTCTTTATTGCGATTCAGTCCCCCCTCACCGTCACAGGGCGCACCCTAGCCTCGTGACTGGCATTTGTTGCCCCTTCGACAACAACAACGGCAACAGCAACGGCAACGGACCGACGACTGCGATAGCGACGCCATGTCGACCTCTTCAGGCGTCCCCGAATCCTGGATTTCGAGTTTCTGCTCTTTGCTTGGCCATGAGTACTTCGCCGAAGTCTCGGAGGAGTTCATCGAGGATGACTTCAACCTGACTGGCCTGCAATCCCAGGTTGCTATGTACAAGGAAGCATTGGAGGTATGTCTATCTTGCAGGCGCATCGACGTTTGCAGTTTCTCTCATTCAAATTTGCTAACGTCGCACCCCTGCTTCACAGATGATCTTGGACGTGGAACCAGAGGACGATGATGATGAGGAAGAAGAGGAGGAGGAGGAAGATGAGAATGATTCAGACCCAGAGCGTTTGACCAGAGCATCTAGCGAACGAAGGCACCACCGCATGGCCAGCGACCTATCCGTCATTGAATCCTCGGCTGAAATGCTCTACGGTCTCATCCACCAGCGCTTTATCTGCTCGAGGGCTGGAATCCAGCAAATGAGTGAAAAGTACGAACTTGGCCATTTTGGCTGCTGTCCTCGGACAAATTGCGACCAAGCTCGCACCCTACCCGTCGGTCTCTCTGACATTCCTGGCGAAGACACAGTCAAACTTTTCTGTCCATCATGCTTAGACGTCTACGTCCCGCCCAACAGCCGCTTCCAGACCGTGGACGGTGCTTTCTTTGGCCGCACTTTTGGCTCCCTCTTCCTCCTCACTTTCCCAGAATACGATCTCACCAAGCGAGGTATCGAGGTGCTTTCCTCCACCAGCTCGCGAGTCAATGATGGTGATGGCCTCATGAATGGTATGTATGCTAAGAACATCGGCCCTGGTCTGGGCCGTGAGCGTATATATGAGCCTCGTATCTATGGCTTCCGTGTTTCGGAGAGAGCTCGATCTGGCCCCAGGATGCAGTGGCTTCGTGAACGCCCGGCAGACATTAACGAGCTTGATGAAGCCCGGCTCTACGCAGAACAGAATCCGGACTCAGAAGATGATGACGACAATGGTGGCCAGGTCGGCGTAAATGGCCGAGTTATGGTCCGTCGACGCCCGCCTGGAAACGCCCGCCTTCGCCAGAGACAAAACCATAATGGCAGTCCCATGGCTCTGTCCACAAACGGAGCTGAATCGGAGCTGTAGGCATACGACCAGTCTCGATCATCTTGCCCTGGAGGCCCCAGCCATCGCCCACGTTAAGACTGTTGATGCAGAGAATTGGAGTTCGCCATAGCGAGGACATCTCAACGCCAAACTAACTGGATATTTGACAACGCGGCCGCTAAGCGAGTGGAGGAAATAAAGCGTAGAAGCTATTGGAGAAACACGCATTAGGCCGAGCTGAATAAGATGAGGGTACAAGGGTGGAGAGGAATCGAAGGGAACCATTAGGTTTTTGTAGGGTAATGCATAGACGGCGTTGAACGACTGATAGGTAGGCTAAGGAAAATACACCTCGAATGAACAATAACGACAATTCAGAGATCAACTAAGAGACATCTAAGCTTGATGTCTAATGCAGCTTACGATAATTCAGCTAAATGTGTGACGGATAGGACTTTTATTTATTCTTGTTTTAATCGTTCAACTGATCTTATTTCTTGTCCACCATAAGCCTTAAGCTTGACCTCTTTGAGATATATGTACAGGCTGCTCCTGCGCCTTTTGCTTTCTTCTCAATAGGTCGCTCTACATGGCGATCGTGTGTACTCCGTCTCCTGCTGCTGTGACCTGGCAAATAGCCAGGGCAGGGGATTCTCACCGGCCGTCCCGTTGCGTTTTCTTTTTACCTAGGTATA
This sequence comes from Fusarium avenaceum, assembly GCA_025948275.1. Lineage (NCBI taxonomy): Eukaryota > Fungi > Ascomycota > Sordariomycetes > Hypocreales > Nectriaceae > Fusarium > Fusarium avenaceum. The sequence goes on from CP109669.1 coordinate 3,013,352, forward strand.
GCAAACATCGGCTAAGAACCAAGGAATGAAAGCAAGAATCCGATTGATCACCAAAAGAAAAAACACCCCGTCCTCAGAACCCATGCTATCGTGTACATCATGGCCCTCGTCCCTCATTCGTTCTATGCCGACAGTGGAAATGGAAGAAAAAAACAAAGAGAATAATAGAAAGAAAAAGAGTAGCGCAGTGCCAGCTATGATAAATATCTAGACCATGCAATGTCGCTTCTGCTTGTGGTAAAAGGACGGTCCGCGATATGAAGCTGTGTACCAATGGCGAAGTGTAATCCACCGCCTGAAAGCTCCTTAACGCCAGGTTGCCAAATCTCATTCCCATCATATCTATCGTGTACAGTACGTGTATCCTGTGGGCTAAAACCGTTTGAGCAGAAGAAAAAGGAAAAGAAAGAAATAAAGAACAAAACAGACCAGCATGCTATGAGGTGATATCCGAAGATGTGGATGTCGAAGGTATCAAAACCGTGCTTGAATAGCTCGTGGAATCGAGGAGGCGCCATTATGTTATACTGATGGGTCTGTGGTGTTTCCAAGCTTAGATAAAACGGAAACCTGGGGCGGCGAATGGTCTGTTTGTTTGAATAGTGGGAAGTCAGGTATCGACATCTCAGGAACTTGGTGTGGTTTCATTGTCATCACCCTCTGCCTTGCCATCTTCGGCGGGAGCAGCGGTTTCGCCAATATCCTTGTCTTTCGCCTCGGACTCGGCCCTTGGTGTGGTCGCGTCACTAGTTTCTGAGCCGCCGACACTGCACCTTGGAAGGAACCAGCCTCCACGCTCCCATTGGCCTTGTTCATAGAGGCAAGAACTACGGACTTCTTCTTCAGAGATACCAGACAGTAAAGTGTTGAGGCGCTTAAAATCGATGGGCTTGAGGATCCATCCGTCAAATCCAGCATCGATATATTTCTGCTTCTCACGTTCGACCAAAGAGGCTGAAACGGCAAAGATTGGAATGCGATGATTAGTACCAGCTAACGACGAGTGGCCGTGATGCTCTCCAGATTTCTCCATGGACCTGATCATCTTTGTGCTTGTGAGGCCGTCAACAATTGGCATCTATTTTAAGTTAGTAACTATCCCATTCGTTTCGAAGTTTCGAGGTTACTCACTTGCATATCCATAAGGACAACGTCAAAATCCTTTGATCTTTCGCGATAAGCTGCAGCACAATCCTCTCCGTTTACAGTGTGATGCACACCGTGGCCAACTCTCTCCAAACGCTTCCTCAATATTTTCATGTTTATTGGATCATCTTCAGCGACAAGAACCTCAAGGTGCTGCTGTTCAGTCACTTGAGTTCCTGCACTGGTAACACTTTCTGTAGCAGTCTTTGTTACAGTTCGATCAGTGTTTTTCATCTCGAACAGTATTCTGGATTGCTCGTTGGCCTGTGGCTTCGCAGGTACATTGGTGTAATCGTCGGGCATCTTGACTGCGCGAATCGGGGTTTTCGAATCCAAAACGCTAGCACTACCAGGTTCACTATGTGGTTTCGCCGCAACAGTACTTTGATTGGATGGACTGTTGGATCGAGCATCGGCACTGGCAGAGCTAACAATACCACGAGACGTGGGCCGAATAGAAGTGCTTCCAGAGCTTGAGATTGAGAGAGGAAACTCAGTACCCTCTTTGTCGTGCAAAGAAAATGGAGTAGATATCGCATCGATGAGCCGATCGGCGTCACTTTGCTGACTTCCACGACTGGCACGGCTACTCATGCTTCGTTGACTTGTCCTGCTTTCTTTCTGTACTGAAGCGTCACCGCCCTCGATAGCAGAGTGCATGGAGCTACCTCCGTCAACGAGAGTGATTTCACCTTCTGGCGCAACTGGCATAGAAGCAACGACAGATGTTTGACTGTTAGCGCTTTCGCGAGTATTTGAAGATTGGTTTGTTGGGCCACTTGGTGCTGCACCATTATCACGTTGCGAACTGGGAGACTCATCAGAAAGGAGGAAAGGAAGTTGGACCACAAATCTTGAGCCTTGGCCAACCTCAGACTTTAAGCGAAGCTGTCCGTCCATGTTTCGAACAATACGGGCAACAACAGCGAGACCAAGTCCCAGGGTGCGCATTTCACGAGGCATCTGATCCAGATGAGTGCTTGTCCTTGGTGACTCCTCTGTGCTGACCTGCTCGAGATCGCGGAACAATGAATCAAGCTGACTAGCGCTCATGCCGATACCCGAATCCTCAATAACAAAGTCGACCACAGCCAGCTGATCTTTGAGTTCTGATACAAAAACCTCCACCTTTACATGGCCCTCGTGCGTGTGTGCCACCGCGTTTGCTGTGACATTGGAAAGTGCTTGGCGAATTCGTCGCTCGTCGCCATGTACGAACTGAGGTAATCCTGGATGTTGAATGATTGTATAGTGAATTCCCTTCCGTTTTGCGTCGTTGAGGAAAGGTCCCGTTGCTTCTCTAATACAATTGGCGAGATCAAAAACCTCATCCTTGACTAGATTCTGCCCTTCTTCCGTCTTTGTCAAATCCAATAGGTCATTGATGACATAAATCAAGGACTTGGAAGCGGAATGAGACCTGGCGAGATTTTCCCGAGTTTCTTGGTCTAGACTACCCTCGAGGGCGATCTCCAGATAGTTGATGATTGCATTCAGAGGTGTACGAACCTCATGGGCAGAGTTGGCAAGGAGCAATTGGGTTAGCTTGCTGTTCTGGATAGCAATTTCCTTTTGCCTCCAAACCTCGATGAATTTTCCGTAAACGAGACAGAGCACGGCCGCCGTCTCTACTTG